>JAQQAC010008880.1:3913970-4233356 GCA_029783875.1 Phataginus tricuspis | reverse complement strand
CACACAGCACTAAGTAGGAGATTTCTTGAGTACAGTACTTTAAAAGATATTAAGTATCATTCATAGTGAAAAAATAATTACTATGTTGCAATCCTGTACAAACTTTTTTCAGCAAAAACAAAGCAAAAAAGAATTCATGAAATAATATCCTTACTATGTGTGATGCATTTAAATATTTCCATTTATTCTCTTCTCTATTTCATTCCATTTTATTTTAATTTTTCAAGATTAAAATATTTAATAAAATAGAAAACAATGATAAACATATTTTAGGCGAGCACTTAGGAATCCATTTAGTATTCTATTTTTAGTGTGCTTAAAATATTTCATTATAATAAAAAAAGGAACATAATATATAGAAATAATTATAAAGAGAGTTCCCTAAGACTATTGTGGTACTTATCTTTGCATAATACCTCTATTCAAGCTAAAATAATTAATTCAGACTTTGGTGCCCTCCTAGCATTAAGATATGGCATATTTTCCATAATTCCATCAAGTGAATTCTTCATATTTCTATCTGGATTTGAAACTTCACTAAGTCACCACAAACTGCTCAGTTTTCTTTGCCACTGAAACACAGAACTGAATTGATAAATTTTTTTATACATAAGGAAATGATTTTTCATATCTACAGTATCTCACTGAAATTCTACTTCAAACCTGGGCTGATAAAAAGAGTACATCCTCATTTGCATTTTCAGAGCCCAAAAATGAACGCTATTACTTGAGCTGAATCTATTTAAATATTAAGTTTAGCCCCAGCAAAAAGATGCTTCCATTTTCAGATTTTTGAACTAAAAATGAAGTATCTCTGAAAATTAATTCAGGGAGCTGAGTTGTTCATTTAGAAAAACAGTACATCTAGACAGCATTGTAGTGGCCCAGAAGCACAGAATTTAATGTGTAGATCTTTTCTATTTTTATAAGGGCACAGGCAGACCTGATTTATTTAAATTAATGCTGAGTTTTCAAGGTACACTCCATCTATTTGAAATGATAAACCAAACTGGTGAAAAATATTATCAAAGACCTTACAGTATATCTATGGCTTGGTTAACTGATGTCCACTTGGAAAAGACCGACGACAGGACAGTAGAGGCTGCCTGATATAATGAAGACTGAGAGCTCCTGGCTTTGTAGAGTGAAACACATTTGCTATCAATTTAAATTCCAGCAGGTCATTTCAGGCAGAACCAGACAAAATAAGAAAGTACAAGGAAAGGACCTACACTTTCAGAAAGATCTGAATACAGTAACTTAAAAGGTCAGTGAGTAGAATTTTTATGTTAAATATATGTAAGTACCAAAGGAAAAAAATGGAAGCATTTGAATGATAAATATGATTTTTTAAATTTCTAAAATACAATGCATTTTGGTGTACAAAAAATGTTACATATATGTAAAAATGGAAAAAAAATTACCTATATTATCCACCATCTGACATTGAAGGAAGAACATTATTTCTATCATTGCAAATATTAGTATGTCCCTCATCAATGTCATCTATTGCTTACTCCCACCCTTACAATCAAAATAATTCTAGTTTGCTGCTTTTTTCATGTATTTAAAATAGTGTCATGATTTTTTAGTTGTATACTTTTCTACATATCTTCTTTTCTGCTTGTTCTTAATACATGGTAAGTGTCTTGTTTATTCCCTTATTGCACATTTTCAATCCACTTGTTTGAAAGCTATACACTCTATTTTCTACCCTTTTAATAATTTCGATAATTTCATAAGTTTTGATGGAATTTTAACAAAGTTCATACTTTAAATCTTCTCCATAATAAAACTGTTACACTATTTTAATTCTAACAGTACTCTCCTAAGGTACACATATTGTTTTTCTGTATTTTAGGCCTTTCCCTTTTTTTAATCCCAGAAAGTAGATTTTCAAAAATTATTTTATATAGACCATTCTCATTTATATTTAAAATAAATGCTTACCTATTTCTTTGCTCACTGTTCCTTTTCGTATTTCTTGATTCCTGAAGTACTTCTTACGTTTTGTTGAACGAAGATACATTAGTTGTAAACTCTTTTTTTTTGTATATAAAAGCCCTTTTTATTCTCCTTAAAATATAATTTTGTTGGGAATACAATTGTAAATTTACAGAATATTTTTTTCCCACAATACTTTGAAGTTATTATTCCAAAGTGTTCTGGCTTCCTTTTCTGCTAAGGTATTTGCTATCAAACTAATTATCATTCTTTACAAGTGATTTGCCTTCCTCTTTGTTTATTAGCACTCCTCTTATCTTTGGCAATGTGCATTTCACACTTGTGTATCTACTGTGTATATTTTTGTATTTATCATGCTCAGGATATGTGTGCTTTCTCTATCTTTAAATCATAATACCCATCCCTTCCCATCAATATTCTCTACTGCCCAAACATAATATATTTTATAAAATATACTTTATATTTTGGTGGCTGGATTTTATGTAAGATTTAGAAGTAATGCATTTAAAGACAGATGAGTATATAAGAGTTGAACTTTGTTTTTTGAAGGTAAAGAGTATGATGTGGGAGTAATATAAAGACATTATATTCAGTTCTATGAATAGCAGAATAGGCATTCCTGAACAACCATATATTTGAGAATAGTTTAAAAACTTAGGGAAAACATGTTTAATCTGCTTGAAGATATGGGAAAGCCTATAAAATGGTAAAGAACTCCCAAAAACTGAGACATACATTTATATATGTGTATATTTAAGGGTATTCCATAAGCAGAAGGAAAATGACCCCAAATCAAATCTCAGAGGGAGAAAGGGGATTGCATAATAAGGAAAATAGGAAACAGGTCAGAAAATCTAAAAGAATAGCAGATGTTTACAGCAAAATAATTAATTTGGAGGTTTAAAATATAAACCTTTATATTTTAAGGAAATATAAATATACATGGAAAATTAATATACATGACAACAATGGCATATAATTAGAAGAAAAGAATGAACTAAGGCCTGTAAAATGTCTGGACAGATGTCAAAATTATGAATTTATATTAGATTTAATGAAGGGCTATACAGAGAATGGAAGGAGAGTACATAGCTTCCAAACTAAGTAAGGACAATGCAATAAAACAAATGTTTAAACAAAAATGAAGCAAGAAATAGAAAGAAAAGGCTCACAGGCAAGTGAGTCACATAGGGCTCGGTAATATGGTCGTTTTGAACTAAAGATATTTATTCACTTATTCAATGTTAGTGGGCTAAATGCTATACTTAGAAGAAAAAGTTTAAGGTTATGAACAATAATAAAACTGAAATGAATGCTATTACAAATGACATGAAAGACATCTGACACATTAGCAAAGCAAAAGGTTGGAAAAAGCAGAGCAGACAAACCCAACTGAAAAACAACTGGTATTTGACTCAGTAACTGGGGGTGGGGCTGCGGTGGGGACTGTTACAAGAGATAATGTGTGAAGTAGAAATCAATAGGAAAACGGGAGAACTTTAAAAGTTAACAAAAGTATAAGGAGAAATAGTAAAGTTCATAATATAGTAAACACTGTTAAGATAGCATTTAATAAATGATAAGGAGAATTCAATAAAATAAAAGTAATAGCAATCATCATACTTGTTAGTGAAATGTTGAATGTTTCCTCTGAAAACAGAAACATACTATGGATACTCTTATCACCTCTTTTGCAAGTCCTAGACAATGACAAGAGGTAAAAAAAGGAAATGTAATGATTAGAGAAAAATAAATAAAACTATCATAATTTATAGGTTATACTGTTATCTGAAAAAATCTGAAAATGTCAACAGATAAATTATTAGAGTACTAAGACAGTCTAGCAAGTTAGCTACATATAAACTCAATATAAAAACCTGAATTTCTACATACCAGCTACAAGAACTGGGAACTGAAATTTTAAATAAGACATATTTTACAAAAACATAAAAGTCCACTATATAGAAATAAACCTAACAGAAGATGTGCAAGAACATGAAGCAGAAAACTATGAAGCATACTGAGACATTAATGGAAGCCTTTGTCAAGGAAAGCTGTCACAATCTCATGGATTGGAAGATTCTTTAATGAAAAAAATGTCAGTTTTTCCTAAATTGGTCTATGGATTCATGCAATCCCATTGAAAATGCAATCCCATTGAAAATACTAGCAGGATTTTATGGAAAGTGACAAGTTGTTTTAAAATTTATATGAAAATTCATAAGACCAAAAAGTAGTTAAGAATAAAAACAGTGGAAGGCCTTGTGCTACAAGATGACAAGACATATATCAATAGTAATTAAGGGAGAAGTTTAAGAATAGACAGTCCTGGGAAGGTAATGTGCAGCATGGTGACTGTATTTCACAATAATGTACTGTACATTTAAAAGTTGGTAAGAGAGTAAATCTTGAAAGTTCTGACCACAAGAAAAAAATTGCAGCTGTGTGTGGAGATGGTTATTAACTGAACTTATTGTGCTAATCATTTCACAATACATACATATATCAAATCATTATGCTGTATACCTAAAACTAATGTTACATGTCAATTATATCTCAATAAAAAAATAGATAATGATGAGAAAAGAGCCTACATCTAGGCATATTATGAACACTTGACTTCCACCAAAGGTGGCACTGCAGAGCAACAGAGAAAGGACAGTTTTTTTAGAAAATGCTAAGGTTGATTGAATATCCATATGGAGAAAAAAATGCAATTGGAATGCTATTTCATGTCATATATAAAAAAGCAATATATAGGTAGATTTTTTTATCTGTGACAAAACAATAAAATTACTGGAAAGATAATATAGAAGGCTCTCTTTATTAACTTAAAGTCAGACTTCTTAAATAGGATATAAGATGCACCAATTATAAAGGAAAAATTCATAAAATTAAGAATTTATGCTCATTAAGACATCACTAAGAGACAAGTCCTGGACTGGATCAGTGTATTTGTAATACATATAAATGACAACAAAATCATATCTAGAGTGTTTTTTTAATTCTATAAATGAATGAGGAAAAGATAAACAATAGAAAAAAACTGAGCAAGGAACTGAGTCTAGCAGTTCAAAAAGAGGATAGCCAAATGAGCAATAAACATAAGGAAAGGTGCTTATACTTGGGTGCTTTCACTAAGGAGGGAAATGCAAGTTAAAACTAAAATGGAACATCATTACACATTTACCAAAATGGCTAAAACTGAAAGTACTGACTAGAAACTGGAGCGGAGGAGCAACGATGGGAATGCACATAAACTGCACCTGGGAAGACAACTTTGCACAGTTTGGAAAATGGTATAGCAGTATCTTTACAGTTCATTATATACAAACCCCATAGCCTAACAACCTAAATCCAGGCATGTATCAAACAGATTTGATCGTGTTCTACACCGGAACACGTTTACAAGCATGTCCCTGGTAGTGTTTTTAAGGCCATGAATGGAAAACAACCAAGCTATTCATTAACAGTAGAATGGATTCACCTATTTTGGAATACTATAGCTATGCAACAGATAAATCTCACATCATAGTGTTGAGTAAAGAAGGACAAAGGAGAATATATACATTTTACTCAAATCATATTAAGTTAAAAATAATTAAAGTATGATGTTTATTTATTTATGCTTAGTTGTTAAACTATCAAGTAAAGCATGGAAGTATTTGCCTCTTGTGGGAGATAGGGGAGTAAACAAAAGGTATTTTGGCAGGGATGGGAGGAATAGAAATATAGAAAAGAAACAGCAATGTCCTATTTCTAGACCTCAGTGTTGGTTACATGGGATATTTGCTTCGTGATAGATTGAGATGTACATTTTTCTGAAAACTTATCTCTATGGGTATTATATTTTTCAATATAATAGCACTGTTTGCAAAAAAGTTTAGCACTAAAATAAATGAATCAGTGGGATGTGAGAAATAGATTCTGGAAGTAACAAATCCAATCAGGGAGATGATTGCAATCATCTATCACAATAGTGTAAGTACTTAGGCAAGGATGAATTTAGTAGACAAATAAAAGAGAGGACAGGTTAAAGGAGTCATTCAAAAGGAGAATTAATATAAAGGGAAGACATAATGATATAATATAAATACCACACATTTAAGAAGAAGAGAAATATGGTATTAAATGGTTTTTTTTCTACCACATAAAATTATTGGGGCATGGGCAAATACTTACATTTTTTTGAGTAAAACTGAAAATTACATGAAAAAGGTATAAGTTCATGGTGATTTTTGGATATTTATTTTGAAATTTGCTCTCAATTTTAGTGCAAGTTAATGTTTTCATAGGTTATCTCTAATAATGATTTTGAAGGAATGATTGAAATCTCATTACTAAAAAGGAGTGAAATAAAAACAAAGTTTTACATGAGTATAACTGAAGAATTTTAAAAGTACTTTATCCTAAGACATCTCTGTATGGGTATCCTTCAGCCACCTTGTTCTGGCCAGGCACCTATACTCCCTGTTGCCTCTAACCAACTCAAGAAGTGGTGACTTGCTACATGAAGGACCAAAACTACAGATGTATCATGGATAGGGTAGAATTCTTTCTCACCCCTAGCCTTTGGAATTGCTGGGTAGAAATTTTTAAAAGAGAAACTTAGAATTTATAAGACTTTCCTTTTCTTCTCATTTACAATGGGGTCTGCTGCTTGATTCCTTGTAACTACAAAAAGCCAATTTGGGTCCCCAGAGGAAAATGATCTAAGGACCTGTATACTCTGACCTGGCTGTTTTCTAAATGTCAACTAAAAGGGGTAAAAGAGGATCCTTCTAAACAAATCCATTTTCAGTCTAAATTGTCACTGTAAAAAAAACAGAGAGGAATTCTAGACAGTAACTCCTAGCAAAGAGAAAAGAGCTCAAGTTTGCCCAAAATTTCTGTGCCATCATTCTGGAAAAATAAAAGAAATGGGAGTCAGTTGGATACATGGTTATACAGAAAGCAGATGTAAGAAAACATCCAACTATTTTTATATTTCCTAGACACACACATATAACATTTTGAATATTACAAATCTTAAACACTTATTGAGACACATAAATTAAAAAATTTAAGATTGCGGTGATTTACCTGATAAGTGCACATTTCTTTGGCATTTTCTCTGACATGTTTTTAACAGTATCATCTCTCTGATTAGGGAGGATAGAAGCATAGTTGATGGGTTGTATTACCAGACAAAAAAATGAATAAGTACATTATAACTGTGCAGTCCAATTATAATGTACCACTATCCATGTTTGATTAAGTTTAAAATAACTAAAACTTACTAAAATTAAAATTAACCATATTTCAAATGCTCAATATCTACACATGACTAGTAGCTGAATTGGATAGTGGAGAATATTTAAATCATTACAGAAAGTTGTGTTGCGTGGTGTTGATCTACATTATATCCAAGTCAGACAATTTCTTTGGCTAATTTAGATTCTAAACCTCTTCCTTTCTTCAACAGTAAGATTTGGGTATTTTCTTAAATGATTTAGGTGTTGCCTTGTATTTAGAGTATATTGTGACAATTATAAACAAGGAGAAAATAACAGTCACTCAAGCAAGACATAAACATATTACTCTCTTGAGAACAGTCCAAATTGAAGTAATTTGCTCCATGATGTCAGGTAATCCAGGCCCTACTAGCCTCCTTCTTTGCTATCTTCCTCCTGCAGGTTATATTTCATGTTCTGAGATGGCTGTGCCAGCTCCCACCATCATACCCATATTCCAACAAATTGTCAAGAGGAAAGAGAAGGAAGAGCATGGTCCTTTTCTTTTAAGTGCGTAACTCTAAAATAGCATATATTGCTTCTTTTCACATCTCATTGGCCAAAAATTAGTCCCATGGTCACACCTAATTATGAAGCTACTCAGCTTGGTGTCTAGCTAAAATTTCTATTCCTGTAGAAGATAGGAAGAATGAATAGTGTTAATACACCTAGCAATCTCTCTTATACATACCAGAATTTTATTTTCTCTTGTAAGTGCAATTAAGTTTTCCTGCTTCCCTCTGCTGATAGATGTTCTGGTAAAGATGAGGTGAAAATTATATTGCAAACCTCCAGAACATTAAACCAGACATTATATACCACATGAATTTTGTAATAGAATTCATATTATCAGTTTCAAGTTTCATGACCCCATGAACAGTGAGTTACCCCCAGAACAGAAAACAGAAATTCACTTCCAGACTGCCAAACATTTGATGGGTACAAATTGTTAATACAAACATATCTTATTGCTGACCAGTTTATCAATTTACAATTAGCAGGGGAACCCTACTGTATGTCATCTCTTTACCTATGTCTAAAAGCTGCATATTTGGAAGGGAAATCTATTCTTACTTAAATCATAAAATAGAATCCTATTTTTATAGTTAATTTTTGCACAGAGCAGCAACATAGTAGGCATTAAGTAAGAATTGTTTTACACAGTATCTAATAAAAGACTAATTTAATAGAACATGGTATATTGTATGTAAACCATGTTCTTCCCTGCGTTAAAATATAAAGGTAAGTTGGTGGAAAAGAAAAGATGGCAGCATGAGTAGGGTGAGGGAAATATCCTACGGAAACCATATATATTTTGAAAATACAGCAAATACAACTATTCCTAAAAGAGTGACCAGAAGATACAGTTACCCCAGCCAGGCTACATCTGTGAGAACCCAACATCTCATGGAAAAGGGTAAGATACAAAGCCGTGACCTGGTGAGACCCAAGCACTCCCCCCACCCCAGCTCACTGGTAAGAGGAAAAGAATCAGAGTGCAGAGGGAGTGAAAGCACAGGACTTCTAAATAACCAGTCATAGTCACCTGCCCCACACAGACACACATTGCATGGTGCTCTGGATATTAGAGGACTGGTTAAAGTGAAATCCAAGACTAAGATGGCGAACAGGTTCAGAGAGCCGGCTGCCCTGGCATGAAAGAAAAACAGGCACATTAAAAGTCTTAAAGGGACAAGGGTTTAACAAGTGGACAAAATCGTCCTGCCACACTCAGCCCAGCAGGCGGGGAACTTTAAGGAACTTCAGGCGCCCTAACCCACTGGTTGGCAATGCAGCTCCAAGACCCCTCAGAGTGATAAGTAGCCTTCTGTTCCTTCCTCCCCACTAGCACCTGCAAGCAAGCTGGCTGTTCCCACCATTGCTGGAGACCAGTTGGAGAACAGCCAGGCCTACAGAAAACACACAGCTTAACACAGAGGCTTCTCCCTGCATGCAGCTAATGGGCCCAGACCCAGAGGCTGCTCCCTGTGTGCGGTTGACTGGCATAGGCAGTGGACATGGGCACAGAGACTGGGAGGAATGAAAGGGCTTTGTTCTAATGTCAGAACACGCAGTGCTTGCCTGCAACCCCCACCAGAGCCCTAGGCCGTCCCAAGGGCGCCCTGCCCATGGCAACTCGGGAGATTAATCCAGAGGCTGCTTCTTGCCCACAGTTGACCAGCACAGACAGCAGAAACATGGAGGCATAAAGGGGCTTTGCTATAGTAGCAGAACACACGCTTCTGGCCTGTGACCACTGCCAGTGCCTTAGGCCATCCCAAGGGCCGCCCAGCCCACAGCAGCCAAGGGGATTAACCCAGATGCTGCACCTTTTGTGCGGTTAACCAGCACAAACAGCAGAGACAGGCAAGGTGACTGGCAAGCAGGAAGGGGCTTTTTTCTCCCAGTAGACACACATGCCACTCGCCAGTGATGACTGCCATCACCATAAGAAGGCAGGAGAACCTTGTTAAATCCAAAATCCCTCAAACACCAGAGAGAGGGCTTGGTGAGACTGAAGTCACCAATCTTCCAGAAAAAGAACTCAAAATAAAAGTCATAAACATGCTAATAGAGCTACAGAAAAATATTCAAGAGCTAAGGGATGAAATCAGGAGGGAGATAAGTGAAATGAAACAAACTGGAGGGACTTAAAAGCAGGCTACATGAGCTAAAGGAGGCAGTGAATGGAATAGAAATCAGAGAACAGGAATACAGAGAAGCTGAGGCAAAGAGAATAAAGGATATCAATGAAAGGAAAGAATATTAAGAGAACTGTGTGACCAATCCAAATGGAACAATATTCGTATTATAGGGGTACCAAAAGAAGAGAGAGAAAAAGGGATAGAAAGTGTCTTTGAAGAAATAATTGCTGAAAACTTCCCCAATCTGGGGAAGGTAATAGTCTCTCAGGCCATGGAAGTCCACAGATCTCCCAACACAAAGGACCAAAGGAGAAAAACACCAAGACATATAATAATTAAAATGGCAAAGATCAAAGACAAGGACAGAGTTTTAAAAGCACCCAGAGAGAAAAAAAGATCACCTATAAAAGAAAACCCATCAGGCTATCATCAGACTTCTCAGCAGAAACCTTACAGGCCAGAAGGGAAAGGCATGATATATTCAATGCAATGAAACAGAAGGGACTAGAACCAAGAATACTCTATCTGGGAAGAATATCTTTTAAACTTGAAGGATGGATTAAACCATTCCCAGATAAGCAAAAGTTGAGGGAATTCACCTCCCATAAAACATCTCGATAGTGTATTTTAAAGGGGCTGCTCTAACATTAACAATAATAGTGATAATACACTAATAACAATCATCTTTGTATACTGACTATATGCCAAAAATATGCTAAATCTTTTCAATTCTTATTTACTTTTCACTATAACACAAAAGGATTTCAAAATATCACAGAAGGTAATCTTCATTTGGGTCAATAAGCAAATTCAGAGAGTCTGACAGTTTATGAGGCAAAGCCAGAATTTGAATTCTGATTCTTTTCTATTTATAATCACAAAAAAATCTATTCTCATGCTTAATTTCAATGAAACATTTGATTTTGTTTGAATTAAGTATTACCATAGGAAGCAAAAAAAGTCTCTCTGACTTTATTTCAATACATCCTTTTATAATTATCATAGCTGTGATTTCTAACATTAAGCAAAGGAGGACTAGCATCTATGTTTCACATGCCATGCATCAACATAGTCAATCCATTAGAACAAAATACCTAGTTATCATTACCTCAATTTGTGTATGAAATATATTGTAAAGTGGTCACAGAACATGACATGCTTTATTCCACGATTTAATGTCACAATATAGGAGCAACGTTGCCCCATTGAACTATGAGCCACATTTAAGAGAATTTCAATTAAAAGGATTTTTAGACACTGGGATCCTTCAAAATCCTTTCTGTTCCTTTTCAAAAGATTATTTTGGGGGCATAAGATTATAATATCTTTTTTATTTGAAGTGATGTTCTACTCTCAAACTAAAAGTCTCCATTAACATAATTGAAAACTGAAATGCATTCCTCGAAATTAATGTAAACTAACTACTGAGCAATTTAGTCCATTATTTCTGGGAGACATGTCACTAAACTGCAAAAATAGATGTCTCTAAATAGCAGAGATCATGATACTGAGGCTGAAATGGAGACTGTAGATTCCAAAGCAGCTACATGAGAAGGAACTCAAGCAAGTCCTTCAAATGACACAAAACTTGGGGGAAAATTTGCACCAAATATCACTTTGGAAGAAGATAACTTGCTTTACATTTACTGCTGCTATATTTGATGGTATAAAAAGGAGTCTCACTGCCCACAACATGGACGGCAGCCCACTGTGTTCACAAACAAATCTTGGTGAAATGATCAACAGATTATTCTGAGAGCAACAGGAAACCAGCAGAGGTGTTGTAGGCTTGAATTTTAAGATGATTTCAAGGGAATTATGAGAAAGTCTTAAAATTTTTGGAAGTAGTTTAAGCCCTGTGGACTCTAGAAATGAACATACCAATGCTCTTTTCCAGTAGAGAGCACCATGTGATGAAAAAGTGTTGGGAGTAAGAAACACATTCAGGAAAACAGAGAATGGAAACAAAGAAAGAGAATACCAATGTGAAGGGGGAGGAGGAAATGGAGGAGACAGAATTCAGCCCCAAAAGGACACTCTTATTGCTTTAGTAAAGATAATAGAATTATAGAGCCATACAAGTAGAAAATTATTCTAGTCTGCCTATCCCACTTAAAAGTATAGTAAAACTCACTTTACTATGATAAAAAAAGAATAACAGAATAATATCATGGTCAAATTACATGCAAATATGCAAAACATTTTAAGAGAAAAAGGAAAAAGAGGTAGAATAATATCTTACAGAAAAACTATAGGCTAATATTTCAAAAATGAAGCAAAGTTATTTTAAAAAGAGTAAAAGCTATGTAAAAGCAATATAAATAATTTTAAAGTCACAAGTTACTGGAGAAACAAAATTTTAAAAGAGACAAGCAAATAAAATTATAATTAACAAAAAAATTCCAGAAATAAAAAAGTAACTATAAGAGATACAAGAATAGACAAGCAATATAGATAAAATCTTAAAATTAGATGAAAGTGTAAACATTTTAAAATTCAAAAAGTGAGATAAAAATGATATGACAGAAAGTAAAAAATGTAGGATTTATGCAAAGAAGATGCATTATATGAGTAATATAATTCCTTGTAAAAGAAAACTAAAGGAATAGAAAAGAACAAATGCTAAAAACTATAATTTAACAAAATCTTTTTGATATTAAAGGAGAGTTTAAGCTACATTTGAAGTGGTGGGCATATCTGTATATCTAGGCATAACAAACCAGAGTTTCCAACATTGAGATGTATCTTCCTAAATATACTGTGGAATTAAACAAAAAAGAAAGGAAATCTTTTGACAATATAGACAAAAAGACTAATTACAAAGAAATAGTTGGACTATCATCAAACCCTTTGAAAACAACATTTTTTTGCTAGACAAAAATAAAATCTCATTTAAGATAGTCAAGAAAAAATAATGAGCCTACCCATCTGCCCTCAACCTCATCTTCACCCACACCTTAAATCTAGCTCTAACCCTAACATTAAACTCTGACTGACCATGACTCTCAACATAACTACAACCACACCCTACACATACCTTTAACCCTAACCCTAACCCTAACCTTGGCCACTAAACTAAACCCTCACTTTTGCCTTCATTATCAATTACACCTAATGGTAACCCTAATCCTAAATCTAACACTAATCCTAACATTGAAAACTAAACCTAACTCTAACCCTAACCATATACTCACCCTGGATCTATGGATCTACTGCTAACCTTAGCCCTAAACCTAACATTAGGCCTAACTGTAACCCAAACACTGACCCACACTCACAGGGAACCATAACCCTAACATTAATCTAGTGCTAACCCTGACCCTAACCCCAAATTCTAACACTAACCTGAACCATAACTTCATCTTATCCCTAATGTTACACCTAGGCTTTATACTACCCAGACACAAACCCCTACACCCTCACCCTCACCTTCACTAACACCTAATAGTAACCCTAATCCTAAACCTACCATAATCCTAACACTGAAAACTAAACCTAACTCTGTCACCATATACGCACCCTGGACCTAACACCCAACTTAGACTAACCTTATTCCTAAACCTTCACCAACACTCACAGGGAACTGTATCCCTAACTCGAAATCTAACACTAACCCTTACCCTACACCCAAATCCTAACTCTAACCCTAACCATAATTTCATCAGAAACCTTACCTTACACCTAAACCGTATCCTACCTAGACCCAAACCCCTACACCCTCACCCTCACCCTCACCTTCACCCACACGTAACACCCTAACCACACCCTTCACCCTAACAAAACTGAAACCATAACTTAACCCTTAAAATAAATCTAACCTTGACCTAATTTGTAATGCTATGCCAAATCCCAACCCTCATCCACAATCTCAAACACAAGGAACCATAACCCTAAATGTAATTCCATGGAAACTCTCAAACTAAATCCTAATCCTAACTCAAACCTGCACCATAACTTCTTCCTAAACCGAACTCTACACCCAACCCTAACCCTAACTGGTTGCTTACAAACTCGCCCACACCCTCGTCTTTGCCCACACCTTACCATAAACATAAACCTGCTAAACCTCTCCCTAACCCAAACATTAAACACTAACCCTGACTCTCAACATAACTATATCCACAACCTATACTTATTTTAACCCTAAACCTAACTCTAACTAAACTAAGCTCTCACCTTCACCTTCATCTTCAATTACACCCAAAGGTAACATAATCCTAAACCGAACTCTAATCCTAACATTGAAAACTAAACCTAACTCTAACAGTAACCATATACTCACCCTGGACCTAATGCTAACCTTAGCCCTAACCCTAACCCTATTCCTACCCATGACTCTAACCCTCGGACATATACACAGGGAACAGTAACCTTAACCTTAAATCTAATGCTAACCCAAATCCTCACTCTAAACCGAACCATAACTTCATACTAAACCTAACCCTGCACCAAACACTAATGCTATACCTAGTCATACCCCTACACCCACACCCTCTTCTAACCATAACCCTAAACCTAAACCTAGAAAAACCCTAACATTAAACCCAAACCCTCACTAGGTTAGGTTAATTTACATTTGAATTTTTAGTTATGGTTTGAATTTTGTTAGGGTGAAGTGATAGGATTAGGTGTAGGGTAAAGTTTTGCTTTAGTCTAACACTGAGGTGTGTGTGAGGATTTAGGTGAGGGTGAGGTTAGGGTTAGGTTTGGTTTAGGGTTAGCTGTAGGGGGAGGATATGCTGGCAGTGAGATTTTGGGTTAGGGTTTAATGTTAGGGCTAGAGCTAGGTTCATGTTCAGGGTTACATTTAGGTGTGGGTGAAAATGTAGGTGAGGGTGTAGGGTTAAGGTTCAGTGTAGGGTTCGGGTATAGTTACATTGAGAGTCAGGGTTACTGTTTTGTTAGGGTTAGGGCTAGGTTTAAGTTTAGGGTTATGGTAAGGTGTGGGTGAAGATGAGGGTGAGGGCAAGGGGGCAGGAATACAGGTAGGGTCAGTGTTGGGTGTAGGGTTTGCTTTAGGAAGAAGTTATGCTGAGGGTTTGAGTTTGGCTCAGGGTTTAGTCTGTGGGTTACTGTTAGAGTTAGGTGTAGGGTTACATTATGTGCGAGTGAGGGTTAGGATGAAGGCTAGGGGTTGGGTATAGGGTTATACTTGTGGGGAATTACTTTTGAACCTCAGCTGCGCCACCAAGATGGCTGCTGAGAACCCTTTGAATTTCAGCTGCGCCACAGCTTCCCGTGGAGTGTTCTCAGTTCCACTGCTTACATCAGAGACAACTGCGCATGTGCACAACTCTGTGCGTGATTAGAAATTTGAAAGTCGCCTTGTTAGCATAAGGTGTAACCAATCAGAAGAGACCACACCCTATATATTCCGTGTTCTGAGCTGCAATAAATGAGTTCCTGCTTTGACTGAGCTCCCTGTCGCATCTGATTGTCTCCAGGGACAGTGGAGGCTGCAGAACGGGCCTACAGTCGGCTCTTGCCTCCCTTGCTTCACCTTGTCAGGGCGTGCCTCTCCCTCCCTTCCTTTCCCTACGCTGGCTCGGAGGGTCACAGAAAGAGCTAGTAATCCTGATGGTGAGCAGGACCCGGCAGGGGAGAGCCTAGAAACCCCGACAGCTGGTGCCCCGTGTGAGGAACGCCCGATGAGGCCACGCAGACCAGATCAACAATCCCTCGGTTGACTAACTGAAAGTGCGATGGAGTGAGCAGTGGATTACGTGATAAGAGCATTCCCGGGAAAATGGGACAAGCAACCTCTAAGGATGAACCTGCACTTAAAGCGCTGAGATACATGCTTAAAAGCTGAGGGTTAGAACTCTCAGATTCCCAGGCAGAAAGAGTCTGGGAGACCTTTGTGAGGGTAGCCCCCTGGCTCCCTGTCAGTAACCCTTTTGATTATTTCACCTGGTACCATGCTGAACCACTGATCAGAAAGGGAGAGATAGACCGGGGTGAAGATCCCCCTCTGGGAGTGTACCCTACGTTGTCATCTCTTAAGGCATGTTTCGGGAACACTCGATCTTTATCGCCCTGCTGGGCAGGTCCCGCAAGGAGTCCCAGCAAACAGGGAGCTAATAGGCAGTACCCAAAAGAACCAGATAAACTAACTCCTAAGAAGGCATCCACGCCCCCGGAGGAAAGGGAATGGGAATGTTTTGATGAGGAATGTCTCTGGCCACCTCCTAAGCTCCATCCAGCCCTGCCCAGGATGGATATGGATCCCTGGGCTGACCCCAACCCATAAGCGTATATCACTGAGAGGCCCTGTGACACCGCCTCGCCGCCATCTTATCCGGAATTTCCGGTGACCATTAACTCTGGCGGGAATGGGCCAGTGCTGCCATCTTATCAGGCATTTCCAGTAAATGTTAACCCTGGCGGGAACAGGCCAGCTGCAAGGTACCCCTGGGAGACCCAAGAACTCAAAGAACTAAAGAAGGCAGTCTCGGAGGATGGGCCTAATTCCCCATGGGCCGAGACCGTCCTCCAAGGGTTAGCTTATCAGCACTGTACTACTCAGGATTGGAAGAGCTTGACAAAGGCAGTCCTTCCTGGTCCCCTGTTCCTTAAGTGGTGTGCCTTCTTTAGGGAGGAATGCTACGTCCAGGCAGAGAGAAACCAATCTGCAAACCCTCCGATTCCTGTTACCTTGGGATGCTCTTGGGGACCAGTGACCAGTTTGCTATGGGTCTCCAGCAGGCCGCCATTCCGGCCCCTTATCAGGAGCAAGTAAGAGCCCTTGGGCTGGCCACCTGGAAAAAACTGGAGGAAGGCCCCTTGGAACTGCTGGTTTCCGGAATCACCCAAAAGCCCACTGAGGACCTCCTGTCCTTTGTAGATAGGGTGGAAAAGAGCTTGCAGCATAAATTTCCCCCAGGCCCATTGCGGGATCAATTTGTTAAAATGTTGGTTTGGGAGGGGATGACTACTGACCACAAGTTGGCCTGTGCAGGGCTGAAAGATAGGTCCATGGAAAGGTGGATAGTCGCCTCCAAGGATGTGGGCCCTCAAGCCCACCAGCCCCAGACTCTGGTTGCCGCCTTGCAGGCACAAACGGCCTCCTTAACGGAGGCCTTGACTGCAGCCCTCACTTTACAGTCCCCAGGGAACAGAGCCCCAGACAAAGGGGGGAGAAATCAAACTTGTTTTGGATACAGTCAGATGGGACACTTCAAGAGGGAGTGCCCTAATGACCATGCTACAAAAAATAGCAGTGGCAATCAAGGGGCTCCCCTGATGAACAGGAGGGGACAGCGCCCACCTAGGACTCCCTGTCCCAGGTGCAGGAAGGGATTCCATTGGCAGAAAGACTGCAGGTCTAAGTTTGACATCCAAGGCAACCCTTTAAACTAGGTGAGGGGCAACCTCCAGCCCCATTAGCCCAAGGAGGAAGGAGTTCTGATTTCCCCAGGGCCCATGGGACAGTGCCCATAATACCAGGGGTAAGACCAAAGATGGACGTATTCAAATCAGGAAAAAGGTTCCGCTGCCTAATTGACACTGGGGCAGACCAAACTGTGCTTAGAAAGGAGGAAGTTCCCCTCCACTGGAGGCTAGTCCCAGGACCCCCTTTATTAGGGGTCGGAGGCAATGCGACCTCTGAGGAGACTAAAGACTGGCTTAAATGGGAAGACATAGATAGCAACCATGGGGAAGTCAGACCCCTCGTTGCCTCTGGTCTGACAGGTAACCTGCTGGGCCAAGACATTCTAGGAGCAGCCGATGTCTACATTACCAATAATCCTAAAATTCTTTATGAAGACATATTGGGGGAAGAAGAATACCAACGATAATTTGGTTGTTCTAAGAACCCAAAGTCTAGATTCAGTGATTATAGGGGAGCCCTTTCCTTTGAGGCTTCGAGATCTAATATGGCCCTTTCCCGAGTGAAGCCGCACCCCCAATCCTAAAGGCCACTGCTCCGGTAATGCCTGCCATTACGTGGTTCCCAGGACCTCTATTCTGGGTGGAGCAGTGGCCATTACCACAACCTAAGCTTCAAAGACTTAAAGAAATTACCCAAGAACAATTAAAACTGGGACACATTAGACCTTCCCTAAGCCCATGGAACAGTCCTGCTTTTGTTATTCAGAAGGCCTCTGGCAAATGGAGGATGTTACAGGATTTAAGAAAGATCAAAAAGCGGATGGTTCCTCTGGGCACGCCCCTGAGAGGGTTGCCCTGGATTCCATCCATTCCAAAAGATTTGTCCCTCATTGTGATTGATATTAAGGTTTGTTTTTTCTCCAATTCCCTCAACCCCGCTGATTGTGAGAAGTTTGCTTTCTCCGTACCTTCCACCAATTTTCAAGGGCCTCATGAGCGATATGAATGGACAGTGTTGCCACAGGGCATGGCTAACAGCCCAGCCTTTTGCCAATGATATATCTCTCAGGTTTTGCAGCCCCTTCAACAGTGGCCAGGGGTGGTCCTATATGCATACATGGATGACATTATTTTGGGAGCATCCACTACCCAACTACTGAGCTCTGCCTACCAGAAGCTCCAAACACTCTTGAAACAAGGGGGGTTACATGTGTCCAGCAACAAGGTCCAGACCATGCCTCCCTTTGAAATACTGGAAGCAAGGCTTCACCTAGACTCTGTGTGTCCCCTTAAACCCCAGCTATCTATCAAGGACTCCTACTCCCTGGTAGAACTACAAAAGGTATTAGGGGAGCTTAATTGGCTACGACCCTGGCTCCACATTACAACAGAGGACCTTATCCCTCTCTTTGAGTTGTTGAGAGACAAAACTCCATCTGAGCTTGTTGTATTAATGGATGAACATAAACAAGCATTTAGACAGATTCAATTAGCACTTGATAATGCCCAAGTAGCCCGGTATCAACCTGGCTGTGACCTTTGTCTGTGGATTCTTCCTGCTTTGGAGTTGCTTACCACTGTTATCACACAGCAAGGTAACCCTCTCCAATGGGTCCATGCATCAATAGGAGGCCCTCCACGAGTGTATGCCCAGTTAGATCAACTGGCATATCTTATAGTCAAAGGCAGAGACACCACCTTAAGACATTATGGGAAAGACCTGGATATTTTAACCGTTCCTTATTGTTTGTCCGATTTTGAATGGATCAAGCAAAATCACAATAGAGTGTCCGAGGCTCTGACGGGTTTTGTAGGTAAGATTGATTGCCATTATGGACCTAGGAGATGGGTTGTCTCCTTCTCCAAGTTAAGTTGGACCACCCCTAGACTCTTTTTGAGTAAACCCCTTTCTGATGCCTTGAATGTGTTTACCGATGGAGGAAAAGAGGTGTCTGCTGTTGTTGTCTTTCCCCCTCCTCACCTCTCGACCAAGTTAAAAGAAACCCAACATTTTGAAAAGGTTACTGGCTCAGCACAATTTAAGGAGTTGTATGCCATAGCATTGGCCCTAAGTAAAATTTCTGAACATATGAATCTTTTTTCTGATAGTCTGTATGTGGTGAACTTGCTTCCCACCTTAGCCTCTTCTTATATCAACTTAGATAAAAACCCCATAGCCCCTTGATGATTCAGGTGAGATCCTTGCTGATGGCACGATCCAAGCCCATATTCTAGCAGCACCTCCAAGGACACCAAGGTTTGCCCAGATTCCTCTCCAGAGGAAACCTATTAGCTGACCAATTAGCGTCCTCTGCTGCTCAAGCCCTTTCCATGCAATGGGCCCAAGACCTTCATGAACTTACCCACCTAAACTGGAGGGGACTTCATCATAGATTTCCTCACATTCCTATTAAAGACTTGAAAAAAATTATCAGGACTTGTAAATCCTGTTTTCCTTTTCTACAAATTCCACTCCTCCAGTCCCCTGGAGTTAACCCAAGGGGCATTAAACCAAATTGTCTCTGGCAGACTGATGTCACTCACTATGCGGTCTTTAGAAAACTAAAATTTGTCTTTGTCTCAATAGATACATGCTCCCACACTTGCTGGGCTAGTGCCCATGCTGTAGAGAAAGCTAAACATGCACAGAGCCATTTTTTTACAATGTTTTGCTATATTAGGCATACCACATTAAATAAAAACAGATAATGGCCCCTGCTTTACTAGCAGGGTGTTACAAGACTTTTTTAATACATGGCATATCAGCCACTCCATAGGAATCCCATACAACCCACAGGGCCAGGGCATAGTAGAGCATCACAATAAGACATTAAAAGACCTATTACAAAAACAAAAAGGGGGAATAAGCCCCCATGACCAATTACGGATGGCCCTACTTCCATTAAATATTTTAAATTTTTCAAAAGATCAACCTCTAATGGCCTTTCAAAGGCACTGTACAAATCAAATGCTGTATGCCAAAATAGAAGTGCACTGGAAAGACCAGCTGACTGGGCAATGGTGAGGACCAGATCCACTGATAAGTATGGGCAGAGGATTTGGATGTGTATTTCCTATAGGCGAACTGAATCCAATTTGGGTTCCTGCTAGGAACTTGAAATTCTGCCCTCAGACCACTCAGCAAGTGGAAGAAAGCCATGATATAGACTCTCCCCAAGAGGGTGACCTCTTGAGGGCCTGCCTATCCCTTCTTTTCCAGGACTGACATTTTGAGGATTGCATAAGAAGAAAAGGAGTCATGAAGGCTGGACTATTACTCCTGCTCGTGCTCACCATTGCTGCATCTGCTGTGGCGGCAAGTGCTGCTGCCATTGCCATAGTCTGGACAGTGACTTCTGCTGAAGAAGTGACACTATTAAACCTTCAACAAGGACATATTTGCAGTCCTATGTTTTCCTATGTATGTCAAACATTTACTACCATTAATGCTACTACAATGTTAAGGAATTACTTTGAATATTAAGGGACCATGGAATGATAAGATGTTGAAAATATTTGCAATGCTCCTTCACGGTATTGTGAACCTTAGTGTGACTGAGGTTGTAATCTTACCATCTGGTTCCTTTTTTACCAGTATGGGAAGAAATAACTGGTTTGTTTAGTCTACCCAAGCTGTTATTAGGAGGTATAATAATTGTAATGTCATTAGTTATTTTCATGCTCGTGCGGTGGTGAAGATCATATCAACGGCAACAGACATTACAGCAAAAGGTAATTATGTTAGCTAAAGTGCTTGAAGAAGGAGTTCCCCATAATGGCCCTACAAGAGAATCAAGCGACCTCTTGAGAATGTCATTACTGGAAGTGCTAGGAAGGTAGTCAATGACGGGTAAGATCTGAAAGATGGAGACAACCTAAGACAGGCACATCCTCGAGTACAGAATGGCATATCTCTTGCTCATAGAAAAACAAAAAGGGGGAAAATGTGGGGAACTACCTTTGAACCTCAGCTGTGCTACAAAGATGGCCACTGAGAACCCTTTGAATTTCAGCTGCGCCACAGCTTCCCACCAAGTGTTCTCACTCAGTTCCACTGCTTAAGTCAGAGACAACTGCGCATGCACACAACTCTGTGCATGATTGGAAATTTGAAAGTCGCCTTGTTAGCATAAGGTGTAACCAATCAGAAGAGACCACACCCTATATATTCCGTGTTCTGAGCTGCAATAAATGAGTTCCTGCTTTGACTGAGCTCCCTATCACATCTGATTGTCTCCAGGGACAGCGGAGGCTGCAGAACGGGCCTACAGTCGGCTCTTGCCTCCCTTGCTTCACCTAGTCAGGGCGTGCCTCTCCCTCTCTTGCTTTACCTCCGCTGGCTCAGAGGGTCACAGAAAGAGCTAGTAATCCTGACGGTGAGCAGGACTGGCAGGGGAGAGGCTAGAAACCCCGACATATACTGAGGGTAAAGTTTAGGTTTTCAGTTAGGGTTCATGTTAGGGTTAGGTTTATGGTTAAATTATGCTTTCAGTATTGTTAGTGTGAAGTGTTAGAATTGTTTAGTGTAAAGTTTGGTTTTAGACAAACAGTGAGATGTTTGAGTGAGCATGAGACTGAGGGCCCAGGGTTTAGGTTTGGGTTCAGGTTAGGGTTAGTGTTAGGCTTAGCTGTAGGTTGAGGATATGGCTATGGTGAGTTAGGGTTACGGCTTAATGTTAGCGTTAGGGCAGGGTTTAGGGTTAGGTTTATGGTTAGGTGTGGCTTATAGTGAGGGTGAGGGTGTAGTGGTACAGGTAGGGTTAGGGTTAGGGTTAGATTTAGGGTGAAGCTATGGTGTGGGTTAAAGTCAGGATTTGGGTTTAAGGTAAAGGTTAGTGTTAGATTTGGGGTTAGGGTTATGGCTCCCAATGAGTGTGGGTCAGGATCAGGGTCAGGATTAGGCATAGGGTTAGGTTTAGGGGTAACGTGAGCTTTAGGTCAATGGTAAGTATATGGTTATGGTGAGAGTAAGGTTTAGTTTACAATGTTAGGAAAGGGTTAAGTTGAGGATTAGGGTTACCATTAGGTGTAATTGAACATGAAGGTGAAGGTGTTTAGTTTAGAGGCCGGGGTTAAGGTTAGGTTTAGGTTATGGTTATGTATAGGATGCAGATATAGTTACAGTGTAAGTCAGGGTTTGTGTTTTTGTTAGCCTTAGGGTGTCTTTTAGGATTATGATTACAGTAAGGTATAGGTGAAATGGAGATTGAAGGTGGGTCGGTAGGCAGTCAGGTATGGTTATGGTTGGGTGTCAGGCTTGGTTTAGGAAGAAGTTATGGTGTGGGTTTGAGTAAGTATTAGGGTATAGATTGAGGGTTCCCATTAGAGTTACATTAGGGTTAGGGTTCATTGTGATTGAGTGTGAGGCTTCAGGTTTGGGTTTGGCCTAGTTTTGCAGCAAGAGTTACGTTTAGATTTAGATTAAGGGTTAAGTTATGGTTTCAGTATTGTTAGGGTGAAGGGATTGGATTAGATTTAGGGTAAAGTTTTGTTTTAGACTAACACTGAGTTGTGAGTGAGAGCTAGGGTGCAGTCTTCTGGTTAGGGTTAGTGTTACATTTAGGCTTAGCTATAGGGGATGGATATAGTTTCAGTGAGAGTCCGGGTGAGGGTTTAATGTGAGGGTTAGGGCTATGTTTAGGTTCAAGTTTATAGTTAGGTGCCGGTGAAAGTGGAAGGATTTGGGTCTGGATAGGGTAAGTTCTAGGTATATAGTTAGGTTATGATGAAGTTATGTTTAGTGTTAGAGTTAGGATTTGGGTTTAGGGTGAGGGTTACTGCTAGATTTCGGGTTAGGGTTTTGGTTCCCCATGAGTGTTGGTGAGGGTGTGGTGAGGGTTTTGGATTATGGTGTGTGTTAGGGCTATGGTTGGCGTTTGGTCCATACTGAGAATCTGTTGATGGTTAGAGTTAGGTTTAGTTTTCAGTGTTAAGATTATGGTTAGGTTTAGGATTAGGATTACCACTAGGTGTTGGAGAAGCTCACAGTTTGGGTGTGTGTTTAGGGTTTGTGGCCAGGGCTAGGGTTAGGGTTAAGGTTAAGTGTAGGGTGCATATATACTTACATTGAGAGTTAAGGTTAGTGTTTAATATTAGGGTTATGGCTAGGTTTAGGTTTAGGGTTTTGGTAAGGTGTTGGTGAAAATGAGGGTGAGGGCAAGTGGGTGTACATAAAGGTAGGGTCAGTTTTTGGTGTAGGGTTTGCTTTAGGAAGAAGTTATGCTGAGGCCTTGAGTTAGAATTAGGTTTTAGGCTTTGGGTTACTATTAGAGTTTTGTGTAGTGTTACGTTCTGTGTGAGGGAGTATTAGGGTGAGGGTTAGGGGTTTTGCATAGAATTATAGTGATGGTTAGGTTTAGGTTTTCAGTTAGGGTTTGGGTCAGGGTTAGGTTAGGATTAAGTTATGGTTTCAGTATTGTTAGTATGAAGCGGTAGGGTTAGGTTTAGTGTAAAGTTTGGCTTTAGATGAACGGTGAGGTGTGAGTGAGTGTGAGGCTGAATTCCTAGGGTTTGGGTTCTGGTTTAGGTTAGGGTCAGGGTTAGGTTTAATTGTAGATTAAGGATTTGGCTGTGGTGAGAGTTAGGGTTAGGGTTTATTGTTAGGGTTACAGCTGGGTTTTAGGTTTAAGGTTTCAGTTAGGTGTGTTTATAGTGAAGGTGAGTGTGTAGGGGTACGGGTAGGATTAGGGTTAGTGTCAGGTTCAAGGGTAGGTTTAGAGTGAAGTTACGATTTGGGTTTGAGTTAAAATCAGGGTTTAGGCTTCAGGTTACTGTTAGAATTAGGTGTAGAGCTACATTCTGAGTGAGGAAATGTTAGGGTGAGGGTTTGTGGTTGGGCAGGGTTAAAGTGAGGGTTAGGTTTAGGTTTCTCTTAGGGTTTGTGTCAGGGTTATGTTAGGAGTAAGTTATGGTTTCAGTATTGTTAGTGTGAAGAGTTAGGGTTTGGATTTAGATAAAGAGTGAGTCATGAGTGAGCTTGAGGCTGAAGGCTTAGCGTTTGTGTTAGGATAGTGTTAGGGTTAGGTGTAGCTCTAGGTTGAGGATATGGCTATTGTGAGAGTCAGGGTTAGGATTCAATGTTAGGTTTAGGGCTAGGTTTAGGTTTATGGTTATGGTTAGGTCTGGGTTAAGGGGAGGATGATTTAGTAGGGATACAGGTAAGGTTAGGGTTAGGATTCAGAGAAGGGTTAGATTTAGAATGAAGCTATGATTCGGGTTAGAGTTAGGATTTGGTTTTAGCGTGAGTTAGCACTAGATTTTGGGTTAGGGTTGTGGTTCCCTGTGGGTGTGAATGAGGGTCAGGGTCAGGGTTAGGTGTAGGGTTAAGGTTAGGGCTAAAGTTAGCACTAGGTACACAGTAAGTTTATGGTTATGGAGAAAGTTAGGTTTAGTGTTCAATGTTAGTATTAGGGTTAGGTGAGGATAAGGATTACCAATAGGTTTAATTGAAAATGATGGTGAAGGTGAGTGTTTAGTTTAGTGGCCAGGGTTAGGGTTAGGGTTAAAGATAAGTGTAGGGTGCGGAAATAGTTAAGTTGAGAGTCAGGATTTCTATTTTATGTACGGTGTAGGACTAGATTTAGGTTTATCTTTATGGTAAGGTATTGGTGAAATTGAGTGAGTGGGTGAGGGGTTTCGTGTATGGGTTAGGTTAGGGTTATGTTGAGGAAGAAGTTACAATGAGGGCAAGAGTTCGGATTAGGCTTTAGAGTTACGGTTAGCATTAGAGTTAAGTTTAGGGTTAAGGTTCTGTGTGACTGGGAGTGAGCATAAGGGTTTAAGCACATGGTTAATGTATGGCTATAATAAGGATTTATTCCAGGGTGAGGATTTGGTTATGGTTAGGTTTAGTGCTTAATGTTAGAATTAAGGTTCAGTTTAGGATTAGGATTCCCATTAGGTGTGAGTGAGGTGATGCTAGGGTGGGTGACCAGAGTTAAAGGTTAGGTTTAGGGTTAACTATAGGGTGCGGATATGATTATGCTGAGAGTTGCAGTTAGTGTTTAATGTTAGGGTAAGGGCTAGGTTTAGTTTTAGGCTTACGGTTAGGTGTTGGTGAAATTGTTGTCAGAGTGAGGGGGTAGTTGTACAGGTAGGGTTATGGTTATATGTACGTTTAGGTTGAAGAAGAATTTGCGATCAGGGTTAGAGTATGGGTTAGGGCTTAGAGTGTGGGTTAGTGTTAGCATTATTTTTGGGTTACAATTTTATGAGAGTGATGGTGAGGGTGAGGGTTAGGGTTTAGGTGTAGGATTAAGATTAGGGGTAAAGTTAGCATTAGGTCCAGCGTGTCGATTTGGTATGTTTTGAGTTAGGATTACCATTCCGTCTTAGGGTTAGGGTTAGGTTGAGGATTAGGATTCGTATTAGGTATGAGTGAAAGTGCGGATGAGGTGAATGGTTAGGATTACTAGGAAGGGTTAGGGTTAGTGTTAGGTATAGTGTTAAGTATACATTGCAGATACAGTTATGGTGAGAATTAGGGCTAAGCTTTCATGGAAGTGTTTAGGGATAGATATATTTTAAGGCTGATGGATAGCTGTGGGTGAAATTGAGTATGAGGTTGAGTGGGTAGGTGTTCGTGTAGGTCAAAGTTAGCTTTAGGTTTAGGGTTAGGTTTAGAATGAAGTCTTCTTAGGGTTAGAGTTAGGATAAGGGTTTAGGTTGAAGGTTAGCATTAGATATAAGGTCTGGGATACTGTTCCTTGTGAGAGGGTGAGTGGTTATGCTCAGAGTTAGGTTTAGGATTCAGCTAAGCATTAGGTGCAGGGCAAGATATGATTATGGTTAGAGCTAGCTTTCACTTTCAGTGTTAGTGTTAGGGTTATGTTGAGGAATACAGTAACCATTAGGTGTGAGTGAAGTTGAGGCTGAGGTGAGTGGTAAAGATTAGTGTTCAGTGTTGTGTTTAAGAGTAGATTGCAGTTACAGTTATGGTAAGAGTCCTGGTTAGGCTTTAATGTTAGGGCTTGGGCTAGGTTAGCTTTAGGATTACAGTTAGGTGTGGGTGAAATTGAGTGTGTTGGTGAAGGCGTAGGTGTACATGTAGGGTTAGGGTTAGGTGTGGCATTAGGTTGAGGAAGAAGTTACGATGATGCCTACAGTCAGAATGAGGCTTTAGAGTGAGGGTCAGCCTTAGAGTTAAGTTTAGGGTTACGGTTCTGTGTGAGTGAGGTTGAGCGTGAGGGTTTAGGCATAAGATTAGTTTTAGGGCTAAGGTGAGCATTAGGTCCAGGGTGAGGATTTGGTTATGGTTAGAGTTAGGTTTAGGTTTCAGTTTTAGGTTAGAGGTCGGTTTAGGATTAAGGTTCCCATTAGGTGTGAGTGAGGTCAGGTTGAGGGTTAGTGATGAGGATTAGCGTAAAGGTTAGGATTAGGGTTAACTACAGGGTGCCAATATAGTTATGGCGAGAGTTATGATTAGGGATTAATGTTAGGGTAAGTGCTAGTTTTAGTTTTCAGGTTATGTTTAGCTGTGAGTGAAGATGAATGTGAGGGTGAGATTATAGACATTGGGACAGCGTTATGTTAGGTGATGTGTTCAATTTAGGAAGAAGTTATGATGAGTGTTAAAGTTAGGATTGGGGTTTTCACCAAGGGATAGGGTTGGGGGTTATGTTTTGGGTTATCGTTCCCTTGTGAGTGAGGGTGTGGGTTAGGGCCTAGTGTTAGGGTTAGGGTTAGATTTTTGGCTAGGTGTACAGTGAGGATATGGTTACAGTGAGAGTTAGGGTTATGGTTTATGTTAGAGTTATCACTAAGTTTAAGTGTAGGGGTATGGTTTGGCCTGGGAGAAAGTGTGGTTCACAGATTAGAGGCACGTGTATGGTAAGAGTAAGGTTCCAGTGTAGGGTTAGGTTTAGGATGAAGTTATGGTTAGGGTTAGAATTAGGATTAGGGTTTAGCATGAGAGTTAGTGTTATATATAGGATTGGGGTTACTGTTTCTTGTGAATGAGGGTGCGCGGTTACACTCAGGATTAGGGTTAGAGCTCCACTTAGCATTAGATGCAGGGCGAGAATACGTTTACGTTTAGAGTTAGGTTTCATTTTCAGTATTAGTGTTAGGGTTAGGTTGAGGATTAGGGTTCCAATTAGGTGTGAGTGAAGTTGAAGTATATGAAGGGTAAGGATTAGTAGCCAGTGTTTGGTGAAGTGTTAGGTTTGGGGTTAAGTTTAGATTGAAGATATAGTAATGGTGAGATTTAGGGTTAGGCTTTTATGTTAAGGTTATGGCTAGGTTTAGGTTTAGGCTTATTGTTAAGTGCAATGAAGCTGAGTGTGAGTGTGAGGGGGTAGGTGTATGGGTATGGCCAGTGTTAAGTGTAGGGTTATGTAAAAGAAGAAGCTATGATGAGGCTTACAGTCAGGATTAGGATTTTTAATGAGAGTTAGCATTAGAGTTAACATTAGGGTTATGTTTCTGTGTGAGTGAGAATGAGGGTGGGGGTTTAGGCGTATGGTTAGGGTAGGTTTAGGGTTAGTACTAGGGTGATAATTAGTTACAGGGTGAGGGTTAGAGTGAGGTTTAGGGTTCAGTGTTTGTGTTAGGATTCAGTTTCAGATTAGGGTTCCCGTTATGTGTGAGTGAGGTGAGGTTATGGGTGAGGGTTTAGGGTGAGTGACAAGGGTTAGGGTACTGGTTAGGCTTAGGGTTAAATATAGGGTATAGATATGTTAATGGTGAGAGTTACTGTCTTTAATGTTAGGGTAAGTGTTAGGTTTTGTTTAAGAGTAATGGTTAGGTTTGGATGAAGATGAGTGTGAGCAAGAGGACAGGCGTCTGGACAAGGTTAGGTTAGCTGTTGTGTTAGGTAAGGAAGAATTTATGGTGAAGGTTAGAGGTAGTATTAGAGTTTTGGCCAAGGGATAGGGTTTGGAGTAAGGTTTCAGATTATTGATCCCTGTGACTGAGAGTGTGGGTGCAGAAAACCTAACACTAAACATAACCGTATTCTTGTCCAGCACCTAAAGGTAAGATGAGACCTTACCCTGAACTTGTGTTAACTGCTCAACCTCACTCACAAAGAGCACTTACCCGAACCCTATTTCTAAAGCTAACCCTCACTCTAAACCTTATCCAAACTGTAAGTGAAAACATAACATCTTCCTCAACATAACCCTACACATAACTCTAACCCTACCTGTACACCTGCCCCCTCGCACTCATACTCAATTTCACCACACCTAATCGTGAGCCTAATCGTAAACCTAGCCCTAATGCTACCATTAAAGTGTAACCCTAACTCTCACTGTAATGGTACTGCAATCTACACTTAACCCCAAACCTAACTCTAACTCTAAACCTGGCCACTAATCTTTACCCCTCACCCCACCCTCACCTTCACTCACACGTAATGGAAGCCCTAATCCTGAACCTAACCCTAACCCTAACACTGAAAACAAATCCTAACTCTAACTGTAACCCTATCCTCACCCTGCACCTAATACTAAGTTGAGCCCTAAACCTAACCCTGAGCCTAAACGTTTACCCTCACTCACAAGAAACAGTAACCCTAACCCTATATCTAACGCTGACCTTAGTTTAAACCCTAATCCTAACTCTAACCCTGTCAATAACTTCATACTAAACCTAACCTACACTGATGACTAACCCTAACCCTACCCTTGTCCCTTACCTGTCACCCTCACTTTTTCCCAAGCATAACCGTACCCCTAAACCTAAACTTAGTGAAGCCCTAACATTAAACCATAACTCTAACTCTTGCTGTAACCATATCCTCCCCCCGACACCTAACCCGAAACCAAACTCTAACCCTAGGCCCTCACCCTCACCCTCACTCACAGGGAATGATAACTTAAAACCTAACTCAAAACCCTATTCCTTGGCCAACACCCTAAGCCTAACTCTAAACCTCACCATATCTTCTTCCTAAACAAAACCCAACACCTTACCCTAACCCTTCAAAGATGCCTAAACTCTCGTCCTCACACTCATATTCTCCCACATCTAACCATAACACGAAAATTAAGCCTAACCCTTACACTATCATTAAACACTAACTATAACTCTCACCATAAAACCATATCCACACCCTGTACTTAACCCTAAGTCTAACCCTTACCCTAAACCTGGTCACTCACAGTAACTCCTCACCCTCAAGTTCCCCTCACTCACACCTAATGGGAACCCTAATCCTAAACTGATCCCTAACCCTAACACTGAACCCTAACAGTAACCAAATCCTCACCCTGGACCTAAAGCTCACCTGAGCCCTAAACCTAATCCTACACTAACCCTACAACTAAATCTTCCCTCACACAGAATTATAACCCTGAACTTAATCCTCACTCTAAAGCCTAATCCTGACTGTAAGCCTCATCGTAACTTCTTCCTCAATCTAAACCTACCCGTACACCTACTACCTGTCACTCACACTCAATTTCAACCACACGTATCCATAAGTCTAAACCTAAACCTAGCCCCAACGCTAACATTAAAGCCTAACCAGGACTCCTACTGTAACTGGTTCTGCAGTCTACACTTAACCCCAAACCTAATCCTAACTGAAACACTGGCCACTAATTCTACCCCCTTACATCACCCTCACCTTCACTCATACCTAATGGGAGTCCTAATCCTCAACCTAGCTCTAACCGTAACACTGAAGACAAACCTAACTAACCGCAACCCTATCCTTGCCCTGCACCTAATGCTAAGCAGAAACCTTTCCCTAACACTGCATGTAACCGCTCACTTTCCTTCACAAGGAACAGCAACTCCAACCCTATATCTAATGCTAACACTCAACCTAAACCCTAACCCAAACTCTAACTCTGACCAAAACTTCGTGCTAAACCTAACCCTACACCAACCCTAACCCTAAACCTACCCTTGCCCCTTACATGTCACCCTCACTTCACCCACGCCTAACCGTACCCTTAAACCTAAACTTCATGATAACCCTAACATTAAACCATAACCCTAACTCTCACTCTAACTATATCCTCACCATACCCATAATCCTAGGCCCTCACTCTCACCCTCACTCACAGGGAATGATAACAAGAAACCTATCTCCGTTTCCTACCCCTTGGCCAAAACCCTAATGCTAACACTAAACCTCACCATACTTCTTCCTAAACCAAACCCAACACCTAACCCCAATCCTAACACCAGACCTGTCCCTCACCTTCACTCACACCTAATGGGAACCTTAATCCTAAACCTAACCCTAAACCTAACACTGAAAACAAAACCTATCTCTAACCGTAAAAATACCCTTGCCCAGCACCTAATGCTAAGCTGCACCCTAACCCTAACACTGCGCATAACCGCTCACCCTCACTCAAAAGGAACAGTTACCCTAATCCTATATCTAACGCTAACCCTCACCCTAAACCGTAATCCTAACTCTAACCCTAACCATAATTTCATTCTAAACCTAACCCTACACCATAACCTTATCCGTGCCCCTTACATGTCACCCTCACTTTCACCCACGCCTAACTGTATCCCTAACCCTAAACTTAGTGATAACCCGACATTAAACCATAATCCTAACCCTTGCTGTAACCATATTCTCACCCTACACTTAACCCTAAACCTATGCAATCATCCTCACCCTCACTCACAGGGAATAATAACCCAAAACCTAACTCCAAACCCTATCATTTGGCCAAAACCCTAATCGTAGCTTTAACACTCACCATATCTTCTTCCTAAACTGAACCCAACACCTAAACCTAACCCTAGATGCCTATACTCTCACCCTAACACTCATGTTTTCCCACACCTAACCATAACCCGAAAATTAATTCTAGCCCTTACCCTAACATTAAACCCTAACCGTAACTCTCACCATAACCATATCCACACCCTATACTTAACCCTAAGTCTAAACCTTGCCCTAACACTGGTCACTCACCTTAAGCCCAAAACTCAACCTCACCTTACTCACACCTAATGGGAACCCTAATCCTAAACTGAACACTAACACTGAACCCTAAACCTAAATCTAACAATAACCAAATCATCACTTTTGATCTAATGCACACCTTAGCAATAACCGTAACCCTACACCTAAACCCTCACCCTCACCTTCATTTACACAGAACCGTAAACTTAACATGAACTCTAATCCTCACACTAAACCCAATCCTGTCTGTAAGCCTCATTGTAACTTCTTCCTCAACCTAAACCTACACGTAACCCTAACCCTACCTGTACACATACCAAATCACCCTTACACTAATTTCACCCACATCTAACCAGAAGCCCAAACCTAAACCTAGCCCTAACTCTAATATTAAAGCCTAACCCTGACTCGCACCACAATTGTATCTGCGATCTACACTTAACCCCACTCCTAACCCGAACCTAACCCTGGCCACTAATCCCAACACCTCTTCTTACTCTCACCTTCATTCTCACGTAATGGGAACCCTAATCCTCAACCTAACACTAACCCTAACACTGAAAATGAAACCTAACTCTAACCATAACTATATCCTCGAACTGCACATAATGCTAAGATGAGCCATAAGCCTCACCCTTCCCATAACCGGTTACACTCACTCACTAGGCACTGTAACCCTAACTCTATATCCAATGCTAACCCTCCTAAACCCTAATATTAACTCTAACCCTAGCCATAACTTCATCCTAAACCTAAAACTAAACTGAATCCTAAGCCTATCTGTGACCCTAACATGTCACCCTCAGTATCTCCCATGCCTTACCATACCCGTAAACCTAAACTTAAAAATAACCCTAACATTAAACTGTAAACCTAACGCTTGCTTTAACCATATCCTCACCCTCCCCTAGCTCTACACCTGTTCCCTGTGAGTGAGGGTTTGATTGAGGGCCTAGGGTTAGGGTTAGTGTTAGGATTAGGGTTAAGTTTTTGTTAAGGTGTAGGGTGAGGGTATGATTATAGTGAGAGTTAGGGTTATGGTTTATCACTAAGTTTAGGTTTACCGGCAAGTTTAGGTTCAGGTGAAAGTGAAGGTAACATCTTAGGAGCACGGGTAGGGTTAGTGTTAGGGTTCGGTGTAGGGTGAAGTTATGGTTAGGATTAGGATTAGGGTTTAGGGTCAGGATTACTGTTCCATGTGAGTGAGGGTAAATGGTTACACACAGAGTTAGGGTTAGGGCTCAGTTTAGCATTAGGTTCATGTTGGGCATATGGTTATGGGTAGATTTACTTTTTGTTTTCATTGCTAGGATTAGGTTGAGGATTAGGTGTGAGTGAAGGTGAGGTTGATGTGAGGGTTTAGGCTTGTGGCCAGGGTGAGGGTTAGGGTTAGATTTAGGGTTAAGTGTAGATTACAGATACAGTTACAGTGAGAGTCAGGAATAGGCTTTAATGTTAGGGTTATGGCTAGGTTTATGTTTATGTTTATGCTTCCAGTTAGGTGTTTGTGAAATCAAGTGCGAGGGTGAGGGTTTAGGGGTATGGGGTACGGGTAAAGTTGGGGTAAGGTGTAGGGTTAGGGTGAGGAAGAAGTTATGATGAGGTTTACAGTCAGGATTATGTTTTAGAGTGAGGGTTAGTGTTATAATTAAGTTTAGGGTTGCAGTTCTATGTGAGTGAGGGTGAGGAGGAGGGTTTAGGCATATCACTAAGGTAATGTGAGGGTTAGGGCTAAGGTTAGTATTAGGTTCAGGGTGAGGATTTGGTTATGGTGAGAGTTAGGTTTCAGGTTCAGTGTTAGGGTTGGGGTTCAGCTTAAGATTAGGCTTCCCGTTAGGTGTAGTGAGATGAGGTTGAGTTTTGGGCTTAAGGTGAGTGACCAGTGTTAAGGCAAGTTTTAGACTTAGGGTTAAGTATAGGGTGTGGATATGGTTATGGTAAGGGTTAAGGTTAGGGTTTAATGTTAGGGTTAGGGCTAGAATTAATTTTCGGGTTATGGTTAGGTGTGGGAGAAGATGAGTGTGAGGGCAAGAGTATAGGCATCTGGGCAGGGTTAAGTTTAGGTGTTGGGTTCGATTTAGGAAGAAGATATGGTGAGTGTTAGAGCTAAGATTAAGGTTTTGGCCAAGTGATAGGGTTTGGAGTTAGGTTTTGGATTATTGTTCCCTGAGTGAGGGTGAGGGTGATTGCATAGGGTTATGGTTAGGATTAGGGTTAGGTTTCGGTTTAGGTGAGGATATGGTTATAGTGAGAGTTAGGGTTATGGTTTAATGTTAGGGTCATCACTAAGTGTAGGTTTACTGGCTTGGTTGGGTGTGGGCAAAAGTGGGGGTGACAGGTTACATGCATGTGTAGAGTTAGGGTTAGTGTAGTATGAAGTTATGATTAGGGTTTGAGTAAGGATTAGGGTTTAGCATGAGGGTTATCATTATATATAACGTTATGGTTACTTTTCCTTGTGAGTGACGGTGAGCTGTTACACTCTAGGTTAGGGTTAGGGCTCTGCTAAGCATTACGTGTGGGGCAAGATTACGGTTATGGATAGACTTAGGTTTGGTTTTCAGTGTTAGGGTTAGGGTTAGGTTGAGAATTAAAGTTCCCATTAGCTGTGAGTGAAGGTGAGGGTGAGGTGAGGGTTTAGAGTTAGTGACCAAGGTGAGGGTTAGGGTTAGTTTTAGGGTTATGTGTAGATTGTAGATACAGTTATGGTCAGAGTTTTGGTTAGGCTTTAATGTTAGGGTTAGTGCTAGGTTTATGTTCATGGTTATGGTTACATGTCGGCAGAGATGACAGTGAGGGTGTAGGGGTTTGGATCTGTGTATGGTAATTTCTAGGTGTAAGTTAAAGTTTAAGATGAAGTTATGGTTAGGGTTAGAGTCAGGATTTGGTTTTGTGGTGAAGGTTAGGTTTTGATTTAGGGTTTGGATTATCGTTCCCTGAGAGTGTGGGTGAGGGCATGGTTCGGGTTTAGGAGTAGGGTTCCAGTTAGGGCTAAGGTTAGCATTTGGACCAGGGTGAGGATATGGTAATGGTTAGAGTTAGGTTTAGTTTTCCGTGTCAGGATTTGGGTTAGGATTAGGTTTAGGTTTATGGTAAAGTATTGGTGAAGATGAGGGTGAGGAGGCAGGTGTACCCATAGGATTAGGGTTAGGGTTAGGTTTAGGATGAAGTTATGGTTAGGGTTAGAATTAGGATTTGAGTTTAAGCTGAAAGTTAGTGTTAGAGACAGGGTTAGAGTCACGATTCCCTGTGAGTGTTGGTGCTTTTTAGTTACCGAGTTTTGTGCAGGGTTAGGTTTAGGGCTAAGGTTACCTTTAGGTACTGAGTTTGTATATGGTTACGTTTAGAGTTAGGTTTATTTTACAATGTTAGGTTTAGATTTAGGGTTTGGGTTAGGTTTACTGTTAAAGATAAGTATATGGTGCAGATATAGTTATGTTGAGAGTCATGGTTAGTATTTAATTTTAGGGTTAGGGCTAATTGCAGGTTTATGGTTATGGTAAGTGTGTGTGAAGATGAGGGTGTGGGTGGGAAGGTGTTTAGGCATCCAGTTATGTTTACTGTTGGGTGTAGGGTTTGGTTTAGGCAGAAGTTATGGTGCAGGTTTGAGTTAGAATTAGCATGTAGGCATAGGGTTACCATTACTGTTACATTTAGGATTATGGTTCTTTGTGATTGAGGTTGAGGTTAAGTGTTGGGTTTTGTCATAGTATTACAGCTAGGGTTAGGGTTATCATAAGATTTAGGATTAAGTTTTGGTTTCAGTTTTATTAGGGTAAAGGGATTGGGTTAGGTTTAGGGTAAAATTTTGCTTGAGAGTAACACCGAGGTTTGAGTTAGGTTGAGGGTGAGGTCTTGTGATTAGGGTTAGTTTTAGGTTAAGTCTAGTTATAGGGTGAGGATATGGTTGTGTCTAGAGTTAGGCTTAGGTTTTAATTTTAAGGTTTGGGCTAGGTTTAAGTTCAGGGTTACTGATAGGTGTGTGTGAGGGTGTAGGGGTTCAGGTCTAGGTAGGGTAAGTTTCAGGTGTAAGGTTAGGTTTAACATGAAGTTATGGTTTGGGTTAGAATTAGGTTTTGCATTTAAACTGTGAGTTAGTCTTAGATATAGGTTTCAGATTATGGTTCCCTGTGAGTGTGGTTGATGGTTAGGGACAGAGTTTTGCATAGGTTTAGTGTTAATATTAAGGTTAGCATTAGGTCCAGGGTGAGTATATAGTTACGGTTAGAGTTAGGTTTAGTTTCCAATGTTAGGATTCAAGTTAGGTTTAGGATTAGGGTTACTGTTATGTGTAATTGATGGGAGGCTTCAGGGAATGGTAGGCTTCTGTCTTGCTGACATGTCCTCTGGAGAATGCTTTTAGCCTAGGTAGTATGAAACCTAGGTCTTTCTAAGATGGTGAATGGGCTTATCCAAAAAAGATGATATTCCTGTCCAGATTCTGCCACTCCTAGCTCTAAGAGGGCACAGGAAGATGGGTCTCCATTCTTTTTGTGGCTACTTTATGCTGAGAAGGGTGATGAAGGGGATTTTCTGATATTTTGAAACAGGAAGACTATTTGGATGTGTTCTGGAGTAGTTGCCCAGGAGATGGCTGCTATTTGATCCTGTAAAAACATTTGGAATAGGTTGATTAAGCATGGAAGGAAGAGGAGGGTGATAAAGGCAAACAGGGCCAGGAAAAGTAGAAGATAACCAAGGGTTATAGGAGCTGAGGATGTAGGACTTGGACTTGGTCTGGAGAGAGAAGGGTTAGAGTCCAGTGGCTGAGAAGGTCAGAGAAGGTACGTGAGGAGTCTTCTTATAGGGGCTGGTGGAAGGCAATTTTTTTTTGGATTCTGGGATAAGAAGTGCAGCTGATGCTAAGAACTGTAAGCAGAGAGGCTAGCCTTTTATCACAAGGTCAAAATTTTTGGACAAATAGGTAACAGGCTGGAGGGAGTCCCCAGCTGATTGTGTGAATAGCCCTAATGCTTGTCCCTTTTTGCTGGTTAAGAAAAGAAAGGTTTGTTAGGGTTAGGTAGAGTCAAAGCAGGTGCCTTGAGGTGTGCTCGCTTAAGGGCCCAGAAAGAAGCAGGAATTCAGTCTGTCTCTGGTACCCTTTCTTGGGGATCTGCATGGGAGTCCTTATAAAGGGGTTTTGAAATGAGTGAGAAATTTTGGCTCCAGAGTCTAAATTAGCTAAGAAACTCTAAGAAGGAAAGAAGATCTCACTTTGTGGTGGGTAAAGGGAGAATTTTAATAGCTTGTTTTTGGAAGGTGGGGTATGCAGTGAGCAGTAGGGGTGAGGTCAAGACCAAGGTAAGTGACCTTTTGCTGTACTAGTTGAGCTTTCTATTCTGAGACATGGTATCCCTATTTCCAAGAAATATAAGGAGGGAGATAGTGTGGAATATACAGTCATTTTTTGAGGAACTGCAAAGCAAGAGGTCATTGACATACTGGAGCAGGCAGCTAGGGTCAAGGTGGAGAGACTGGAGGTCCTTTTGCAGTGCTTGGCCAAAGAAGTGGGGACATATCAGTTGAGAGTGCATGACCTGCCTTAAGATAGGCTGATGGGCTATTGTCTGATTACCAGAGAATATAATACTTTAGGAATCTTACTTCTCTTTGGTTTTTAAAATGGAATCTTAGCCTTAAGATGGAGTCCCTCCTGTTCTTACTATACTGTTTATATCTCAGCATTTTTCATCATAGGCAGGAAAAGTTAATCTTGATTTTTGTCCCATGTCTCTGCCCACCTCATTAACCCCTCAAGGAATGTGGTCCCTTGAAATCTTTCAAGGAAAAGTGAGTGTTGGTCACTCTTCTGTAACTGGTTCCTGCTGAGTAGGGGCATTGTTCCTGCCTGTGCGTCCAGCAGTTCCTTGCTGTTTGTCAGGCAGAGGAGGGATAATAGAGCCATTTTAGCAGAGGCTGGCATGGACATGGGCACATAAAAGTAGGATGCATTTAAGTTGTAGGCTGCTGATGTGCATCTGCATCAGCGTTAGGGTGGATTGAAATCTTCGTCCGAGCAACATCTGGAGTTGCATTTTTTATTCTGGAGAAAACAAATTTGACAAGGATGTTAAGAATGAATGGCTGAATGCGAAGACTAGAAATAGTAAAATTCTAATTGAAATGATGGGAGAAAATTGAAACATTTGGGGAGTTTCAGCCAGATATTTTGAAGAAACCAGAATCCAGGATCTAGTCTATTTTACAGTGAACAGTATTAGTATCTAATAGTGATAAGGCTGCACTATTGAAACACAACTCTTCTTTCTATTTAAAATCACCCTCATTTTTATTAGTATAAAATAAGTTTAGTTTTAAAACAGTTGGCCTGATTATTTACATAAGTGCAACAAGAACAGGCATTGATGGCACAGGTTCTTTTAAATGTGCTTTGCTGGAACTTTTTATAAGGAATTTCAGATGTATCTTTTAAAGGCCTCTCAAAGCCAGAAAGCCAAGGCAGACTTGCTATCAGGTTTTGCCTTCAGTACCTGTAGATTTGGGTAAATTCTTCTCTTCTCAAGGTTCCCAAAATATCCTGGGTTTCCTGCACCTGCCAGGAAGTGACCTTCCTTACTTACCTGGTAAAGCTGTTGGAAACCCTGTAAGCAAGGTACCAGGCCAATTCTCCCAAGGGGCTCTGTTGGCTCCATAAAGTCAATCTCAGTTACTTAAAGCTGTCTGTTCATATTTGAGTTTATTCATGTGCCTCAAATATGACATTCCAGTCAAAGCTTTGGTAATAACTAGTGTTTTCAATTGTTCCTGTCACAAGGAGAGCAGATTCTTATTGAATTTATGCAAATAAAAATATTGTCATAAAATATGAAAATAGTCACTGAGAGTTTCTAAATTCTGGAGCAATCAGGTAGAGAGAAAGATAAATGTTTAAATTCTGCTTTAAAGGTATAATTTACTAAAGTGCTGCAAGCTAGCTTAAGAGAAAAAGGTTAAAACAGACACTTGTTTTTCTGTTTAAGAGATTTGTGACATTTGCATAAAAATTAAAATCACCTTCCTTAGTTTACTCAATTTTATGTAACTAATTTTTTCTGTGCTTGAATCTAGTTCTTTACTAGTTCAGGAGTAAAACAGTAAGTGTAAATGACAAAAGACTTAGAAATGGGAATGGTAAAAGATTTGATGAGAGCTTACTATAAGGCAGTTGATATAAGGAATTTGGATATTTCTGTACCATATCAAAACTTAGCTTTTAACTCTTTTAATATTAAGATATCATTTTCTTAAAACTCATTGACTCCTTAAGCATGAGAAATCATTTTGATAAAACAATTAGAAAAACCCTTCACAATTTTTCAATATTAAGAGAAGACTAATAGTTCAAGAAAACTTTGTCCTTTTAACAAACAGAAGATAAAATTCTAATTTTGCTGTGTACTTCATATCAAGACTCATTTACTTTAATCTCACATAGCATGACCATATCAAATTCTTCCACAACTTTCTACAACTTTCTTTTTACATTCAGAGTTCTCCTTCTTTAAATAAACAGCTGTACTTTAGAACAAAGTTGCCTTCTTTTACCCTCAATAATATGAATTTCCATTCCTTATACCTTCTCTTATCAAAACACACATCTTTTCTTTCATGCAGAGATGTTTTATTATTTCAAATAGTTTTAATTAGAATTTAAAACCATTAGGAACTTTAATTTTTAGTGAACACTGAGAAGTAAGCTACTGTAAACTGTTACACTAACATTCTTTAGATTGGCAAATATATGAACATATTTCATAATTTCTAGAAACGTGCTTCCAGCACAATCCCTCAATAAGAACAAAATATGTTTACTAATAAACCCAAATCTGTTTTTAGCCTTTCCACAATAAGGAAGCCAAAAGTAGATTCAGTAATTAATGTTTCATTATTTTATCTTATTTGGGAGTGACTTAATTTGTTAATTTGATATATTACTAACTTAGCAAAACTTTAAGGTCTCAGGTTACCACCAAGATTCTCAAGTTGTTTTTAGGTATATGTACTATAACACACAATTATTGCTAAGAAGTTTACTTACTACACTATTTGCTTCACTCGTTCCTAACAACCATGCTAGATTGCTCACAAGACCTTGACCAAACATTAGACAAAGTCAAGCCTCTCTTTAAGCAATTTTTTGAAAGATTTAACAGATAACATCAACTTAAATGACTTTAGATAAACCTATGCAGCTGAAAACTGTAAGGACATGTCTATGTTAGTTAAACATAAATTAGCTACAATGCTGGGTATCTTCTATCAGAATTTCTGGAAGTTTTGGGATGCCCAATTTTTACAAGTGCTTGTCTTTAAATCAATTAATTTTTACCAGTACAATCCAGACGTAGAAAAATATCTTCCATTTACACATTTAGACATACATATAGATCGAAACGTAATGACTACAGTTATTTTAGGCTATAATTACCATAAGGGCTGGCAGCAGTTTGGTAGGACCCAGCTTGCAAATGGAGATTTAACTCACATTTCTCTCCAGCCATATTTGGCCACAAATGGAGTGTAACCCACATTTCTTTGGTCATAGGGTCTCCAGCCTGATGGTTATGAAGGCAAATTCACAGGACACAAAATAAGCTTAGATTTAAGGCTATGCACTTAGAAAGTGCAGATGACCTCAGAGAGAGAGGTGCATGCTGAAAGTTTGGGGGTTCCCCTTTTAAGGATTTTTCAGGAATGTGATGAAGGGCTAGGGATATGAATTTGTAAAGTGGTCCCAAAATGTTCATCTTTGATGAGATGTTAAGCCTCTAAGCCTCTTCTCTTATCAGTCCTTCAGATAATTCTGCAAAATTAATTTAACACAAGAAATTTACTGCTGTGATTCCTTCCCAGGATAGCAGCTTCTCTCTGAGAGCATGTCAGTCAAGGCTGCCTGCCCTGCCCCTACTCAATGGAGGATATGTCTTCCCAGAAGGGGTGTGGGGCAGAGGGGATTACCAGAAAGGAGTGAGTCAAAGTAATATGGGCAATGGAACAATATAAAGGAGGGGTTTGGGCTAGTGTTTCTATTTAGCCTTTCATCCCAACAACTGAGATATAGGAGGGGAGCAAAGGCCCTGAATATTCAGTAAGCACAGAGAGGCTGGCCCACATGTTGACCCGAAAACCCTGACTTCCGGCCACCACCACTGTTACCCGTGGATCTGCTGGTGTTCTCATGGAGGGGGCATTGGGATCCAGGCCCTGTCAATCAGTCACTGAAGACAAGGCCATGAGGGCTGCCAGGTCCTCTCCAGATGTGTGTGATCGCCTGGAGGGAGAGAACTCAAGGGAGAGGCTGACGTCCCTAGAGGGAAATCCATTTTCCAGTGACCCCACTGTCTGCAGTTTGGACATGGTTTTGCAGGAGGCCTGGAGTTAGGGCAAGCTTTTCCCCAGTGACCCGGATTGCCACAAACAGTTGCTAGACAGGTGTAGGATGGAGCTTCTTTCAGGCTTGTCAGCGGAAGGTCGAACTGGGGAGGCCAGAATCTGATATTGGACTTTAGCCTGTTTTACTTTCTGAGTTTTTTGTTCCTCATTCCAGTCGTTGAAAACATTAAAGACAAGGTCTAAAAGCTCCTTTGGGGGTGTTTGGTGTCCATTTTCTAATTTTTGGAGCCTTTTATGAATGCCTGGGTGAAACTGGGAAACGAAGTGGAGGTGAAGGAGAGTAAGGTCCTCAGGGGAGTCGTGGCTGGTGTTTGTGTGCCTCTGAAAGGCACTTCATGGAGGCCTGGACTTTCATTTGCCCCCTGGGTAATTTCCCTGAGGCACTCGTAGTTGACCCGTTTATTTTTATTTATTTCCATCCCTGCCAGGAGGCAAGTGATCATGTGATCATGATTCGCCCACCAGGGTCACTTGGGGTTTTGGGGCTCAGCCCTGAGGACCACTCAAGCTGCCAGAGCAGTATTATCAGGGGGCTGGGGGTGCACTCATCAGCGTGATTTGGGCTGCACGCCAAGTGCGTTCCCTTTCACGAGGGTGGATGAGAAGATGGGGTGAACGTCCCCCCAAGTGAGGTCATACATTTGAGTAACATGGAGGAACTATTTCCTGATCTTTTGTCCAATACACTCTAGATCATTAATTGAAAAAGAGATGTGAACACAAGTGGGACTTTCACTGCCTGCTGCCCCACAGAGGGGTGGGATAGGGTGGGAAGCAGTCTGGGGAGGTACTGGGAGGGAAGTGAGAGTGGGAAAGCATGTCTGAGGCTGGGGGGGAAAGGGCGGTCCGGAGCGGGACTGGATTAGAAGAGGCCGACCCACCAGCAGAAAGGAGGAGGGGGAGGGGGGTTCGGGGGAAGCCGATGGGGGAGGGATTTGGACTGTGCTGAGGCTGTTGGGGAGGAGGAGGAGGATGGTAAGGTGGAGGATCACCAGCCGGGCCAAGTTAGTCAACAGAGGAGGGAAGACGGGAGTGAAGGCGTGTTGTTGTCAGGGTAAGGGTAGGGGATTTTTGTTCAGCGAGGAGAACTTTAGAGGGTTTTTATTTAGTTCTCACCTGAGCTCTTAGAGCCAGCAAAGAGTATAAAGGGAGTGTGCTGGCCCGGCAAGCCTCCCAGAGATCTGGGAGCCTTGTCCAGGGACAATAACAATAGGAACTTCAGGTCCCCGGGGAGACCACCAACCTAGTCAGGAAAGACCATCTCCAGTTTCCTGGGCCGAGGCAGGCAGGTCGGCCCTAAGCTGTGTTGCTCAGACAGGCTTGCAGGCTGGGCCCAAGAGGTAGGTTCTCAGTGGAAGGTCAGAGTTAAGCGGGACCTGCAGATCCCATCAGAGAACAATCCCATCGGAGTAAAAGTCTCTGTTTCCCTCTAATTGGAAAGTAAATCAAATAGAGCAGACATGACAAGAGAAGGAATACAGTGCAAAAGGGACAGAAGGTCATCGGAGAGAAGGATTTGAAAAGAGGAGAGGGAAGGACAAAGGGCGGCGGCTCGTGGGGGGTGAAGAAGGCTTGGATTCAGGGAGCCTCTGACCGTTTACCAGTCCTCTGGAGGAAGTCACTAAGATCTTGGAGAATTCGTAAGTTGGAATTGCCCTCAGCTGGCCAGTGTGACCCATTATCAAGTTTGTACTGGGCCGCATGGAAGTGGAGTAAAAGGTCAATTTTCTTTTTTTTTTTTTTTTTGGTATAATGTCTCCTTTTAATCCCAGTTGGTAAAGATTACGTAGGAGAGAGCTGAGGAGGGTGTCTCTCCCATTGTTTTTGAGGGAGAATTGCCTATCCAGGGAGGGTGGCCAAGGTTTGGGAAACAGGCCACTAGGACATCTCCCTGTGATTGGCTTCCCAACCAGAGTCCATAGGCACCTGGAACCGGATGAGGCTTTCCTGCAAACTGAAAGGAAGCGTGTCTCCCTCTAGTCAGAGTGCAGGGGGTCCCCTAACAGTGTTCTCAACTGGGGAACAGAGAGGAAGGGAAAGGGTGAAAAAGGGAAAAGGGGACTGGATCAAATTTATCTTGGGGCGAGACACAGGAGGCTCTCAGGATCTAGGCATGAGCCCAGGACAAGCCATCACTGCCCACTGCTTGCTAGGCTGCAAAAGAGCTCCTGCCTCTGGGTTTCGGAACCAGATGAAAGGAAAAGGGGGTGAGAACCAACAGTACAAGCAGATTTATTACTAAACCTGAGAGGGACCCCTCTGTTCTGGCCAGCAGAACAAAGAAGGTGTCTCTTACAGGCTAAAAGGCTTTTTATGACCAAGTTTTTGGCAGGCTTTTTGAGGGGAGGGGTCAGGGAAAAGGTGGGCTTGTGGTTTGCTGACATGTCCTCTGGAGAATGCTTGTAGCCTAGGTAAGATGAAGCCTAGGTCCCTCTGAGGTGGTGGGTGGGCTTATCCCACCAGGTGGTACTCCTGTCCAGATTCTGTCACTCTGGGTCAGCATAGTCCCAAGGAAGCAGAAGTCCCCGGGAGCCCTCTCACTTGGCTTAATTTATATGGAGGGGAAACTCTCATTCCCTAAAAAAGGAGAGGTGTGCACAACACAACTGTTTTGGACAGAAAGTCTGTTTACAGACATTGCCCTCCTAAATGCTTCATTTTTTCGACTGCAGTTGGGTATGGGCCAAAGGCCACATGTTCTAATTATGCTATCTCAGTAAGCCTGGTGGCTTAAAACCATTCTTTAGAATATTTGGGATGTTAGCAGAGTCCTCAGCCTGAGGTCTTAGCCAAAACCCCAAGAGAAAAGGAAAATATAAATTAAATTTTCTGCTACATATAAATGCAAATTTAACTCATCTTTATCTTAGTACCATACTAATGAGTCTTCTTTTTAGGTCTTGGAGCCAAAGTCTCTTTCCTCCGCAAGGGAAAGCCTTATTATTTACTAATGTAGCTATCTAATTCTCTATACCTGAAGAAATATGTCATTTTATTTAGTGTGGCTTTTACTTAATAAATAACATAGCCTATCACACTGTAGGATCTACCTCACTCACTTAAACCATAATGAATTACTCCCTATAAATGTGGAGGAATTTATTTAGCCAATTCACCCAAAGCCAATTCATTAAAAACCATTTTGCCAAATGATCAATTTGTCAAATAAATAATTTACATTTGCTTTAAAAATTTTAACTGCTTGTAGAACTTAAAACAATGTGAAGAGGTAAGCAAGTTTTATCAGCTTTTTCACATTTCTGTGAAATTTAAGTTGACAGGTTTAGAAACTAAAAATATTCCATTTATCAGAAGTTGGAAATCATAGTCTGAAAAGACACCTTTCAATTCCCCTTCTCTCTGCCCCTCTCTCACCCGGATCTCTGGTACCATCGGCCCGAGCTGTTTTATTTACTGACTCTTTTCATTTTGTCCCGGAAGCATGTTCTTCCCTTGTTCTAACTCCTTTATCTATAGTTGCAAGTTGCTGATGCACAACTGGACATTCCTTAAAAGCTGTTGAGAAAACAATATAAATTTCTTAACTATCCAAAACAATTGCTTAAAAAATTCCCATGTAACACATGTTGTTGGAAATTTGATAAATATTAAAAAAATTTTTAATTTGGCAAATAGATTATTCTGTGGACTGACTTTTGGCAATTTGGCCATGTAGTCAATTAGCTTTTCATAATTTACTTGAATAAATTAACTTCTGCAACTGTCTGCTTCCCTCATTAATGGAAAGCTAGTTTCTATTTTGTATTTTCTATTGGGTTTTTGCATAGAAAATGTAAATATGCGCTGCTGCATTTCTGCCCAACTGGCTTCTTAAATTTGCACACATTTGGAGTATAGAGCTATCAACTTCACCACACCTCCCCATACATTACTCATTATAAAACAGCGTTTTGCTGTTATCATCTGTCTTTTCCTATTTGTTGTACTGATAATATTTGCACATTTTATTGGCTACTGGAATTTCCTCTCCAATGAATAACCTCATAACATTCTTTACCATATATCATTTTCAGTGCTATGCCTTTTTCTAAGGAATATGTAGGAAACTTTGTATATTCTAGGCCCTCTTCCTTTGTCTGGTATATGTATTATAAATAAAATTTCCCATCCATACCTTGAATTTTTGTGCTGTTTTGCATTTTTTTTTTTTGGTTAAATGTGTTTTGATTTCATTCATCTCATAGAAGTTCATATTTAACTGTCAATTAAAAAATGTTTTATTTCATATCTCTTCCCTTTTTTTGGAAAAAAAAAGATGGCCTTCCTGTCTTCAAATTGTAAATATTTTCATTTATATTATGCCAGTACTTTTAATATTTTTTTCCTTTATGCATTCAATATATATGGAAGTCATTGTTCTGAAAGATGTGAGAGATTTAATTATAGCCTTTGAAACATTCAAATCTCACTTTTCAATCTTTCTGGATTTAAAAGATATTTTGATATTTCATAGAACAAGTCCCTATCTTTCTAAGCTGACATGAATTTTTTAATAAACTTGCCAGTTCCATGAACAGTCTCCAAAACAATTGAAATTGTTGTAAATCCACAGACTGATTGGAGAACTGGTATTTTATCATATTCAGTATCCATGAATATAGGATATTTCTATTTTTTCTCTAATGTCTTTAGTGTCTCTTTATGATTTTCTTAATATGTGTTTTACCCATTTCTGATTCAGTTTACGCATAGACACTTTATAATTTTGTTATCGTTTAAGGGAGATATATTTTGCATTTGAGAACTAGTTGTTGCTGTTTTATAGGTGAGTTTTGGGTTTTCATATATTGATTGTTCTTACATCCTGCCATCTTGTGGTTCTCTTTCAAATGGTCCTGAATTTATTGGATATATATTTCCAATGTTTCATAACAATTTATTTGCTTGCTGAAGGTTTAGATAGAACCACTAAATCAGGTTTTATTCTGATGAAATATTTTCATCATAAATGAAACTTAAATTTTATAAAATACTTTTCCAGTCTATTGAGATAAAAGTGGTTCCTTTCTCTTTAATCTTCAATAAAGTTACAGCAATAGATTTTCTAATGCAGTACCATTCATGAATGCCTAGTCACATGGTTTCATATGTTTACTCAACTATTTTGATGCCTTTTTTCTGTGACTTACTTATTCCTATTCTTTACCCATTTTTCTAACAAGCACTTTATGATGGAAATGGATTTTTTGTCATCACATGTTTGCACATATCCTCAGTTCATTTCCTTTCTGGTTTATTTTCTATGGCTGTGTTTCTATATAATATTTATTTTTTATTTTAATATGATGAATTAAATATTCAATTGCATATTATCTGAAGCTTCTTTTCTTTCTTTTTTTTGTTTGTTTCCTCTCTCCATGTTCAGAAAGCCTTGCCAATTATCCCAAACCGTTTATAAAATACTCCCTCTTTCACCACTAATTTGAAATGTCACCTGTGCATTTACTAAATTCTCATATATATCAAGATACATTCTCAAAGTGCTATACTTAACGCCAGGTTTCTCAATCTTACATTGTTCTATTGATGTGCACCCTGTGTCTGCCGCCTTACCTTTAACATGCTGCATTTCCCCCAGCTGTCGTGGCCGTGCATGTGCATTCTTCAAGGTGAACTATTGGTCACTTTGTAAAGTTCTAGATGACGTTTTCATAGTTTAAGTCACTAGAATTGTCACTTTTAAACTATTACTTGCATAAAAATGAGGCATTTTATTCTGTATATTCAACCCCTACACCCTATATTGTTCCTTGATAGAGTTTTAAAGTTTTATCCATACGGCTTCTGAAAGTTTCTTGTTAAGTGTACTCCCTGGTATTTAATTCTTGTGCCACTATCTAATATTGTTTTTACATTGTATTTTCTAACAGTTGACTTCTTTTGCCTACAAATTATTTTTAAATATTATTTTTAAACAAATCATGTTACTGACTACCTGTACTGTTTCCAATATATTTTCATTTGATATTTGTGTAGAATTTCTATTTGATGGTCGGGAGAATGGTGACAACTTACAGTGAAACATATTCTAGTATACAGTATGAAATTTAAATTTAGCCATCTTTAGTCTTAAAATCTCTAAGCCATGGCTGCCTTTGGAGTTTCTCCCTGAAGGTCTCCTGTCCTGGGCTCACAGTCTCTTGCCACCCTGTTGGGTCTGCATGCTTCTCCCGCTCTCATCTTCTCTCTTCCCTTTCCGCCACTGCGCTCTTACCACTTCCTCTCTAGGCACCCTCCCCAAAGTCATAAATTCTCAATTTCAAAACCATTAAGTTATCTTCCTGTCATGCCCTAAAAATTATATTTCCACAAACAAATCTCTTCCCACATTGTTTTATTAAATAAAAGAGTGTCTCTTTCCTTTGAGAAATTCTGCCAAATGTTTTGAACTAGCAATGGAATAATGTGTGTGTGGAGTATATTATTTTCTACAACTCTTTCAGTTAACAAAGCTGTATGCAAGGTACTAAGCAGCTCAAGAAGAACTAATTGGCACAATTAGTGAGACTGGCCTTAGTCAGTCACACCTGGAACCAGAGCCTGTAGTGCTAGCATCGCATTCTGTTACTTAAATTCAGGACCAAGGGTGTCCATGGATTACCCTTAATTTGTGTCCTGTGAAAAAAAGAATCTTTCCCATTACTTCCTACACAAAAATTATCAGGGAGGACTTGATGGGCCCAGAGACCTGCACCCCCACACTTGAGCTCACTTCTGTGTCCAGTGTGGACACAGCATTGTGTAATGTGACCAACACTGGCTGACAGAGAGAGAGCAAGGCCATTACAACACAAATCACATAAAATGGTTTTCTCATTGAAATAGGAGCCTATTAGCTGAAGCAGAGGAAGGGTGCTAGACTGACATAACCACCAAATGTCACTACAATCGAAGTGTCAGATATATAAAACCAAGCATGTTATGGAGGGTCATTCCAGACTGTAAAACTAATTTGCAGAATTAAATTAAATCACACTATTATAAACACATAAAAGTATTAACGGTGAACAGTACAGATATGGGATATCATCCATTCGTTAAACAGTTAGTTAATGGGTCCCTAATCTGTGCCAGGGACTCTTCAAACTGTTGTGATTAGAGCACTGAAGAAAACATAAAAGAATTTTGTCTTCACAAAACTTACAGTGTTTTAGAGTATATTAATATCATTTTGGTTGCAAGTATTAGAAATCCAATTTAAACTAGTTCAAGAAAAAGAGAAATTTGTCAGCAAAGTGGGGCTCTCCAAAGATTTTAGGATAAGAGCACAGCAACCTCAGAATGGAACTGAGGCCTAGATTAATATTACAAAGCTCAAAATCCTTTTCTATTTCCTTCATTCCTGTTTTTCTTTGTGACTACCTATTGCATTCTCAATCCCCTACTGCAAACTGACTTCTCTTTCCCCGCTTTCACAGCAGAAATTGGTTGCTACGAGCAGTCCCCCCAGTTTGTATGTGATAGGACAGGCATCTGCTTTCTTTCTAAGTCCCAAAATTCCAAGAGAAGAGAAAATACTCTGAGACAGATGCTTACCACTGGATCAATTCTCAATAGCCAGAGAGAGGCACACAAATTAGGATCACTGCAGCTAATGCTGCAAACATACAGATGGAAAGGGAAATGAGTTACCAGGAAAGGGTGTGCAGCTACTGTTCAATAGATGTCCATTACTAAAGGAAAACAGGCAACAATTATTTGTGCTGTTTTATGGTAAGGAAAATATAGGGTCTTTATGCTCATATAGTTAGTGCACAGACAGGGAGCAGAGCTCTTATTTAGGGAAAAGTGAAGACCTCCCAGTTGAAATAATGTTCCCACTAGCTCTTCAAGAAATAAATTGCATATATATAGGTGTCCTAGCTTGGGATCAGCCTGAAATCTCATCATGGAATCTTATTCAATTTTATTCAATTGAAATTTTAAAACCTTCTTTCTCATAGGAAAGCCCCTGAATCAATGCTTCTCTGGTACAATGCTCATCCATTTTAATGTGTGTATAATCACCTAGGGATGTCTTGCCAGAATGCAGATTTTATTTTCACAGCTCTAGGGTGGGGACTCTGCATTTCCTCAAGCTACTAGGTGGCGCTGATAATAATAATGAACCAACTACACTTTGAGTCATATTGTCTAGTGTATTTTTTTAAAAGATTTACATTTGGAGATAAATATGCTACTTATTGTCCTTAATCATGGAGCACATTCAGTGTTTAATGAGTATGGCATGAATGAAACACATGATAACAAAATGGAGCATAATCAGGATTTTCTTTAAGTCAAAAGTCAAATATTTTAAGGATTAGATATTGGATAATTGCAGTCAATGCTATGGCATATAAAATAGGTTTTCTTTGACACTTGGGGGATCCCCTGTAAATAAAGGAATTTTTTCATACCATGTTATTTTTACATCTGATTTATAGCCATTTGGTTTTTTGCAATTGTCTTCAGTGTCTTCTAGTGATATTCAGAGGAAAAAATATCCTCTGGAGTTCACATAAACACTTCCCCAATTTCCCTTTAATTTCTTAGCTGAATTACTGAGCATATGAATCTAATTTGGTAAGACAGACTTATATATGCATTTGCACTCAAAGGTCCATGTTTCAAAAATTAGGACATAGTATCACAGTATCTCCTTATTTACTATGAAATCCTTGGTCTAAAACAAGACTAGTGGTAGTGTAATAATGTTGTAAACTAAAAAACCAAAATTAACTTATAATTAATTCTTAATGTCATAGGTCTGGTTCCCAGGAAACAGATTCCAAACTGAATATTTTCATGCAATTTTTTTTAATTAGAATGCTCCAGAAAGAGAATTGAGCAGGGAGAGAAGTTAAGCTATGTTACTGCTGCAAAAGAGTTCACATCAGAGTCTGTGGCGGCTCTAAAGCTGGCCCTCAGAAATGTTCTAAATTGAAACAGGGGGGTGGATTTTTATTTGCTGCCCATTGTTCAAGGCTATTTTCTGGGAAGGAGTTAGCTATGATTCATCAACTGCTAATACTCCTAAAAGTTGTGGGAATAAGTGTCTCAGTCATGACAAGAGAGTCTGAGGCAGACACCTTAGCATCCACCACTGAACACATTTTCCAATATTTATCATCTCTCTTCTCCACTGGTCATTCTGATTCCTTTCTCTCTCTGCCATCACCTCTGCTGGTCTAAATCTGTGGGCTGGTGGATTATCCATACCCTTACCTCTGAGAGTTCTGAGCCCTGGAAACATTTCCTTCTCAGGCTGTGACTGCTGCACTTCACTTGCGATTAGTGTCTAAATTAGCCAGGACAATATCATGCAGTGCCCCAGAGGACTGCCTGCATTACACAGGAAAGACATAACAAATCTTTGTGATATATTTTGTGATAAAGAAAATGTAGGTTTTTTCTTATACAAATACTTTTTCCTGGTCCCATTTTATAACAGCAGCCTGAACTTCTGACGGCCAGGTTATTTGACCTAGCCAGGATGATGACTTCATTCCTTGTCTACTGGTTTCTTGGTGACCAAGTGGCAACTATAGCTTAAAGTTTAGTGAAACTTTTTCTGTGTCCACTGGTAGAAAGATTCTCTCCCTGGAAACCTGTATGCATATACACATCAGAGCCTGGAGTTGCAGAGAGAGAAAACATACTTGCACTCCACATGGGACACTGAGAATAATGCTAAGTGGAACTTCTCCAGCTTCTTCCCTTTGTTTTCTGTGTTCATCTATTCAACATCTGCAGGACCCAATGTTAATTTAGTTTATATAGTGTGTCCTGGAAGATGTCACTATGTCCTTTCAGGGAAGCCTTTTTAAGCAAGGACCTTAGCTGTACCTTTTAAGAGTGTTTCAAAACTCCATCTTACAGAAACTTGTATGTTGAAAGGGTAAATGTAGCCACTGTCCATATACTGAGCGTTGCTTGTCCTTTGCTATAAAGGGGTCCTTTGTTCAATGTGATCCTGATGGGCTCCCATACTGATGAATAACTCTGATGCCTAGAATAGTGGTCTGGCTGAGACCCTGTGAGCAGGAAAGACAAGTCTATACTAGTAACATATGTTAACTCACATCCAGCTGAAATGTTGTCTCTTCCAGAAAAGAATTGGTTCAATGTGATCAATTTGCCACAAAGAGAGTCCTTGGGAGATGGTGCTGAATTACGACCTCAGCTTTGTCTCTGTTGCTGGCATGTTGAATATTTGGTAGCAGAAGTAGCTAGACCAGTCTTACTGAGTGGGAACTCATTACGTTAGGCCATTGCCTATCATGGTGTCTACCCTGTTCATGAGCCCATTGTGTAAGAGTATGAGTGGCTAACGGCATGGGCAGAGTGAAGTCTGCCAGCCATGCTATTCTGTCTCTTTGTTGTTTTCACTGTTCTATAGAGAATGCAATCTAGCAGGCCCTAGGATGTGATACACAGAGCATCAGAGTTAGTGCACAGTCCTGTCCATCCATCCATAAGCCTATTACTCAGACTTTCTTTTGTCTAATCATTAAATATTCCTCCTTCCACGTCCATGAACAGCCAGCCAAGCTATTTGTCAAAGCCAATGAAGTATTATGAATTCTAACCCCAGGCCACTTTTATTTTCATACAAGGTGGATGACTAATGGCAGCCCCGCAATCTCTGTCCACTGGGGGGATTTTCTCTTGCCACTGTCTTTCAGGGTCAACCCCAAGAAGGACTTTAGTGTAGTAGCAGTCCATTAAGCCAGATTCAGCTTGAATTAACATACCAATTTGACCATCCATGAATCAGATTCAGCATTTTTCCTCTTCCATTACGTGGTCATGAGGGGCTATAAGGCCATAGATGTGGGTTGGAGTGGACACACCAGGGTATCATTGGTAGATGGCAAGAGCATCAGCTTTCTTGTGTCTGATATCCCAAGTATAGTATTCTCCAAACTCAGATATGTTAAAACATTCTGTACCAATGAATATTTCAATCTACAAATCATATAACATGAATGTCCAAACATAAATTATAGTTCATGACTTAAATGTATCATTCTCTGAAAATGAACAGGAGTGCATTACTGCATGTTAGCCTCAGTTTACAGGGAAAATGCACTCAGTGAAAAGGATTTCCCTTGCTTCCTTTTAAATAATGATGAGAATTTATAAATATCTATAAAGTAAATGTATCAACAGCAAATTTTTAAAACATAACTTCACTAGCATGAATTTTCCTGAAACTCTTTACATTAGAGTTCGATTTCAGGACAAACTAAGCTCTTGAATAGCACCATCTGGTCGTCTGTTAGACAGTGACACACAATAGAGCAGTTTCAAAATGAAAAAGAAATGAAACAATGTTAAAAAGGAAAGGCAAAATTGTTTCAATTTCCCAGATTTCTGAATTGACGGAAGACTGATTTAGAAACTGTACAAGTGGGAGCATCACAATCTAGACCAGAACCATAATAAAACTAAAACGCATGTTTCAGTGGCAGAAGTGAAAGGTGTACTATATGGTAATTCTAAGTGCCTGAAAATGTACAGCAGAGTCTAAAGGTCTACCAGGAGTCATTTTATTCTATTAAAACTATGTTTTTTAAAAATGTACATATGTCCACAACCAAACTGACAAACTCACTGTCAATTGTTAAATTAACTTACAAGAGCATGTGTCTGGGTGGGAAATGAGCAGAGGTAATAGCAGAAGGGATTTTAATGTCAGTCATCTAAAATCTCTATATACATATCGGAATTAGCAGGGAAAAGTAAAAGGTACAATGTAACTTGGCTGAAAGAAAAAGAAATACCATCTAAAATATAATAAAATCACACAAAACAGGATGGCTCAATGATGTGTAAGTGGATCAATAATTGGTCCTGGCTATAGAAGGAAAATTAGTATAATAAATGAACTGAACTCCTCTCAAGTAGAATCTTAAAAAAATTCCTGTAGAAAAAGTCAAACATAAACAAATGTAGCAATAATAATATAGCGAAATTCTATTTATGTATTATCCAGTGTCAACAATTACCAAAATTATCCTAAGCCATCTGGTTTTATCTATACCCAACTCGTTTCCCCATACTCCTGATTATTTTGAAGCAAATCTGAAATATAATTTCTTTTCATGGGTATTTCAGTATGAATCTCTAAAACCTAAGGGCCATTTTTCTAAATATAGTAACACCATTATAACAATTGAAATTTAACAGTAAGTCCATGTTATCAAATATCGAGTTTACATCTCTTGACTTTATAACTTTTGTTTGTTTACTAATAAGATGTAGATTATAACTGCTTGAGATATTGCTTAAGTTTCTTGTAATAGAGATTTGCTTTTCATATTTTTTATACTAGCAACTTTTAATTGATGAAATCTCATAATTAGTCTAAGATTTTGCTCATTGCATCAATGTAGTACTATTTAATCTATTCTTCTGTCTCTCTTTTTCCTGTTTTGGTAGTAGGGCTGGATAAGATTTTTGTGTTTTTTGTTTTGCAAGAGTATTTCATAGTTATATTCATTCTCACCAGGAGAATTACTCTCCTTTTTTCTCTATCAGTCATTAATGATCATTTCCTAGACCCCCTAAATAATTAGTGTGCAAATGGTAATATTCTTATTCTATTATTCCTTCTTCATTTTTATCTGGATATTGCTATAAAGAGAAAGTTCCTTTTATCAGTTGTTTGGTTAGCTGCAGTACAAGTGGCATAGGAAACAGTAGACATTTGATGCTTTCATTGTCTTTACTAGTAATCAATTGCCTACCATCTTCCAAAAGTGAGGACTTTAAAAAATAAAGGTGCCATTATGCACTCACATTTAAACACATTTGATGTCTTTCAATCTACTGCAGTGTTCTTTACTTAGACACTGAAATGACCCCATCTTCAACTAGTGGGAACCTATCCATTTCGGCTTCCATGTCTTCTGGCATCACACCACTGCTCTGAGAGAAGCACTGCTTGTGGTGTCACAATGTACTTTAAGCCCATTTAGTAAATTTCCTGCTCAGACATGGATCAGCTATTTCTTAAAAGAGGCCAAGTACTTTTTTGTGTAAAACTGTATTTACAGGCCATAGATTAAATAAAAGTAGTACTCATCACTATGGAATCTGTCATTATTTCTTGGCCTCTTGAGTAGGAACAGCTAGGACATGTAGATTTTATTTTTGAAGTATATCATGAGTTCCTAATGGTACTTCTAATTCAAATTCAAGTTGACAGTGTTTTTATTTAATTTTACCTTACATCTTTATCTCTTTTTCTCCAGGTCAATTATTCCAGATTTCAGTGACACCAAATATTACTAATTTGCTTTATATTCTAAACTACATGTAAAAGTGCCTCCAAAAAATAATACTAACATTATCATCATCAATAGGCTTATGAAAGATGTTTAATTTTCCTTCATATATTTCATAACCAGGATGTACAGCCATTAATATGTTTTACATGCTTAGATTAGTTTCTCTCTGTGTAGAAATAAAACTTCACACATTTACATTAATTGGTTTACTATTTTTCATATATTTTCCTTATACTGTCCCAATGCTTAATAATTGTACAATGCACATTGTTAGACTGGCCATTACAATACAATACCGATTTTCTTACAATACATCGATTAATCTTAGATCTACAGGTAAATATTTCAATATTAGAACGGGTCCTTAGATTGATGACTCTCCAATTATTTAGATTGTCTGAACTCATTATCTAATAGATGCTTCAGGACAAATATTCTCTAAATTATTGCTTGTTCATAGACGATTGTGTGTGGCTTTTATATCTGAAGGTTAGTTAGGTTGAATTTATAATCCCAGGCTCATATTTTGTTTTCTTGACTATATTAAATGATATTTTATTTTTGTCTAGCAAAAAATGTTACTTTCAAAGGTTTGATGATAGTCTGACTTTATTTCTTTGTAATTAGTCTTTTTGTCTATATTGTCAAAAGATCTCCTTTCTTTTTTTAAGTCCACAATGTATTTAAGAGGATATATCTCAATGTTGGAAACTCTGGTTTGATATGCCCATATATACAGACAGGCCCACCGCTTCAAACGTAGCTTAAATTCTTCTTTAATATCAAAAGATCTTCTTGAATTATAGTTTTTAATACTTGTGTTCCATTCCTTTAGTTTTCTTCTACAGGGAATTCTATCGAATAATTTGTAAGGGACTATTAAAATATGCAGATATGCTGCATCTTCTTTGCATAAATCCTACATTTTTTACTTTCTATCATATCTTTACCTCATTTTTTGAATTTTAAAATGTTTACACTTTAATTTTAAGATTTTATCTAATTTGCTTGTCTATTCTTGTGTCTCTTATAGTTACTTTCTTATTTCTGGAATTTTTTTGATAATTATAATTTTAGCTGACCTGTCTCTTATGTCTCCAATAATTTGTGACTTTAAAATTTCTAATTTATATTGCTTTTTCATAACTTTTACTCTTTTTAAAATAGCTTTACTTCATTTGTGAAATATTAGCCTATACTTTTGCTGCAAGAAATTATTCTACCTCTTTTTCCTTTTTCTCTTAAAATAATTTGTACATTTGCATGGAATTTGACCAAGATACGATTCTGCTACTCTTTTTTTATCAGAGTAAAGTGAGTTTTACTATACCTTTAGGTGGGGTGGATAGACTTGAATGATTTTCTAGTTTTATGGCTCTAGAATTCCATTTTATTCACTAGAGCAATAAGAGTATATTTTGGCGTTGAATTCTGTCTCCTTCATTTCCTTCTTCCACCTTCACATTGATATCCTCTTTCTTTGCTTCCATTTTCTCTGTTTTCCTGAACGTGTTTCTTACTCCCAACACTTCTTCATCACATGGTGCTCTCAACTGGAAAAGAGCATTGGTATGTTCAAGAGTTCACAGGGCTTAAAGAACTTCCATATTTTTAAGACTTTCTCATAGTTCCTTGAAATCACCTGAAAATTCACATCTACAACACCTCTGCCAGTTTCCTGCTATTCTCAGAATAATCTGTTGCTCATTTTACCAAGTTCCTTACCACAATTTTGTTTTTTTTTTGTTCATGGGACCTCCAGTCCTACACAGGTACAACATAGGTCTTGTGACAGGCTGGTGCTTTATTCCTACTTGTTTAGATTTTGGGGGCACTTAATTTTGTTGTACATATTTTTCTGAGATTTTGGCTTTACAGTCTCAGTTGCTTTATGTTTTATATGTGGAAATTTAGGGAGTTTCAAATACTGCCTCTGTCACCATCATCTCCCCTAAACCCAGCAGAAATATCAGAATGAATGTTATTAAAATATCAAAATAATGTAGTAAACTCCATATATATATTTATATATATATATATATATATAAAGAAAGCAAGAATTAGCAAAGGAAGGGATTAAATTGAAATTAGCAGCAATAGAACATTTATGCCTTTTAAAATGAGAGTTTTGGTCCTGTGAAATAATATGTAAGAGTGCATTATTTTGCATGTGCACACACATACAAACATGCACAATGTTGCTAGATAAATGACCAATAGTAGGAAAATAATAAGTTTTAAAAAGCTAAATAAATAAATAAGTGAAATAAATAGATAATTGAAATAAATAGGCCAGTAACTAGCTCACAGTATCTAAATAGAAAAAAATGACTACTGGAAATGAAATACTAAAATATCATATAGTCTTGTAAAAAAACCTAAACTGTCCAGAAATGATATATTTAAGAGTCCTTAGATACTACAATATCTAATCTGGAATTCCACCTTATGCCTAAGTGATTTTCTTAATTTACCCTGTAAATTATGAAATTTGAAGTAGGTCCCCATTCTCTCCTTTAGCATTATTGTACATTGCAATCAAGTTAAATTAAACATTTCCATTAATGTTCCAGGATAGCCAAAAGTATCTTTAATCCAATCGTACTCCAAAGAAGTATTAACAAAGTATTTTAATTAATTTCATAATTCCATATAAGGACAATGCAATACATTTCTGTTACTTTGTAAATTAATACCTCATTGTTACTTCCTAATTTATTTTTCCTTTTCTTTTATATTCAATTGTAAAATTGTGACCTAAATGTCAGTCAAAATGAGTTGATGAATCTATTGGCAAATTGTAGAGGTAGGACTGGGTGAAAAACAGACTACATGTATGCAGAGAAAATTATAAAAAGACACAACATTTTCTGGCCTTCAAAACCCTCAAATGTTCAGAACTACTTTGTGAAACAGTTTCATAAAGTTAATTTTCCTAATAAATTCATTTTCTGGAAGCTAAAAACACTTTCTCAAAGCTACGCACTTTCCTATCAACCCTACCATTTGGTATAATGGAAGATAGAACCTCAGGGTAGGAAATGACCTTAGAAATCAGTTGTTTTCAAATATTACTACTAGTGTTAGTTTTCCCTTACAAATGAAAATGTTCAGGGATCCTCAAACATCAGATGAAAGCAGAACTATGTTGCACAAATTTGACAGGAATGGCTGGAAATCCAAAAATCTTACTTCACTCAGCCTTGTGGCAAGTGTCTGGATAATTCTGAAGTGTATATTATGACTTCTGCATAGTTTGGAAACCACACTAATTCATCTACTTCATGGTTCAGATAAGGAAGCTGAAGTTAAATGGTTTCTCTAAGTTAGAAGTAGTTAATCAGTACAGAGCTGATGTTATATTAAGTAACTTGAGTTCAATTACAGTGTTATTTGCATTATACTTGACAACCTGGACTTCCCTAGAAAATCTATTAAACAATTTTACTTTTATTTTTCCATTTTGCTTACATACTTATACATCATTTTGATTGACGGTTCAGTGTTAATTAAAGTGTTATAAGTTTAAGCATCATTTAAATGCACTTGTGGATCTCACAGTTTCCAAAAGACCTTAAATAAATCTTTGTGAATTAAGAATCTTACAGAATATTTCAAAGCTGACCACTCATTTGTTTTATAAACTGTAATTTATTTTATATAAGCTAAAACAATTATGTAAGCCTGCAAATGCATCTGTAGGAAGATATAGGCAATGCGTGGGTGTGGAGAGATATCGCTGCCTTGTCATGCACTTTGTTTTGTCAGGAAGCTGCAGTAACCTTAAACTAACACTAGCTCCTCATTCCAGTGTATACCCTAGAGAGCAGCCTGCAGAGTCACAAGTAAATCTAAGTTCCTGATAGGACTCCCCAAAAAGCCCTTGTGAGCAACAGTCTCTCCTGCCTCCCTGGCCTTCCCCTAGATAAGACCACCACCTTACCAGAACTCTTACTTTCTGTGACTGAATTGACCAATCAGACCTTAGCCCAGGAACCCCAAAGAACTCCATTTGTGGACCCTATGAAAGCACAGGCTCTAGGTGCTGTCTCGTTCTGCACTCTGCCTTGATCTTCCCATGTGGCTCCTCAGCCATGCCTGATACTTCCTCCAAGAGTTGTGAGTAATAAGCGCTATTTCAATTTTTTTTGTGGTCTATTGTTGAGATGAGGCTTACTGTCCAGCACCCTATGCTGCATTTAACAAGTGTTAATTTGATAAATTCATAACAATGAGAGAAAGTGGGGAAAATTTAAGAAAAAAGAAATCATAGGGAACAGGTATCATCGGTAACAACCAAGAGATCCTGGGAAAATAAAAGAATTGTTTAGTATGATAAAGGTCATCTCTTTGTAATTTCTCTTTTCCACCTAAACTGTGGCTAAATGTCATCTGTTCTTTGGCAATACAGTAATCTCTATAAATCATATTTAATGGAAACCTAATAAAAATATACTAATGTTGCATATACTTCATGAAAATATAAACTTTTCAAGAAACAAAAAGTATAGCACTAATATACTAATATTATTTTTCTCTCTAGACACATTTTCACTTCCAAATAAAGTCAGTAAGATGTCACTTAAACAACACAAAAGCTAAACAGAGATAGATTTGAAACATGAATAATTGTTTCAACATAAAATATGAAAATTTATCTTAATTATAGTAATAATAAAGATAGTTAATATTTATTCAACACTTTCTATGGGAAGACACTATGCTCAGTACTGTAAATGCATTTGTCTTATCTCATTATTATAAATATTCTAGAAGGTATATATTCATGTTGATATTTTACAGATGAAGAAACTATTGAGTGAAGAGAGACCTGGGTCAAAATTATAGCTCTGCCACATAGTAAATGCAGGACAAAAGACAAATTATTAAATCTCTCTGAGTCTAGAATTTCTACTCCAATAATTCAGAAATTCTATTCAAATCCTTATTCTCCAAGATTATTGTGAGAGCACTAAACATGATGGGACTAATATACTGCTTTACTACGTGTGTAACTATTGTTTATTATCATAACTGTTGTTACACTACGTTATGCTGTTCCCATTTCTACCATCAAGAATACTTTGATTTTTTACTATTTCGGTTTTATTTCTTCCCATGTGACTAAAACAGCCAAAAATGCAGTAATCAAATTGTAAGAGTTCACCATAAGCTACTTGTTCAGAGATGACATTTCAAAAGTGACTTTATTTCCAAATGGGTCCAATCTCTTGAGGAATTAGTGGGGTTTGTAAAACATTCTACATTGCAGACATTAACAGCCTCTGGCCATTTCTAAAAATGTAGGAGACATTGAAGCAAATTACTATTGATTACTTTCTTGAAACTGACATTCTCTGCAACTAGCTGATAATCAGTGGTTAATTCAGTAGATAATCACTCTCCATAATTGTCCCATTTTTAATAATCTTGGTGAAACCTTCAGTAAAAGGTCCCTCACTATTACCCCAATGAAAGGAAACTAGGAGCCTAACAATTCTCTCCCTGGTGTAAGATTATTTCCTCCATTAACCTTTTAAATACAATTACATGAATTTATTAATAAAAAAAAATCTATTTGTTAGCCGCAAGAGGATTTTTATGACATACGGCTTGTCATTTTAGAACATTAATCTCACTCATCCCACATCACAACCAACCCCAAACCAACTGGCAGTTCATCTCATCTGCCATAGTATACACAAGCTAAAGGTTTATTATTACCATGTAATAATTTCAGTGATTCTTTTAATATGTCAGTAAATTGTCTAATCAATTTTCCTTCTCTAACCCCACTTATGATTATTAGCAAAATTAATAATATTTTGAATATTGGCCTACCAAATACATGAATCATTTAACCCAAAATCAAGCTTTTCTTAATACTTCTCTGCAACAGTATAAATCTGCTAAATACTTCTTACAAATCACCTAGAAACTTACATGAATTAAATCAATTGGATAACTCAATCAATGAATGGGTCTTATTGATAATTCATGTTGGGAATTCTCGGACACAGAATAATATAAAGAGGTTATTTTTTTTAAAAGAATTTCAGTTTTTATTCATTCTAACAAATACTTATTAAATGTCCAATTATATTCAGTCTTTCTTAACAAAGCTTCTCATTGTAGTGAGCGGTCTGCTTCTAGTTTTCTAAGATGTAATTCATAGTTAACAAAATAATTTTCCCCCTTTCTAAACTCTTTGCTAATGCCACGTTAATGAACCAACTTACTTCCAAATATTTTCAATATTCAGACTGCATGGAATCTACCCACTCAGGAAGAGGCAGTTCCCAAATTGTCTCTTAACTGGTGAGATCTGATACTCCTCAAAGACACTGTTAAAATATAGTCCAGAAGTAGTACCTCCCTACAGCAAATGGCTTGAATCAAGAGAAAAAATATTAACATAAGTGAATAAATGCCATTCCCTGTGTTGTCAGAAACTCCATTAGAAGAGGTTACAAATTATGTGAAAGAAAATGGAATACCAATGAATGCCTTCTTGGCAAAATGGGGAAATGTGCTTTCTTCTCTCTACCTCAGGGTGATTGTATATTTCAAGGGCTCATGCATATATGAATTAAATACTAATTTAGTGCCTACTATGTGCCAACATGCTTCTGGAGATCTAATGGTGAATGAGATAAGCAAACTAACAGTCTAGGTGGAGGGAAAAGAAAACACAAAAGTAAACAAATAAATGAAGATGGCAGTATTAGATGACTCTAAGCACAGGTAAATAAAAAAAAGTAAATAATAAAGTGCTACTTTAGATACGGCAGTCAGGGAGGTCAGCTCAAAGAACTTGGTATTTGCATTAATGAATGTAAAGCTTAAGAAGAGAAGAGTAAGTGATTAGCAGGAACAAACAAACCCATTAGCTGAGTGTGAACTTTCTTAAAACATCCCCTTTCTTCAAGAAGGCATACTGTCCAGTCAACAGGACTCCAAGACGGGATAAGGGTTGAAAGTCAGAACAGGAGCATCCAGAACTCACACACAGTCTGGAGTTCAAGAAATGAGTCAACCCACAAAATGGTCACTGTGGGATAGAGGAATGTTTTTTAAATTGTTAAATCATGAAATAGATATTTAGTTTGACCTACCATTTACAAAGTAAATCCTACACATTTTCTTACCAGTAGATAATTCATTTACTAGCCCCAGGACTGAATTTGGACAACACATTTAAAGTGTTCAAAGGCTAATACATTCCACAATCATTTATTGATTGTAGTGTCCTTGGTTAGTATTAATAGAAATAGAAATTGAAAATTAACCTACTCTTTCTGGTAATATATAAACAACTACTTTTGACATCCTTACCTTGAATGTTAAAATGAAAGTTTAAATTTCAGACTGTAAATTCTCTTGCCTTTCCTCTCCCAGATTCAACACCACTCGTTTCCATTTAGTATATGTTAATTCCGTTGGCAATTTTACCCACCTTGACAATGCGCACAACCAAGCTATGACTTACTCTCAAATGCTTGCCTGAGTCCAAAACACAGGTTTCATTATTGGTTACTCAAACGAAACTCTCTTTGAAGAGCCATTATACTAAACTTTTTAAGTGGAAAGTTTTCCAGCATGCTAAACAATTTCAAAATGAAAACACAATTATTTATAAAACAGATCAAAGGTACTTCAGAAAATTATAACAGGGTAGTGAGTCAATAAATAATGAAAGCCTATTTCAGGAGTACAGCACCTTTCAGCCAAAGTGCTTTATGTATGGAGATAGCTTCAATCACTCTCTCCGAAGTAGAATGCACTTTGTAACAGACATTTATGATAGGAAAAATAAAACAACTGTACCCTACTTAAAACACAAAGTGTGTGTTGGATGACAAATTATGGTCAGTAAAATGCATTTAGTTTAGGATTGCAATACTTTAGCCCAAAGTTTCATGAAAATTAATTTCATCCTCAAATCAATTATGAGAAAGTAAGTCCAAACTGTAGTCAGTATAATTGAAAGTCATGAGGCTAGACAATACCCTTGCCTAAGTTAGAGGCTAATATTCCTACTGACCTAAACATTTCATTATCATAAGCCTTTGTGAGGACAAAGCAGCCAAGGTTTTACCAATAAAAGCAAAAACTAAAACAAAATAACAGCAAGAAACATGATGTTTTATGTCCTACATGACCCCAAAGCCCAAAGTAAACAGTATAATTATTTTAAAAAATGAAAACCTTGTTAAGAATGCCTATATTTATGATATGGTTGTTTCTTTTTTTATCTCTGCTTATGAGCTATAGTTGCTTCTCTGTTTCAATTCCTGTGCCTAAAATTCTCTACTCCCTGTGTTTTGCCATTGTTACTGTGTATCTCATAGTACATATAACTTTTATATTGAGAGGCTGATTTGCCAACATTACTTGGAGTATTTTAAAGCTGGTTCAACCATCTCTTCTTGTGAAACTAGAGCCCAGTACTGTAAAATCAGATTCTACAGCAATCCAAGAAGATTGGAAGTTATAAGAAATTATAAGAAACATAAATGGTCTTAAAAATCCAGTTAATTCAAAATCGTTAGACTGGATTAAAAAATAATTTTAAAACCTCTGTGTTATTTGCTAGAGACATAGGTAAAACATACAAATATAGAAAGTTTGAAAATAAACAATGGGAAAAAATACATATTTCAACAGTGACATTTTACCAAATAACAGCTTGTATCTGTGATACAGATATCAAACAAAATTGTCCTTAAAGGAAAAAAACATTATTTCAAGTAAACAGGGTAACTCCACAGTAATAAGATAATAAATCAGAAATATATCACTGTTTTAATCTGTACATAAATTTCTATACTCTTGAGAAGAGGACCTAGAATATAAAAAGTGAACATTGACAAATCTGTAAATATGAAGAAATTCTCAAAAACGTAATTGGCATTCTTGACCAGTTAATGTGTGTAACATACTGCATTGATGGTATGTAGAGCACATTCTCTTCAAATATATAAAATTGACCATATACTGGACCATATAACAAGTCTCAACAAATTTAAAAATAGAATTCATACTGAATATGTTCTCTGGCAAGAAATATAGTTAACCCATAAATCAAAAATAGAAAAATAAATATAGAAAATTAAAACTTTGGAACTTAAGAAATAGATTTATAAACAATCCAAAGACTAAAGAGGATATATATATAATATTGAATAACTACATTAGAAAGGAGAAAGACTGAAAGAAGCTCAGAAAAAAACCTAAATAGAACAAATTTAAAGAAGATAGAAGGAATAAAATAACAAAAGCAATAAAGGATAACAATTCATGAAATAGAAAACAAAATTTCAGTAGAGAGGTATCAAGAAGCCAAGCACTGATTCTTTGAACAGACTAATAGAATTGATGGGTCTCTAGTAAAATTGATCAAGAAAAATCAAAGGCACATATAAACAAGTTCAGCAATGAAAAGGGAGATAGATCTGCATAAGATATTGTAAGGATATTTAAAGAATATTATAAAGAATTCTATGTCAATAAATGTGAAGATTTAAGAGGAAATGGACAAATTCCTAGAAAAATAAGATTGACCAAACCTAATTCAAGAAGCAGAAACCCTGAATAGTCTTACAACCATTAGAAAAATCAATGCAGTCATTGAAATTTTTCCTATAATGGAAATACCAGGCTCAAATGGCTTCATCAGATTGTTCTCTAATCAAAGCAAAAATAATTGTGATCTTATGCTATTTTGAAAAGGAGAAAAGAGAGGATACTCAGCTACATTGTTTATGATGCTATCATACTTTCAATACCAAAACTCAAGAAGAATAGAATGAAGAGGGAAATTATAAGCTAATATTACTAGTAAACATAGATGCAAACATTCAAAACAAATAATAGCAAATCTTAACTTAGTAAATTCCAAAAATGTCTTAGAACTGACAGGATGTGCACATCTTTTCCTAATAAGAGTAAATTTTTTAGATTACTAACTGATCTGTAAATTTGAATAGTTGCTCATCACTAGTCAAGCCATATGCTAATAGACCTTTATCTGCATTCTTAGTAGTTCATATAAAACAACATATGACATAAAGGCAGCTCTGTTTGAAACAGATAATACATCATAACTGTCCTGGCTTTTCTATGGATTCAAAAAATATCCGTTACTGTAATACATCATAAAACTGATTAATAGAGTAATCATCTGAGTAGATGCATACTAGGCTTATCAAAGGAGAAAGCTAATAAAGTCTAAGCACATTTTGAATAAACATGGTATAATTGTATATAAGTAGGGATGTTATATTAGTAAAGTTAAAATAGGCAATATATACAGAGGACCTTAACATCTAAAAATACCTTCATAATATACTCCCTTGTGAGGTTCCAGAATGAAATATTACATATCTTATCATTAAGAGTGAAAGAGATGTGTAGATATCAAGATCTATATTTATACCATTGACTGTAAATTGATACATGGAATTATTTGTTGTCTTTTCCATTCATCCTTACTGTAAGTTCCCTTTGAATTTTATCATACATATTTGCTGTGATAAATCCTCTATTTCTTTAAAAAAATGTTTTTGCTTACTTTGAAATTATCAGTTGAAAATAACTAACATGCTTATAGCACATTAAGTTTATTAAGCTATGTAAAATATATTGTTTTATTCAATCTCTGAAATGACTGAGAATTAACCATGAATTATGTAGCCAGGAAATCATTGGTGTTCTCTATCACAGAGTTTCTGTTACAAAAGAATGAGGAGAAAGAGATTAGAAATGCACACAATGGAAATCTCTTTTAAGGAATTCCTCTGCCTAAGGTGGCAAAAAATGGTGTGGTAGTTGATGCAGGAAGTGGGGCCAAAAGCAGAGTTACACTTTGTTAAGACTAGAGAAATAATGGCATGTTTGCGTGGCAATGAGATCAACGGAACAGGGATCAAAACATGAATGAAGGAGGAGAGGTGAGAGCATTAAGGCCCACTTAAGGATTACTGCTCTGAATTAAACTCAGGACAGTCAGCAACTTGTTGATTTTTCTCATTCAACTGTACTGGTTCAGCCTCCAGGGGGTAATGTCAGGTTTAACTGGGGTGTGGCTTCGCCAGGTCTTTAGTACAAGGGGGCTGAATCTTGTAAATACTTTGCCCTGTACACTTGCAAGTAAGAATATATTATTAATAATAAGGGCAACAATAACCAATGATAATAATATAATGCAATATTAACAATAGCAATAATGAAATCACTAACACTACCTACCATCAGCTTGTCATGTGTATTCCAAATATTAACCCAGCACCAAAATGTATTATCAATAATCCTTGCAAATATTCTGTAAAATAGTTATTATCAACACCAATTTACAGAAGAGGAAACTGAAGCTCAGAAGCTAATAAACAGTAATTCCAAATCTTTTAGATTCCAACACCCATGATGTAAACTGCCTACCATGGTGTTTGGAACACAGTAGGTTCTCAGAAAAAGCTCTTAATATTCATGTCTACCCATCATTTTCTTAGAGGACATTAGAAAGACAGTAAAGAACTCCCACTAACAATTGTTTAAAATGCTTAGATACCTTTGGGATTTGGCGGTATTTTTAGTAGGCATTAGCAAACCTGTTAATAGATAACGCCAGTCTGGGAGACCATGGCTCTCTAGTCTAATTTACTTCTTGCCCAGATCCAAACTGAAGAAGCCTCCTTGTTGTGTAGGATTATTTCTGTATATTTTCATTGACGTGTTTTATTTCTCTTCATTCAGTGTCTCAAGACTTCAGCAATCAAATGACATAACATAAAGAATTTGTAGTTTCCTTTCTGAACTCTTTCCAGGAAGGGCCTACTCCATACAGACCTCAAGTGAAGGAAAACACACATTTTCTTCCTGCTTCCATTTTACACCCTAAGCAAAATGGCCTTTTTATAGCCAGAGATTCATTGAATACATCTAGGAAAGCCACTGCTCTTTCTGAGGAGGGAAGGTAAGTCAGTCACTTATTTGGGACTGTTTCCAAAGACAAATAATCCTCTTGAACAACAAAAGATTTACCCATGACATAATTTCTTCCAGAAGTGAGAGTGATGGAAACTTATAAAACTTTAGAAAAGAAAAGAGAACTTTTAGATAGTTTCTGAAAACTTAAGGAAATTTCCTATAGCAAAAATGGGATGTTAATAAATTTGGAAAAAATTTTTGAGCATGTGCTGTTCTAAAGGCAAAAATATTCAACAGGGGATTCAAAGATGAGAGTATGAGGAGAAGATAAGGCTTGGGATTATTTTGAGCTTGGAATTATTATTTTATTTATTTTTTTTGAAAGTTATAATAACTTTATTCATAATCATCAAAAATATTACATATCATTATAACACCTTCCAAATATTTAAATATTCAATCCACTCATTTAATTTTTTTCTACTTTATTTTCCTATAACATAACAAAAAATCTGCTCCTGGGTCTTGTTTACGAGCTTCAGATTCTAAAAACTATAAAATTTTAAAAATTGATTGAATTAATTCATTTGTTCATTGATACATTTCTAAAAGTGCTTATTTCCACACTTATTGTAATAAACTAAGGTATAATGCTAAAGTTTTATGAAATATATGATTTATTTTATAATACTAGAAAATATACAGGAAATCTAATAAAAGAAACAGGCTTCATTAAAAAAAAACGCCACAGGATAAAAAAAATTTTTTTCTACATGCTATTCAATTAAAAAATGAAATGTTTGCAGGTGTTTTCTTTTATTATTATGAAATAAATACACATAATAATGGACATTTAGAAGCAAAAATAAGAAGAGTAGAGAATGCTTTCTCAAGAAAAAGTACATATGTAGTTTCAAATCAAGGACATGAAGCCACTAATAAAAATATTTTACAAAATAAGTGTTAGGTCAGTTCTACCTTCACATTTATTATATAAACAGCTAAAAATGAATGTAATAAAATAAATGCAGTTATAATTCCTTAGCATAGCATTTTTTCAGGAAGCAAAGAGGTGAGGAAATAAGATTCTTTAACTTAGGACTCAACAAAAAAAATTTCTCATTGACATCAAAAGCCAAAATGTGAATTTTAAAATGGTCTCATTTCATAAGAATTGATAAGGAAGAGGTGAACTGTATTTGAAGTTGATGTGATAATATATCTGAAAATTTCCAAAAAGCAAATGGGAAGAAAACAAAATAAGTTAATTTTATGAAGCAGTAAGTTACAATTTATGGAAATCAGTAGCCTTCTTAAATTAAAACAGAAAACCTTGTGTTTATGTGTGTATTTAATATATATAGAGAAACATAGTGTGTGTATATGTCTGGTATATATGTATATATGTATGTATAAAATATGAAGAGGCTCAGTCTTGCTTATAATTAGAAAAATCCAATTAATACTTCATTAAATATTGTTTCTCACCTAAGGATAAACAGAAATAAAAGTTTGAAAACAACATCACTGATGAGGCTCTGAGGAAAAGGCACATTGCAAGTAGAAAATTAGAATAAATTTTAACATTTTACAGATGTCAAAAAATCCAGTAAAATTCAATATTCATTTATTCTCTGACAGCAAACTCACTTCTGGGAATCCATTCCAAAAGTACAATAGGAAAAATGTACCAAAGGTATATGCCAATGCTATTCATTGTAAGAAACCTACTTTAGATGACAACCTGTAAAATTATTTATAACACACCATGACAAATATCTATGGCTTAAAAAATCACCCATTTATTCCTTGCTCATGCTTTTGCTAGCCAGCTGAGATTTTTAGAAACACAGCTGGCCTTGACTCCATATCACTAGTGAGTATAAGTCAGCTGCCTAGGCTGTTTTTTATCTGGGACCCCTGGGCTACATGGCTTAGATGCACCAGAGAGCAAGACCAAACACATAATTTTATTTGGCAAGTCTTAAGTTTGCACCAGGTCCACTAATACATTCTTTACCAAGGCAAATCACCTAGCCAAAGCCAAAATCAGGGTTTTGTCAGTATATATAATAAACCCTGAGGAAAGGCGTGTATATAATATTACTAAGGGAGTAAAGAATCAGGACTATGATTCATTCTGTTTCACAACTTAAATTTTCATCAATAGGGAACTTGCTGAACAATGAAACTATGAAGCTGTAAGAAAGAATAACATGTAACTATGAACAAATATCAAAGAAACAGTGTTATTTGAAAAGGGAAAAAGAGAAATTTTGTATATTGCACTTTCCATCATGTCTAATTACCAAGTTATATTACAACTATGATGCCAAAAGTATATATAAATGACTCCAATGACCTCAGATCTCAATTTTTATTTACTACATAAAACTATGCTCACTCATGTTTAGTTTGCAGCTCATTGTTTACACAGTGCAAGAAGGGAAAGAGAATGATGTGGGTGTGAAGAAGGGAGACCACGTTTCAGGAAACTTGGACCATAATTTTTAATAGAATTGAATTTAACTTGCTGGAAGACCTTCAACAAATTGCTGGGAGCTCCCAAGGCTGAGCACTGTTTTAGGTTCCTTAAAGTTTGGTTTGGTTTGGTTAAAAGACTTTATCAGCCATACCTCCCTACTTCTGTGCCTTATCCAAATTCAGGGTAGCCTTGTTTATACTCAGGGATTTCTTGACCGTCAGTTACTACCACTATTTACCTTCCTTTCTCTCTTCTTATTCAGAAGATCAACAGGGGGAAAAGTAGTATAAAAACTCTTTCCTCTACTAAATACTTCAGCTTGTGTAACTCTATGTTGATTTCTTGTTTTTCCCTCTTCGTGCTGTAATTCTTATAATGAGACCCTTGGGTTCTCTCTGTTCTTTTGCTTATACATCTCCCCCAGTGACCCTTGATCAGCTCTTCACAATCCTAGTAGGTTAGCAGCACCATCTATACTCCTTAGACGGCAGAGAAAGTGAAAGCATAAGACATGGCATTTGCTACAAATTCCCTAGTTCAGGTTTCCTCTAAGTAATAATGCACCAAAACTACAAGGGAAATGTTTGAAAATTTCTGATTTTGGTCTTCAATTCCATAGTTTCTGTACTGAAAATTAAGTAGAAAAGAGTAACACTTGGTCTAATAGGATTGAGAACCATTGCTTTAAATTAAAAGAATGTTTGAGTGTCTAATAGGCTTTAGAACACTGCAGGATAGGGAAAATTCTACTTAGAGAAGCAAAAATGAACTTGATAAAATTAAAAGGATGGGAAACTGATATTATCTCCAAAGAAGTGTGTTCAGTGCAAAACTAATTAAATGATCTAGTGTTTAGTAAGTTGCTCTTTTCTTATTTGTATCACTGAAACCATTCTGTGAGAGTTGTGACTCATTTTCTTTTGTCTCATCCTGTAGTTCCTGGAGACAGGATGGGAATAAAGTTATCTCTTGGGTAATTAAAAAAAAAATCTCCTTACTTGAACTTGTCTGATAGACCTAATTTTCTAACTCATTACTTTACCATAAACCCTTACAAGATTCAAGCCAGCAAAATCAGAAGGTTTAAAATTTAGATGGGTACTTTATTTCATTTCTTTATTTCTTTGTAAAGTGTCCTTCTATCCCCACTAGTATCGTAATTCACATAATCTTTGATATTTCAACATTCTCTTGTCATGTTTTCTTGTCTTTTAAAATGTTTCAGAAATATGCTATGCTATGCAGCTGATGTCAAACACAGTTATGCAAGCTGGCATAATTTAAATACTATTCAAAAAAAAGGAGAAGATAAATAAATTGCATTCCACCTGTGTGTGAGTGAAAGTTTTGTGAAGTGTTAAGAATGCCATTCACTTTCATTTCCTGGTGATAGTCAAATGTTTTACATAAAATAACAATCAGGAAAAAAATCTGCTGTCACTATTCCACTGTTTAGCTCAAGTTGATATCTATCTATCTATCTATCTATCTATCTATCATCTATCTATCTATCTATCTATCTATCTTCTATCTATCTATAGTTACTCAATTTCCTTCCAGAAAAACAGGTTTTTGTGATTTTTGTCACTACTACTCAGTAAATAGATTTAATACCTATGGCTTTAAATTAGTGGAGTGCCATATTTATTTTAATCTTGCCTTTAACTGATCTCTCGTCCTGTATCAAGAGTCTTAATTTAATTACTTATGCAAAGTCCCTGTCACTGTGTAAGCAACATATACATAGATGTCAAGCATTAGAATGCAAACATTTTTGGGGGGCCATTAACCCACCTACCACAAAACCAAAACAACATTATTCCTCCCCCGTGAAGCCTCCCTAGATTTCCTTGCGCACACTAATGCATTCGTGTTGTAAACTCATGTGGTGTATTTTGTGTATCTCTGTTGTTGGTACTTGTATGATTGCCCAGCTTAAACTGCTAAACTGTGAGTGTCCTGAGGGCAGGGCTATGCTGTCTTCAGGTCTCTGTCTCCAACGAAGATCACGATACTTGGCATTTCGTAGATATTTTTTGAAAGATTTGCTGATTGAAAAAGCCATAGTTGAAACTAAAAGTAAAGTATTCTGAAATTAATACCATTTCATTGTTTCCTGATTGAAATGTATTTACCTATATTTGGTTTTAGAGATTATGGTATCATGGTAAAAGGTATCAATAAATTGTTCTATAACTAGTCATTTTCAAGACTGACAAATGTTAACGTTAAGTTGTATATTCCCTTCCCTTGGGTATTAGCTGAAGATTTATTGCTGTCTCCTTTTTCCCTATAGCCACCAAAAATTTCAATATATTTATACTAATATATCATCATGTAAAATAATTTAACTTTTCATCTTTGGGAAATAGAAACTACTCTAAAACTATTGTATTCAGTAAGAAATCTGAGATCTATCATTCTGGAAAAGAATGTGAGTTTTCTTATAACTATGTTTATTTATAAATACTGTATTTAAAAAAAGAATTTGGTCATTATATTAAACAAGAGCCTTAAGTTATGAAAACTAGATTTCAAGATGTGCTTTTAGGATTTTCTTCCAATTGCAGAAAAATTCCTCATTTGTGTATTATTGGAAACAAGGAAAAATAAATATCCTTACAGATTATTCTAGATAGGCTGATTTTGTTCAGAGGTTAACAAAATTGATATTACACTGATCTCAATATTTATTAATAAATATCTATATGACATACAGTTTGCTGTGACAAAAAAATGACAATTTTTCTATAAAATATTTATTAGATCTGCAGCATGTTGCACAAACTGCAGAATAACTGAAAGGAATGGCACACCCTTGGCCAATACCATGAAAAGCAAAGGGAGTCTGGATAATTTACCGCTCACTGAAAATGGCTTTCTGCGCATGTAACTCATCAGCAGCATCAGTGGGAAATAATAGGCATTAACAGCGACAGACCTAGGTACCTGCTGTCGTATTCAATAACTGGATTAGATTTTGTAGTTCAGTTTTGCCTCACCGTTTCACTTCCTTGCCAGCCTCATAAGAATAGCCATAAAATGAAAAACCATTACCATTAGATGTTTCCGGTAGCAAACAACAGAATGAGTCACAACATGAGACAAATTGAGACTCTTTAAACTCAGCCTCTCCTCATCAGTGAGTTGATGTAAACCATCTATAGATTACAATTGCCTAATAGCCAGTAAATAAGTGTTATACTTCTACAAACATAAATTCATAACAAAGTCAATAGATTTTAGTGATTGCAACTGAGAGAAACTGCAATATAATTATTTCAGTTATAATGGAATAAATTTAACAACCACTAATTTTTGAGAGACAGAAACACTTGCAAAAATCATTTTATTTTGTATGTGTATGTAGGGAAGGAAAGACTTTCCCTCTACCCTCCTAGGGTCTATAGCTAGTCTTTCAAATAAACTAACAGTGGGCAGATTAATAGGAGAAAGGTATACAAGTTTCTTAATTTTTAATATTACAAATACAGGGGCATCACAGGGGAAAAAAAAGTGAACACCCCTAAAAAGCAGTGAGATTTGAAAGCTTATATGTAGTCTTAATAGGGGGAGGGAAGGGAGATGTAGGACTCCTAGGGGAGTGTAAATAATATTTAGGAAAGGTGACTGGTCCCTCAGAAGAATAGATGGGAAGTATGACAGTTTGTTACAAAGTTTTTATGTGGTGTGGGACTTCCACTCTCCTCTCCTGTGATACGAATCAATCCTCCCTGGTTAATGAAACTCCTGGGGAGAAGATTTATGACAAATGAGCTCTTTTTGGAGAATCTGTCTTTAGGCAGAGGATGGGAGTTCACAGACACCTGTCCCTTCATCTGCCACTTTTTAAGTGCCCTCGACTCAAAATTATCAATATTCCAAAGTGGCATATCTTGGGGTGGCATATCCTGAACTCCTTCTTTTTTTCAATACTTTATTAAATTATCCCCAAAATTCAGAGTGCTAATAAATCAAGAAGAAATTTAGGCTATGCAGATTGGAAATATGATTCTTCTACAAACAATGATAAATGTTTTTGAAGTTTCTGAATTTGGAAGTTAAGTTCTTTAGGAACTCAATTGATTGCTTAGGAGATTAAATCTCTTCTATTACTTTATATCCTACATAAATCTAACTGAGCTGTTTTCATTTTACTTTACTTCTTTTCATGTTATTTTAAAAGTGTGTGCTTTTTAATGCCAATATCCTCAAGATGACATTTATATGTTCTCACAGGAGTGAAATAAAAGACAGAAATGAAGACACATTTTGCAAAATTGGTAATGTAGTCATTTTTTGACTGGCATTAGCACAACAGAGTCATTGTTCTGAGTTGTTCTTTTTCAGTGATATGACCCACCTGAGTTGCTTTTTTATCATTCCTGTTACTTTCTTTAAGGATAGTCCCTCTAAATCATAAAGGGCACACTATTAATATGCCTTGACAAGGACATCTGACAGAAAACAGCAGCCCAAGCAGAGTACACCATTGAATTCACATGAAGTTAACCTGAAAAGGGTCAAACTTTTTCAAATGATTTGTGTTCAGCTAATGGTCCTAAGAAAGCAGCAAATGATCATTATAGAGAAACACAACAAAGTGAGATTTCTTTTATCTTCATATAAGATGGAATAAAAATTTCACATGAACGTGTATGTCTAACACTCTTAATATTATGTGTGTGAGCCCACTGTGTATTTAATTATTTGACAAAGCTAACTTCCTTTTAGTTTGGGATGAATTTGTAACTAATAGTCATGATACATAGCGCCTCATACTTCACAAACTGTTTCCACAGACATTATTTTAATTAAGTCTTGCCAACTTCCTGGGAAATAAATATTATAATTTCACTTTTAGAATAGCAAATCTGATGCTCAAAGAATTTATGGTATCTTCTAACTCCAAAAGATGAATCTTTTAATTCCATTTCCTTTGTTCATTTCATTAAACTTCAGCAAGTCTTACTTGTACTGAGTATATGACATAATGCTTTAAATATCAAACACTTGGGATTTCTATTAAGATGTTTATCACTTTTTATTAATAAATATTTGCTCAAAAAAAGGACATTCTTTGATTGGAAACAGATGCCAAAATCTTGTTTTGAGGAAATTTAAAAAACTAGAATGAAATATTCTAAATGCAACAAAAAGAAAAATTTGTATTAGAAAAGATATTCCCATTTGGAAATGTAAATAATTAAGCAAAATTTAAGACAAATATAATTTTGAGTTCCTAATCCAATAAAGAAAATTAGATGTTATGGCTTAGCTACATAAAAGCCATTCAAAATCAAATGTCCCCTTTTATTCCTCTTATAAACAAGATGGAAATATAAAATGCTCACTTTCCCTGTGTACCTTAAAAGAGAATATGAGAGCCAGTTCTGCCCGCGGAATGTGAGCAACATTACTGTGTAGGGGTGCCAGGAAATATTTCTAAAGGAGCAGATTAAGTCAGCCTGCTTGCCTTTAGCCTTTGGCTTTTCCTATTTTTCCACCTGGAATGTAGATGCAATGTCTAAGAAAATGGGATCATTTTATTATCAGTGATAAAGATACATGCACAGGACGGGCAGTCAGGAAAATAGAAGAATCTACCTGAGTAACTATTCCAGGCTCCTTATTCAAACGGTGGAATATAAAAATCTCATAGTTGCTGAACCTGCCTTTATTTTCAGCCAAATAGAATTTCAACAAATTCAAAATTTGTGCTTGAAACTGGGGTGCTGGAAAAAAATGAAAATATTGACTTTGCTACATGTGTATGAGGTAGGACCCTAAGAACCAAAATCCTGACAGTTTCAGGTTATGAGAGTATTGATCCTTGTTATATGAAGAAAAATATTTGGTGTAACTTTAGTATGCTATAGACCACACGCTGACTCAGGTTGTAAATTTAAGGGAAATAATAAGAGAAATTCAGCTGGTTCCCACAAGGGTGGGCATTCCAGGTTTGATTTACCAAATTTCCAGATCAAACAGAGATGCTCTTTATAGCTGCAATCCATGCTGACTGATATTCCCATAATTTGGAGTCCTGTATGTGTTGGAAGGGCAAACTCAGGTTTAGGATTTGGGAATCAGGAAAAAAGCAGAGGAATCTGTGTAGTTGAACAGGTTAAAAAGTGCAGGTAATAAGTATTGGCCTTACAGGAAACAAGATTGGACCTCTGGCATTTCTCTATCCTGTTTTAATTTTCTGCCACTCAAATGTTTGGAAGTGGCTGGCAAAAAGTGGAATTAAGAATTTTATTTCACTCAAGTCTCCATTTTAAAAAATTGCATCAAAATAAGGGCTGGGAAATGGGTAGAGTGGAAAGGCAAAGAGCTAAGAGCAAAACCTCTGTTGTTTAAAGATTAAATATAGATAAAGTTTGATTACTTTCTCATGAATATGACCAAACACACGAGGAGCACTTACTAATTTTAGAGATTTGAATTGCCAAATAATTCCCAAATATAGACCACCAGAGTCAATGAATGTTCAAAACCAAGACAAAGTCCACGCCTCTAAATTCAGACCAAGAGAAGACAACTTGAGAAAGGTCTGCAGCCCTTAGTGAGGGCATCATGCCCAGTGTCTACCTCTGATATCCCCAAGGAGGATACGCGATATGGAAGGTCTTCCCAAAAATGGAAACAAAGGAATTTTTTCCATCATGAGCAGAGTTCTCCCTATTCCTAAATAGCAGGATTGGATAATGGTCAAGTTTTTTACATCTCAGTATTCTCTTTTCCAAATACAGATTATTGCAAATATCACGTGGCTTTCTGCCGCTGTGTACTGGATGAGTGAAAAAAACAAATAACTTGCCTTTTAAGCTTGTATGTTATCAGGCCATATCTATATATCTGATAGCAATAGTGCACATCACCCAGATATCCTAGACTTGAATCTGGATTCAATAACTGAGTCATACTTTTAGATTGTGTCTCTCAGGGAGAAGGTAAGTATATTAACTATGAAATAAGAAATAAGGTGTATGTGGGTACTGGGTGGCTGAAAGACTGTGGCAGACAAAGATGGTTAGTTCCCCAAAAGGTATCTCTAACCTACTTTGTTTTCCCTTTCCCCACTATAGCAGTTATAAAGTAAAAATACCTACTATCCTACCTTGAAAAAGAGTGATCATTGACATACTGTTATAGACAATGAGATATTGTTGAAGGTAATCAGGGGTCTATTGGAAAGATTTTTTTTAAGATATGAAAGTCTTCCTCGTTCTAGCCTTTACCCCTTTCTCCTTTTTTTCTATGTAGAGCATGCATTTTGTCTATAAGTGCAGCAGCTGTTTTCTGACTACAAAGGTGAAAAAGCCATTAAGATAAATTTTGATGGAACAGGAATATTAAAGAATCCAGTCTGTGACAACATACTTGAAAGATTTCATTAGTCCAAGAATTCCTTTATCAAGATTTCTTGTTATATAAAGTAAGTAAACACCATAAATACATTCTGTTACTTAATAGCAAAGCTCTCCAAAATTCAGAGACTTATCACTTCTATCTTCATGATCTGCTAACATAGGATAGGCTCAGCAGGGATGGTTTGGCAGGGGTGGCTGTGCTCCAGATGGCTTCCATCCTTACTCTGAGATTAGCAGAAGAGCCCACACAAATTCTTAAGGTAATGACAAAAGCATAAAGCAAGCAAACAGAAGTCCAAAAGGCCTCTGAAGGCCTAGACATAGAATTGGCAGACTTCAGTTATTGGGTAAAGAAGTCACATGACTGAATCTAGTGAAAAGGTAGGAAGTGGTTTGTACCCCAATTAGGGTCAAGAACTGCAAAATTATATGACAAAGGTAAAATGGATCCAGGGGTGGGTGAATATTTTGGGCAAATAATGCAATCTACCATAGCTGATGTTATTCACACTTTCTGTTAGTTCTAATATAAATCTAAGTAAATCACCTACTTGATTGTAGTAGGAGTTAAATCGACAATGTAAAGCAACCAGTACAATTCCAGGAACAAAATACTCAATACTTATTATTACCTAATTGCCTCCACAATATAATCCAAATTGAAGACAACAAAGGAAATACCCTAAAATTCTAAAACACAACACTCATAACATGGGTGATTTTTTACTTTTGCAGATTTTATTCTATGATGACATGATTTAATGCATTTTAATTTTAGCAAAGACACTACTATAAAAGTAAAATAAAAAAGCAAAAGCATTCCTGGTGATTTTGAGTTCTTTCATTATCTGCCTATTTAAACAATAGTTATAATAAACAATAACATACATTTTAATTTATAGATTGCATTGACAACAAAGATCAACATATAAATAAGTCCATTAATATATACTAATATATAAGTATATATTATATTATATATAATAAAAATATTATATAAATATATTAATATATAAATATCATTAATATATAAATAAGAGTTGAATGTTTTGTGAATACTTTTAAGCCTATATTAAAAATAATTGTTAAATGTAAGATATGAATAAATAAAGTGATTTCAATGTGTAAAATGTGCATTTAAAAATATTAAAATTTTGCAAAAATTTGCTTACTAAGCCCTTTTTTCAATACTTGCTAACTGAAATTTCTAAAATCCCAAGTAAAGATTGTATACATATAAAGATAAGACTAAGCACACATTTACTCCATTAAGGAACAAATGAGAAGAACGGCAGCCACCCAGAAAATAGAATAGTTGCACATAAACAGTCTGACTCTCAGACAACCATCACCCTATTGAGTGAATTCAGACTTCCTGAAAACACTATAAATCATAGTTCATAGAGCAGAGTCAGCCAGGTCCTATTTCATGGTAGGAAATCTGGTCAGATGACTGTGTAACATTAGCTATCCAGGCTCTTTTACTAAATTAGACCTAGTTGGATTAATCTAGAGATGGAGGCTGCCTCAGTGCCCAAGTCATTAACACAAAGGCCTCTGCTTACTCTGGAATCTACTTAGACTGAACTCAGCGTTGTCATTATTACATATTCTCATACTGTAGGGCAGAACCCCTGTTAGACCTGAGCAACAGGGGTCTCTGACTTAGGTCCTGTTTAGAGGGTCTTAGGTTGTAAAGGGTTTCCTTTCCTCTCTCTTCCCTTCTTTCTCCTCCTCTTCACAATACATACACACACACACAAACTTAAAATTTAATAAAAAAACATATGGATTAATCTATTAACTGAGATCCAATGTGTAGCACAGGACAGCTCTAAATATCTGCCCTCGTGACAAGTGCAAGCACTAAGAAAACACATCTCCACATCTCTTGCCTGCTGTCCCAGAAAGAGAGTCAACTGTGTCCAAATGCCATGAAGGTTTGTGGTTTGGATTGTTGCTTACATATGAGAAGAACATTGTATCAGAGTTCTAGAAGGCTTTTATTGGTGGGATGCTTAGGTACGAGAAAAAAACAAATGAATTAACATGTACTCAAATAGCATACAACAATAGTTTTTGCAAACAATTTCATAGTAACACCAAACACCCATTTTTTTTCTCTTTGTGTCCAAAGCTTGGTTCTAGATATACTGAAGAATTATTATGTTTTCAAAGTTATACATGGCAAGAGGAGAAATAATTTGCAAAGTTAAACAATTCATATCTCTCAAATTTATATACCCAGATCTAGATTAACATGGGTAAAGTATGTAACAATTGTTCAAATCACCAAACATGTAAATATTACAATAGAAAGCAAAAATAATTGTAGATAAATTTTATGATAAAAGTTTAACTTTTCTGTAATAGTGTAATAATTATAATTTATCACCCATGTGGTCCTCTTACAATGTTTTAGTATCATAGGTAAAATTCATGGTTAATTTCTGGAATTGTTTTACTGAAAGAAATTTATTGGTAATTCCAATTTAATGACAACTTTAGCAGAGTAAATGTTCTATAAATTAATATGAATAAAACACTACATAATACAATGACTCAAAATTATTCAGTTTGTCATTATTGTCACAAGAACACAGTATGTGTGAAAGTCATTTTAACTAATTTTACTTGAAATAAAAGCAAAAATGTTATGAAGTAAATGCTAGTTTACAAATTACATGTGTCTATTTTATCACTCAACCAACATCATTACTCAACCAATTGAACAATAGTTAAATTGTTTTTGATATTTAGTCAACTCTTAATCAAATGGCTTTATATACTTTAAAATCCTTTTCTTATTAAAAAGGTACATTTTCCAAGCTAGGAAATATATTTTAGGAGTTCAATCCTGATTTACAACTTTACAATATTTGTGTCCTTGTCTTAGATCCAACAAAATTTAGAGGTAGAGAGGCCAAGAGATTTAAATTTGGAAAAGTGGTTTAAAAGTCTTATGAAGAAAATTAAGTACACTTATGATTTGCAAATGTCAATACATTGGGAAATGAAAAGCCAGTTATTTTTAAAAGAGAATTATGTTAAATTCTTAGCCACTGGCACCTGAGAAATCTTCTTATGCTTTGCTTTTCCAAAATAATAATTTATGTCAATAAAAGATATTCTAATTACTAGTCTGTACTTTTAAAATGATATTTTTGGAGTTTGTTATTACTCTTTTCATTTAAATTTTATTTTAATAAGCAAACATATAAGTTTAATTTGTTAAATTTATTATGTATTATATATTATTATTATAAATTACATTTAATATAAATTATATATACTATTTATATACTTAAATAAATAAAAATAAAGTTATTTTTCTTTTATTTTATTGACTAATTCTCAAATAAGGATAATTCCTCTAGGTTGAAGTAATATCTTATCAGTCCACATATTTCCTTTTTATAGTAACCAACAGATAGGATGCAGTAGGTATTCCTATCCAAAGCACAATTCCTCATTCATCAGTTGGGTTTTTTAAATTTAAATTTATGTCTGCTTTTGTAGGCCACTGACCATAGCCCAGCTAGACTATTTTAATGATCTCTTTTCCATTTCACGTAAAACTTAGAGATAGAACTAAGTGATCAGAGGCCTCTCAAAGTAAAAGGAATTTCCAGGTTCAGATCTAAGCATTACATCAGGAAAGTGCAAACAGAGAAGGAATCCATAAATGATCAACAAGTGATATTAAAAATCATGTGTGAGGAAAAAAGTCCATTCAAACTTCCAATTAGGCCAAGAATTTTAATATAAAACAATGAGAATTTGTTGATATTCTATCAAATTATACATGGCAATCAACTTTCAAGAAATTACCATTTGAATTTTGTTTGGTAGTGAAACAATCAAAACAATACCACCATTATTTAAGAAGAGTAATAAAATATTCCTACTTTTTCCAACTGCATACCTGTGAGGGTTTCTTATGATACTTCAACCAAAACAACATATGGCAAAAGAATGAACACAGAAGTAGATAGGAAATACCAGCTGTCTTAGCAGGTATAAAAGTCTGGCTATTTAAGCAGACTCACAGACTCCAGGAAGGGCCTAGTGGTTACTAAAGGGGAGGGGTGGGAGAGGGTGGCTGGGGAGGGAGAGAGAAGGGGATTGTGGGGTATCATGATTGGTGCACATGGTGTGTGTGGGGTCACAGGGAAGACAGTGTAGCTCAGAGAAGACAAATAGGGACTCTGTGGCATCTTACTACACTGATGGACAGTAACTGCAATGGGGTATGGGGGGGGACTCAATAATAAGGGTGAATTGTGAAACCTTCATAAGAGTGTGTATCAATGATACCTTAATAAAAAAAATCTGGCCATTTAAACAGACATTAAAAAGATTTTCAAAAAATATATAAATAGGGATGTTCTTATGTCTATTTTTTGTTTTGGACAAGAAATATTCTAAAAAATGTTAAACACAAGAAATTTGAAAGTTTCAAATAGGAGAACAGAAAAATGAGAAAAAGAAAAAATCAAAGAAGTAATAAATTGTTCAAGAGAAAGACATGAGGTCACCACTCAAAACAGTCTTGAGTCCACAATGTTAAATATCTATTCATCACAAATGATATCAATAGAAAATTTTTAAAAATTAAAAACATAGCTATGCTCAAAAAATAGAAGTAAAATAAATCACTCTACGTTAGAAATTACAAAGCAGGTACAAAGACTCCAATCTATTTGGCATTAAATTCAGAAATATGCAGATGCTGCCCAGTTCTTTGGCCCTTGCACAGCAACTGGAACCCAAAAGCCCACTACAGATGATTTTGCAAGGAAAGAGCCAAAATCTCACAATATGAAATCAAGGTCTGGGATGGACTCTCTCTATCCATGGAAAGACACTGAGCATTACTATAATTATTCCCTGTAGCTAAGACTCATGAACTGAGTTTGGCAAGTGGCATTGAGATAGTCACCTGATTCATACAGAATCAGGCTGTATGCCAACTCAACTGCCTGCTCCATGGGTAGATGTGCAATATCCCCAGTGTCACCATAGGCGAAGTGACAAGAATCTCATATATGACTTGACTGAGCTTGAGATTGGGCAGATGGAGGAAAACACAATGAGAGGATTTGAGAGAGAAAACCAAACAGAACAAACCAAATTAATCCTCAAGATGAATCAGCAAGTGAATGCTTTAAAATACCTGAGAAACAAAATGAAACTACACTAAAAACTAGAGCTAACAAACGTAATAATTACACCAATGTAAAAATAATGGCTTTGAAATAATACTTTTAAGATATATATTTTTAAATAACTAAAAAGATAGTGAAAGAATGACATCTATAAAAATAAATGAGTCATTATGAGAAAATTGAAGGCAAAAATTTGTAAAAAAACTGATGGCTGGGAAGAGAACCAATTACAAACATAGCATATAAACATGTTTTGTTATCAAGTTTAAATCAATTTGGGGAGCATGCTGTAGACTTGTCCAATAAAACTTTCTGTAATGATGGAAAGATCCCTTATCTGTACTGTCCAATACGGTAGCAACAAGCCACTTCTGGCTATTCAGCAATTGAAATAAAGCTACTGTGACTGAGGAACTGAATTCTTACTTGTATTTAATTAAAATTTGTTTAAATAATCCCATTGGCTATATATACTTTATAAGAGCAGAATGAGATAGAACATAGTCAAAGAAATAAATAAAAGTTTTAAATGTAGCACTTAAGAATTTTCCCAGAAATTGGCATAAACATAAGAAATATGAAAGCATAAGTAATGGAGAATGATAATAGATGGAGACTCTGCAATACTTGCCCAACTGAATTTCCAGTAATAGAAAATAGAAGGAAGGCTGAGTATTAATACATAAAGAAATAATGGATGAAAATTGTACAGAAATGAAAAGAGATTTCAGATTGAGAACATGTTCTGTGGTTAAGAAAATAAAGGTAGAGACTATTCTACATATAGCCCAGTAAAACTGCAGAATTACAAGGATAAGGAAAAAAAAAAACCCTAAACATTACAGAAGAGGAAAGAAAGAGTACCTACAATTATATAACAGTTAAGCTTAGAGAAAACTCTCATCACAAGCAATAATGGCCTGAAGAAAAGAGTAATATTTTCAGAATAAAGGAAAAAACTTATAATATATATTAAATGTTCAGATGAACTTGTGTATGAAGGCAAAGTATGATATTTTCATAAGTAAAACAAATAAAAGTATTTTAAAGATATAGATGTTTCATGAAGGAATTATTAAAGGAAACATTTCAACATAGAGAAATGTGTATTCAAGAGTGAAATGCAAGAAAAAAGAAACATTTTGCAACAAACACGGATAAATCTAACTATTGCACCTGTTAGGTTGCAAGTATCAAACTAGTACCAGACCAGCCAAACTGTTTCATAAGTGAAAAAGAGACTGTTCTGTGTCAAATAACTGGAAAGTCCTGAGGAAGATAAAATTCTAGGCAGGTTGATCCAGTGACTCTACAACAAATCCAATCAAAGACGCAGTTTCCTTTTATTTCTCAATTCTGCTGTCCAGCGGTGGCTTCACTACAAAGATGAGTCCCTTGCAAGTCCTATGTTAACATATCCACTTTAATTATTGGCTATAATGAATGCACTATTCAATTTTTACACTTGAGAGGTAAAATTAAAATTGTAGACTGTAAAAAGGAAAATGGAAATACTTCAGTTGGTTTTTCTTAAATACAGTATTTCTTTTATTGCTTTTCTAAGAAGGATGCAGATGCTGAATCAATTTAGAATTGCTAGAGAAGTATCAGGTTTTATTTCTATGTTAAAACTTTAAGGGTATACATTGAAGACTAAAATAAAATTTATAGTTGGCAATAAAGGAACAAATAAGAAATAAAGGAAATGTTTAAAATTCACCAGAGTGCAAAAAATAAAAGTAGTTAAAAAAAGACATGATAAATTGAAAATTAAAAAATACATGACTGAAATATGTTGAAATGTGTCAGTAACAAAAATAAATGAAATGTATTAATTCACCTATCAAAATACTAACTCCATACAATTTTTTAAAATTCCAGTTAATGTTGTATATGGAAAACACATTGAAAAAATTTATACAGAATGGTTGGAAAAACTATATTTCACAAATATCACCCAACAGAAATTAGATGTCATAAGTTTAATGTCAGAAAAAAATAGAATTTAAGGTAAATTATTAATAAAGAGAATGAGAGAGCTTATCAGATAGTATAAAAAAGATCAGCGTAGTAAAGAGATTTCTCAACCACAAATATCTAGGACCTTTGTAACACTGCTTACACTTTTGCATGGCAAAATTGACAGAATTAGACAAAAAGACTGAAAAAACTCACATTTATATTGGGGAATTTAAACTAACTCTCTTAGAAAATTATGGATCAGGAAAACCTAAAAAGTTAGGGCACAGATTTAAATAACACAGTTAACCAGCTAGATCAAATAGCTTTATGTATAACACTGGACTACCTAAAAATATACATTCTTTTCTAGCATATGTGAACATTGTGGAAGAACTGACCACATAAAATTATAAATATGAAAGAATATATATAATAAATCATCATATTCCCTAAGTAAAATACAGTTGAACTTGGAAAGCCTTTGGGATCAACTGTTAGTAAGTTGAAATACGGAAAAAGAGAATAAATGAAGAATATGCTCTTCATTAGGAGAGCCCAGGTTCCAGCACACTGGTTTCAGAACTAGACTGTGGACAGAAATGGCTAGGAGTAGCTTCCCATGGAGCAGATGGTTGAAGACCTATAGGAATAGATGGTCTGATCAAATTTAAATTGTTTCAGTTTTTTGCTCTTTAACTTCTTCACCTTCAAACTTAAGTAAAAACTTATTAAATATAACATTTTATAATGGCACCTTGAAATGGGCATGGATATATTAACTTTTAGGAGCAATGTGGATAAAACCCAGCAGACTCTACTAGCATGAAGAAGGAAAGGACAAATGGGCCAAGGTGAGTCCAGACGGAGCATCCTTGATTGACTCCCCTCACCCCATGGTCTTGGGAATATGGGAGAAGGATGACAGATTTTAAGTAGCTGTGGCGATGAGTGCTTAAGTGGTTTTCTTAGAATAATAAATAAAAGAGTAACCTCTTGATGGGGATATTCAGGTTACACTTTGATAAAATACCTTATTTATGTGAAGAATATGGCTCAGTTAAGCCCAATGGAAGCCATTTGCCATAGAATCAGATCTTCAGACTGGCATGCCTGAAATAAATTTGCCACAATCTGTATCTTTACTACACATAAAAGGATTTACTTCTTTGAAGAACAACAAAGCCAAGGACACTGGGTTTCCTTGAAGAAATAAATGTAAATTTCTCTTCAAAAACCAAAGCTACCATTTTAAAAGGATGAACTAGAGAGTACTTTAAAAAGAATTTCAGCTGGTTATGATACCTAAAATAAGTCTAAGAAAATTTCTTAATTTTAGGCCTATAGAATTTTAATTTGATTGTAAAGAACATACATTTTTTCACTATAAACTCTTGCTTCATAAGATTTTATTCTTGTAGGCATGCAAGAGTAAATAAGAGCATCTCAAAAATCTTTTTAACTTAAGAAAAAGTTCTCAATTTTGATCAATTTAGGATGACATTGGATTGTTATTATGTTGAATGTTCAAAAGTAAGTGATATATTAATACATTCATCAACTAATTTAGACTTCATCCTTCAAGACTTTGAGGTTTACTGGAAAAGCAGATATATCAACATAATTCATTTGTGCATCAGAATTTGATATGAGTGCTTTCAAATTTTAAAATGAACTTTACCTAGACAAGCACCTGGTGTCTTGGAGTTGTAGAATTGATAGAATGCGGACTTACTGCGTGTATCTTAGTAGTAGACTTGTTGATATCCACCTCTCTCATCAGAAAAAAATATAGTACGCAATCCCCAAAGCAGTTTCAAGTTATTAATGAAAGAATTTTTAATACATGAGCAATTCTAAATCAATCCTTTTTTCCAAAATGGTGTCATGAAATCTTATGACAATTAAACAAATTCCAGACAATTTAACACAATTAATGTTTTCAAGACTTTATATATTCTTGAAGGTGCCAACTGACTTCATTTTGTTACAAGCCAAAAACTGAGACAGTCCTCTCACAAGCTATTGGTTAGAGGATATGGAAGAATCAGAGTACCCCATTACCACTACAGAAAAACAGCTTAGAGAGCATTTTCTACTAAGTGCATTATCTTTGATCCATAGTCAGAGTTTCATCACATCTGAAGTGGTTATATAGTTTAAATGACTTAAACAAGATTTCACTTTGCATTTCAGATATATTAATTTTTCTATGTTGCCTCTAAATAACTCATAGCAGACAGATGATATAATGCTGTAGCTCACAGCCCACCACAAGCTCCAATCAAGCAGGAAGTGTAATTTCAACTGTAAACGACATCTATCTAAAGCAGACTGACAAAGCCCAGACAGTCAACAATAACTGCAAGTGAATCAAGAAATAATTGTTTCTATAAGAACCTTTCAAGAAATAGGACAACATGTGAAGTAAGTTTAAGAGACTATTGCATTATTCATTCATTCATTTAAATTTATCTGATTATAGCATGATATGATGGCTGAATCTGAATCCATGCTCCAAGGCTAATTTTTAAAAAATTTTATATTGAGGTACATACAATAAAATGCACAGATCTGAATGTATGGCTTGATGAACTTTGATATATGTACATACTTGTGTAGCCATTGCCCAGATTAAGATATCATTTTCACTAATTTTGAAAAACCTTAGACAATTTATTTAAGCTCTTGATTCAGACCTTCCTCATCTACAAAATGGGGCTAATGATAATATATACTTTACATAACTAAATATTTTATTGTAAGGACAAAAAACACTGACTTGAGCCATTTTGTAAATTAATGTGGTGCCATGCATACTTAATGTTCACCATAAAAATAAGTTAAAAGTTATTTCTGTTAACAATGTAAAAGATTTGAATATTTGTCTTTACATTCCCAGTAGTGTGTAAAGCCCTAATTATCATTGTTACTCCATAGTAAAGTAGAGAATCTTGGGGATTCTCTCCCTCAAGAGCTGATATTCTCTGATTAAGGTCATATACCTCAAGAATGAGACCAAAGAAATAAAAACTTATTTGATATATTAAACACTAACTATTCAAATGCTGGAGGTATAGCTTTCCGTTCATGGTAATAGAAAATAATTGTTTTCCTATGAAAAGGAGAGAGAGGCAAAAAAGAAATAAGGCTTGTTAAACTTGCTGAGGTACTGAACTTCAAGTTCAAGGACCTGAACAGTACTGGGATAGATGCCAGAGTTTCTTTATTCCCCTAAATTGCATATAGTAAGTGTGTATAAGTGCGTAAGTTTTGTTTTTCTTAGGAAAAGATCCTTCATCTTTTATTAAATACTCAGAGTTTCCAAATCCTTGAAATATTAAGAACTGCTTAAAGAAAATTGGGCAGTAGATACAAAAGATAAATCATGAAGAAGGTTGTCATTTCAGTTACTGAATTATTAAATATTCATGGAACTCAATGTTTATGGAAGCTTTGTACAAAATACAGCAATACTTTATTATTTTACTCTTTTTACCTGTAGTAGAGAATATTTAAACAATGTAGTCTATGACAGTAAAAAGTGTTAAATGGGATTCATTTTATAAAACTATGGGTGAATTCTAGTCAAAATTTCTTATAGTATCCATAACTAAAAATTGTATTTTAATGACTAGCCCAATATCCTTTCTCAAAGTGAAATAAGGTTTAAATATTGCCTAAGAAGTACTTGGAGTACTGAAATAATAACAAAAATGCAAGAAATTACTGTATTAATAGTTTTTGCTGTGCACCTTTTTGTTTCTTATGTTGTCCTTTATAGCTTTTGCTTTGGGAGTTTAGAAAAACCAATAAAGATTGAACACCAAAATATTAAGCCTTTTCATTTTAGTAATTGCCACATTTTAGAATTCAGAGAAGTAGCCTCATAAAGTCGATTGATTTTTAAATTTTCAGTCTTAACTCTTTGTATTCTCAGGTCATATCTTTTTTATTTTGCCTTTATAGTTTCCCAGAAAATCATAAGGAATTGCAAAACTTTTTTAAAAGTTAGTTTCTGTATTTGCACCTCACTATTATTGGAAAAGCATTGAACAAAAACCTCAAACTTTGTTCTTTCATTAGAACAAAGGCAAGTAGATGAATGGGATGAACACTTAAATGATTTTACTTTATCTATGACTTGCTAAACATAATAAAAACTGGTGAAGATTCATTATAATTTCATTAAAAGTAACTAGAAATACAGTGTTTCTTCATCTAGAAAATGACAATTTCTCCATACATGACAGAGAGTATTAGAGTATTAGTATTAGTTGGCAGGAGGGGCATCTTTTTTTAAGGGCTTATAAAACAAAATACTCCATAATAACTGAAGAGAGGTAGTCATCACACAAATACATCAAAAACAAGACTTAAGACAGTTCAGAAGACTATGTGATCAACTCATGCTGTATTGTGTACTTTTTTGTACTTAAATTTAGGAAATATTTAAACTAATTTACACTTAATGTAGAGTCTGTTCAAAATTAACTAAGATTATGTCTCCCCTGTTCTGTAATCCTTTGGTTTCAAAGACTAGAAATCTAGTTAAATACATACAGGTTAATGATAATGCTCTAGGGGGAATCCAGCATATATATTTAGAAGAGGTACATGCAGATATTACATGAACTAAATATTAATCAGATGCATTTGTTCTCTCTTCTCACTTATATAGTTCTTCTCTCTCCCTCTTTCTTTTAATAGTATGCTGAATTTTTGCTCCCAGTTCTTCATCTTTGCTATCTCACATAAAGGCCTTTTGTCATATGCCCTCATATGCTTTCTATAGTGTAGGCAGAGTAGATTTTGTATTGCATTAATATTGGGGTTGGTCATATGATTCGCTTTGGCCAGTTAAATGTTAGCACACAGGCAAGGTTTTCATGGTTTGGATTAGTCTCTTGTAGTACTGAAATTGACCATGAGAAAAGCAGATCTCAGGAAGCCGTTGCCCCATTAACACAGGCCCTAAAACAAAAAAATGCATGGAGAATTATGGCATCAGACCAGAAGCCTGGAACCCAGCCTAGCTTAGCCCTGCCTGGCCTATATCAATAGATTAACTGGCCACATGCAAACTGGCATACAGGAAAAATATAGTTCTTATAAGCCACTGATATTTTGAGTATATATACATGTACCTATATATAAATTTTATGAGTATTATATATTTTTTACATATCTATAGCTGTAAGATCATACTAATAAATGTATCTGTTCTTTTTCATGTTTCCCTTTATGTCATTACAGATATGACCTTTTTGTTTATTCTTCAGCATGTAAATTGTCGAATTATTGAAAGCATTTGCAATACCAAGTTTTACATGACCTTACAGCTATTACTTCAGGTTCCAGTGCCACCTGTCCTTCTATGATCTCCATTTATTAACTCAAAATTTGAAAGAGAATCTGATTGTTTGTCAGAAAATAGATTAGCTAGTGATGAATCAGCGGTCAAGTGGACTCAGTACAATCTTGGATGCTCACTCTGGGTTGTAAACAAAACAGATTTTCTTAAAATTCTCATTAAAATGGATGTGATAGGAGATAGAGCAAGTATTTTCTAATACAATATTTAAAGTAATAATTTAACAAAGATTGAAGTCATATCAAGTGTCTTTTACAACCCACAACAGTTTGAAACTAGAAATTCATTGCAGAGAAGAAAAACTGGAACAAACACAAACACATTGAAGCTAAACAACATGAAATTAAACAACCAATGGGTTAATGAAGAAGTCAAAGAGGAAACTTTTTAAAAACTGAAGATAAAAATAGAAACACAAGGTTCAAAATCTTGGGGAAACAGCAAAAGTATTTCTAAGAGAGAAATTTACAGATACAGTCCTAACTCAAGAAACAAGAAAAATCTCAAACAATTTAACTTTACACCTAAAGGAGCTAGAAAAAGAAGAACAAACAAAGCCCAAATTTAGAAAGTAGAAAATAATAAAGGAGTGGAAATATATGAAATAGAAACAAGAAAATCAATAGAAAAGATAAAAAGATCAATGAAACTAAGCTAGGTCTTTGAAAAGATAAACAAAATTGATAAGTGCTTATCCAGGTAGATAAAAAAATAGGGAAGTATCAAGTAAATAAAATCAGAAATAAAAGAGAAGTTACAATAGGCACCACCTTTTAGAAATAAAGGATTATAAGAGATTTCTACAGAAAACTATATGCCAACATATTGGACAACCTAGAATAAATGGGTAAAATCCTAGAAATACATAATCTTCCAAGACTGATCCTTCAAGAGATAGAAAATTTGAATAAACCTGTTACTAGTAATAAAATTGAATTAGTAATCAAAAACTCCCAACAAACAAAATTCCAGAACCAGATGGCCTCACAGGTGGATTCTACTAAACATTTAAAGGAGAATTAATGTTTATTCTTCTCAAACTATACCTAGAAGAGGAAAAAAATGTTTCCAAATTTGTTTTATAAGATAAACATTACCCAGACACCAAAACCAAAGATGATGCAAAACAAGAAATTTACAGACCAATATCCCTAATGAACATAGATGAAAAATCCTCAACAAAATGTTATCAAACTGAATTCAATAATTCATTCAAAGGATCACTCAACATGATCAGGTGAGATTTATTCCAGATGCAAGAATGGTTCAATATCTGCAAATCAATTAACATGATACCCCACATTAACAAGATGAAAGATAAGAATCGTATGATCATCTTAATAGATGCATAAAAAGCATTTGACAAAAATTCAATATCCATTCATAATAAAAATTCTCAACAAAGTGGGTATAGAAGGAATATATCTCAACATTAAAAAGGTCATATATGACAAACACACAGGTAAAATCATACTCAATGGTGAAAAGCTAATGGCTTTTCCTCTACAGTCAGGAAGAAGACAAGGATGCCCACTCTTAGCACTTTTATTCAACATAATACTATAAGTCCTAGCCACAGCAATCAGACAAGAAAAAGAAATAAAAAGCATCCAAGTTGGTAAGGAAGAAGTAAACATTTCATTATGTGAAGATGACACAATACTATGTATAGAAATCCTAAAGACACTACCAAAAATTATTAGACCTAATAAAAAAATTCAGCAAGGTTGCAGGATACCAAATCAATATACAAAAATCTGTTGTGTTTCTAAATATTAATAACAGCTAGCATAAAGAGAAATTTAAAAAATAATTTCATTTACAATTTCATCAAAAACATAAAATACCCAAGAATAAATTTAACTAAGGCCATGAAAGACCTGTACTCTGAAAACCATAAGACACTGATGACAGGAACTGAAGAAGATACAAATAAATGGAAATATATACCACAGCCTTGGATAGGAAGAGTTAATATTGTTAAAATGTCTATACTACTAAAGCACTCTACAGATTCAAGGCAATCCCTATCAAAATACCAATGGCATTTTTTACAGAACTAGACCAATTAATCCTAAAATTTGAATGGAACCACAAAAGATTACTGAATAGCCAAAGCTATCATGAGTAAGAATACAGCTGGAGATATTATACTTCTTGATACTACAAAGCTATGATGATCACAATGGCATAGTACTGGCACAAAAAAAAGCCACACAGATCAATGTAACAGAAAATCCAGAAATAAACCCACACTTATATGGTCAGTTAATCTATGACAAAGGAGGCAAGAATATATAATGGGGAGAAGATGCTCTCTTCAGTAAATAGCAGTGCAAAAACTGGACAGCTACATGCAAGAGAATGAAAATGGACCACTTTCTTACACCAGACAAAAAAGTAAATCCTAAGTGGATTAAAGACCTAAATGTAAGACCTGAAACCATAATATTCCTAAACATATACAGGAAACTCCTGGTCATTTGTCTTAGCACTTTTGCTGAAAATGTTTCCCCAGGCAAGGGAAACAAAAGCAAAAATAAATAAGTGGGACTACATCGAACTGAAATGCTTCTCCACAGTGAAGGAAACAATCAATGAAATGAAAAGGCAACCTACTGAATGGAAGAAGATATTTGCAAATCATATATCTAATAAGGGGTTAACAGTCAAAATATATAAAGAGTTCATATGATTCAACATCAAAAAACAAATAATCTTACTAAAACAAAGAGGAGCTGAATAGACATTTTTCCAAAGGAGACATACAGATAGCCAATAAACACATTAAAAGATGTTCAACATCACGAATCATCAAGGAAATGCAAATCAAAACCACAGTGAGATATCATGTCATGCCAGTCACAATGGCTGTTATCAAAAAGATTAGAGAAAACAAGTGTTGAGGAGGAAAAAGATACATGCAGCCTGTGGGGTAAATGGAAGCTTGCACCCAGAATTTTCTGCCCTATTTGCATATCAATAGGCCATGGCAGTGCCACAGCCAGGGCCAGGAGTGAAGAGTAAAGAACCATTCTCTCCTCCCCTCCATTCTCGGTACATAACTAGCCTGGTGCTCACCAATTACCAAGCACTCGCCCATGGAGTTCCTCCCAGAAGGGATTGGCGGGAGAAAAGAGCATGCACAATGGCCAAAGGGGATGGACAGACCAAGGGCTGGCTAGCGAACCCAAGCGAGCTGTGAACAATAAATCCCTTTCTTCCAACCTGGCCTTTCCTTTGTGTTCCCTTGGTTTTATTGCATTTACAGGGAACTTGCCTGGGCTGGAGAATCCCCTTACTTCCAGAGCTACACATCCCCTATGTTTACTGCACATTTACAATAACCGAGTTATGGAAGCAACCTAAGTGTCCATCATCAGATGAAGTGATAAAGAAGAGTGGTAGATATACATAATAGAATATTACTCAACCATAAAAAGAATGAAATCTTGACATTCATGATAATATGGATGGACTTAGAGGATATGCTAAGTGAAATAAGTCATGTAGAGACTTTTACTTTTACTTATATGCAGGATCTAAAAAAATAAAACAATGAACAAACAAAAACCTCAGAAACAGACTCATAAATACAGAGAGAAAAGAGGAGAGCAGGTGGGGAGATAGGTGAAATAGGTGAAGGGGATTAAGAGGTACAAAATTCCAGTTATAAATAGGTAAGTCATGGGGATAAGAAATACAGCAGACGGAATATATTCAATAATATTGTAATAACATTGTATGGTGACATATGGTAACTACACTTATGTGAGGCTTTTGTAATGCATATATATGTCAAATTATTATGTTGAACACCTGAAACTAACATAATATTATATCAACTATACTTCAATTAAAAAACATAATGAGATATCTCATGCATATTAGGATGGCTACTTTCAGAAACACATAAAATAACATGTTGGCAGGGATGTGAAGAAATTGGAATGCTTGTGACTTGGTAGGAATGTAAAATCTGAAAAGCAGAATGGGGATTCCTCAAAAAATAAAATATAATAATACTATATAATTCACTTCTGGATATGCTTATCCAACCCCACTCCTGTGTATATATCTAAAAGAATTGATAATAGGATTTGGAGATATTTATACCATATTCACAATAGCAAAGAGGTCTAAAAGCCTAAATATCCATTAATGACTGCATGGATAAAGATAATACATAGAGAGATAGATAGGTGTACAATGAAATATTATACAACCTTAGAAAAGGACATCCTCTTATGTGGTGCAACATGGATGAACCTTGAAGACATTATGCTAAATTAAATAAGCCAGTCACCAAAAGAACAATATTGCATGATTACACTTACATTACGTATCTAAATCAGTCAAACTCTTAGGAACAGAAACTGAGTGCCTATAGAGCTTCAGTTTTCAAGATAAAAAGTTCTAGAGATGTGTTGCAAAACGATGCGAATAGTTAACAACATCATATTGTAAATTAAAAAATTGTTAAGATGGTAAATTTTGCGTTTTTTATCATAATAAAACGAAAACCTAGATTAATAGCATATGCATATTTTCAAGTTTTAAACAAAGCAGTTTATGGCTTAAAAGAAAACAAGAAGTCTGTTCCTCCCTCAATACCCAACACAGGTTCCCAATCTAACACTCAATAGTTCCCAGTGCCACCCTTACACCTGGAATAGAGGAACCCTGCCAAAAGCCTGTGCGAAAGAGCCAAGATTTCACAAATGCACTGAACCCAGAAGTTTGTTAAGGAACACATGAACACTCTGTCACTCCGATTCTGGCCCTTAGTACACACACAGAGTAACTTTGCTATGCTAAACATTCAGTTTCATAACTCATGGTATACGTTCAAGTCCAAGGGAAAGGTTTTCCACATCTCTTGCCCCCAAATCCTGAAGCTTTGTGAGAATGCTTTTGTTGACTTTGGAGAACAAGACTGCATTGGGGTCTAGAGAATATAAGCCACAGAAGCACTTAGATAAAGAAAAAGATAAACTAGTTAGCTTAAACTCCTTTCTCTCAGAAAGCATGAATGCATTAGATTCTTTCATAACAAAATGTGATTTAACAGTGTTTGCTGAGTGTCCATTTTCTTTTCTTTGTGTTCAATTTTGCATGTGACTAGCAGCTGGTAGAACTTTTCAGATATTGGACTAGAGAATGAGGAATATTTTGTGACATTAATACGACTCATACTGTTCTTAAATATGCATCTATGCACTTCTAGATATATATATATAGGGAGGGAGAGAGAGAGAGAGGGAGAGAGGGGGAAAGACAGACAAAGATCATGGTACTTATTCCTTCCTCTTACATCCACATGAATATTGAATGAGAGAATTGTGAGTAGTTTTATTCTTATAAAATATTTTATAAAATCTAAGTGAATTTTTAAAAAAGTTATAGCATTATTTAAATGTGTTTGATTAATTATAAATATTTAGTCATTATACTAAGAATTTAGTCTGCTAATTTTAATAAACACTTTTGAAGGTTTGGAAACTAATTTTTAAAAACATGAAAATAATTTCAGTATTTAATTTTTGTTAATGCATTTGATATTTAAATGTTAAAATTTTATGTACTTTGAATATAATTACAATTTAGGTTTTAGATATTTAAGCACAGAGATTTGGCAGGCAAATAAATATGTAAAATTGTGGCAACAATATGAATTTTCAATGAGGTAGAATTTATGAAAAAAATATTGTAAGTGGTAAATAAGGACATTTATATTGATATTTTCTGCAACAAATGTATTAACTGTGGATCTTGAAAAACATAATAACAGCACCAAAATACAGAAATCAAAAATTTAGAAAAATAGATAGAAGAAAAGGTGATAGAACTATTGGTACAAGGTATTTTAACACACTTTTGTGGTCAAATACAGATCATAAAGGCAAGAAACAAGAAAATATATGATTTATAAATATCTTGAAGAAGGCTAATTAAAACTTGAGTCAGTATTTCACCTTTATGGAAACTATCTCATTTTCTAAATCTATAAAAAAAGAAAAAATACAAATCTATGACTAAATCATTCAAAACCTTGACATTGTTCTTTTACTATTCATTTAAACATAATTCAGTGAACCAAGAAATGTTTTTAAATTTCTAACACAATAAAAGTATTGATAAAAATCTACTCATTAAAAAATATCTTTATGACTATATATACCTATTATTAGACTGTCCATTCAAATTATAATTCAAAATGTTTAGACCATCTACATATCAGTACCCAAAATAATTGCAGATATGACTATTAATCATGTAGTGCAACATATTAATGAATCAAAATAAAGAACATCATGCAAATATTAGAAGGATCTGAAAGTGTATTAAAAATTCAATTTTCAGTCCTTCAGAAGGGTTTCTGGAGTGGAATGGAAGGTAATATATATTAAAGCAACAGACAGAGGGAGGGGGGGAAAGATGGCAGCATGACAAATGAGGGCGAAACCTCTTCCCAAAACCACATATAACAATAAAATACAGCAAATACAACTGATCCTGAAAGAGTGACCTGAAGACTACAACAGACTGACTACATCTGGGGGAAAAGAAGACCTCAGAGAAAAAGATAAAGTAGCAAAGCTGTGATCTAGCAGGACTCAAGCCCTCCCCCAACCCCAATTCAAAGGCAGGAAGAAAAGAAATGGAGCAGGGATGGAGTAGAAGCCCAGGACTGCTAAACACCCAATCCTGGAGAACTTCTCTGGGAGCATAAACCCACATTACATGATCCTCTGGATATTAGTGGGGTTGAAACGAAAAGGCAGAATACTTGTAGAGACTGATCCAGCCACTTGTGGAGAACAGGCCCACAAACAACCACTCAGGGACAGAAAAAAGGCAGGCACTTTGAAAGACTTCCCAACAGCAAGACGGGTGCTAAAGGGGAAAGAATTGCACAGAGCTTGCTGCTCAGGAGAAAGGGCAGGTGGACAAAATCATCCCTTCACACTCAGCCCAGCAGTTTGAGAACTTCCAGGAGCCTCAGATGCTTCATCCGCCTGGCCGGCAATGCAGCATAAGCCCCCCACTGCAATATGCAGCCTGCTACTCCTTCCTTCCAGCAGGCACTGGTCTGCTCACCTGCTGACCCCGCCATTATGCCAGGCCAGCCAGAGTGTGGCCCCACCTATAGCAGCTACAGGGGCATAATGCAGAAGCTCCTCCCTGCAAAATCGGCCCACTAGACCTGGCAGAGGAGGTAGGCAATGCAGCCAGAAAACAGGAAAGGACTATTTCCTCCCTGCAGCTGCTACTGCTGCAAACCTGCAACTGCCACCATTGTACCAGGTGCTGGGCAGCTCCAGAAAGTAGAGATTCTGGCCCTAGAGGGTGTAGCCTACACAAAATATTATTCCATGGGAATCATTAGAAATATGAAATGGCAAAAAATTTGTACAAAAAAGAATCCAACAGACACCAGGAAGAGGGCTAAGTGAAACTAAAATCATCAATCATCTTGATAAAGATTTAAAAATAAAAATCACAACATGCTCACAGAGTTGAAGAAACATATTCAAGATATCATGGAGGACTTCAAGAAAGAGATAAAAATTTCAAATAATGCAATATCTGAAATGAAACATACAATAGAGGGATATAAAAGTAGACTAGATGGGGTAGAGGAGATGGTAAATGAAATAGAAATTAGAGAACATGAAAAAAAATAAGCTGAGGAACAGAGAGTAAAAAGGGTCTCTAGGAATGAAAGAACATTAAGAGAACTGTTTGACCAATCCAAATGAACAATATTTGCATTATACAGGTACCATAAGAAGAAGAGAAAAAGGGATAGAAAGTCTCTTTCAGGATATAATTGCTGAAAACTTCCTCCATCTGGGGAAGGAAATAGTTTCTCAGGTCATGGAAGAGATCTCCCAACACAAAGAACCCTAGGAAGACCAGACAGATATTAATTAAAATGGCAAAGATCAAGGACAAGGAGAGAGTATTAACAGCAGCCAGAGAAAGAAACAAAATAAAATACAAAGTAAATCCAATAAGGCTATCATCAGACTTCTCAGCAGAATCTTACAGACCAGAAGGGAATGGCATGACATATTTAATGCAATGAAAGAGAAGGACTTTGAACCAAGACAACTCTACCCAGAAAGATTATCATTTAAATCTGAAACGTGGATTAAACAATTCCCAGATAAGCAAAAGTTGAGGGAATGTACCTCTCACAAACCATCTCGACAGGGTATTTTAAAGGGAATGGTCTAGACGGAAGTGCTCCTAAGTCTAAATAACTGTCACCAGATAAAACAAAATCACAGTATAGGAAATAGACAAATTAATTACTAAGCAAATGCGAAATTAAATAAAGTAGCCAAAAAGTCAATCAGGGGATACACACAGAATACAGAATATAACACCTAATATACAAAGAGTGGAGGAGAAAGAAAAAGAAGGGAGAAAAAAAGAAACTTTAGATTGTGTTTGAAATAGCATAATAAGTGAGTTGTTAGACTGTTTGATACTAAGGCTGTCCTTGAATCTTTGGTAACCATGAATCTAAAGCCTGCAATGGCAATGAGTACATATCTATCAATAATTACCAGAAACATAATGGACTATATGCACCAATCAAAAGACATATAGTTACAGAATGGATTAAATAAAAAACAAGACCCATCTATATATTGCCAACAAGAAATTTACTTCACACCCAAAGACATAAGCAGACTAAAGTAAAGGGATAGAAAAAGATATTTCATCAATATAATATGGAGAAAAAGCAGGAGTTGCAGTACCTGTATCAGACAAAATAGGCTTCAAAACAAAGAAAGTAACAAGAGACAAAGAAGGACATTACATAATGATAAAGGGGGCAGTCCAACAAGAGGATATAGCCATTATAAACATCTGTGCACACAATATAGGAGCACCTAAATATGTGAAACAAATACTGACAAAATTAAAGGGGGAAATAGAATGCAAAACATTCATTTTAGGAGATTTCAACATACCACTGACTCCAAAAAATGATCAACCAGGCAGAAAATAAGTAAGAAAACAAAGTCACTGATCAACACATTAGAACACATGGACATAACAGACATCTACAGAACACTCCACCCAAAACCAGTGGGATACCCATCCTTCTAAAGTGCACACAGAACATTTTCCACAATAGATGAAATACTAGGCAACAAAAAGAGCCTCAGTAGATTCAGAAAGATTGAAATTGTGCCAACCAGTTTCTGAGACCACAAAGGTATGAAACTAGAAATAAATTATTCAAAGTAAACAAAAAAGCATGCCCACAAACACATGAAGGCTTAACAACGTACTTCTAAATAACCAATGGATCAGTGACCAAATAAAAACAGAGATCAAGCATTATATGGAGACAAATGACAACAATAACTCAACATCACACAATCTTTGGGATGCAGCAAAGGCCATGGTAAAAGGGAAGTATATTGTAATACAGGCTGACCTCAGGAAAGAAGAACAATTCTAAATCAGGAATCTAAACTCACAGTTAATGAAACTAGAAAAAGGAGAACAAATGAGGCCAAAAGTCAGTGAAAGGAGAGACATAATAAAGATCAGAGCATAAATAAATAAAATTGAGAATAAAATAATCGAAAGAATCAGTGAAACCAGCAGCTGGTTCTTTGAGAAAATTAACAAAATGATAAACCCTTAGCCAGACAAATCAAGAGAAAAAGAGTCTACACACATAAACAGATTCAGAAATGAGAAAGGAAAAATCACTATGGTCACCACAGAAATGCAAAGAATTATTAGAGAATACTATGAAAAATTATAGGCTAACAAACTGAATAACCTAGACTAAATGGTCAACTTTCTAGAAAAATACAATCTTCCAAGGCTGACCCAGAAAGAAACAGAAAAAATCTCAACAGAACATTTACCAGCAATAAAATTGAACTGGTAATCAAAAAACTACCTAAGAACAAAACCCCTGGAACAGATGGCTTCACCACTGATTTTTTCAAACATTTCATGAATACATAATAAGCATCCTCCTTAAAGTTTTCCAAAAATAGAAGAGGAGGGAATACTTCCAAACTCATTCTATGAGGCCAGCACCACTCTAATATCAAAACCAGGCAAAGACACCACAAAAAAAGAAAATTACAGAAAAATATCCCTGATGAACATAGATGAAAAAATACTCAACAAAATATGAGCAAATTGAATTAAAAAACACATCAAAAAGTCATCCATCATGATGAAGTGGGATTTATTCCAGTGATGCAAGGATGGTACAATATTAAAAAATCTAACATTATACACCACATCAACAAAAAGAAGGACAAAAATCATCTCCATAGATGCTGAAAAAGCATTCAACAAAACTAAACATCCATTCATGATAAAAAACTCTCAACAAAATGGGTATAGAGGGCAAGTACCTCAACATTATAAAGGTCATAAATGATGAACACACAGCCAACATCATACTTAACAGTGAGAAGCTGAAATCTTTCCTTTAAGATCGGGAACAAGACAAGGGTGCGCACTCTCCCCACTTTTATTCAACATAGTTCTAGAGGTCCTACCCACGGCAATCAGACAACACAAAGAAATAAAAGACATCCAGATTGGTAAGGAAGAAGTTAAACTGTCACTGTTTGCAGATGACACCATGTTGTACATAAAAAACCCTAAAGAATCCACCCCAAAAGTACAAGAACTAATAACTGAATTCATCAAATTTGCAGGATACAAATGCAATACACAGAAGTCTGTTGCATTCCTATATATTAACAATGAACTAGCAGAAAAAGAAATTAGGAAAACAAAGCCATTTAAAATTGCCTCAAAAAGAATAAAATACCTAGGAATAAACCTAACCAAGGAGGTGAAAGACTTATACTCTGAAAAATACAAGACACTCATGAGAGAAATTAATGAAGACACCAATAAATGGAAATACATCTTGCGATCATGGATAAGCAGAATTAATATTGTCAAAATGGCCATCCTGCCTAAAGCAACCTACAGATTCAATGTAATCCCTATCAAAATGCCAACAGCATTCTTCAATAACTAGAGCAAATAGTTCTAAAATTCATATGGAACCACAAAAGACCCCAAATAGCCAAAGCAATCCTGATAAGGAAGAGTAAAGCTGGGGGAATTACACTCCCCAACTTCATGTATGGCCAATTAATATATGGTAAAGGAGCCATGCACCTAAAGAGCAGATCTAAGGAACTAAATGATGATTTTTCTGCAGTCCTTGAGCATATGCAACCTTGAGCATATGCAACTGAGGATTGAACAGGGCATGGTTGTTTCTTTAGATTGGTAAGGGTCCAGATCATGGGTCAGGGTGAGAGTCAACAGTTTAGGGATAGAGTTTTGATTCATATTCAGGGGTTCAGGTTCAGGCTTAGGGTAAGAGGTCAGAGAAAGGGTTGGGGTTTGGGTTCAGGTGGAAGGGCTTGGATTTAGGTTCAGGGGTTAGGGTTCTGGTTCAGGGCTTTGGAGTTTCAGGTCCAGGGTTTTGGGTTCAGGGGCCCATGTTAGCGGTAAAGATAGGGTTAGGTTTAGGGTTAGGGTTAATTTCAGGTTGTAGCTATTGTTTTGGTTTTGTTAGGTGAGGGTTTATGGTTACATTTAGCATTAAGTTTGGCTTTAGGCTAATAATGACAGTGATTGAGGGTGAGGGTGAGCGCCAAGGGTTAGGATATGGGTTAGGCTTATTTTTAGGTACACTGTGAAGATATGGTTACAGTGAGAATTAGAGTTAGTGTTTAATGTTAGGGTTATGGCTAGGTTTAAGTTTAGGGTTATGTTTAGGTGTGGGTGAAGGTGAGGGAGTAGGGGTTAGAGTTAAGGTTAGGGTTAGGTTTAGCATAATGTTATAGTTAAGGTTACATTTAGGATTTGGGTTTAGGGTGAGGGTTGGTGTTGGAATTGGGGTTAGGGCTACTTTTCTGTATGAGTGAGGGTGAGACTGAGTCTGAGAATTTAGGCATAGGATTGGGGTTTTGGCTAAAATTAGCATTAGGTGTAGGGTGAGGATATGGTTATTATTAGAGTTTGGTTTAATTTTCAGTGTTAGGGTTAGGTTCAGGTTTATAATTAAGGTTACTGTTAGTTGTGTGTAAAGGTGAGAGTTAGAGTGAGGGTGAGGGGTTAGGATAAGAGGCCAGGATTAGTGTTAGGTTTAGGGTTAACTGTAGTGTATGGAATGGTTATGGAGAGAGTTAGGGTTAGGTTTTAATTTTAGGGTTAAGGTTTTGTTTAGGTTTAGGGTTACAGTTTGGTGTAGGTGAATATGAGGGCAAGGGGGTAGGTGTCTGGGTAGGGTTAGTGTTAGGGGTAGGGTTAGGTTTAGGAAGAAGTTATGGTGAGGGTAAGAGGACTATGGGTTATGTGAGGTTTAGCATTAGTGTTAAGTTTAGGGTTAGGGTTTCATGTGGGTGAGGGTGAGGGTGAGTGTAAGGGATTAAGTGTAGTGTTAGAGTTAGGGCTAAGGTTGGCATTAGGTGCAAGGTGAGCATATCGTTACAGTTCCAGTTAGGTTTAGGGTTTAGTGTTAGGTTTACAATGATGATGAGCATGAGAGTTAGGGTTAGAAGAACCACTCTCACAAGTACCAAAAGAGCTCCCATCTCCAGGGTTCTATCCCAGTCCTGTAGGAACAGAGATTTTCTACAGGAGACATCTTTCTGTCGACACCAGTATCCTGCAAGGAAATCGTGGGCATATTAGTGGGAGTAACAAGAGAGCCATGCACCTAATGAGCAGATATAAGGAACTAGAGGAAGATTCTGCTGCAGTCCTTGAGCATATGCAGCTGGGGCTTGAACACGACATGGTTGTTTCTTGGGTCACTAAAGGTCAGGGTCAGGGTTCAGTTGAGAATCAACAGTTGGGGTTCAGGGCTCTGGGTTTAGGATCAGATTAACATTCAGTGATTCAGGTTCAGATTCAGGAGTTCAGTCTCACAATAAGGGGTCAGAGTTAGGGTGGGTGTTTGGGTTCAGGAGCAACAGTTTGGTTTTGGGTTCAAGAGTTAGGTTTTGGGTTCAGGGCTTTGGCGTTTCAGGGGTTAAGGTAAGGGGGTCCAGTATAGGGGTAAGAATTAGGGTTAGAGTGAGTGTTAGTGTTGGGACCAGGTTTAGGTGTAGGGTTATGGTAATGTTTGAGTGAATTTGAGGGTGAGGTTGAGTGGGTTGGCATACAGGTACGGTTAGGTTTGGTGTAGGATTTGGTTTAGGGAGAAATTATGGTAAGAGTTTGAGTTCGGATTCGGGTTAGTTTTAGATTGAGGGTTAGGGTTGTAGTTCCCTGTGAGTGTGGGTGAGGCTGAGGGTGAAGGATTAGGTGTAGGTTTAGGGTTAGGCTAAGATTAGTGTAGTTCCAGGGTGAGATTATGAGTTAGGTTTAGATTTTATTGTTAGGTTTAGGTTTTGGTTTAGGATTACTATTACCCTTAGGTATGAATGATGGTGATTGTAGGGTTATTTTTTAAGGCTAGTGGCCCATGTCAAGGTTAGGGTTAGCTTTAGGTTTATGTGTAGGTTGCAGATATAGTTATGTTGAAGTTAAGGTTAGTGTTTGATGTTAGAGTTGGGGCCTATTTCAGTTTAGGGCTCCAGTAAGGTGTGGGTGAAAATGAGGGTGAGGGCACGTGGGTGGGCTAACAGTTAGGGTAGGGTGTCTTGTTTGGTTTAGGAAGAAGTTATTGTGAGGGTTTGAGTTTAGATTGGGATTTGGGGTGAGGGTTAGTTAGAATTAGGATTAGGGTTATAGTACCCTGTGAGTGCGGGCAAGAGGGAGGGTGAGGGATCAGGCAGAATAATATGTTTAGGCTAAGGATAGCATTAGGTCAAGGTTGAGGATACGGTCATGATTAGAGTTAGGGTTAGATTGCTGTGTTAGGGTTAGGTTGGTGTTTAGGGTCAGGGTTAATTTTAGGTGTTAGTGAAGTTGACAGTGGGGATGATGGGTTGGGGTTAGGGTTAGGGTTAGGGTTAGGGTGAGGGTTAGGGTTAGTTTTATGTTTAAGTGTAGGGGAAGATTATATTTACGTTGTGAGTTAGAGCTAGTATTTGATGTTACTTTTAGGTCCAAGTTTAGGTTTAGGTTTAATGTAAGTTGTGGGTGAATCTGAGACTGAGGGCTAGCAGGTAGTCATACTGGTAGGTTGTGTGTAGGGTTGGTTCATGAATAAGTTATGCTAAGGGTTTGATTTAGGACTAGGATTTAGGGTGAGGGTTGGCATTAGATTTAGCATTAGGATTATGGTTTTTTGTGGATGTGGGTCAGGGTAAGGGTGACTAGGGTTGTAGGGTTGTGTTAGGTGTAAGGTTTCCATTATGTTCAGAGTGAAGATATGGTCACAGTTTGATTTATGTTTAGTTTTCAGTGTTAAATTGAGAGTTAGATTTAGGATTAGGGTTACCATTAGATGTCAGTGATGGTCTGGGGTTAGGTTTAGTGGCCAATGTTAGGGTTAGGGTTAGCTTTAGGGTTAAGTGTTGGGTGTAGTTATACTTGTGTTGAGAGTTAGTAGTGCTTGTTGTTAGGGTTTGGGCAAGTTTTAGGTTTAGGGTTATGCTGAGGTCAAGATGAATTTGAGGGTAAGGGCGTTTGGTTAGGCATACATGTAGGGTTAGGATTGGGCGTAGGGGTTGTTTAGGATGATTTTTGGTGAGGGTCTGAGTTAGAATTAGGGTTTAGTGTAAAGGTCAGTTAGATTTAGGGTTAGCATTACAGTACCCAGTGAGTGTGAGTCAGAGTGAGGGTGAGGGATTAGGCCGAAGGTTAGGGTTAGGGCCAAGGTTAGCATTACGTCCAGGGTGAGGATATGGTTATGGTTAGACTTAGGTTCACATTTAAATGTTAGGTTGTGGGTTAGATTTAGGATTAAGGTTACTGATAGGCTAGGGTGAGTTACATTGATGGTGAGGATGGGGGGTTAGGGTTAGGGGCAGGTTAGTAATAGAGTTAGGTTTAAGGGTAAGTGTAGGGTGCAGATATAGTTACATTGAGAGTTAGGGTTACTGTTTGATGTTAGGCTTAGGGACAGGATTAAGTTTATGGTTATGGTAATGTGTGGGTGAAGATGAGGGTCAGGGTGAGAGGGTATGAGTACAGGTAGGGCCAGTATTGGGTGTAGGGTTTGCTTTAGGAAGAAGTTATGCTGAGGATTTGAGTTAGATTTAGGGTTTAGGCTGCGGGTTGCTGTTGGCGTTCCGTGTAGGGTTACGTTTTGTGTGAGTGAGGGTTAGGATGAGGTTTAGGGGTTGGGCATAGGATTATAGTGAGGGTTAGGTTTAGGTTTTCTATTAGGGTTCAGATTAGGGTTAGGGTTAGGTTTAGGGTTAAGTTATGGTTTCACTATGGTTAGTGTGGAGTGTGAGTGTAGGTTTAGTGTAAAGTTTAGTGAACAGTGAGGTGTGAGTGAGCATGAGGCTTTGGGCCTAGGGTTTGGGTTTGCATTCGGGTTAGCTTTAGCTGTAGGTTGATGATATGGTTACGGTGAGAACTAGGGTTAGGGTTTAATGTTAGGATTAGGGCTAGGTTTAAGTTTAGGTTTATGGTTAGTTTTGGGTTAAAGTGAGGGTGAGGGGGTAAGGTTCCAGGTAGGGTTAGAGTTAGGGTTAGGTGCAGGGTTAGGTTTAGGATGAAGTTGTGGTTCAGGTTGGAGTTAGGATTTAGGTGCAGGTGAGGTTTTAGCCACAGAATAGATGTTAGAGCTAAGGTTAGCATAAGGTCCTGGGTGAGGATATGGTTACGCTTAGAGGTAGGTTGTTTTCTGTTAGGTTTAGTGTTATGTTTATGATTAGCATTACCATTAACTGTGAGTGAATTTGACAGTGATGGTGAAGGTTTGGGTTGAGGGGCATGGTTAGGGTTAGAATTAGGATTATGTTTAAGTGTAGGGTGGAGATATAGTTACGTTTAGGTTAAGGTTAGTGTTAGATGTTAAAGTTTGGTACAGTTTTATGTTTAGGTTTAGAGTAATCTGTGGGTGAATTTGAGGATAGAGGTAGTTGGTACGCGTAGAGGTAGAGATACGGTTGGGTGTAGGGTTCAGTTTAGGAAGAAGTTATGGTGAGGTTTTGAGTTAGGGCTAGCGTTTAGTATGTGGGTTTTTGTGATATTTAGGGTTAGGTTTATGGCTCCCTGTGAGTGTGGGTGATAGTGAGGGTGAGGGATTATTCAGAAGGTTAGTTTTATGGCTAGGTTAGCATTAGGTACTTTGAGGATATGGTTTCGGTTACAGTTAAGTTGAGATTTGAGTGTTAAGTTAAGGGTTAGGTTTAGGATTAGAGTTACTGTTAGGTGTGAGTGAAGGAGATGATGAGGGTGAGGGTTAGGTTTACGGGCCATGGGTAGAATTAGGTTAAGGTTCATGGTTTAAGTGTTAGGTGCACATATACTTACGTTGAGAGATAGGCTTAGTGTTTAATTTTAGGGTTAGGGCCAGGATTAGGCTTATTCTTATAGTAGGGTGTTGGTGAAAATGAGGGTGGGGCAAGCGGATAGGAGTACAGTTAGGGTTAGGGTTTGGTGTAGTGTTTCGTTTAGGAGGAAGCCATGGCAAGGGTTTTAGTACAAGGCTTTAGTGTGTGGCTTAGCATTTGATTTAGGGTTAGAGTTAGGGTTTTCTGTTACTGTGGGTGAGGATGAGCATGAGGGATTAGGTGTAGGGTTAGCTACTAGGGCTACAGTTAGTGTAAGCTTAGGGTGTGTATATGGTTGTGGTTAGAGTTAGGTTTAGTTTTCAGTGTTAGTTTTAGGGTTATGTTTAGGATAATGGTTACTGTTACACGTGAGTGAAGGTGACGGTGAGTGTGAGGGTTTTGGGTTAAGGGCCAGGGTAAAGGATATGATTAGTCTTAGGGGCAAGTGTATGGTGTGAATAGTGTACGGTGCAGATACAGTTACATTGAGAGCAAGTGTTAATGTTTGATGTTAAGGTTAGGGCCAGGATTAGGTTTAGGGTTACAGTAACATGTGGGTGAAGATGAAGGTGAGGTCGAGTGGGTAGGCGTACAGGTAGGTTTAGAGTTCTGCGTATGTTTTGGTTTAAGAAGAAGTTAGGGTGAGGATTTAAGCTAGAATTAGGGTTTAAGGTGAGGGTTAGCATAACATTTAAGGTTAGGATTATGTTTCCTTGTCAGTGTGGGTGAGGCTGAGTGTGAGGGATTAGGCATAGGGTTATCGTTAGGGATAAGGTTAGCATTAGGTCCAGGGTGAGGATATGGTTATGGTTAGAGTTAGGTTTAGTTTTTAGTGTTAGGTTTAGGGTTAGGTTTATCATTGGGGTTACTGTTAGGTGTGAGTTAAGGTGTCGATGAGGTTGATGGGTTAGGGTTTATGGCCAGGGTTAGGGTTAGGGTTAGGTTTAGTCTTAAGTGTGGTGTGGGGCTATGGTTACTTTGAGAGGTTTAGAATTTAATGGTAGGGGTAGGGCTAGGTTCATGTTAGAGTTACAGTTATGTGTTTGTGAAGATGACAGTAAGGGCAAGTAGGTAGGCATATAGTTAGGGTTAGGGTTAGGTGTAGTGTTATGTTTGTGAAGAAGTTTTGATGAGGGTTAGAGTTAGGATTATGGTTTAGGGTGAGGGTTAGAATTAGAGTTATATTTTCTATTACATTTCCATGTCACTGAGGGTGGGGGTTATGGTTTAGGCTTAGTGTTCAGGTTAGGGTTAGGGTTAAGGTCAGCGTTAGGTGTAGGGTCAGGTTAGGGTTACAGCTGGAGTTAGGTTAAGGTTCAGTGTTAGGATAGAGTTAGATTTAGGGTCTCAGTTAGTTGTGAGTGAAGTTGAGGATGAGGGTTAGGGGTTAGGGTTAGTTGCCAGTGCTAGGGCCAAGGTTAATTTGAAGGTTAAGTGTAGAGTGAGGATATAGTTATGAGTAGAGTTAATGTTAGGATTTAATGTTCGGTTTAGATTTAGGGTTATGGTTATGTGTTGATGAAGGTGAGGGTGAGGGGCTAGGAGTAGGGGTATGTGGAGTGATGGTGTTAGTTTTAGGTGTAGGGTGAGGTTATTGTTATGGTTAGATTTGCATTTAGGCTTTAGGGTTTAAGGTTATTGTCCTGGTGAGGGTGAGCATGAGGGTTAGTTTTAGAAGAAGAATCACAATCACAAGGACCAAAACAGCTCAATTCACTATGGTTCTAGTGTAGTCTTGTAGGAACAGAGATTCATGCAACAGGAAACATCTTCTTTCTACCAATACCAGTGTCCCAAAAGGAAATCATGTGCATATAGGAGGGACTAATAAGAGAGCCATGCACCTAAGAGCATATCTAAAGAACTAAATTATGATTCTGCTGCAGTCCTTGAGCATATGGATACAGGGTTTGAACAGGACATTGTTGTTTCTTTAGATCCCTAAGTGTCCAGGTAAGGAGTCAGGGTGAGAGTCAACAATTAGGGGTCAGGGTTCAGGGTTACAGTTAGGATTCACGTTCAAGGGCTCAGATTGATGTTTAGGAATTCAGGATTAAAGTAAAGAGTCAGGGTTATGGTTGGTGTTCAAGTTCAGGAGCAAGGGTTTGTTTTCAGGTTCAGGGGTTAAGGTTCACATGCAGGGCTTTTGGGTTTCAGGTTCATGGATTCCAGTTAGGGTGGCCTATTAAGAGTAAGGATTAGGGTTAGGGTTAGGTTTTGGGTAAAGTATGGTTTGGGTTTGTTTATGGTGGGAGTTAGGTTAGGGTAGGGTTATGTTTGTCTTTAGACTACCAGTGAGTTGTGCATGAGGGTGAGGGTATATGGCCAATCAATATATGATAAAGGAGCCATGGATATACAATGGGGAACTGGACAGCTACATGTAAGAAAATGAAACTGGATTATTGTCTAAACCCATACAAAAAAGTAAACTCAAAATGGTCAAAAACCTGAATGTAAGTCATGGCACCATGAAACTCTTAGAAGAAAACATAGGTAAAAATCTCTTGAATATGAACATGAGCAACTTTTTCCTGAACATATCTCCTTGGGCCAGGGAAACAAGGCTTTGATGAGCAAGCACGACCACCAGTTCCTGAGATATCGCCATGGAACCAAGGCAGAGACCTGTGGACATGAGGAATTCATGTGCTGTATTCACTGGTGCTATTACCAATCGAGTTTTGTTTTTTTTTTAAAGAGAAGAACATCCACAAATCATTATTATTTAAGCATCACTCTGAAAGTTCTGGTCAATGTAAGGAACAGTTTGAATAGGAAAGCACAATATCCTGTAACAAATTTAAATTGTATTACAAAATTGCAGTAAGAAAATTAATACTGGTACATATATATATGGTACATTATAAACCAATGTGGAATAATTAAATAAAATAATAAATGATGTTAAGGAAAAGTGGCTACACAGAAACATAAAATTAGAATATGAATTTATCTCAATCACTCTACCATAAATTTAAATTTCAAAATTAACTGTAGAAAATTTTAAAATAAACACAATGATATTGGACTCTATTTAACTGCTCTCTAGATAGGAAATATCCAATGTGTTTTAGTACCAAAAAAGAAATGCTTTCCAGACATTATTACATAATATTTCGGAGATTCTTGCTAGTCAAGTAGCAAAAGAAAGATAAATTTAGAAATAGATTTGCAATAATGATGAAAGGAAATATTATATTCCTTGTTATTAAAAAAAAAATCTTACCCACAACTCAATAACAACAAAAAATAAAAAGCACTCAGTCAAATTAAGAAAAGGACAGACACCTGAACAGACATTTTTCCAGAGAAGATATACAAACGGCACCTGAAAAGATGTTCAACATCATTAATCATGTAAGAAATGCAAATCAAAAGCACAATGAGATAATCACCTCACACCAGTCAGAAGGGTTATTTTAAAGAATAAAAGAAATAAGTGTTGGTAAGGATGTAGAGAAAAAGGAACCTCTGTGTAGTGTTGGCATGAATGTAAATAAGTTCAGCCACTAAGGAAACAGTATGGAGGTTCCTCAAAACATTAGAAACAGAAATACCATACAATCCTAAAATTCTAATTCTGGGTATTTACACAAAGAAAACATAAACACTAATTTGAAAAGATGACTGTACCCCCATATTCTTTGTAACATTATTTACAATAGCCAAAGTATGGAAACAACCCAAGTATCTGTCAATGGATGAACAGATAAAGAAGTTGTGATGTATATGAATATGGGATATATATATATATATATATATATATATATATATAAATATTATTCAGCCATAAAAAAGAATGAAACCTTGATATATGTGACATGGATGAAACTTAAGTGCATTAATGCTAAATGAAATAAGACAGAAAGACACTTTCTTTGTCTCACTTAAATGTGGAATATAAAACAAAAACAAAAATGAAACCAAGCTCATAGATACAGAGGACAGATTACTAGTTAACAGAGATGGAAGGTGGAAGATACGTGAAAAGGGAGTCAAAATATATACACATTCAATTATAAAATAAATAAGTCATAGAGATGTAATAGCATAGAGACTATAGTTAATAATATTGTATTGCATTATTTCAACTTTGATAAGAGTAGATCTTGAAAGTTCTCATCACAGGTAAAAAGAAATTCTTTATGTGAGTGATGGATGTTAAGCAGACCTATTGTGGTGATCATTTTGCATATATATAAATATCAAACCATTATGTAATGCAGCTGTTACTTATACAATGTTGTATGGCAATTATACCTGAAAAAATTTTTTACTTCTTAGAAATAATTATGAAAAATACTCTTAAAACAGGTTGATGAGCAAATCATTTACAAATGAAACATACAAATGACTAATGTACAACTGATTAAAAAACCTTCATCAATAAACAAGAATGCAAACTTAAAGCAATGAGATACTAGATATTTCACTTAGAAAATTGTTAGATAAAATGAGAATACTCAATGCTGATGGAGATGTAATAAAATGAGTGCACAAAAAGGCCCAACTTCCTTTAAAAGCAAATTGTCAAGATATATTTTGTTTGAAAAATGTTCATGCCCTTTAAAAAATTTTTTTATTAATGTATCATTGATATAAACTTTTAAGAAGATTTCACTTGAAAAACAATGTGGTTACTACAGTCACCCATGTTATCAAGTCCCCCCCACATACCTTTGCAGTCACTGTCCATCAGTGTAGTAAGATGCCAGAGTCACAACTTGTCTTCTCTATGTTACACTGTCTTCCCAGTGACCCCCACACACACACCATGTGCACCAATCATAATATCCCTCAATCTCCTTCTCCCTCCCTCCCCGTCCACTCTCCCCCATCCCTCCCCTTTGGAAACCATTAGTCCCTTCTTGGAGTCTGTGAGTCTGCTGCCATTTTGTTCCTTCAGTTTTGCTTTGTAGTTATACTTCACAGATGAGGGAAATCATTTGGCACTTGTCTTTCTCTGCCTGGCTTATTTCACTGAGCATTATACCCTCTAGGTTCATCCATACTGTTGCAAATGGTAGGATTTGTTTCTTTCTTATGGCTGAATAATATTCCATTGTGTATATGTAGCACATCTTCTTTCCATTCATCTACTGATGGACACTAACGTTGCTTCCATATATTGACTATTGTTAATAGTGCTGCGATAAACAAAGGGGTGTATATGTCTTTTTGAATCTGGGATCTTGTTTTCCTTGGGTAAATTCCTAGGAGTGGAATTCCTGGGTCAAATGGTATTTCTATTTTTAGTTTTTTGAGGAACCTCCAGATTGCTTTCCACAATGGTTGAAATAATTTACATTCCCACCAGCAGTGTAGGAGGGTTGGCCTTTCTCCGCATCCTCGCCAGCATTTGTTGATCCTTGTCTTTTGGATGTTGTCCATCCTAACTGATGTGAGGTGGTATCTCATTGAGGTTTTAATCTGCATTTCCCTGATAATTAGCTGTGTGGAGCATCTTTTCAGGTGCCTGTTGGCCATCTGAATTTCTTCTTTGGAGAAGTGTCTGTTCATATCCTTCACCCATTTTTTAATAGGGTTATTTGCTTTTGGGGTGTTAAGGCATGTGAATTCTTTATATATTTTGGATGTTCATGCCTTGTCAGGTATGTCATTTACAAATATATTCTTCCATACTGTAGGATGCCTTTTTGTTCTACTAATTGTGTCATTTGTTGTACAGAACTTTTTATCTTAATGTAGTCCTATTTGTACATTTTTACTTTTGTTTCCCTTGCCCGAGGAGATGCATTCATGAAAAAGTTGCTCATGTTTACATTCAAGAGATTTTTGCCAATGTTTTCTCCTAATAGTTTCATGGTTTCATGAATTTCATTCATGTCTTTGATCCATTTCAAGTTTACTTTTGTGTATGGAATTAGATAATAGTACAATTTTATTCTCTTACATGTAGCTATCCAGTTTTGTCAACACCAGTTGTTGAAGAGGCTGTCATTTGCCCATTTTATATCCATGGGTCCTTTATCATATATTAATTGATCATTTATGCTTGGGTTTATATCTGGAATGTCTATTCTGTTCCATTGATATATGGGTCTGTCCTTGATTACTGTGGCTTTTTCGTAGAGCTTGAAGTCAGGGAGTGTAATCCCCCTACTTTCTCCTTCTCAGGGTTGCTTTGCCTATTTGAAGTCTCTTGTGTTTCCATATGAATTTTAGAACTGTTTGTTCCAGTTCACTGAAGAATGCCATTGGTATTTTGCTAGGGATTGCAATAAATCTGTAGATTTCTTTAGGCAGGATGGCAATTTTGATAATATTAATTCTTCCTATCCCTGAGCATAAAATGTATTTCCATTTAGTGGTCTCTTCTTTAATTTCTCTCACAGTGTCTTCAAGTTTCAGGATATAGGTCTTTCACCTACTTGATTAGGATTATTCCTAGGTATTTTATTCTTTTTGATGCAATTGTGAAAGGAATTGTTTTTCTGATTTCTGTTTCTGCTAATTCATCATTGTTGTATAGGAATGCAACAGATTTCTGTGTACTGATTTTGTATTCTGAAACTTTGCTAATTTGTTATTAGTTCTGGTACTTTTGGGGTGGATTTCTTAGGGTTTCTCAGGCACAATATCATGTCATCTGTAAGCAGTGACAGTTTAAATTCTTCCTCACCAATCTGGATGCGTTTTGTTTCTTTGTGTTGTCTGATTGCTGTGGCTCGAACCTCCAGTACAATGTTGAATAAAAGTGGGGAGTGTGGGCATCCTTGTCTTGTTCCTGACCTTAAAGGAAAAGCTTTCAGCTTTTCGCTGTTATGTATGATGTTGGCTGTGGGTATGACATATATGACCTTTACTATGTTGAGGTACTTGCCCTCTATACCCATTTTTTTGAGTGTTTTAGTAATGAATGGATGTACAATTTTGTTTGTTTTTCACCATCTATGGAGATGATCATGTGATTTTTGTCCTTCTTTTTTTGATGTGGTGGATGATGTTAATGGATTTTTGAATATTGTACCATCCTTGCATCCCTGGAAAAAATGATCATGATGGATGATCTTTTTGATGTATTTTTGAATTTGATTTGCTAATATTTTGTTAAGTGTTTTTGCATCTATGTTCATCAGGGATATTGGTCTGTATTCTTCTTTTTTTGTGGTTTCTTTGCCTGGTTTTGATATTAGAGTGGTGCTGCTTCATAGAATGAGTTTGGAAGTATTCCCTCCTCTTCTACTTTTGGAAAGCATTAAGGAGGATGGGTATTAGGTCTTCACTAAGTATTTGGTAAAATTCAGCAGTGAAGCCATCTGTTCAGGGATTTTGTTTAGGAAGTTTTTTGATTACTAGTTCAATTTTATTGCTGGTAATTGGTCTTTTCAGATATTCTGTTTCTTCCTGGGTCAGCCTTGGAAGGTTGCATTTTTCTAGAAAGTTGTCCATTTCTTCTTGGTTATCGAGTTTGTTAGCATATAATTTTTCATAGTATTCTCTAATAATTCTTTGTATTTCTGTGGTGTCCATAGTGATTTTTCCTTTCTCATTTCTGATTCTGTTTATGTGTGTAGACTCTTTTTTTCTTAATATGTCTGGCTAGGGGTTTATGTATTTTATTAATTTTCCCAAAGAACAAAGAACCAGCTGCTGGTTTCACTGATTCTTTCTATTGTTTTATTCTTCTCAATTTATTTATTTCTGTTCTTATCTTTATTATGTCCCTCCTTCTACTGACTTTGGGCCTTATTGTTCCTCTTTTTCTAGTTTCATTAATTGTGAATTAATTTAAACTATTCATATGGATTGTTCTTTTTTACTGAGGTAAGCCTATAAGCTTTTTTCTCCCTATTGCAATATACTTCCCTCTTGGAACAGTCTTCACTGCATACCACAGATTTTGCTGTGTTGAATTATTTTTTTTCATTAGCCTCCATATATTGCTTGATCTATGTTCCTTGGTATTTGATCCACTGATTATTTAGGAGGATGTTGTTAAGCCTCCATGTGTTTGTTGGCTTTTTTGTTTTCTTTGTGTAATGTATTTCTAGTTTCATACCTTTGTGGTCTGAGAAGCTGGTTGGTATAATTTCAATTCATCTGAATTTACTGAGGCTCATTTGGTGGTCTAGTATATGATCTATTCTTGAAAATGTTCCATGTGCCCTTGAAAAGAATGTGTATCCTGTTGCTTTTGGGTGGAGTGTTCTGCAGATGTCTGTTAGGTCCATCTGTTCTAGTGTGTTGTTCAGTGCATCTGTCTCCTTACTTATTTTCTGTCTGATTCATCTGTCCTTTTGAGTGAGTGGTGTGTTGAAGTCTCCTAAAATGAATGCTTTGCAGTCTATTTCCCCCTTTAATTCTGTTAGAATTTGTTTCACATATATAGGTGCTCATATGTTGGGTGCATATATATTTATAATGGTTATATCCTCTTGTTGAACTGACCACTTTATGATTATGTACTGTTCATCTTTGTTGTGATTCTCTTTGTTTTGAAGTCTGTTTTGTCTGATACAAGTACTACAACTCCTGATTTTTTCTCCCTATTAGTTGCATGTAATATCTTTTTCCATCCCTTCACTTTCAGTCTGTGTATGTTTGTGGATTTGAAGTGAGTCTCTCGTAGGCAGCGTATAGACAGGTCTTGTTTTTTTACCCACTTAGTGACTGTCTTTTGATTGGTGCATTCAGACCATTTACATTTAGGGTGATTATTGATAGGTATGTACTTATTGCCTTTGAAGTCTTTAGATTTGTGGTTACCAAAGGTTCAAGGGTAGCTTCTTTACTAACAGTCTAACTTAACTCACTTAGTAAGCTATTTCAAGCACAATCTAAAGGTTCTTTTATTTTCATTCTTTTTCTTCCTCCTCCATTCTTTATGTATTAGGTATCATATTCTGTACTCTTTATCTGTACCTTGACTGACTTTTGGGGTAGTTGATTTGATTTTGCATCTGCTTAGTAATTAATTGATCTACTTTCTTTACTGTGATTTTATTTCTTCTGGTGACAGCTATTTAGCCTTAGGAACACTTCCATCTACAGCAGTCCCTCCAAAATACATTGTAGAGATGGTTTTTGGAAGGAAATTCTCTCAGCTTTTGCTTATCTGGAAATTGTTTAATCCCCCCTTCAACTTTAAATGATAATCTTGCCAGGTAGAGTATTCTTGGTTCTAGGCCATTCTTACATTAAATATACCAAAGTACTCCCTTTTGGCCTGTAAGGTTTCTGTTGAGAAGTCTGATGATAGCCTGATGGGTTTTCCTTTATATGTGATCTTTTTTCTCTCTCTGGCTGCTTTTAATAGCCTATTCTTATCCTTGATATTAGCCATTTTAATTATTATACGTCTTGATGTTGTCTTCCTTGGGTCCCTTGTGTTAGGAGATGTGTGTACCTCCATGGCCTGAGAGATTATCTTCTTCCTCAGAGATTCGGGTAGTTTTCAGCAATTACCTCTTCAAAGACACTTTCTATCCATTTTTCTCTCTCTTCTTCTTCTGGTACCCCTATAATACAAGTATTGTTCTGTTTGGATTGGTCACACAGTTCTCTCAATATTCTTTCATTCATAGATATCTTTTTTTCTCTCTTTGTCTCAGCTTCTTTGTATTCCTCTTCTCTAACTTCTATTTCATTTACTGTCTCCTCTACTTCATTTAATCTGCTTTTAAATCCCTCCACTGTATGTTTCATTTTGGATACTGTATTTTTCAAAGTTTCTATTTCTTTCTTGAATTCCTCCCTGAGTTCTTGAATATTTTTCTGTAGCTCCAGGAGAATGTTTATGTTTTTTATTTTGAAATATTTTTCAGGAAGTTTGGTGAGTTCAGTTTCACTTAGTTGTCTTTCTGGTGTTTGTGGTATTCTGGTTTGTACCAGGTTCTTTTGATGTTACATAATTTTAGTAATAACTTGGTGTATGTGGTGCCTTCTTATGCCCAGAATCTCTATGCTCTGGAGCTGCTCAGCCCCTGGAGCAACGGCGGGGGTTGCAGGTGAGGGCACTGGTGCCTTTTGGGAGGAAAGAGCTGTTTCCTGCTTCCCGGCTTCAGTGCCTGCCTCCTATGCCAGGGCCAGTTTGTCAAGTGTGCAAGGAGGAGCCTTTATGCTATTCCCTTGTAGCGGCCACAGGCAAGTTCACTATCTGGCTAGCCTAGCATGATGGCAGGGGAAGCATGTTTGTGTCCCGGTGCCAGCTGGAATGAAGGAATGGCAGGCTGCTTATCATAGTGGGGGGCCTCAGAGCTGCAGTGCCATCCAGGGGGTAGAGTGCCTGAAGCTCCTGAAAGTTCCCTACCTGCTGGGCTGACTGCACTGGGACAATTTTGTACACCTGTCCTTTCTCTTGAGCAGCAAGCTCTGTATAATCCTTGCCTCTTTAGCAGACCTCTCACTTTTTGGAAGTCTCTGTGTTCCCACCTTTCTTTTGTACCCGGTTGTGGGGTACCTGTTCTCCACAAGCAGCTGGAATCTCATTTTCTTTAAGTGTTCCTCCTGTCTTAGCTTTCCAACCCCACTAATCTCCAGAGCACCGTGTAATGTAGGTTTGTGCTCCCAGAGCAGATGTCCAGGGCTGAGTGTTCAGCAGTCCTAGGCCTCCATCCCTCCCTGCTCCATTTCTCTTCCTCCCACCAGTGAGCTGGGGTGAGGGACAGGCTTGGGTCCCACTAGATTGTGGCTTTGGTACTTTACCCTTTTCCGTGAGGTTTGATCTTTTCCCCAGGATGTTTGTCACAGCCTTCTTTCCTGTTGCTCTATCAGGATTAGTTGTACTTGCTATATTTTCATATTATATGTGGTTTTGAGAGGACATTTCTGTCTCACCTCTCACACTGCCGTCTTTAAGCTTCTCTCATCCTCTTTTATCTAGAAATTCCTTTTAAAGGATATCCTCAGTGAATTTTCAATATTGTTTGTCACAGAATTTTTATTAAGCAAAATTAAGGGAACAACATGCATGTCCAAAAATTTTAAATTGTTTTACAAATCATGATGCATCTGGATTATTGGATATCATGCATATTTAATGCTATGTTAAGTAAGTGTTTCTTATGGTTCTTGAGTCAGAAGCCTAAAATTGAAAAGTCTGCATGCCTACATTCCTCCTGGAGACCTAAGGGGATAATTTTTTCGTTTTCAGCTTCTAGAAATAGTCAGCATTCCTTGGCTCTTAGCCCCTTCTTTGAATTTTTTCAACTTCTTTCTTCTGTTATCATATCTCCTACTCCTCACTATAGTTCTCCACCCTCTGTCATAATGACTCTTACTGATTGCATTGGGTCCACCTGGATAATCCAGGATGGCACAACATTCATCACAAGATCCTTAACTTAATCACATCTGCAAGATCCCTTTTACCATGTAAGTTAAGTGTTACAGATTTGGGGATTAGGATATGGACATCTTTGTCAATATTACATAGGATATAATTTAGCCCTCTATTATAAAGCAAAGTGTAAAATGAAGATGACATGTACTCTTATTTGTGTAGTGAAACTGTATTTGTAATTATCCATTTCCAATTTTTTTTTACAATAAGCAGATAATATTGTTATAATCATTTTTCAATGTCAGGGCCAGGATATTTTTCATTCTAACTTGTTTGGATTGTCTTAACATCACTTGTAAAAAGGGATATTTTCTTACAAAAAAGGATGGAATCTTTATGTATACTACATCAGAAAAATTCACTTTTCAGATAAACTAAATTTATTCAAAAAAAAGGCACAGACACGCACACATGCATATTTCTTTAGATGTATATAGTTTGACCTCACCACAAATAACAGGTCTGTTCCCTATGTAGTACCCTCTTGCTCTAAATTAATATCTTAAATGCTTTCATGAAAGTCAAATAGGTATCTTTCCTTGGTTTACATAAACAAAAATAAATAAATAAAATACATTTTCTATTACTTTTTATTTTTTCTAATCCTTGAAATATTGCCAGAATTTTGCATTCCTTAGTTTTTGTAAATGCAAAGTATAGTGACTTGTGGGAAATTTTATATTCTATCAATAATATTGCCATATAAATTAATGATAGCATTAATTTAATTCTTGAAATTGAGTAGTTTTTATCACTGAAATATTGTGTTTTTTTACAAAAATTATAGATAAACATAATAGATGAGTTCTCATAATAAACTTGGAAAAAAATTTTTAGTGACAGTCTTGAAATAATTATTTGTAGCTATTTTTATTCTATTTTGCAGGATTCAATCAACTTATTATAGATTTTACTTTTAATATTAACCCAAAATACCCATATTATTTGTTTTATATTGCCAGCTGAATGTCATTCCTCAGATACATATCAGTTATGAATGTTTTAGTGTATGATTTTGTTAGTCATTAAAATGATTTCCTCTGAAAGTAGCATTCAATGCTAATGTTGACAATTCCAATTATTTATTAACCATGAAAATGAAAATCTAGTATATTTTATAGCTCTGAATAATTTTTTAGAGTATCCTATCTGAATTCATTACTATCAATTGTAACTATCTCATTCTTGTCAGTTAAACAGTGGTGTGCCCTCTACTCTCTGCCTCTGGGCATTTCTCTATTATCTGATCACTGTGCCAAACCATTCTGCTATGGGATTTATGAATTTCTTAGGTGAAATAGTGGATAAAGTAATGGCAAAATTATTACCTTAATTTTGCAACTCATGTAGACTGTATCATTCCGTTTAACCTTGTCATTAACCACTAGTTTATCAGCATGTCTGTGTTCTTCTTGACCCTGTTTTTATTTAGCCTCTTCACTGCTTGTCTTAAAACAAAGTAAGCAGAAAATACATGCTGGTTTTCATTTTAATTCAAGTGAAGTTGGTTAAGTTAGCTTCCATTGCTAAGCAGTTTCATTTTGCTTTGAGAACATTTAATTTGTTCTTTTCAATAGCATTTATTATTTCTGTCTGGGAACATGGAGTTGACACACAGGGTTGCTTGGATTACTTCAAGAGGTATTTCAAAGGTACTTCAAGAGGATTACTTCAAAATAATATTTCAATCAAATTATACAGCAAAGAATTGACCCCAGGATGCTTATGATGAGGACTTTGTATTCCTTTCACCTTATAATTCTATTGAAAATGTATTTTATTCCATATGTACTATTTCAAAGCTATTGTTATTTATAACTTTCTATCCTATACCATCTTTGATCTGAAAAACAGATGAGTTATAACAAACTTCTGATCCAAGTCACAAAGTTTGCCAATTATGTATTTTGTTGGCTTCACTTCATGTGCCAAGTAAGTCCTTTAGCATGATTTAAAAAAACCTAGTTTGAGTTTAAAATATTTGCATTTTTGGTAAGGATTTATGATGGTATGCTGATTTTCCCATACTACATTTAATTATCAAATTTGAATGAGCTTACAGGTTCCCAAGATATCAAATGGATATATTACCATCTCCATTCTCTTGACTTACCATTTTGTTAGCTCTGTGAGCTTTGACTACTCCTTCAGTCATGCACTCAGGGCCCTTGGAAGTGGATCATAATTCAATAGGCAAGACTTGCCCATTCTCAGTCACAGTGAGGTGAACATGATAACTGCTTGTGGATAAAGTGAAGGTTCCTATGATCAGGATTCTCCCCTGGCCCTGGTTGGCTAGTTCACTACACACATGTGGGCAATATGTTGTTACTGACTCTACATAAAGAGCTCCACCCAGTGCTCTGGGTGACACGGTGGTATGGCTGCAAGACTGTAGGAGAGCAGAGCAGAGGACAGAGACTGAGATGGCTGTGGGGGTAGAAAGGCCCAGAGGCAGAGACGAGCTTGCATGCATACTCACTCTGAGTGGATGGGATTCTAGTGATTGACCTGCCACCTTGGAAATAAATTTGGGTAATAACACTTTCACCCCAAGAACATTCTATTGTCATTTTTCTCTGGTCACACTGAATCCATAGTGAACTTGTCCAGGGCTGAAACCCATTGGCAAGACACCACTACACTATGGAAATGGGACTCTTAATCACTGTGAAACCCTTCATCTAGCCTCTGGTATTGACATAATCTTTTTCAGTCTTGAAAGTACACAGAAATCTATAGCATATTTGCAACTTATAAATAATCCCAAATTCATAAATAAATTTTACTTATTTTTTACACTGTAAATAACTTATTCTTTTGGATTTTGCAAAATATTTCTATTTATAATTAAAAGTCAGTTCCCAAATACTGTTGGTTTTTTAATGTGGGGAAAACTGAAGTGCCTATGGTCAGGATCCTCACCTGAATGATGTAACTGGCCTACTGCCAGGCTACTGCTTCCATACCTAGAGACAATAAGCTATTATTGACTTAGTCACTATATAAAGAGGTCTGCTGGGTGCTCTGGGCTGAGGCAGAGATGAAGGAGGATTGCAGACATAATCCTAGTACTGGACATATCACGGGGAGAACAAGCCAGGTAATAAACCCTTTTACCCTCAGAACGTTCCATTGTCATTTCTAGGTCTCACTGAATCCATAGTGAACTTGCCCGGGGCTGAAATCCACTGGCAAGATATTAACTTAAAAAGTCATCTGCTAAGTAATATAGGTGGTAGGGTAAATCTATTCTTAATTTTAAAATGCTCTCCTGTCAAACTTTAAAACTTCTAATTGTTACTAATGTACTTATTATTAGAATGTATTCAAAGCAGTTTTAATTAATTTGCTTCTTAAATTTAAATCAGTAATAAAGAATGTTATACAAACATATATTACTCTTTGTTTAGTAGATATAACCATGGACATATAAGTTGTAAATTTCTTTTGCAATTGTTTGCTATTAAAAAGTTGTTTGCTTTTTTTCAGGCCATAGTAATTGCTGAACCTTTTCTGGATACATGAGTGGACTCATGAATAGACCAATAAGTGGTTCTACATAAATTCTGTCAGATCAACAGAACAGAATTTGGTCAATAATGAAATGTTTTATTAGAAACTGCATTGTAAAAGTTTCATTCAGTAAAGAGTGCTGAGATAATTAGCTAGCCATCTGAAAAATATACAGATAAATTTTTGTACCATTTCAGTATGTACAGCTAAACAAGTATAAATGGATCTAATATTTTTTGAAACTATAAAAATGATAAATTAAAATTTAAAAATGTAATATAGGAGCAGGAAGATTTTGTAAAAGGACAGACTACAAATATCAGTGGAAAAGATAAAATTAACTACATAACTTTAAAATTTATTTAAAAACTTGTTAAAAATTTAATTATAAAAAATTAAAGAAAGTCAAATACAAGCAATAATCTTGGGAAATGCATTACATATAATTCTAAAAAAATTACATTTTTAAATAAACAACTTTTCAAAAAACACTAACACCTTTAGGGAAGAGTAGGGGATAATATTAATGGATAATAGGCATTATCCATAGATAAATAGAAATAGGTAAACAGAAAAAGAAAAGGTTCAAATTGCTTGTAACTGGAAGTATTCAAATTTAAATAAGAATAGCATATTGTATATAAATATTCTATTACAAAATTTCACAAGACTTGAGTGAACAAAAATTCGACCTTTCTTTAATTCTCCACAGATTTTAACCTAGTCTTAAACCAGTAGGAAAAAAAAAATCCTCCTAAATCCTACTTCCAGTTCATAATTACTTCTAGTTTAAAAGTCAATTCTATTAAGTAATTTCTTAGTCTGGATTATCCATTCTTATTTAAAAAGATCTGAATTCAATATTCAGTCATCACCTGCATTCATCTGCCTCCCAGATTAGCCTCCAAATTACTGTGGAGAGACTAGCTATGTCCTGGGGTCCGATTTGGAGAACATCAGACCTTCCCCTCTCTCCTTGCTGATATTGTCCTAACTGAGTAGCTGTTATATTTTAAACTCACATTCTCATTGACCCAGGAATGTTCTTACTGGGAATTAATCTTAGGAAAACCAAACAAAACAAGTAGCTGAGGATATAAGTAAAAGGATGTTCAGTTTTGACTTAATTTTATAACAGAAATAAACCAAATAAAAAATTCCCTAAATATCAACCAGTAAGAAACAGTGAAATATAACACAACCATTAAAAAGAACAATGGAGATTTATAGGTGCTGATGACTTGTTATATTGGTGGGGAAAAACAAGTCGGACATTATGACGCTTTTTTGGTAAACATGGTTTATAAATGGGTTGAACATTTCTGGATGAATATCTAGAACTGACTCACCATTTTTGGTAGGAGGGTGATTCACCATTTGCACCTAACTTTTTGTTAAAAAAAAAATGAAACTCAAAGAAAAATAAAACAATTGTTCAATGAGCAGTATCCTTTATCCAATATTTCACCACATTTCTTAGTCATTTTATTTTCTATCTAATATCTTTCTGTATTTCTACATGAATTACAATTGATTTTTGTCTCATTTTATATGTATACACTTCTCATTTTTCTCTATTGCTTTTTCAATTAAAGAAAAAGCAAATTTTATCTTCTATGTTTTAATGGATTTATAAGTCACATCAAGTTTTTTAACCAATATGAAATCAAAGCATTGTGATCTTAACTCCTGCTGGTCTTCCTCTAAAGAGCCAAATATCTGTTACACATTTAGGTTCTATACCATTTTTGGCATTGACAGACTGGGTTATTTTGTTTTCATGGACACAGTTCTTTGCACATAATAGAGTTTGTTATATATTTGTTGGAATACATAGATGTAATGTATGTATCATGAGTTCTCTTCTGAAGGAACAAAAGAGCTTGTTCTTAAATATCTTATTTTTATGTTTGATTAGGCAATTCAGTATGTAACTGGTCTAGCATCACAATAAGGATCAAGAAGCACAATAGTTTTTGATCATTAATTAACAAATAAACTTTCCCTAATAAATGACATCAGTAATTTCAAAGTTTGTTTCTATCACTCAAACTTTAAACTCAATACATAACATATTTTAAAAACTTCATAGTCATTGATTTTTAACTAGCTGTTTGCATACACCTGCAATAATTCCTTGAAAAATGACTGAAATAATTATAATATTAGGAGAGAAATATTACACTGTACTTATAATAACATTTTCTACTCAGCAAAAGTCAGAACACATTTGGAAAACATGGCAAAATAGCATTATTGTGAACAAAATTTACTAAATAAATTCTATTTTGTTAGGATATCTAAAGTTTCATGTCCCGTGGTATACTTTAGTATCACTAAAATCAATATAAGGAGAGAACAGAGCAAAAAATAAAGTATTAATTTTCATCTTGATTCAAAATGTGTCTAAAATTTAATATCCAGATAATGCTAGGCCTGTCCATGACCTCATTCCAACAAACAGCATGCAGAATGAGAATTCAGTTGTGCCGTACAGATGTCATTCAACCAAAAGAAACAGAAATGTCCTTCAGAAAAATGCCAAGCTTGCTCATTGATGAGTGGGTTAGAAACTATTGAAGCAAACAGAATTTTGGATAGGTATGACTTATAATAATCCCCTTATAAAAAGGTCAGGATTTTAAGAGAATGGGAAGAGATGAAATTACATCATTTTACTAGCTTTACTTAAAGTTTGTTGAGCAGAGAAAATACTTCTATATTTTAATCAAGTCAAATTTGACAGGTCAATTTCTAATTCCATTAATTCTAAATTAAAACATTTATCATGAGTCAAAATTTATAATTTTATTAAGCATAGGTAACACCTGTTCATTTTTCTAAAAGTGGTGCGGTATTTATCTACAATGGCTCCTTACAAAAAAAAGGTAAGAGTTCAGCATTAAAATTTTTTATTCTTAGTCTTGAAACTAAACAAAGCAAAAATTAGCACATGCTCATTGTTACTACAGGATCAATTACCTGCCTTTGAAAAGCTTCTTGATAATTAGGTTAACTTTGAAACTTTTGAATAATAATTTATAAGTAAAGAACTATAGCTGAAATTTTACAGAGTACATTGTATGGTGATATGTGGAAACTGAATAGTCAGTCCCATTACTAAAAATTATGCATAAAAAGAAGAAAAGCAGCAAAGCCATACCTTTCTCCTTCATTTACCATTCCATTTTTTAACAGTGTCTTCTCTCCTTTTGTTCTGTAAAAAAAACCCTGCTTCTGATTCCACTTGCCTAGTCTCTCCTCCCTCCCCTGTGCTCCCTCTTCCCCTCTCTTACCCACTGCCTCCTTCTCCACTCCCCTGACTCTACTCCACTTCTCTACTCTCTACTCTGCTTCTGCCTCTTCACTGCTCTCCTCGCCCCTTCTCGTTTCTATCTACCTCCTATCATTGGGAATTTTTCAAGAAAAGTCTTCCCAACATCTTTCTTCATTCACACCCATACAGTCATCAGAGTTATCTCCCTGCAAGAACAGTTTTGATAATGCTTTTAAAATTTTCTAATAGAAATTATAGTTAAAATATAAAACTTGAAACTAAAGTTCACAGCTTAGAAAGCCCCTATTAATATGGCCCTAACTTGTCTTTTCTAATTTCCAGCCTGCTGTCTTTCATTTACTTGTATCCCCCTGGAAATGAAGACTACCAGTTTTCTGAATATGCCCCTCAGTGCTGGGTGTTTATTTATATGGATTCCTCCATACCAACCCACTCTAATAGAACCCAAAGATATAAGTTTTATCTCTGTTCACTGCCATTTTCAGGAAATAAGTGCAGCAGTAGGATATGGAGTAACATCTTTGTTCAATTAGCACAACAGTTGAAGTGGGAAACTAATCTCCAAACTTGCCCAAAAAGGATATATTAATACATTCAATGTGCCTGCTATGTGCCAGTCAGAAAATGTGATGGACCTGTTCCTTCCCTAACATAGTTTGTCCTTTAACAGAAAAAGAGGGAAACAAGAATTCATAGACTTCCTTGGGGGAAATCACAAAATAGATGCAATTATCCTCTGCTATACTGATCAAGAAAAGATCTCTTAAAAAGAAGTTAACTTGTGTCCATCAGCAGATAAATGGATAAAGAAAAGGTGGTACACATACACAATGGAATATTATTAAGCCATAAAAAAGAGAAATCCTGCCATTTATGACAACGTGGATGGACCTGGAGACTATTATGCTAAGTGAAATAAGCCAGGCAGAGAAAGGCAAATACCATATGACTTCATTTACATGTGGAACCTAAACACACAACAAAACAAAATAAATAAAACAGCGGTAGACTCATAGACACTGAGAAGTGACTGGTGGTGACCATGGGGGAGGGGTTGGAGTGGGTGAGTGGGAAGAATGTGAGGGGGATAAAGAGGCACAAAATTTCAATCATAATGTAAGTTGGTCATAGCGATGGAAATGCAGCATGAAGAATTTAGTCAGTGGTTCTATAACATCTTTCTATGTTGACAGATAGTTGGGGTGAACATTATTAAATTTAATAATGTATATAATACTAAATCACTATGTTGTGTACTTGAAGCCAATATAATATTGTATCCCAACTATACGTCAATTAAAAGTAAATAAAAATTTCCTTTGAAACTTAAAAGGGATGAATAGGAATTTGTCAGCTGAAAAGGAGAAGGTAGAACATTCTACCCAAACAAGAGAAAGCCTGGGGTGAGAAAGAGCAGGACCTAATCACCGAACTGAGTTCAGCACAGCTGGAACCTCGTGTGAAGTGGCAGGTGTGCTGAATAATTAGTCAGGGTCTAGAGATGAATTAATGGGTTCGAATATTATCCTACAGACACTGAGAAGATAATGAAGGATTTAAGTATGTAAGGGAGAGGATCATTTTCATGTTTCAGAAATATTACTTTGCTCTCTGGAAACCCATCTCTTTCCCAAAAGATCTACAGACATAGATGACAAATAACAATAACTTTTTTGAGTAGTTTGAGTTTGATGTGTAGACACACATTCTTTGTAATATCCTTAGAGTCTGAAGGACAGATTTAACATCACTTCAAGACTGTTTTTTACATTTATTTTTCCAAAGGTGTGACTGAGAAGTAAGTGGATATATTTTAGATTAACATAGGTAGGAAATTAAAATATTGTGGTGTGTCTTAACCAACAATTAATATAATTGAATAAATTATGTGAATACTTAAGTGTAGATATTATAAAATTGATAATTACAGACCACTGATAAGGCTTTACAATACTGAATATGTACAATGAATATGCTTATCACTGAGATATGATTTATTAGATGAACTCTTCCTTGAAAATATTACCTTTGGTGTGTATTTTTATGTGGTGCCTTCAAACAGAATATATAGAATAAACTATTTTACTGATTTATTTATATGGTGTCATTAAGCTCTGTTTTCAAGATAATCAGTAGTAGTGATAAGTTCTCTCTCACACATAAGCATTTCTACTTCCTGAGAATTAATGAGTATAATTGTTTGTGGTAGATGGTTGGCATTTTCTAATAAGTAAACTGTGTCTTCCCAGAAATGGTTCCAGTTTTGCCATTAGTTTGAGAAGGTTCAGTTATGGACAAGTGAGGTCTATCTGGTTCTGAACATTTAAAAGTCATTATTCTCTTCTCCACTACTCCCATATTTCCCATACTTGGTACTGTAAGATGTGCCTATATAATGATCAGATCTCTGGACCTGTCACTTAAGCAGAGCAAATCAGCAACTGGAAAGTATTAATTTCTCCCGAACAACAACACATCTGAATGGCTAAAAATAACCTAACTCTGATGGAATGTTTACAAACCCTAGAGTCCACTAAACTCAAATATTTCAATAATTTTGAATTCACTTTGGCTGGATCCCGAAAGTGGCCATAGTTAACCGACATGAAAGATAGGAAGGAAGTCAGAGAGGAAAGTGACTGAATTTAAAATATACTAGTTTTTGAAATTGTACAAAAACACAGTCATGTGAAAACGTAGTAAACGACCTTCCAGGAATCCGCTGTATCCTTCTACAATATATATGAAAAATTTTACACCCAAATTCCAGAATAAGAGCTCATTTCCCTTGCCTCTTTTAGAAGTGTCAAGACCCTCTACGTTCCATTCTGCCCAGCACACATTACTAGATTTGAAGTGCTGTGCTATACGTGTAAGTACCATGCCCATTCCTCTTAAGCTGTTCCTTTGCTTAAAAATTTTTGTTAAGTAATCACATGGATTGTACCATCTGTTTGCTGCAAGGAGTTTGATATATTTTCTCATCCTTCAGTTCTTATCTTAAATATAACTTTCTCATCAAGTCTTTTCCCAACCACTCTGTTGGTACCATTTTTTTTATTCTCCCTTTTATTTGCATGAAATACCTTTTCCCATCCTTTCACTTTCAGTTTATATATGCCTTGAAGTCTGAAATGAGTCTCTTGAAGGCAGCATATAGATGGGTCTTGTTTCTACACCCATTCTGTCATTCTATGTTTTTTTAATTAAGGTATTATTGATATACACTCTTATGAAGGTTTCACATGAAAAAATAATGTGGTTATGACATTTATCCATATTATCAAGCCCCACTCATACCCAATTCAGTCACTGTCCATCAGTGTAGTAAGATGACACAGATTCACTGTTTGCCTTCTCTATGCTACACTGTTTTCTCTGTGATTCCCCACACCATGTGTACTAAACATAATACCCGTCAATCCCCTTCTCCCTCCCTCCCCAACCATCCTCCCACACCCCTCCTCTAGTTCCTTCATGGAGTCTCTGAGTCTGCTACTATTTTGTTCCTTCAGTTTTGCTTCATTGTTATACTCCACATATGAGGGAAATCATTTGATACTTGTCTTTCTCTGCCTGGCTTAGTTCACTGAGCATAATATCCTCCAGCTCCAACCATGTTGATGCAAATGGCAGGATTTGTTTCCTTCCTATGGCTGAATAGTATTCCACTGTGTATATGTACCACATCTTCTTTATCCATTCATCTACTGATGGACACTTAGGTTGCTTCCATATCTTGGCTATTGTAAAAAGTGCTGCAATAAACATAGGGGCACATATGTCTTTTTGAATCTGAGAAGTTGTATTCTTTGGGTAAATTCCAAGGAGTGGGATTCCCGGGTCAAATAGTATTTGTATTTTTAGTTTTTTGAGGAACCTCCATATGCTTTCCACAATGGTTTAACTAGCTTATATTCCCACCAGCAGTGTAGGAGGGTACCCCTTTCTCCGCATCCTCACCAGCATTGGTTGTTCTTAGTCTTTTGGAGGGTGGCCATCCTTACTGGTGTGAGGTGATATCTCATTGTGGTTTTAAATTGCATTTCCCTGATGACTAGTGATATGGAGCATCTTTTCATGTGTCTGTTGGCCATCTGAATTTCTTCTGTGGAGAACTGTCTCTTCATATCCTCCTCCCATTTTTTAATTGGGTTATTTGCCTTCTGGGTGTAGAGGCGTGTAAGTTCTATATATATTTTGGATGTTAACCCCTCGTCAGATAGGTAATTTACAAATATATTCTCCCATACTGTAGGATGCCTTTTTGTTCTATTAATGGTGTCCTTTGCCATATAGAAATTTTTAGTTTGATGTAGTCCCATGAGTTCATTTTTGCTTTTGTTTCCCTTGATCGAGGAGATGCCTTCAAGAAGAAGTCGCTCATGCTTATATTCAGGAGATTTTTGCCTATGTTGTCTTCTAAGAGTTTTATGGTGTCATGACTTACATTCAGGTCCTCGATCCATTTCGAGTTTACTTTAGTGTATGGGGCTAAACAATAATCCAGTTTCATTCTCTTGCATGTAACTGTCCAGTTTTGCCAACCAGCTGTTGAAGAGCCTGTCATTTCCCCATTGTATGTCCATGGCTCTTTTATCATATATGAGTTGACCATATATGGTTGGGTTTATATCAGGGCTCTCTAGTCTGATGCATTAGTCTATGGATCTGTTCTTGTGCCAGTACCAAATTATCTTGAGTACTGTAGCTTTGTAGTAAAGTTTTAAGTCAGGGAGCATAATCCCCCCAGCTTTATTCTTCCTTCTCAGGATTTCTTTGGCTATTCAGGGCCTTTTGTGATTTCATATGAATTTTAGAATGATTTTCTCTAGTTCGTTGAAAAATGCTGTTGGTATTTTGATAGGAATTGCATTGAATCTGTAGATTGCTTTAGGCAGGATGGCCATTTTGACAATATTAATTCTTCCTATCCATGAGCACGGGATGTGTTTTCATTTATTGGTATCTTATTTAATTTCTCTCATGAGTGTCTTCTAGTTCTCAGAGTATAGGTCTTTCACTTCCTTGAGTATTTTATTCTTTTTGATGCAACTATAATGGAATTGTTTTCCTGATTTCTCTCTCTGCTAGGTCATTGTTAGTGTATAGGAATGCCATAGATTTCTGCACATTAATTTTGTATCCTGCAACTTTGCTGAATGCAGATATTAGTACTATAGTTTTGGAGTAGATTCTTTAGGGTTTTTTATGTACAATATCATGTCATCTGCAAACAGGGACAGTTTAACTTCTTCCCTGCCAATCTGGATGCCTTTTATTTCTTTGTGTTGTCTGATTGCCATGGCTAGGACCTCCAGTACTATGTTGAATAGAAGTGGGGAGAGTGGGCATCCTTGTCTTCTTCCCGATCTTAAAGGAAAAGCTTTCAGCTTCTCACTGTTAAGTATAATGTTGCCTGTAGGTTTGTGATATATGGCCTTTATTATGTTGAGGTACTTGCCCTCTATACCCATTTTGTTGAGAGTTTTTATGATGAATGGATGTTGAGTTTTGTCAAATGCCTTTTCAGCATCTATGGAGATGATCATGTGGTTTGGGTCCTTCTTTTTGTTGATGTGCTGGATGATGTTGATGGATTTTCGAATGTTGAACCATCCTTGCATCCCTGGAATAAATCCTACTTGATTGTGATGGGTGATCCTTTTGATGTATTTTTGAATTCGGTTTGCTAATATTTTGTTGAGTATTTTTGCATCTATGTTCATCAGGGATACAGGTCTGCAGTTTTCTTTTTTTGTGGTGTCTTTGCCCAGTTTTGGTATTAGAATTATGCTGGCCTCATAGAATGAGTTTGGAAGTATTCCCTCTTCTACTCCTTGGAAAACGTTAAGGAGGATGGGTATTAGGTCTTCACTAAATGTTTGATAAAATTCAGTGGTGAAGCCATCTGGTACAGGCATTTTGTTATTAGGTAGGTTTTTGATTACTAGGTCAATTTTGTTGCTGGTAATTGGTCTGTTGAGATTTTCTGTTTCTTTCTGGGTCAGCCTTGGAAGGTTGTATTTTTCTAGAAAATTGTCCATTTCTTCTAGGTTTTCCAGTTTGTTACTATATAATTTTTCATAGTATTCTCTAATAGTTCTTTGTATTTCTGTGCTGTCCGTAGAGATTTTTCCTTTCTCATTTCTAATTCTGTTTATGGGAGTAGACTTTTTTTCTTGATAAGTCTGGCTAGGGGTTTATCTGTTTTATTTTCTCGAAGAACCAGCTCTTGCTTTCATTGATCCTTTCTATTGTTTTATTCTTCTCAATTTTATTTATTTCTGCTCTGAACTTTATTATGTTCCTCCTTCTACTGACTTTGGGTCTCATTTGTTCTTCTTTTTCTAGTCTTTAACTGTGGGTTTCTTTTTCTAGTCTTTAACTGTGGGTTTAGACTGCTCATATAGGAATGTTCTTCTTTCCTGAGGTAGGCCTGTACTGCAATAGACTTTCCTCTTAGCACAGCCTTTGCTGCGTCCCACAGATTTTGTGGTGTTGAATTATTGTTGTCTTTGTCTCCATATATTGCTTGATCTCTGTTTTTATTTGGTCATTGATCCATTGATTATTTAGGAGCATGTTATTAAGCCTCCATGTGTTTGTTGGATTTTTCATTTTCTTTGAGTTATTCATTTCTAGTTTCATTCCTTTGTGGTCTGAGAAACTGGTTGATACAATTTCAATCTTTTTGAATTTACCGAGGCTCTTTTTGTGGCTTAGTATATGATCTATTCTTGAAAATGTTCCATGTGCACTTGAGAAGGATGCGTATTCTGCTGTTTTGGGTGTAGAGTTCTGTAGATGTCTATTAGGTCCATCTGTTTTAATGTGTTGTTCAGTGCCTCTGTCTGCTTACTTATTTTCTGTCTGGTTGATTTGTCCTTCAGAGTGAGTGGTGTGTTAAAGTCCCCTAGAATGAATGCACTGCATTCTATTTTTCCCCTTTAATTCTGTTAGTATTTGTTTCACATATGTAGGAGCTCCTGTGTTGGGTGCATAGATATTTATAATGGTTGTACCTTCTTGTTGGATTGACCCTTTTATCATTATGTAATGTCCTTCTTTGTCTCTTGTGACTTTCGTTGTTTTCAAGTCTATTTTGTCTGATATAAGTACTGCAACTCCTGCTTTTTTCTCCCTATTAGTTGCATGAAATGTCTTTCTCCATCACTTCACTTTTAGTCTGTGTATGTCTTTGGGTTTAATGTGAGTCTCTTGAAGGCAACCTATAGATGGGTCTTGTTTTTTTACCCATTCAGTGACTCTATGTCTTTTGACGGGTGCATTCAGTCCATTTACATTTAGGGTGATTATGGATAGGTATGTACTTATTGGCATTGCAGGCTTCAGATTCATGGTTACTAAAGGTTCAAGGTTAACTTCCTTACTATCTAAGAGTCTAACTTAAGTCACTTAATATGCTATTACAAACACAATCTAAAGGTTCTTTTTTTGTTTTTTTTTTCCTCCTCCTTTTTCTTCCTCCTCCATTCTTTATATATTAGGTATCATATTCTGTACTGTTTGTCTATCCCTTGATTGACTTTGGGGATAGTTAACTTAATTTTGCATTTTCTTAGTAATTAGCTGTTCTACTTTCTTTACTGTGGTTTTATTACCTCTGGTGACACCTATTAAACCATAGGAACACTTCCATCTATAGCTGTCCCTCCAAAATACACTGTAGAGATGGTTTGTGGGAGGTAAATTCTCTCAGCTTTTGATTATCTGGGAATTGTTTAATCCCTCCTTCAAATTTAAATGATAATTTTGCTAGATAAAGTAATCTTGGTTCAAGGCCCTTCTGCTTCATTGCATTAAATACATCATGCCACTCCCTTCTGGCCTGTAAAGTTTCTGCTGAGAAGTCTGAAGATAGCCTGATGGGCTTTCCTTTGTATGTGATCATATTTCTCTCTCTGGCTGCTTTTAATAGTCTGTCCTTATCCCTGATCTTTGCCATTTTAATTATTATATGTCTTGCTGTTGTCTTCCTTGGGTCCCTGTGTTGGGAGATCTGTGCACCTCCATGACCTGAGAGACTATCTCATTCCCCAGATTGGGGAAGTTTTCAGCAATCACCTCATCAAAGACACTTTCTATCCCTTTTTCTCTCTCTTCTTCTTCTTCTGGTAGCCTTATAATGCGAATATTGTTCTGTTTTGATTTCTCCCACAGTTCTCTCAAAATTCTTTCATTCTTAGATATCCTTTTTCTCTCTGTGCCTCAGCTTCTTTGTATTCCTCTTCGTTAGTTTCTGTTTCATTTATCGTCTCCTCCACTGTATCCAATCTGCTTTTAATACCATCCATTTTGCTCTTCAATGATTGGATCTCTGACCGTAATTCATTCCTGATTTCTTGAGAATATTTCCGTACCTCTATGAGCATGTTGATGATTTTTATTTTGAACTCCCTTTCAGGGAGAGTCATGAGGTCAATATCACTTAAATCTTTCTCAGGAGTTGTATTAATAATTTTACTCTGGACCAGGTTCCTTTGGGTTTCTTATTTGTGTATGGTGCCCTCTGTGCCCAGAAATTCTACTCTCTGGTGCTGCCCAGCCCCTGAAGCAATGTCGGGGGTTGCAGGGGAGTGGTATTGGTGCCTTGGGGGAGGAAAGAGCTATTTCCTGCTTCCTGACTGCTGTACCTGTCTCCACTGCCTGAACCAGTGGGCTGAGCACACAGGTATAAGCCTCTGTGCTTTGCATTTTTAGCTGCTGTAGACAGATTTTCCCTCTGGCTGGCCTAACGCGAGGGTAGGGTTTCCCAGTTTGCAATCCCAGTGTGGCTGGCCAGGAAAAAGGCACACTAGTCTGCCTGTCACAGGAGGGGTTCTTGGAGCTGTGCAGGCAGCCAGGGAGCTGGCGCACCTGAAGATTGTGAAAACTCCCAATCTGCTGGGCAGAGTGCACCTGGACAATTTTGTCTACCTGTCCTCCCTCCTGAGCAGTAAGCTCTGTGCAATCCTTGCCCCTTTAGCAGCCCTCTTGCTAAGGGCTTATTTGTTAGGAAGTCTCTCAGACTGCCCGCCTTTCTTTTGTCTCAGAGCAGCTGGATATGGATCTGTCCTTTCCACAAGCAGCTGGAATCTTAGTCTTTCCAGGAATTCTGCCTGTCTTAGCTTTCCAACCCCCTAATTATGAGAGTATCATGCAAGCACCATGAAATGTAGGTTTGTGCTCCCAGAGCAGATCTCCAGAGTTAGGTATTCTGCAGTTCTAGATCTCCACTCCCTCCCTGCTCCATTCCTCTTCCTCCTGCCTGTGAGCTGGGGTGGGGGAAGGACTTGGATCCCGCAGGACCACCGCTTTAGTATGTTCCTCTTTTACATGAGGTCTGCTCTTGTCTCCAGGTGTATGTAGTTTGCTGCAGTCCTCTTTCCTGTTGCTCTTTTAAGAGTAGTTGTATTAGTTATATTTTCATATTATATGCGATTTTAGGAGGAAGCCTCTGTCTTACCTCTCACGTTGCCATCTTTAATCTCTGTTGGGACCATTTTTTTTTTCCTCTCATAGTGCTTGATTCATTTTTGTCACATTTATCCAAATTAGTAATTATGTATTTAGCTGTTCATTTACCAATAGTCCCCTTGGTTCCAAACACAGTGCCTGCCACACAATAGGTACTAAATAAGTATTCATAGTAAAACCACAAAGGAATGTAAATTCACCCAGCCCCCATTCCTAAACAAGGTGAGGTTAAGTTTTTACCTTGAAGGGGTAAATGGAAATGGATGAGGATGATATATAAGGCTAGTCAGAGGGAATGAATAATAAACCCTGTCTCAGAAAGGGTGCCTCTTGACCTTCTCTCAGTGTATCTTTCTCCCAGCCTGTTCTCCTTGGAAAAGCCAAAAGAATGGTCACCAAACAACTACAAAATTGCTAGATGTTCCATCTCAGCCACAAGAACAGACATTAATTCCATTGGTATTTAAGCTAGTATGTACATCTGATACAAGGTAATGCTAGGGTACAGTTGGGGTTGAAATCTTAGTAGGTTTTTTTTTTATTGTCTCCTGTACCCTATTGCGTTTTCACAGAAATTATTAGCATTTCGGCAAAAGACATATACAGTTTTTCATTTGCCCTGCCCACAGACAAGATGTTGCAACAATACACATTGATAAGAAGTGCTTAGAAAGTGCTAATATTATTACCCTGGTTATAAGTAGCTATTAATTCCAGGGACGTTTTTTATATACATACACATACTATTCTCTTAAGTTTAGCTTTCTTTAATACTAATCTCCAACATTATAAAACTTTGTTTTTTGCCCTTTGAGAATTTCTAAATACAAACTGAGTTAAAAGATTGTTTCAGAATCTGCTTCATCAAAAGGCATTATAACATTTCTTTTCCTACTAGTCTTTTAGCTGCTATGTCTGGGATTAACAGTTAAGAAGAAACCGGGAAGGATATGGCTAGTAAACCAGAGAACCAGAGATCTTTCACATACCGCAATACCCTCCGTCCTGTCTGTGAGTGGGCTGGGGGGGATCCTTTAGCTTCTGGGCCGCTGAGGGGTGCACACTATAGACTGGCCCCGGTGATCTGGCCATTATACTCTGCTGTCTCCATCTTGAGGATGTAGGGGATTATGCTGTCTATTGAAACACTGACAATTAAACCAGTAAAAAAAATGTTCTTCTGTGATGTTGGAGCTCATCAGCCTGAGTGGTGGCAGGCGGACGAGAATCCAGGCTAATTGGTAGGTGTCTTCTGAGTAGGTTTTCTGAACATAGTCCTGTAACTCCATCTGTGCCTTTTCTTGGAATTTTTCAATCTGGCTTGTGCTGGTCAAACCTGGATGATCAGAACTAAAGAGCACAATGGCCTTCAGGCAGGCATACTCATAGCCGTCGACGTCCAGCTTCGTCATGCTGTTGCGGAACTACTGCAGCTTCCAGATGTGCTCCATGACTTGCTTTATCCAGTCGCTGGAAAGCTTATCTTCTTGGATGCTGTTCTGCAGGTGGTTGACGATGGCCACCAGGATGTTGGAGAGACTCATGACCTGGGCGCACTGTGCCAGGCCGAGGGTAAAGAGCTCATTTCAGCAGGCCTGCACCAGGCTGGTGTTGCAGTCTTGTCCCAAAGCCTGAAAGGTGGGGATTGACCTGGCTCAGTGCAGGGAGAGGAAAAGCAGGTGAGATGCAGACTCGCAGATGTAGTGCATGTTGAGGTACTTCAGCATTGGGCTGGGCATTGTGAACTTAAATGTGATGTGAGTGTCTGAAAGGTGGGGGCCTTCAACCTCAATGATGGGAGTGGCCTGGTCTCTGCTGATGCTATGGATACCCCTCCTCTACTGGCATCTATCCCATCCCCCAGGTTGGAGGGCGAGGAACAACTGTTTGTGGTATTAAGTACTTTAGCTAGGGTATCAAATGCCTGAGTAATCTCACTTGCAGACTGGTACTCTGGCTGCATTTCTGAAGCATCACCATTGTTGAGGGATTCAGTCAGGTTGGCAAGGGAGGTCACTACATTTGCCAGTGTGCCCAGAGCTCCTGGCTTGTTTCAGCCTTGGAGTCTGTGGCCAGAAGAACTGTGCCATCCTCACGTATCAAAGTCTGCTGGGTGTTCACCAGCATCCCTCTATCAAGAAGACCTGTTTGTCTTGCTCCATCTTTATCTGCCACAAATGTGGGAGTGGCTATCAGAGGACTTCTCAGGTCCTTTCGAATATAGATTTTCTCAGTGGAAGCAGCACAGTTGCTTGGTTTTTCCCGTTGCACATCAAAAGGCTTCCGTTCACTCTGCACAAATTCCATGTTCATGCCCATCTCCAAGCACTTCTTCAGCCAGCAGAACTGGCAGTGGTTACGGTGGTGTTCATTGATGACACAGTCTTGGTTGCTCCTGCAGCTGTATTTCAGATTCTTCCTTACATTCCTTTGAAGAACCCTTTGCAATTTTCACAACTGACAGTCCCATAGTGATGGCCAGAGGCTTTGTCACCACAGACCACATAGTAGTCCATCACCTGGGGCCGCTGGACCCAGCAAACGCTCCACAGAAGCAGAGTCTGAGATGATCTGGATCCTGCCAGGAACAAGGTTTCCAAGGTGGTAAATACAAGCTGCTTGGCCCTGGATGTCTCCGGGGAGGACAGGATCACCTTCTCAGTTCCAGTTCCATCTGGGCTGGTCAAGATGAACTGATGCTTGGGGGACCCGGAGGCATCCACTGCGGTCACTATCTGGATCTTCCGTCCTGTCTGCTGGTCTGTCACAATCTGAATGCACTGAAGTGAGGCTACCACAGAGTCGGTGGAGACTATCTGGATGCACGGGGAGGGGCTGGTCATCCCTGGAGATTCCGGCCAAACAGTCTGTGTACATGGTACCTGGGCCACCTGCTGGGTCCCCACTCTGTGAACCAGCCCCTCTATATTTGTAGCCATGGTGAAGAAAGATCATTAGAGAACAATTCTTGGTCTCACTGTGGGTTTTCTGCCTCCAAAGCAGCCTCAGGCATCAATAGCAGCTTTGGAAGCCTGTTTAAAAATGAACAAGGAGGAAGGTATACCTGGGAGCAGCTCTTACTGCCTCCACAGCCATAGTCGGTCCTCAGGATTTGGCGCCAAAGCAGCCACAAAGCAGGTCCCGTGTCTGCGGCAGGTGGCACTGGCGTGGAGGACAGGGAGCAGGGAGGCCAGGCTCCTGGCGTTGGTGGATGGTGGGAGCCCCAGGGCTGCGGGCCCGCGGGGCAACGGGCTAGAGACTACATGCCAAGGTGGGAGCGGGCACTGCAGGACAGGCCCAGAGGCGCTGCCCTTAGTAGGTTTTTTAGACCGTAATCACTCCTGGTCATATTATTAAATTTGCAATAATGCTATCTCGCTTTTATAAGACTGTATTTTCTGGGTCCTACTTACTGCATTATAGCGGGATTTTATTATATTGTGTGAGTGAATGAACGAACTGAAGTTTTATCAGCATTTCTCCTATTTGAAAGACAACAAAAACTTATGGTTAAAGTAATGAGTGGCAAATAATGAAAAAGATTTAATTTAAGGACTGGATTTAAACTGTTTTGAGGGAAATAAAATAATTTAACTTTGTAAATAGAAAATTGTTAACTGTTATCGAAATGTTTTAAATTATCTACTTTTTTCTTAGGAGAAATCATGTTCAACATACTGGAATTAGATGTTCTGGGAAATTCAGCAACTGTTCCTATTTTTTAACATGTCTCTGTAGCATTTAAAAAGTAGGCTTAGATCCATTAAATCATTCAAGCATAAAGACTTCATATGGTAAGCCTACTTGTATGGTAAGTAGACTCAATCAACATTTATTCTAGCCCTGTTTTCTCTTATTTCCTATATTTTAAAGCTAAAAACTGCTCTTTCTATACCACCTTGCGCCTAACAAAGGCCATGTGGCAATCTAGGCAAGGAGAGTATATAGAAGATAGGGATTTCGGAAAAATGTTTGTTTCATGATATAGCATCCTTCTTTTTCTCCTCCATTACTTTTTTCCTGACTGGGATGTAGCTATGAAGAGTGGAGACACTACAGCAGTGTTATTTCAATGATGAAGAAGCCATTAGACTTTGGCCTGAAATCTTTGAGATCCTGAACCAAGGCAAACAACTGCCAACTCCTTGGCATCTTGTCACATGGGAATAAAATACATCTCATGTTTATTTAAGCTTCACTTTAGTAGAATATCAGGGTATAGTTTTCTATGAAGAGAATAGAAAGATACTTTGCCTTTTGTGATGCTTATAGCCAAACACAATTAATACATGATACAGAGATGCAGGAATGTTACTTAACATATAAGTTAACTGAAATTCAGCATCACTTGCACACATTTACATATAGAATAAGAGATACAGCTAGGATGTTAGGGGAAAAAAAACTATTCCCATTACTAGGAGTTTATAATCTAGGGGATAAACAAGATTTTCATTAAAACCAATACATTGAATAATGTGATGATTTATTAGAATGAGTGGCTTAATATTAAAAACTGCTAACCTTTTTTGAGTAGTAATGTGTCAGTCACTTTTCTAGACACATTAACTCTTTTTATTCTTAACATAAGTCTATAAAATAGGTGCTATATCATGCACATTTTGCAGGGGAGAAAACTGAGCATATGAGAAGTTATGAATTTTTAAGTAATTTTCCTAAGTGACAGAGCCAATAAGTGACAGAACTGGCTGGATTCAGGCAGTCTGGCTCCAGCAGTTATGCTTGTAGCCATTACTTCACACTATTTATCATTGGTCTGTTTGTGTCAGTCTTAATTAGGTAGGTATTTCATCCTAATTTTAGGATAGCATATTTAAAACTTAAAGAGTTAAAAACAGTTCTCAGATGCAATAGAGAAAAAATATTAATATCATATAGCACTTGGTATGTGCCAGACACTGTCCCAAGTAATTTACATATATTAACCCACTTAATCCTCATAATAAAATTATCTGATGAGGCTAGAACTATTTATTATCTCTATTTATATAAGAGAAAATTGAATCTCAAAAAAGCTAAGACATTGTGGCACAGCTAGTAAGTGGTGTCTCTGGGATTCTAGCTCAGGAATCTGGCTCTACCATCTGGCTCTTAAGCACTTCAATAATAAAGCACATAACCTTCCACTTACTGCACAAACATTAAAGTCTAGTTAAATTCATAGCAGAGATACAGAATATTTTCTAAAAAGCCAGGAAAAGCTTCATAGAAGGGGAAATTTGGTTTAAATGAACTTTGAAGGGAGAAGAAATTAAGTAACAACAGCTATAAAATTGAGATTTAGAAGCTATTTATGAAAAAATGAAGAAAAATATGGGAATAATTTCAGAATATCAAAATAAAGTAGAAGTGAGATCAGTTGTATTTTTAAAAGCAGCTGATTAACTCTAATTTCTAAATTTGAGAATTTTTTAAAAATCCAAAATTAATTTGTTCTACTTTCACCCACCAATACTTGTTCACTTCAATTTTTTACTTTTATCCATTTATTCAGTTTAATTTCATGATAATTTTTGTTCTGTTGGCAACTCTCAGGTCACAGGAAAATAATATTTAAAAGCTATGTTTCCTGCCTTCAAGCAAATTACAATCTTTCAAATATTTGTATCATTTAACTGTCATGTTGACCATACCTCTTTCAATTTTTGGATCTGACTGATTTTAAGACATTATTAAACAATTCAACAAATCAAAAAAAAGCTTTCATTGAAGAAATATTAGTTAGGGCTTATTGTATATCAGAGACTATGCAAAATGGTGATAATACAGTAATGAAAAATTCAAACCTCATCTCCATATTTGCAAAGCTTATAGATTAAGAGAGAATTAACACAACTCTTTTTACAAGTGCCAGAGAATAAAGAAATAGAGGATGAAAGGAAGAAAGGAATATGGGAGGAACCATGGAAATGGATTTTGGAGCCAACAGAGTTTGTTCAGCTTCTGGGTCAGCAGCTTCTAAAAATGGGGAGGTGCATAAGGTGAAAGAGCCAGATGAAAGGGGAATCAGAGATCAATCACAACACTTGTACCCAGTAAGTTTTGTACTTTGAGAAAGGTCAGATATCCAGATAAATCTGGAATGAACAAGAATCACTGCATAGAAGAGATGACTAAGATGCACACTGTATCTATGATTCAGAGGTATTAATATTTTTGGAAGTGACAGCATAGGTCTTCCAGCTATGCCCTACCAAGTAAAAGTAGATTTTTTCTTGGCACCCATGAAGCAAAATGTCAGAATCCATGGAAGTGATGGTGTATTTCACATTTCAAAGCTGTTTGTGAACAAAAGCTATGCAAATTGCATCTGAACTGTATTCCTCTTATGGAATTTTCAGTGCAGACCTACAATTCTGTGAATCTAATGAGAAACAAATAATTATTTCTAATGATATTGATTTCTTTCTGCTTCTTTATTTTTAGTAAATTTAAAATGCGTGTATAAGTCATACTGATACCTCAATACATTTCTGTTTTCAATATTTGTTGTAATATTAGACCTTGTATGGGATACTATAATGTTAAGATATAGTTGGAAATTACTTGTTAAGCTGACTTGTAGGTTCAGGCTTTAAGGAGACCCTTTTGCTCTGAGTATATAGCAATGATAGAAAAAATACAAAATGAGTAAGCCAAACACATACAGCAAGATTCCAAAAATGCAAACATCTTTATAAACAAATACAAAACTACAGTATCAGCTTAAATTGAAGGCCTATTGAGCCATCAGCCAGAAGCCAGTAAAGATAGTAGGAAAGTCCATTCTTTCTATAACAGAGAGTAAAGTACTCTGTAGGAGACAGAAGAAATTACACAAGCTCAATGAATGACACCATGTCAGAAAGCTGAAAAATGTGCTACCCGATCTGCCTAGAGCTCTGTGAATGTAAGGCTATGTACCTAAGCAGGTAAAGTACACACAACAACCTTCCCAATAGCACCATAGCCAAACTATCAATGAATCAGTATCTGGATATTATGACAGGACAGAGTTCTGCTTCCAGGATAGGTATGTAAGCTAATACGGAGCAAACCTCCAGTTGATAATCTGGGCAAACACAAAAACAACTACTAGAGGAAACTGAGTAATAAAACAAGGCAGAATATGGAGGAGTCAAAACTTTGAGAGGTGACTACATGGGGATTGTTTAAATTTTGTTAAGCTTTCCCCAGCAAATGGGAACTTCAAAGGACTTTTCAGGAGGCAGTACAACTGCTCACTGTGCAACAGGCAGCCTAGAACCAGGTGGGGTTTGTGGAAAGTCGAGCCAGACAGGCTGAAACAGGGAAGATGAAAGCACTGTAGATTGGGACGGGAAATATGGCAGCATGAGTAGTGTGGCAGAAATCTCCTCCCAAAACCATATATATTTTGAAAATACAGCAAATACAAGTATTTCTAAAAGAGTGGCCAGAAGTAACAGTATACCAGCCAGGCTACATCTGGGAGAAGTGGACATCTCATGGGAAAGGGTAAGGTGGGAAGCTGCAACCCAGCGGGACCCAAGCACTTCCCTTATCCCAGCTCACTGGTGGGAGGAAAAGAATCAGAGTGGGGAGTGAGTGGAAGCACAGGACTGCTAAATACACAGCATTAGAAATCTACCCCGGGAGCACAGACCCATATTGATTGGTGCTCTGGAGATTAGAGGAACTGAAAAGCAAAGTCTGAGACTAAGACTGCAAACAGGTTCTCACAGCTGGCTGCCCTGGGACAAAAGAAAAGTAGGTACTTTAAAAGTCTTAAAGGGGAAAGGGTTTAGGAGAAGGAACAGATGCACAAAATCATCCCGGTACACTCAGCGTAGCACGCGGGGAACTTTCAGGAGCTTCAGGCACCCTATCCCCAAGGTTGGCAATGCAGCCCTGAGGCCTCTCACCATGATAAGCAGCCTGCCGTTCATTGCTCTCCGCTGGCACCTGTGCACAAACTGGCTACCCCCACCATTGCTGCAGACCAGCTTAATGCAGAGGCTTCTCCCTCCACACAGCTAACTGGCCCAGACCCAGGGGCTGCTCCCTGTGTGCGGTTAACTGGTACAGACAGTGGAGGCAGGCGCTGAGACTGGGAGGCACAACAGGGCTTTGTTATTGCGGCAGAACATGCATCTCTTGCTTGCGACCCCCACCAGCACCCTGGGCCAACCAGAGGGCCACCGTGCCCAAAGCAGCTTGGAGGATCAACCCAGAGGCTGCTCCCTGTGCATGGTTAACTGGCACACACAGCACAGACAAGCGCTGAGTCCGGGAGGCATGAAAGGGCTTTGTTCTCATGGCAGAACCAGCACTGCTCGCCTGTGACCCCCCCACCAGTGACCTACGCGATCCCAAGGGCCACACCACCCACGGCTACTTAGAGACCAACCCAGAGGTGGCTCCCTGGTGCAGTTAACCCGTCAGACAGTGGAGGCAGGCACGATGATCAACAACCAGGAAGGGACTTTGCCCTCCCAGCTGACACCTGCGCCACTCAATGGCAACCACTCCCAATGCTCCAGGACTATAAAAAGGCAGAAGAATCTTGTTTAATCCAAAATTCCTCAAACACCAGAAAGAGGGCTTGGTAAGACTGAAATTACCAAACTTCCTGAAAAAGAATTCAAAATAAAACTCATAAGCATGCTGAGGGAGCTACAGAAAAATATTGAAGAGCTAAAGAACGAATTCAGGAGGGAGATAACAGAAATGAAACAAACAACAGAGGGATACAAAAGTAGATTAGATGAGGTGGAGGATACTGTTAATAGAATAGAAATCAGAGAACAGAAATACAGAGCAGCTGAGGCAGAGAGAGAAAAAAGATCTCTAGGAATGAGAGAATATTGAGAGAACTGTGTGACCAATCCAAACAGAACAATATTTGCTTTATAGGGGTACCAGAAGAAGAGAGTGAAAAAGGGATAGAAAGTGTCTTTGAAGAAATAATTGCTGAAGACTTCCTCAAGCTGGGGAAGAAAACAGTCTCTCAGGCCATGGAAGTCCACAGATCTCCCTAACCAAGGGGCCCATGGAGGACAACACGAAGACATATAAAAATTAAAATGGCAAAGTTCAAAGACAAGGACAGAGTATTAAAAGCAGCCAGAGAGAGAGAAAAGATTACCTACAAAGGAAAATCCATTAGGCTATCATCAAACTTCTCAGCAGAAACCTTACTGGCCAGGAGGGGGTCACATGATATATTCAGTGCAATGAAACAGAAGTGCCTTGAACCAAGAATGCACTACCTAGGAAGATTATCATTTAAATTTGAAGGAGGGATTAAACAATTTGCAGAGAGGCAAAATTTGAGGGAACTTACCTCCCAAAAACCATCTCCACAGTGTATTTTAAAGGGGCAGCTCTATATGGAAGTGTGCTTTAGGCTAAATAGCTGTCACCAGAGAAAATAAACCCACAGCAAAGGAAGTAGACCAACTAAATACTAACCAAATGCAAAATTAAATCGGATACCCAAAAAGTCAGTCAAGGGACACACAAAGAGTACAGAATATGACACCTAACATATAAAGAGTAGAGGAAGCAGAAAAGGAAGGGAGAGAAAAAAGGATCATCAGACTGTGTTTATAATAGTGTAATAAGTGAGTAAAGTTAGACTGCTAGATAGTAAAGAAGATGCCTTGAATCCAAAGCCTGCAATGGCAATAAATAAATACCTATCAATAATCACCCTAAATGTAAATGGACTAAATGCACCATTCAAAAAACACAGAGAAATAGAATGGATAAAAAAGCAAGACCCATCTATATGCTGCCAACAAGAGACTCACTTCAAACTCAAAGACATACACAGACTAAAAGTGAAGGGATGGAAAAAGATATTTCATGCAAACAGTAGGAAGAAAAAAGCAGGTGTTGCAGTACTTCTGTCAGGCAAAATAGACTTCAAAACAAAGGAAATAATAAGAGACAAAGAAGAACATTACATAATGATAAAGGGGTCAGTCCAACAAGAGGATATAACTATTATAAATATCTATGCACCCAACACAGGAGCACCTACATAGGTGAAACAAATACTGACAGAATTAAAAGGGAGAAATAGACCGCAGTGCATTCATTTTAGGAGACTTCAACACACCCCTCACACCAAAGGACAGATCAACCAGACAGAAAATAAGTAATGACACAGAGTCACTGAGCAACACATTAGAGCAAATGGACTTACCAGACACCTATAGAAAACTCCACCCAAAAGCAGCAGGACACACATTCTTCTCAAGTGCACATGCTACATTTTCCAGAATAGAACACACACTAGGCCACAAAAAGAGCCTCAGTAAATTCAAAAAGACTGAAACTGTACCAAACAACTTCTCAGATCACAAAGGTATAAAACTAGAAATAAATTGTACAAAGAAAACAAAAAGGCTCACAAACACATGGAGGTTTAACAACATACTCCTAAATAATCAATGGATCAATGACCAAATTAAAACATAGATAAACAATATATGGAGACAAATGAAAACAACAGTGCAATGAAACAACTTCTGTAGGATGCAATGAAGGCAGTTCTAAGAGGAAAGTATAGAGCAATCTAGGCCTATTTAAAGAGGAAGAACAATCCCAAATGAACAATCTAAATTCACAATTATAGAAACTGGAAAAAGAAGAACAAATTAGGCCCGAAGTTGGTAGAAGGAGGGACATAATAAAGATCAGAGAAGAAATAAATAAAATTGAGAAGAATAAAACAATAGAAAAAATTAATGAAACCTAGAGCTGGTTCTTTGAAAAAATGCACAAAATAGATAAACCCCTAGTAAGACTTATCAAGAAGAAAAGAGAATCTACACACATAAACAGAATCAGAAATGAGAAAGGAAAAATCACTACGGGCACCACAGAAATACAAAGAATTATTAGAGAATAGTATGAAAAATTATATGCTAATAAACTGGATAACCTAGAAGAAATGGACAACTTTATAGAAAAATACAACCTTCTAAGAATGACCCAGGAAGAAACAGGAAAACTGAACAGACTAATTACCAGCAACAAAATTGAATCAGTAATCAAAAAAACTACCTAAGAGAAAAAATCCTGGACCAGATGGCTTCTCTGCAGAATTTTATCAGACATTTAAAGAAGACATAATACTCATTCTCTTTAAAGTTTTCCAAAATATAGAAGAGGAGAGAATATTTTCAAACTTATTCTATGAAGCCAGCAACACTCTATTACCAAAACCAGGCAAAGACACCACAAAGAAAGAAAACTACAGACAAATATCCCTGATGAACATAGATGCAAAAATACTAAAAAAAATATTAGCAAACTGAATTCAAAAATACATCAAGAGGATCATCCATCCTGATCAAGTGGGATTCATCCCAGGGATGCAAGGATGGTACAACATTAGAAAATCCATCAACATCATCCTCTCACATGATCATCTCCATAGATGCTGAAAAAGCATTTGACAAAATTCAACATCCATTCATGATAAAAACTCTCTAAAAAATGTGTATAGAGGGCAAGTACCTCAACATAATAAAGGCTATATATGACAAACCCACAGCCAACATTATATTAACAGTGAAAAGCTGAAAGGTTTTCCTTTAAGATCATGAACAAGACAAAGTGCCCATTTCCCCCACTTTTAATCAATATAGTACTGGAGGTCATAGCCACGGCAATTAGACAACACAAAGAAATAAAAGGCATCCAGATTGGTAAGGAAGAAGTCAAGCTGTTCCTGTTTGCAGAAGACATGATATTGTACATAAGAATCCCTAAGGAATCCACTCCAAAACTACTAGAACTAATATCTGAATTCATTAAAGTTGCAGGATACAAAATTAATACACAGAAATCTGTTGCATTCCTATACACTAATGATAAACTAGCAGAAAGAGAAATCAGGAAAACAATTCCATTCACAATTGCATCAAAAAGAATAAAATACCTAGGAATAAACCTAACCAAGGAAGTGAAAGACATATACCCGAAAAACTGCTAGACACTCTTAAGAGAAATTAAAGAGGATACTAATAAATGGAAATTCATCCCATGGTCTTGGGTAGGAGGAATTAATATTGTCAAAATGGCCATCCCACCTAAAGCAATCTACAGATTCAATGCAATCCCTATCAAAATACTGACAGCATTCTTCAATGAACTGGAACAAATAGTTCTAAAATTCATATGGAACCACAAAACACCCCGAATAGCCAAGGCAATTCTGAAAAGGAAGAATAAAGCTGGAGGGGATTACATTCACTGACTTTGATCTCTACTACAAAGCCACAGTAATCAGGACAATTTGGTACTGGCACAAGAACAGACCCATAGGTCAATGGAACATAATAGTGCATCCAGGTATTAACCCAGGCATATATGGTCAATTAATATACAATAAAAGAGCTATGGATATACAATGGGGAAATAACAGTCTCTTCAACAACTGGTGTTGGGAGAATGAAACTGGATTACTGTCTAACTCCATACACAAAAGTAAACTTGAAATGGATCAAAGACCTGAATGTAAGTCATGAAACCATTAAACTCTTAGAAGAAAACATAGGCAAAACTCTTTTGAATATAAACATGAGCAAATTTTTCATGAACATATCTCCCCATGCAAGGGAAATAAAAGCAAAAATGAACAAGTGGAACTATATCAAACTAAAAAGCTTCTGTACAGCAAAGGATACCATCAGTAGAACAAAAAGGTATCCTATAGTATGGGAGAATATAGTCATAAATGACATATTTGATAAAGGGTTGACATCCAAAATATATAGAGAGATCACATGCCTCAACAAACAAAAAGCAAATCATCTTATTAAAAAAATGGGTGGAGGATCTGAACAGACATTTGTCCGAAGAAGAAATTCAGATAGCCAATAGGCACATGAAAAGATGCTCCACATCGCTAATTATCTGAGAAATGCAAATTAAAACCACAATGAGGTATCACTTCACACCAGTTAGAGTGGCCAACATCCAAAAGACAAACAACAACAAATGCTGGTGAGGATGTGGAGAAAGGCAAACCCTCCTATGCCACTGGTGGGAATGTAAATTAGTTCAACCATTGTGGTAAGCAGTATGGAGGTTCCCCAAAAAACTAAAAATAGAAATACCATTTGACCCAGGAATTCCACTCCTAGGAATTTACCCTAAGAATGCAGCAGCCCAGTTTCAAAAAGACTTATGCACCCCTATGTTTATCATAGCACTATTTACAATAACCAAGAAATGGAAGCAACCTAAGTGTCCATCAGTAGATGAATGGATAAAGAAGATATGGTATATGTACACAATGGAATATTATTCAGCTGTAATAAGAAAACAAATTCTACCATTTGCAACAACACCAATGGTGCTGGAGGGTATTATGCTCAGTAAAATAAACCAGGTGGGGAACGACAAGTACCAGATGATTTCACTCATCTGTGGAGAATAAGAACAAAGCAAAAATTGAAGGAACAAAACAAAAGCAGATTCACAGAACCCAAGAATGGACTAACAGTTACCAAAGGGAAAGGGACTGGGGAGGGTGGGTGGGAATGGAAGGATAAGTGGATTAAGGGGCAGTATGATTAGCACCTATAATGTAGGGGGTGGGCACACGGAAGGCAGTATAGCACAGAGAACACAGGTAGTGACTCTATAGTATCTTAGTATGCTGATGGACAGTGACTGTAATGGTGTATGTGGTGGGGACTTGATAATGGGGGGAATCAGTAAGTAGGATCAGCATTTCCGTGCTTGGGATATAAAATATGTGTTAAAACAATGAACTGTAGAGAAGAATTTCTGAGTTAATCAGGAAAGTTGAGGTAAGAAAAAGTAACATTACATAGAAAAAATAACATGAAGTGGTTAAGAAGAAGAAAAAATAAAACACAGTGTAAATGGACTTTAAAAAAATATATCAATTGAAATAAAATCCAACTCAAAGGCAGTTGGATAGAAGAAATAAGTAAGTTAATATACTGAAGTAAGATTCAGGAAAAAATAAAGCAAAGGAAAAATTAAATAATATGTGTAATGTATAATATTATTAATATATGGATAAAGAACTAGGATGCAACCTATGAAAACTAGCTATTCCCAAAGCCAGATCAGAACCTTCAACAATTGCTGTCCACACCTCACTCAGTTCCAGTTTGAAAGAACAGGTAATCTTCAGGAATCAAGGGTTGACTGGTTTGAGATTAAAGAACCCTGTTCTCAACAATGTTGTACCCATCTCAGGCTGTCACGTTGTTCCAGTGTAAGAGCAGAGCAAATAAAGATCACAACCCATTCTTAGTTCTCTCAGTGGATGAATAATTGAGGCATTCCAGGACTCTACCACCAAGAAAACTGTAGTTCTCTCTCCCGCCACTAAAAATTAAGAATTCAAACTGAGCATATGTAATAAGAAATAGTTTTCATGTATATCTTGTTGCCAGGTCAATGAAGTTGTACAGCATCATTGAGGTCATGTTCGAAGACCAAAAATAGTTTATTTCCATAAAGTCTTTTAAGAAATGCTTTTATCTAAATCTTGTTTCACCATGAAGAAGATTTTGTAGATTTTGAAGAATTTTGTAGATTGTGTTGAAATTTTGTAGACTGTAACCAACTCTTTAAATAAACATAGAAAACACAGATGAAATATACATTATATGGACATTGGGAAGCACTGGGTCAGGCATCTACACTGAACATGAGTAAGAAATTGTCTGTCCTCTCAAACGTTAATAATGTGCTATTTTCTACACAAGTTATAGTTTGCTTGTGTACGAAATGACACAAATTATTAATATATATAGCAGTTTCTTTAAAAAAAATTAGAAAAAAGTACTCTCAGTCTAGTTCTCTTTAATGAGCAGGTATACAGTTCTTAATGATCATAGTATCTCAGACTATCCAAAACTACCAAAAAACTTTTGAAAGAAATTAACGTAGGAAATGAGATTTTAAAGATTATGATAAACATTTTCCTCTCTAAGCATTATAGGCCTTCACATGCTGTAATCAATGAACTTTTATTATGTGATATAAGTACATTATTTGCTAGTGAGCTTGAGTCTTTGGCAAAGCAATAATTACAATAAATAACTAAAATACAAAAACATGCTTTAAAAAATCTCACTGTATATGCCTTAGTTTAAACTTCTAATAAATACACACTATAATGCTATCAAAAACTTTCTAGAAAATATAGATGAATCTGTTGATAAAGTTCCAGTGAAGTATTCAACATAGGAGATTACATGACTCAAGGCTGAACATCACCCTGTCAGAAATCATTCACTCCAAAAATATTAAGAATAGACAACATAGGGCGATAATAAAAATAATTAAGTGTAAAAAGCTTATTCTAGGATATAAAATTCTGTACAGTATAAAAGAAGCTTAGAATGGGGAAACTAAGTTAGGGACAGAACATAGAGAGGCAGGTCACAGACCCAGAAGGCAGACCAACACTGGTCACAAACAGGAGTTTCAGTGATGTCAAAGCATGGCTGGTTCCTCTACTTTATGAGTATATAAATGCTGTAATCATTATTATCACAACTGCCAACCCCCGAATTCAGCACTCTGAGTCAGGTACTGAAAGGCCTTACCTGGTATGATACCACATGGTATACCTGTGGCCAGTGGAGAGCTCTTCTCCCATTATTCAATCAGCAAACTCCTACTCATCTTACAAATATCAAATCCCAGAAGATTATAAGATAAAACAAATAACAATAAGGGTCATAATTTTACAGTAATAAAAGAAAAGAGGTTGCAACCAAAATTGCAGCAGGCTTTTTTGTAAAACTTGCAAGCTGGTTTTTAATTTATATGAAAGTGCAAAGAACATAAAATAGCTAACACAATTTTTATAAGGAATAAAGTAAAAGACCTTGATGGATCTGATTTCAAGACATATTCTAAAAGCACACTAATCAAGCCACTGTGGAATTTGAGAAAAATGACGCGTAGATAAATGGATCATCTTCTAGGCAATTCAAAACGTTGTTATACCAATTGGATATCTACATGGAAAAATAAGTGGATGGTGATTTTATACTTTATAAACAGACATTTATTTGAAATGAAACATAGACATAAATATGAAACCTAAATCTATAATTTTCCTTGAGGAAAACATAAAAGAAAACCTCTGCAACCTTCAAGTGATCAAAGGTTTCTTAGATAGAACACAAAAATAATGAACCATAAATTTTGAAAAAGTGATAAATTGGACTTCATTAAAATATAAAACTTACTCTTTTAAAGACACAATTAGAAAATGAAATGGAAAACCATAATCTGGGAGAAAACATTCACAACATATAAATCAAAGATAAGAATGCTTATAATTCAATAAGATAACACAAATTTTTCAGAAATGGGCAAACAAGTTCACAGTTACTTCAAATGATAAAATATACAAATGCGTTATAGACATATGATGTACAGGATCATTAGTCTTTGGGGATGCGAATTCAAGCCACATTGAGATACAACACCACACACATTAGAATAGGAAAAATTAAGTAAAATTAAAACAGAAAGAGGAAGAATATAGGCAATGAGGATTCTCATACATAGCTGTGGGCATATAAAATGGTACAATGACTTTGGAAAAGAGCTGGGAATTTTTTTAAAACTTAAACATACACTTACCAATAATTCAGACATCTCATTCCTACATATTTACCCAAGAGGAACCAAAACATATGACCACACAAAGACTAGGTCATGAATGTTCACAACAACTTTATTTTAAATAGACAAAACTGTAAATAATCCCAATGTCTAACACATGAATGGGTGAACAAATGGTGATATATCCTTTCAATGAAATACTGGTTAGCAACAAAAAAAATAATTATTGATTCATGCTATAACCTGCATAAATCATGAAATCATTATGCTAGGTCAAAGAAGTCAGGCCATAAAACAAAAAACAAAAAAACAAAAAGGAAAATTTTACAGATTGTGTAATTCTATTCATATAAAATTTTGGAGAATGAACTAATCTACATTGACAGAAAGATGGTCAGATTCGGGGTGCAGGAAAATTAGATTACAAAGGGGTACAAGGAAACTTTTGGGGAAAATGGAAACATTTGTATTCTATTTATTTTTAAAATCGTATTGAATTGAAAATTTTTGATTTTTTTTGAAATTGTGTTTTTGAAATATCTTAGAGGAATCCACTTCTAGGAAGTGATGAGTTATGGAGGTAACTATACCCAACTCTGAGGCTTTTTGGTTATAACCACTGTCTTCTCTACCTCAACCGAAAACCCAGACACATGTTTCACTCCCTGCCCTCCTCCTCCTGGAAGATGCCAAAGACAACTAGCAGGAGGCTTTTTCAGAGGAGAAGGTGATTCGCTTTTCCTAGAAGAAAAGCCCTTTACTTTGCTTTAGGAGGTAGATAGCAATCCCAAATCACAGACAGGTTGGGACCAGCCCAGGTCTCCATGGTATTCTATTTTGATAATTCCAAGATTTGTATACATATGTCCAAACTAATCAAATTGTACACTTTAAATATGTTGAGTTTAATGAAGTTTAATTATACTTCAATGAAGATGAAAGTAGGCAAAAATGGGGGGCAGGGGGAATAAAAGTACATGCATTTCAGGGTAAAGTCTTATAGTGAAAAAGACATTGTTAGGATAGATGGCCTAAAGCTGGTTTACTTAAAACCATTTTCCTATACTGCTTTTTAATAACTACTTCTCCTAAAACTTATCACCTATTAAATAATTTTATGTATTTTCAGATACATTTGAAGGTATTAGGGAGATACCTTTTGCCATTTTAAGAATACTGTAACCAATTTATCTAATTTAAATTTAAACTGATTTAAATTTTAGTTTTTCTACAAAAAAATTATTGAATCTGCAGCATCTTAGGAATGATGCAAACTTTTATATCTCTGTGGATTATTTTTACATTTGTCTACTTATGAAATAATATTTCAAAATTATAGTTAAATAAGGTTCAAGATGGCGTTGTGAGAGGTGAGATGGAGAGCTCCTCCCAAAACCCAAAACAGTACAAAAATATAGTTAATAAATACAACTAACCTTCAGATAGCAACAAGAAAGAAGGCTGCACCAGACTGCATACAGACCTCACGAACAGAGCAGACCTCAAGAAACAGGGTAACGTACAGAAGCCTTAATCTGGTGGGACCCAAGCCCTTTCCCCACCCCAGCTCACCAGAAGAGAAACAGAGCGGGGGAGGGGGTGAAAACCTGGGACTGCTGGACACCTAGCCCTAGACATCTGCTTTGTGAGCAGACTCCTATATTGTGTGGTGCCCTGGGCGTTGGGGAGCTCAGACAGGTGGAGTGCTTGCTAAATTGACATTCCAGCCGTTTGTGGATGAGGGGCTCCACACCCAGCCACTCTGTGTCAGAGGAAAGGCAGGGAGTCTGAGAGGTTTCCTAGCAGTGAGAGGGCTGATGAAGGGGTGGGGTTTGCATGGAGTTTGCTGTGCAGGAGAAGGGAGAGCTGGAGGAGGTAGTCTGGGTGTGCTCTGCCCAGCTGGTTGGGAACTTTGAGGAGCTTCAGGTGCTCCATCCCCCTGACTGCCTACTCAGCTCTGAGGTCCCCCACTGTGACACACAGCCTGCCGAGCCTTCCTATTGGCCTGAAAGCACCTGCTCGCAAACCGGCAGTCACTGCACAGGTGCCAGGCCAGTCAGAGGGAGGCCCCACCTACCATAGCTGAGATGCAAAGCACAGAAGTTTACCTGTGTGTGTTTGGCCCACTGCCTCTGACACTGGAGACAGGCACCACAGATGGGAAGCAAGAAACAGATCTTTCCTCCCCCCAGGCACCAGCTCCGCTCCCCTATGACCCCCAACTTCACTCTAGGGGATGAGCAGCTCCAGAAACTGGAATTTCTGCACACTAGTGGGCACCACACAGAAAAATGAAACATGAAAAGAATATGGTTCAGACAAAAATCTCACAAACCCCAGAAAGAGGGCCAAATGAAACCGAACTCAACAATCTTCCTGAAAGAGAGTTCAAAATAAAAATTATAAACATGCTTATGGAGGTACAGAAAAATATTGAAGACCTCAGGAATGAATTTAGGATGGAGATTCAATCATTAAGAAATACTATATCTGAAATGAAACATACAGTGGAGGGATTTAAAAGCAGATTAGATGTTATAAAAGAGACAGTAAATGGAATAGAAATTAAAGAAGAGGAATACAAAGAAGCTGAAGCACAGAGAGAAAAAAGGATCTCTAAGAATGAAAGAATATTGAGAGAACTGTGTGACTAATCCAAAGGGAACAATATTCACATTATATGGGTACCAGAAGAAGAAGAGAGAGAAAAAGGGATAGAAAGTGCCATTGAGGAGTTAATTGCTGAAAACTTCCCCAATCTGGGGAAGGAGACAGTCTCTCAAGCCATGGAGATGCACAGATCTTCCAACACAAGGGACCCAAGGAAGACAACATCGAGACATATAATAATTAAAATGGCATAGATAAAGGATAAAGACAGACTTTTAAAAGCAGCTAGAGAGAGAAAAAAGATCAGATACAAAGGAAAACCCATCAGGCTATCATCAGACTTCTCAGCAGAAACCTTACAGGGCAGAAGGGAGTGGCATGATATATTTAATGCAATGAAGCAGAAGAGCCTTGAACCAAGAATACTCTACCCTGCAAGGTTATCATTTAAATTTCAAGGAGGGATTAAACAATTTTCAGATAAGCAAAAGCTGAGAGAATTTACCTCCCACAAACCATCTCTAAAGGGCATTTTAGAGGGACTCCTATAGATGGAAGTATTCCTAAGGCTAAACAAAAGTCATTGAAGGGAAGACAAAGAGTAGAGAATGGACATACAATGGGGAAATGACAGCCTCTTCAATAGCTGATGTTGGCAAAAGTGGACAGCTACATGTAAGAAAATGAAACTGAATTACTGTCTAACCCCATACACAAAAGTAAACTCAAAATGGATTAAAGACCTGAATGTAAGTCATGAAACCATAAAACTCTTAGAAAAAAATATAGGCAAAAATCTCTTGGATATAAACATGAGCAACTTCTTCATGAACATGTCTCCCTGGGCAAGGGAAACAAAAGCAAAAATGAATGAATGGAACTATATCAAAATAAAAAGCTTCTGTACAGCAAGGGATACCATCAGTAGAACAAAAAAACTTCCTACAGTATGGGAGAATATATTTGTAAATGACATATTCGATAAGGAGTTGACATCCTAATTATATAAAGACCTTACACACCTCAACAAACAAAAAGCAAATAAGCCAGTTAAAAATGGGCAGAGGAGCTGAGGAGACACTTATTCAAGGAAGAAATTCAGATGGCCAACAGGCACATGAAAAGACGCTCCACGTCACTAGTCATCAGAGAAATTCAAATTAAAACCACAATGAGATATCACCTCACACCAGTTAGGATGGCCAACATCCAAAACACAAACAACAAATGTTGGCGAGGATGTGGAGAAAGGGGAACCCTCCTACACTGCTGGTGGGAATGTAAATTAGTACAACCATTATGGAAAGCAGTATGGAGGTTCCTCAAAAAACTCAAAATAGAAATACCATTTGACCCAGGAATTCCACTCCTAGGAATTTACCCTAAGAATGCAGCAGCCCAGTTTCAAAAAGACATATGCACCCCTATGTTTATTGCAGCACTATTTACAATAGCCAAGAAATGGAAGCAACCTAAGTGTCCATCAGTAGATGAATGGATAAAGAAGTTGTGGTATATATACACAATGGGATATTATTCAGCCTTAAGAAGAAAACAAATCCTACCATTTGCAACAACATGGATGTAGCTAGAGGGTATTATACTCAGTGAAATAAGCCAGGTGAAGAAAGTCAAGTACCAAATGATTTCACCCATATGTGGAGTATAAGAACAAAGAAAAAAACTGAAGGAACACAACAGCAGCAGACTCACAGAACCCAAGAATGGACTAACAGTTACCAAACGGAAAGGGACTGGGGAAGATGGGTGGGAAAGGAGGGATAAGGGGGAAAAAGGGCTATTACAATTAGCACACATAGTGTAGCAGGTGTGGGGGTGGTGTGGGGGGATACGGGGAAGGCAATATAACACAGAGAAGACAAATAGTGAATGTATAACATCCTTCCACGCTAATGGATAGTGACTGCAATGGGGTATATGATGGGGACTTGATAATAGGGGGAGTCTAGTAACCATAATGTTGCTTATGTAATTGTATATTAATAATAGCAAAACTTTAAAGAATTATAGTTATATATACCCAAAACCACTAAGTTGTATACTTTAACTGAGAGAAGAGCAAAATCTTTGCCAAAACATTTATGTTTATATGAATAAGAAAATTAAAAAGGTATTGTGGAAAGGGTAGCTCAGTAAATTTTTAAGGGCCTTGAACACCAACCACCATTTAGCATGAAATTCATGTTTTATGACTGAAGGTTTTTCAACAGGGCAGTAGCTTGATCTAGGCTATGCTTTGAGATTGATCTCGTAGTGGTACCTGAAGCTGATTGGTGTTGTAAAAGATGAAAACCCTGTTAGAATGTTACTAAAGTAAAATGAATGTCAAGTCACAGAAGTTTAAAATAATTAAAAGTAACAGTAATAACTTCATAAAAAGTGAGTTGAGGATAATAAAATAACGTAAAACTTTGCCACTCACTGGTTAGGGGAGTAATGAGAAGTGAGGAATCAAATAGAACTCTAACTTCTTTTCAGTGTCTGGGAGAACAGAGTCTCCATTACAGAAGGGAGAGGAGAATACAGGAATCCTGTTGGTTGGAGGAGTGAGTAATGTTCAGGTTCAGGCAGGATATCCAGTAAAAAAAGAGAATCAATTTGGCGACAAAGAAAGCATATTCAAAGCTTTTGGAGAATGTAGCCAATGGTTCTATAACATCTCTCTGTGTTGACAGACAGTAACTACACTAAATGGGGTGAGGATTTAATAACATGTATAACTGTCAAACAACTGTGCTGTATACTTGAAACCAGTATACTATTGTATTGCAACTATACATCAATTAAAAAAACAAAAATAAATATCACAGTTAAATTTTTTTTTTCTCTTGTGTAGGAGGGTTCCCCTTTCTCCACATCCTTGACAGCATTAGTTGTTCTTAGTTGACTTTTTTGATGCTGGCCATCCTAACTGGTGTGAGGTGATATCTCATTGTGGTTATAATTTGCATTTCCCTGATAATTAGTGATGTGGAGCATCTTTTCAACCACATAAAATTTTTGTATAGATCACATAAAAGAATGCAGATGAATCTTTGGCTTACTTTTATTGTTATTGTTATATTATTGTTATTATTACCAGTTATTGTTAGTCTATGGCCATACCACCCTGAACATGCCCGATTGCATCTGATCACAGTTAAATTTTAATTGAAAAAAACAGAAACTGTGGGAAATATTTGTTATTTGATGGCTGCTCAGCATTTGAACTCCCTGCCTATATTTAGGGAATTGGACATAGTTTTTGTTTTATATAAAAGGCCAGGTACTTGGTCATCCAGGTTCATGATCTTAGTAAACCTCACACACATGTCTTAAACTTAAATCAGATGCTCCCACTCAGTATGTGAATCTGAAATGACTGACACAAGAAGCTAGGATGTCATCACAAAACATCTGGTATCTGTGCCAGTTGGTGGCAGAGGCAGTCTGTGCCTAGGTGTGGCAGGACCTGTGGCAGCATAGACACCTGATTGTCCTTGGACAGACCGGCTATGTCTTATTCTTATTGCCCTCCTTGGCCCCTGGTTGGCTTGGCACCTTTTTGAGATACAACTCCACAACATAAGAATTCACCCATTTAAAGTGCATAACTCAGTGGTTTTTAGCATATTCACAGAATTTACAATCATAACCACAATCTAATTTTAGGACACTTTCATCACCCCAAAATAAACCTTCATGCATCAGCATTCAACCCACCTCTCTCCAGGCAACCACATATCTGCTTTCTGTGTCTATAGATTTACCTGCTTTGGACGTTCATATAAATGGGATTATATAATATCTAGTCCTTTGTGAGCAGCTCATTTCACTTACCATAATATTTACATCAGTACTTCACTTTTTTACTGTTGAATCATTGAACAGACACACATTGTTTTTATCCATTCATCAGTTAATGGGCATTAGTGTTGTTTTTATTTTTCAGATATTACAAATAATACTGCTATGAATATTTGTGTGTATATTTTGATGTGGACATATGTTTTCATTTCTCTTCACTATATATCTAGGATTTGAATTTCTGGGAGATATGGTAACTCTATGTTTAACATTTTGAGGAACTGTCAAACTGTTTTCCAAAGTAGCTGCCCCATTTTACGTTTTCACAAGCAATGTATGAGCATTCCAATTTCTCCACATCCTAGCCAACACTTCTTGTATGCTTCATTTTTATTATAGCCATCTACTGGATAGAAAGATGTTTCTTTGGGGTTTTACCTTACATTTCTAATGACTAATAATGAGAATTTGTTCATTTGCTTACCTATAATTCACATATATCACAAATATCCTTTTGAATTATTTGCTTATCTTCTTCATTGGGTTATTTGTCTTTTTATTACTAAATTATAAGACTTCTTTCCTGCTTGATTTTTTAATCATCTTCATATTCATTGTCTTCCCATTAATTCTTTTTATGACCCAATATTCTTCCATTAAATTGCTGTTCTGGATAAATTGGGCATGATGGCTATCTGTTCCTTACAACCAGAACCAGAGATCAAGTCTAGAGATAATAGAGATTGTCCAAACAAAATAGTTATTGACATGAGATAAATGAGGGGGAGTACATAAAATTTAAAGAATTAACAAGTGACTGGGTAGTGAGGAAATAGCAGTGACTGGGGCATATTTTTTTAATTATTATTTATCTTGATAATGGAGGAAAGAAGAAATAGGATAGTAGCTTGAAGCATCAGTGAGTTTGTTTACTTGTGAAAATTTTAAAGAGAAGACATTAAACATGAATATATGGGAGTAGATAATGAAGAAATTCCTTATGGAGGTGGGAGAGAGATGGTGATGAATTAGTTTTAGAAAGGAGGGGGAATAAAGAAAAACAATAATAACTTAGAGAATGGAAGTAAAGATTCTGAGGTGGAGACAGCTCTCTGAGACACTCTGAGATGGTCTTCAGCTGGTGGCTGTGACATTCCCTTGAGATAGCAGTGATGTAATGCTAAGACCAAAGGTCAGAGGCGGATGGGGATGTTGCAAAAGTAGGGAGTAGCTCAGATAGGAACCAGATAGTGAGTCAAAGGAAGTTAAGACAAGAATTTTCCAGCAGAAATAATATTCTAGCAGTAGTGAATTCAACATATTTTCTATCCGTCCACCTAAATCTTCGAATTCTTTCCTTTCTCTCTTGTACCTTAGTTAATAAAAGTCCATCATAAGGTAATACAAGCTTCAACAAACACACAAACATGTGGAATGTTGAATATATATGAATCACAGAACTGGCTTGTTCTCTTGAAGCTTTTTCTTTGAGTGCTTTCTCCTTTCCTCTTGTTCCAGAGTATCCACTGCAAAATGTAAATGCTATGACACAAACTGAGGTATATTCCTTTTGGGGGGGTTGAAATGTAGTTTTCTAAAAATGTCCATTTAATCTTAAGTTAGAGACATGCATTTTTTAATATGTCAAATGTCTCTGACCTAAACAAGCCTAAAAAGTGATTTCCACAGGTGATTTATACAGTTCTCTATGTTTCCTTCAAAATAGATATCTCACTTAGTGCTTTATCTTTGATGAATTGTTGTAGTCTTGTACTGTAAGTTCTTCATATTACAATGTTAACAAAATTAAAATCTCTAGACAGCATATTTTCTTTTTCATAACCTATTTGCCCTCTATATGGCATCATAAAATTCACATAGAAAAGACCTAAAATGACATCCGTGGTTAAAGACTGAAATTCTGAAGTACTGCATTTAAATCACTAGTGATGCTTATACTAGTGAACAAGAAAATCAAAAGATAACCCATTATCAGCTTTTTAAACAGCAAAAGATAGAATTCTTATGCCTGCATTTCCAGTAGACCCTCTTTGTTCTTACTGTATTTGCTTACGTATTTGCATTAGCATACAAAATTAAAACCATACCTAAAAAATAAAAACGTCATGGGTAGATAAAGTCCACATGAGATTTAAAAGATATTGATAAAAAGCTTTTCAAAGTAGAAAAGTGCTACTTCTTTCATTTCTGTGAAGTTGGAGAGTTTATATCCTACTGAACTCTTCAACTCAAGTTAGCACTCCAGGGGATTTCAAATCAGTTCAAAGTTGTATGGTAAAGAGAAAAGGAAAAGGAAAAAAGAAATGGGTGAAATTCCTTCAGTTCAATTTCATTGTTTAGTATTACAAAGTTTCCATCTAGTCTCTTAATTAAAGCCTTGGTTTAATCAGTTTTATGCATTTGTCTGAAGCCAGAAATGTATCCAAAGCCACAGCAAGCATTTATGTATCCAAAATTAAATCAACAAGTTTAATTGAGAAATCTTTCAATTCAAAACCAACCTGAAGCCAATTCAAATGTAGACATGATCTATATATAACTGATAATACTTTCATTGGCACATGGAGTTGAGGAACAAACTTAGGGCTAAGAATTTGTGAACCTAGGCCTCTCATCCCAGCATTTCAATTAGCTAGTTATTTGACCTTCAGTGTTCATTTTACCTTTCTGGATCTTAATGTCATCTGCTATAAAATAAGATAGAACACTTAATGAAATTGGATATTCATTCTATTTCTAAAATTTCATTGATCTACTCAAGATATTTTTAATGTGTACTTCTTTGGGTTATTTATATGACATACAGCATTTACTATGTATAATGTTTGTTAGGTGCATATGATGTTTAGTATGTACATATATAATGCAGAATGCATATGCACACATATAAAGAGTATTTTCTTTGTTTAAAATTATACAGATTCATTACCACCTCAGAATCTAGCTTTTTACCAGAAGATATTAATGCTTCATAATTGATATCTTGATGTTAACCTAAAGCTAAAATTACCACCACTAGTTTTTATATGAAGAAAATTTTCACATTATAACTTTTTAAGGCATATCAGTTGAAATTAAAATTGTGCTTTTTTGCTTGCTCATAGGTCATTGTTCTAAAATGTGCTACAAAATGCCTGAGTTTTGTATAATATAGTCTTCCATTTGCCCATTACCAAATACCTAGTTAATATCTCTCCACACTTCAGTCTACCAATGAGTTGGTAAGCAATGCCACTTTTAATATTTTTTCCTATTCTTCACTGAAAAAATTTTTTAGAAATATAAAAGAGAAGTTAAGACTGGGGAAGCTGTATATGTTGTGAAGGTCCAAGTTGGAAATTAGGACGAAACTTAAATTATCTAGCAGGCCTTTCACTCTTCTCCTATTTCCTATTCCCTAATATTGAGTGAATAGTTACTCTAATATTTACTCTAATTTACATATGAACAAGAAAATTCTTAAGATAAAGCAGAATGGATGTTATCCTGTGAAGTATTTTAAGGAACTCTAAAGGCCTTTAGTGAAATATTTTATTACCACATTAAAAGACTTTCCTCAATTTCTTGAATTCTACTGAGGAATATTCAATGGGGTGTATGATTAAAAATGTATTCTATTCAAAAGTATATATCACAGGAGAAATTACACATGTAAAATTTAGTGTTTAAGCCAACATAATATGTGATATTGCTATATCTTTCTCAAATGTCAGTTAGAAATAGCTAAATTTTGATGTCCCAGAGAAGTACTTTTTAAATACGCCTCCATGGGACCTTAGAAGTTTCAGAATGTGTTTCAGGAATCTCAAGAAAAACATATCTACTTATATTTTCTTCTAAGACTTGGTTTGGACATTTGTAAAGCTGCTGGACTAGAAGACAGAATGAAGGTTTTGAAATCCATATAATACTGATGGAGGACAAGGCACGATGGGAATGGGTATATGAAAGGAAGGACGGGGAGATAAGACCTTGACAAACAAGGAAACAATGTCATAAAATGACAAACACTACAAAGGTCAGTACAACAAGGAGTTGGAGAAAGGGCATTAAAAATGATCCTGAAAATAAAACATGTACTTTATAAATTTGCTTATGTTTGCACAAAGCAAAATAGTGCCTCATTGTTACTCTCCAGATGATAGATATGCTCACAAAAGTCTAAGTATGATTGTCCTAGTTTGTGCTACAAAACCATGTAACATGAAAATCATGAAAATGCTTCACAATCACAAAATGGCCATTCAAAATTAGTCTGGAGATGGATGATAATTTGGCACACTATTTAATTAGCAATAGCCTAAAATCTCACCCAGATCCCATGTATGATAAGGATTTCTGTATTTCATAAAATCTTATTAAAATGTAGGATTATCTGTTTACATAGCTTAATCACTAGATCACCTATAGAAATTTTTTACTGTTTTTTTATCTAGCATGTAAGAATAATAAATATATTAAAAGTTACTTATGCTCTTAATTTTTTATTGTTTCATTCATGAGCACTTACTGCACATTTAATATTATTTATAAATAAGACAAGTTTTACTCTCAAGGAACAAAGATGAATATAAGGTGTGGTGTATTTTTTGCCCCCAAGAAATTTTCAATCCAAAGGACATAAGTAATCACAAGTAGTATCTATTTACATTCTGTGAGTCAAAAGATAGCAACCTTAATTAATAAATCAGTGATAACATGGTAAGTAGTAAAAGATATGGCTTATTCTACCAAATTCTATTTTCATAGCTGAGAATTTAAAGCACATGATTATAGGCTGTGTTTTTCTGCATACCAGGAGAACTGATTTGACTGTCTAAGTGTGAGAAGAAAGATGAATTGTATCTTTTTACAAGACAAAGAGACATTGTTAAACCTAGGTTTTTGCTTTTCTTTCAACTTTCAGTTACACATTTAAGTCATTAAGAAATGTACATCTTATATTCAATACTATGCATAATAACAAGGCAATGTATAGTTATAGTTCTGTGGTTCTCAGTCAGGATGATGCCACAGGGGATAAACAGCAATGCCTGGAGACATTTTTTATTGTCACACTGGGAGGGAGATGATAGGCTTCTAGTGAGTAAAGACCAGGGATGAAGGTAAATATCCTATAGTGCACAGGATATTCCTCCAAAAGAATTATCTGCCACAAAATATCAGTAGTGTTTCCACTGAGAAACCGTGATCTAGTTAAACTTACTCAGTACTAATACTTATTATTTATCAATGATTTAATTAAATTTGCCTAGAAATGCACTTGAAATTAAAATGGTTAAGTACAAAAAATTTTCCCCATGGTAAGAAATACTCTATTTAGGTTCATAAAAGATCCAAAAGAGAAAATTCCTAATGGATAATTTCCTATAACCAGTTAACTGAGAAAGGGGAAAAAAAACTCAGTCCTGCTTAACAAATAGTTCTGCGCAATATGTAGACATGACCTGAAAGTGGACAGCTATAGCACTAGAGTCCTTTTCTGGGACATCCCTAAAGAATAGTGGTGAAGGGAATTTCTTCCAGTGGACAGAATTTTGAGCAGTGCATCTGGTTGTTCATTTTGCCTAGAAGGGAAAATAGCCAAATACAAGTGTCTATAATGATTCATGAGCTGTGACCAAGGTTTATTTCTATGGTAAGTGACTTGGAAGGAACGTGACTGGAAAATTGGTGATAAGGAAGTCTGGGGAAGAAGTATATAGATAGATGTCTCTGAATGGGCAAAGAATATTAAGATATTTGTGTCCTATATAAATTCCCACTGAAGGGTGACATCAAGAGTGAAGGATATTAATAATCAAGAGGATGAGAGGACTTGTTTTGGGATACCTGTTAGCTTCTTTCCCCAGTCATTCCTGTTGTTCCAAAATGGACTCATGGAAAAGTGGCCCTGTTGGCAGAGATGGGGTAATCCATGGGTTAAGCAACATGGACTTCTTCTTACCAGGACTGAGCTGGCTATAACCATTACTGAGTACTGAGTCTGCCAGCATCTAACATGAACTCTGATCCCTGATATGGCACCCTTCTCCAGGGCGATCAGCCAGCTACCTGATGGCAGGTTGATTATATTGGACCACTTCCATCACGTAAGAGATAATGCTTTCTTATCACTGAAATAGACACTCCAGATATGGCTTTGCCTTTGCATTTACTGTTTCTCCCAAAAATGCCATCCATGGACTTGCAGAAAGCCATCATGATATTCCACATAACATTGCTTCTGATCAAGGAACTCACTTTATAGTAAAAAAGGCCCATGGTCATGGAATTCACTAGTCTTACCATGTTGCCCATCATCATGAAGGTGGCTTTAAGGAATGACCAAATGGCCTTTGGAAGACTCAATTACAGTGCCAGCTAGGTGGCAATATCTTGTGGGGGTGGGGAAATGTCCTCCCAGGTGCTGTGTGGGCTCTAAATCAGCATTAACTCTACAGTGCTGTTACCACCATATTCAGGATTTATGGATCCAGGAATAAGCGGTGTAAACAGGAGTGCCACCACTCCTGATCCACTGGCAAAATGTTTGTTTCCTGTTTCTATGACCTTAGGCTTTGTTTGTCTAGATATATTAGTTCCCAAAAAAGGAATGCTTCCACTTGGAGACTCATCAATTCCATTGAACTAGAAGTTAAGACTGGTACCCACCCACTCTGAGTGCCTCACACCTTTGAATCATGACAAAGAAGAGAGTCACTATACTGGTTCGAGTGATCAATCCTGATTACCAAAGGGAAATCTGACTGCTACTATACAATTGAAATGAGAAAGAGTATGTCTGGAATTATGGGAAATTCCTTACAGCATCTCTTAACATTACCATGTCCTGTGATTAAAATCAATGGAAAACTATAAGAACAAAATTCAGGCAGGGACAGGGTTAGGAGAGTAACTGCTAAGGATACAAAGGCATTCCTTTGGGGTGATGGAAATATTCTATATCATGACTGTGGTGGTGGCTAAATTATTATATATAACTGTCAAAACCCATCAAGTTATACACTTGAAATTGTTGAATTATATTTTATATAAATTTTGCTTCAATACAGCTGAATTAAACAAAAAACACCTTTCTGTGACAGTATCCCTAAAGTTAAAAAACAAACAGTAGACAGAGAGAACATATTTGCAATACACATACTCAATAAAGTATTTGTGTTTCAACTGCAAAAGAAAGAAATTTTATAAACACACTTATTTATTCACTCTTTAATCCCACAAATACTTTTTCAGTATATGCCACTTATCACCCAAAGATTCAGACGCTGGAACTATTTTAGAGGAAAATAAAAAATACAAGTAAAAAGACAAAACAAGAACAAAAAACTGCCCTTATGGGGCTTACAATCCAGTTAAGGGAGATCAAAATTAAATAAATAAGTACAATAAAGGCTATGATTTTGATAGTGACAAGGTTCAGATCTATGTATGGTTACCCATAGTGATTATATAGGTTTTTATATAAAATATCTTTTATTAGCCACAGGTATAGCTCAAGTTTTCTACCTTTAATTTTTTTCTTATTCCTCATCATTTTTAACTTTTACAAACATGTTTTTAAGCTGAAAGGTTGTGTCAATAAATTAAAAAACACAACACAATGTTAAAATTGGACTCTAATTAAAATTCAATTAAGCCCTAGAGGCAAAGAATACAATATGTAGTAAGTATCTCAGGTTTCCAAGTGAGAGAGTAGACCATTATGCAAGAAGTGTCAAGGAGGTACCTCAAACACTACTTTTTGTGATGATCAGCCTCACACTTATCTCAAAAGTATAAAATCATTGAAGTTAAAGAAGTGGCCTGAGGATCACTTAAAAACGTGCCCAAAAAAGGGGACTTCCTAACTGAGGCCAGGCTACTTCAGCAGAAAGACGTTGTAGGCACCAAGGTTATTTTGAGAAGCATTTTGAAGTACTTAAGCATTTTCTCTCCTTGATCATGGAGAGGGGCTCTTTTGTCATACCTCTTGCCAAGTAAGAGAAGAAAGGCTTTAGGGCACCATTCTGACAGCTTGATATGTATCCCATGGAGCTTGATGGGCCAGTGGGGCTGGTTATTGACTCCCTGCTGGAGAGGAATGAAAGTGAGGAGCTTTGACTAGATTACCAGCCTGGCAGCACAGTTCACAGGAGTGACCAGTCAGATCAAGCCACTCCCCAGTGCAGGCCCCCCTGAGGTGTGTATTTCCTATGGACTGAGTGTCAGGGAACAAGTATGGGAGCCACTTAAATAGGACCCACAAAATGCTGGAGGCAGGTAACAAAACTGGCCAGCTGGAAGAGACATAAGGTATAGAGATGGTTTCACCTGCTAGTATAGTCATATTCTGATGTTGGTGTACTCTGGCAGGTATTCAAAAACTTACTGTTTTTTATCATGTTGAGCTTTCATAGTCTCAAAGTCTCTCCTACTGAGAACTGCAACTACCTGAATGAGGGCAAAGCCATTCCACCAGCCAGCTGCTTTCCTGTGTCCTGCAGTGCTCTGTAGGCCTCCTTCATTCAGGTCTCAGGGCAGCTGCATGAAGCCCACTTGGATGGAGTCCATTTTATAATGACATCAGCCTCACCTTTTCAAAACAGTCCTTTTATATCCTCTTATATAATAAAACTAAGCCATCTCCACTAAAATTCCTGCATAATTGTCCTTGTAATTCATTTACTAAAATGAGGGAGGATACCACCTATTGATATGTTTTTAGCCTTTGGACCTCAGCTGAAGATAAGGCAGAAAGAATTCCATTTTTAAACTGTGTTAATAAACAAACAAATCAGGATATTTAAAGTGTCATTGTAGAAGCAAGTTAATACCATAGAGACACATGGAAGAAAAAAATCAGTAAAGCTTGGATATGGGGGAAAAGGAGAAGAGAGAGCCAAACATGACTTTGAGAATTAAGTTTGAGGTGTATAGGAAATGATGGTGAGATCTGCAATAACTAGAATAAATTCACCATAGTCTTTTATTCACATTCTCCCCAAAATTCTCACTAAAATGTAACAAAGAATTAAAAAACTAATAACCTATAAAGAAGAAGAGAATGGGGCAGAAGACAATAGTGAATGTTATGGTCATTCTGCAAAAGCAGAAAGGAACCCCCTACCCAAGGTTTGGTGTGGAAGTCAAGATTGACAGTGTCACATGCACACCAAGAGGGTATGAAAAGTTTCTTTATTTACATAACAGCCTCTCAGGAGAACAGGGGAGACCTCTCAAGCAGGTATGAAATGGCTTGACAGAGCAGAGAAAGGAGACTGGCCTGGGTTTTTGTTGTGCTAGGATATGGAAACATCTGATAGGTAAGAAATTATTATCAACAGGTAAAACTTCCAAAGATAGGAAATGCAATAATAGTATACTGTTTGATTCAACAGTGAATAATATTTAGTCTCATAACAATATAAACATTGACTGTTGGTTTAACCAAAAATTATTATGTAATTATAAAGGAAAACTGGAAGGAGGAGAAGTAGGAGTTATGGTAAAAGAATGGCAAACTTGAGCTACCAGTAGATTACAGTGCCAGTAGATAAGAAAATGCATAATAGACATATGAATGCAATTGAAAGATAAAAATATCAGACAGTGGTTCTTTGAGAGCAGAAAGACAACTAAAAATACAATTCTTTTAGTATTCTTTGACATTTTAATCATAGTCATGCATTACTTTGAAGAAAATAAAGTGACTTTAATAAATAGAAACCTAAAGGAAAAGGAAAAGGTGGGCTCAGCTTTAAACAAGCGATGTTTGAGGTGATGGCATGGTGTAACCCTCAAATCATGATTTGCCAATTTAGTAGTAGGGCTGAACAGGATCAGAATGGAGTTACAATTTCTAGAGTCTTAGAAAAGAGACAGTGTCTCAATCAGAGAAGCAAATTGTTCAAGGCACATTTTCACTTTATTTACAAGAAACCAGTAACACAGATTTTAAAAAATGCCATTAAATTACAGTAAGATTGAATTCATCTCCAAATATAAATATCTATATCAGGAATAATTTAAACAAAAACAAATCCCCAAGAAGCATATAAATACTAAACTGCCATAACTGCAATATGAGTGGAATAGATAATTGTTTTCTTCCTATTAAAGTAGACATATTTCAGAGTTAAATTTAAGTATTGAAAATTCTATTGTGTAATGATCATATCTATTTTTTCATTGGCTAGGACAAGTGATTAAAAAGATACATTATAGATTTTTCTTATGATTGAAACAGAAATGCCACTTTCTTCTGTGGGAACTGAACATTAACTCAAATTTTAATAACAAATCAACACTTTTAAATGGTTTCTATTTTGTTTCATAAATTTATAAGACACTAATAAAAAAATTCTACAGCAGTGAATGCAAAGCAGATGCAATGACTGCACTGAAGTCCTTGAGAGGATTTCAAAATAAGGAGAAATTCACATGCCTTCCAGAATGTTACTACTCAGGAAAATCATTCGTAATAAATGATCTTGCAAAAATTTCATAATGATGAACATATGTTTGGCCTTTTAGAATTCTACAGGTCCTTCAATCCCATTTTCTGATCACAGAGCGCAAACAAAAAGTGAAGAATATCTACCCTTTGTAAACACATAAATAAAAACTCTTTGTGGCACATTTCTAATCACTTCCTTAGAGTCAATGAAAATTGAAATTGGACTTCAGGTAAAAGATACTTTCATGATTTAAAATCCTCAGAAATAATGTGTCGAATTATTCTCCACAGTAGTTTCTCTTCCCACAAAAATACCAGATTTTCTTTTATTTATTAATATTTGTAAATTTACTAGGGAAAAATGTGATGTACATTTATTTAATCTTTTTTTCCTTTGATTATTATTGGAGTTGACCATTTTTCATATTTCTTTTTTGAATTACATATGTATAACCAATATCATTTATTAGTAATATCTTCATATATACTGATAACACTTTGCAACATGCTACAAATATTTTTACATTTGTTAAATCTTGATTTATCTTTAGTTGATCAAATTATGGTGGTGATACTTGTCACCTGCATATATTTAGTAGAAGATGAACACAAAATTCAAAGTCAAGGTTCAAACAAAACACTACATATGTTATTTAGTTTTCTTTTTGAATTGAGTGTTCTTCATCACAAATGTTAAAAAAACTCCAAGCTAAAATTCTATTAAAGGACAGAGACCTGGATGTGGCATCATTTTTTGTGTAATTTCTTAGAGTTTTATCTTTTTATTTTTTTAGAACTCCTTCTGATCAAATTGGTTAAATCATTTAAGTCCAATTCATTTGCTTTGGAAAATGATAATTTTCTCTAAATACTGCAAATATAATACAAACAATTTTAATTTTTTTTTTAACAATTTATTTTGGTATCTTTAACCTACAATTACATGTGCAATATTATGGTGATTAAACTACCTCTTTCATCAGGTCCCCCCCACCAACCCTATTACAGTCACTGTCCATCAGCGTAGTGAGATGAGAATCACTACTTGTCTTCTCTGAGTTGTACAGCCCTCCCTGTGCCCCCCCTACCTTATGTCTGCCAATTGTAATGCCCCTTTTACCCTCTTATCCCTCCCTTCCCATCCTTCTTCCCCAGTCCCTTTCCCTTTGGTAACTATTAATCCGTTCTTGGGTTTTGTGAGTCTGCTGCTGTTTTGTTCCTTCACTTTTTTTCTTTGTTCTTATACTCCACATATGAGTGAAATCATTTGATATTTGTCTTTTTTCGGCTTGGCTTATTTCACTGAGCATAATACCCTCTAACTCAATCCATGTTGTTGCAAATGGTAGGATTTGTTTTCTTCTTATGTCTGAGTAATATTCCATTGTGTATATGTACCACTTCTTCTTTATCCATTCATCTTCTGATGGACATTTAGGTTGCTTCCATTTCTTGGCTATTGTAAATAGTGCTGCAATAAACATAGGGGTGCATATGTCTTTTTGAAACTGGGCTGCTGAATTCTTAGGGTAAATTCCTAGGAGTGGGATTCCTGGGTCAAATGGTATTTCTATTTTGAGCTTTTTGAGGAACCTCCATACTGCTTTCCACAATGGTTGAACTAATTTGCATTCCCACCAGCAGTGTAGGAGGGTTCCCTTTTCTCCACATCCTCGCCAACATTTGTTGTTGTTTGTGTTTTGGATGTTGGCCTTCCTCACTGATGTGAGGTGATATCTCACTGTGGTTTTAATCTGCATTTCTCTGATGATTAGCGATGTGGAGCATCTTTTCATGTGCCTGTTGGCCATCTGAATTTCTTCTTTAGAGAAGTGTCTATTCATGTCCTCTGCCCATTTCTTAATTGGATTATTTGCTTTTTCAAACAATTTTAATTTTTGACAAATTTTTTTCAAATTATCCTAAATAATTTACAAGTTGGTGCCGCTGTTCATGAATTATGTTGCTTAGCTAATTTGAAATCTTTAGAGGAGTATTAATCTTTTTCATGCTTGTAGTGTCAGATTAGAAACTTTATATACCTATGAACCACAGAGTAATATGCTAGACTTTCAGGTAACTAGAATTCTGGGAATAAATAAACTCCACAAAATCAGAACCTTGAGAAAAAGCAGTTTCAAACATCGTGACAAATATAATTTTGCTGGCTAAGTATTCATATTGGCTTGCTTATTTCTTTAATGAGAATCCTTAATGAGAATTTCCTTGATGAGAATTTCTTGGCCAGTGCCATAATTGTATTTACAAAGATTTTTACATCTGGAAAGGATGATAGCAGTAGATAATGAGCTATAGTTAAAGATTAACTATCTGATCTAATGTCACACAGAACTGCAACTTCAAGAGTTGAATCCAAGTGTCTTAACTCCTTTCTTAACTCTATGCTGATCCCCCATATTCCCTTTCAAAGTACTATTAAAAAGTTTATTATCCGCTATTATTGCTCCATCTATCATTTTATATAGATATTAAGTTAGAAAAAGATTTTTTCTATGGAAAGGGAAGATATCAGCTATTCACAGCAGTATCACAGAATTTTTGCACGAAATTTTGATGTATTTCCTGTTCTTCACTATAGGTAACTTAATTAGTTTATAGTCTTCATTTTCTGAAAAAAATTTAATTTAATTTAAAAATGCTGTCAGTATTCTGTCCAAATAAAATTATCTGTGGAAGTTAGTTTAAGTTTAGGAGCTGGATGAAAAAATGTAATATCATTTTCTCCTATTGCAGAGACAAAGAAAAATTTTATGGTGCTGTATTTCTATAAAATATAAAAAGCAGAATAGAAAAGCAGAATAAAGGTAAGTAACTAGAACATATGTTTTCAGAAAAACAGGAACAATAAATGCTCAGACTGCTGGCAACTCCAGCCAACTCATCACACTCTATGACTTACCATAAACATTAATGCTAGAAATGGGATGTTATCAGGATTACAACCCAGAGACTTCATATGAAGTCAGATGAGGAGCAATGGCTTTACCTTAGAAATTGTCTGCAAACTGATTTAAAGTAAGAAAAAAAGTTTCTTTCCTGACTCCCTTCGTTCCTTAATTCTTTCCTTTTTTATTTGTGATAACAGCAGACCATCATCAGTCTTTCCTTTGGATGGCTGTAGATTTGGGGGGCAGTTTTCAAAGAGGGGAAAAACTGATTTATAGTAAATAGGGCATAGAAAAAGAGGTAGTCAATCAACAAAATTCAGTAGGCCCTTAGGTTCAAGAAGAAATGCTTTATCGAATGATATCTTTTCCTGGACTTTTTATATTCCTAAATTCCAGTAAAGGAAAGCATAGAAGAAGTTGCCTGATATAGAAGTTTTGTTACCTACGTTTTTCCTTTGTAAAGGTAATATGAACATGGTTCACAGTGATTAGAAATTGAAAAAAACAAGAATAATGTCCTGACCGGAAATAACTACTTTTTCTTTTCCATGTATTATTCTTTGTGCCTCTGCTATTTTATAATTGCTATAATCATACAATATGTCCAATTTGTTATTCAAACTTTGTACTTTCTAGGACAAGAATTATCCATTACATTATCTTAGAGTCAATGGTTCGGATATATTATATTCCTTCTCATTAATATATGACACATATCTTGCCATTTTATTTAATTTGTCAGAATAATGCTTCATTGAACATTTGCAGGCATATAGCTTTCCAAATAGTTCAGATTTTATTCTGAGAAATAGATTTACTAGGTTACAAAAAGTATAGTTATATTATTGCTTTTGATAAATGATGGCAAATTGCTTCCTGAAAATGTTATGTTGATTTTGAAAGCCAATAGTAATTATTGGCATTTATTACATACTTGCCAGCATTGATAAAATTTTTGTTTTGCTTTTGTCTTTTATCCCTTATCTATTCAAGACTTGATTCCAAAAATTTAGTAAAACCTATCAGCCAACTGAATGAAAGTACTGTAGAGGTGACAGGATACAGACTAGCTTTTAAACTATAAATGTGATTCCTAGGATATTAAGAAATGCATCCTCATCCAAAACCACATCAGATATACTTATTAAATTCACTTCATTAAACATAAACTAATTTTTCTATGTAGTTACATACATATGGATATGGATGATATAGATATTGATGATAAACATGTAGCTATAAAGAGATATATAATCTTAAAATATATATGACTCTGGAAGTGGTAGCATTCACTCTATGTCTTTCAAAAGTCAACTCATCCTCCATGACTTGATCCAGCATAGATCTTCAAATCTGTAAATATTCTATTTTATTTATGTAGTTTTTTTTAGTTCAAGCAACTGTAACTCTGTTAAAAAGGGCTTTTCTCAGTCAATTTGTGACATTTTACTGTGTTTTAGTCTAATAATTTTATAGTCTTAAGATATACTTTAAGCATGTAATTCATATATTTATTTATTTGTTAAGTACATTTTCTATTTGCCAGGCCCTGTGCTATCAACTTTCATCTGTAGAGTAATATAGAGATTTGTATTATAAAATAATGTGATTTTTCTCTTGTTAAATGTGCTAAAAGGATTAATAGTTATTGAGAATTTGCATTAACCTTATTTCCTTAAAATAAAGCCTACTTGGTCATGGAATTCTTTTGATAAACTGTTACATTTAATTTGTAATTTATTTTTTAGTTTTTTGCATTGATATTTGTGTTTATTTTTTCATACAGATAGAAAGAATTCAAGCATCACATAAAATCAAGCTTCTTATTGAATAATCTACTTTTCCTGACGGGTTTTCAATGCAATCTACATCAGATGTGAATTTCCATATTTCATGGATTTGTTTTGAACTCTATTCTCCTTCATACTGTCTAACAAAGTTTTAGAGAAAGTATTGATCTCATACAGCTGGGCATTCCTGATTACTCCAATCTACTCATATGTACTTTTCCCTTCCAAGTGAATTGTGAAATTAAGTTGTCAAATTCGAAATTCTTAGCATGACTTAAATTGATACTGACATTGAATTGAATTTAAAATTTGAAGAGGATTTATATTCTTTATAATATTGAATGTCCTCATTTAAGAATGTAGCCAATATATGTTTAATCAGATCTTTTTTGTCCTCTCCTGTTTTGGGGGAATCTTAAAAATTGCTTGAGTATTTTAAAACAAATTTCAGTCTCGGTGTTTTGAATGAGAACTTTTAAAATGTACTTTTCTAATTGGCTATCACTGAAGTAAAGAGAACTTAACTAATATTTTAAGTAATATTGAATTCATAACCATTCATCTTTAAAACTCTCTTAATAGTACACACAACTCTTTGATAAAACCTTACATAGCTTTTTGGTAATCATATGGATTGTGACTAATGACTTCAGTCATTTCCTTTCCAGTATCTTATACATCATATTGACTTTTCTAGTCTTATTTGATTGTTTGGCTATTCTTAATTTTAATAGGATTATCCAAATTCATACTATTAAGCATGACATTGTCTGTAAGTTTTGGAAAGTTATCAATATGCATTCTAGTCATAGTTTCATATGAATTTTATCAGGAGTGGCTTTGAACTTTATCAGATACTTTCTATATAGGAATGCAGAGAGTAATAAAATATAATTTTTCTTGGTTAGTATGACATGAAAAGAAATATTAATACTTCTATTTTTCAGGTAATGTCTACTTGGCCATGTTATTTTTTAAATAAATTGTTAGGTTTGATATTTTTTCCTTCCTTCCTCCCTCCCTCCCTCCCTCCCTCCTTCCTTCCTTCCTTCCCTCCCTCTCTCTCTTTCTTTCTTCCTTTCTTTCTTTTTTTACTATAAAGTTTGTACTAATCTTAATTAGTTGGAAGGCTTTTGATTTCTCGACTATTATGGGCTAATTTAAGTTTCATAATTATTTCTTGTTGCTGTTATGAGGAACATGGGCTCAAAACTATTTGGACCTACTATCTTTGTATTATTATATTTTTTTCCCATTAAGTTGTTATTGATATACACTCTTATGAAGGTTTCACATGAAAAACGTGGTTACTACATTCACCCATATTACTGAGCCTCCTCCATACCCCATTGCAGTCACTGTCCATCAGTGTAGTAAGATGCCACGGTGTCACTAACTTGTCTTCTCTGTGCTATACTGTCATCCCCATGATCCCCACTACACCATATGTACTAATCAAAATACCTTTCAATCCCCTTCTCCCTCCTTCCCCACCTGCCCTCCCTTTTGGTAACCCCTAGTCCCTCCTGGAAGTTTTCTGCTGCTGTTTTGTTCCTTCAGTTTTGCTTTTTTGTTTTACTCCACAAATGAGGGAAATCATTGGTATTTGTCTTTCTCTGCCTGTCTTATTTCACTGAGCATAATACCCTCTAGCTCCACCCATGTTGTTGCAAATGGTAGGATTTGTTTCCTTCTTATGGCTGAATATTATTACATTGTGTATATGTACCACATCTTCTTTGTCCATTCATCTACTGATGGACGCTTAGATTGCTTCCATATCTTGGCTATTGTAATTAGTGATGCAATAAATTTAGGGGTGTATATGTCTTTTTGAATCTGAAAACTTGTATTCTTTGGGTAAATTCCTAGGAGTAGAAGTCCCAGGTCAAATGGTATTTCTATTTTTAGTTTTTTGAGGAACCTTCATATTGTTTTCCACAATGGTTAAACCACCAGCAGTATAGAAGGGTTCCCCTTTCTCACATTCACCCCAGCATTTGTTGTTCTTAATCTTTTCGATGCTGGCCACCCTAATACTGTGCTTTTATTTTAATTTCCCTGATAATTAGCAAAGTGAAGAATCTTTACATGTGCCTGTTGGCCATCTGAATTTCTTCTTTGGAGAATTGTCTGTTCGTAACTTGCGCCCATTTTTTAATTGGGTTATTTGCTTTTTGGTTGTTGAGGCGTGTGAATTCTTTATGTATTTTGGTTGTTAACCCCTTGTCAGATACATCATTTGCAAATATATTCTCCCATACTATAGAATGCCTTTTTGTTCTACTGATGGTGTCCTTTGCTGTACAGAAGCTTTTTAGCTTGATGCAGTCCCATTTGTTCATTTTTCCTTTTCTTTCTCTCTCCCGAGGGGATGCGTTCAAGAAAAAGTTGCTCATGTTTATATTCAGGAGATTATTGCCTATGTTGTATTCTAAGAGTTTTATGTTGTCATGACTTACATTCAGGCACTTGATCCATTTTGAGTTTACTTTTGTGTATGGCATTAGACAATAATCCAGTTTCATTCTCTTGCATGTAGCTGTCCAGTTTTGCCAACACCAGTTTTTGAAGAGACTGTCATTTCCACATTGTATGTCCATAGCTCGTTTATTGTATATTAACTGTCCATATATGCTTGGGTTTATATCTGGGCTCTCTAGTCTGTTCTATTGGTTTATGGGTCTGTTCTTGTGCCAGTACCAAATTGTCTTGATTACTGTGGCTTTGTAGTAGAGCTTGAAGGTGGGAAGCGTAATACCCTCTGATTTATTCTTCCTTCTCAGGATTACTTTGGCTATCTGGGGTCCTTTGTGGTTCCATATGAATTTTAGAACTCTTTGTTAAAGTTCGTTGAAGAATGCTGTTGATATTTTGATAGGGATTGCATTGAATCTATAGATTGCTTTAGTGAGGATGGCCATTTTGACAATATTAATTCTTCCTACCCAAGAGCATGGGATAAATTTCCATTTATTAGTGTCCTCTTTAATTTCTCTCAAGAGTGTCTTGTAGTTTTCAGAGTATAAGTCTTTCACTTCCTTGGTTAGGTTTATTCCTAGGTATTTTATTCTTTTTGATGCAATTGTGAATGGAATTGTTTTCCTGATTTCTCTTTCTGCTAGTTCATTATTAGTGTATAGGAATGCAACAGATTTCTGTGTATTCATTTTGTATCCTGCAAATTATGCTGAATTCACATATTAGTTCTAGTAGTTTTGGAGTGGATTCTTTAAGGTTTTTTATGTACAATATCATGTCATTTGCAAACAGGGACAAATTGACTTCTTCCTTACCAATCTGGATGCATTTTATTTCTTTGTGTTTCTGACTGCCATGGCTAGGACTTCCAGTACTATGTTGAATAAAAATGGGGAGAGTGGGCATCCTTGTCTTGTTCCCGATCTTAAAGGAAAAGCTTTCAGCTTCTCGCTGTTAAGTATGATGTTGACGGTGGGTCAGTCATATGTGGCCTTTATTATGTTGAGGTACATGCCCTCAATACCCATTGTGTTGAGAATTTTTATCAAGAATGGATGTTGAATTTTGTCAAATGCTTTTTCAGCATCTATGGAGATGATCATGTGGTTTTTGTCCTTGTTTTTGTTGATGTGGTGGATGATGTTGATAGATTTTCAAATATTGTACCATCCATGCATCCCTGGGATGGATTCCACTTGATCATGATGTATGATCTTTTTGATGTATTTTTGAATTTGGTTTGCTAATATTTTGTTGAGTTTTTGCATTTATGTTCATCAGGGATATTGGTCGGTAATTTTCTTTTTTTGTAGTGTCTTTTCCTGGTTTTGATATTAGAGTGATGCTGGCCTCATAGTATGAATTTGGAAGTATTCCCTCCTCTTCTAATTTTTCTTAAACTTTAAGGAGGATGGTTATTAGGTCTTCACTAAATGTTTGATAAACTTCAGCGGTGAAGCCATCTGGTCCAGGCATTTTGTTCCTATGTAGTTTTTTGATTACCAATTCAATTCATTGCTGTTAATTGGTCTGTTCAGATTTTATGTTTCTTTCTGGGTCAGCCTTGGAAGGTTGTATTTCTCTAGAAAGCTGACCATTTCTTCTAGGTTATCAAGTTTGTTAGCATATAATTTTTCACAGTATTCTCTAATAATTCTTTGCATTTCTGTGGTATCCATTGTGATTTTTCCTTTCTCATTTCTGATTCTGTTTATGTGTGCAGACTCTCTTTTTTTCATGATAAGTTTGGCTAAGGGTTTATCTATTTTGTTTATTTTCCCAAAGAACTAGCTCTTTCTTTCATTGATTCAATTGTTTTATTCTTCTCAATTTTATTTATTTCTGCTCTAATCTTTATTATGTCCCTCCTTCTACTGACTTTGGGTCTCATTTGTTCTTCTTTTTCTAGTTTTGTTAATTGTGAGTTTAGACTGTTCATATGGGATTGTTCTTCTTTCCTGAGGTAGGCCTGTATTGCAATATACTTTCCTTATAGGACGGCCTTCGCTGTGTCCCACAGATTTTTCAGTATTGAATTATTGTTGTCATTTGTGCCCATATATTGCTTGATCTCTGTTTTTATTTGGTCATTGACCCATTGGTTATTTAGGAGCATGTTATGAAGCCTCCGTGGGTTTGTGGGCTTTTTCATTTTCTTTGCGTAATTTATTTCTAGTTTCATACCTTTGTGGTCTGAGAAGCTAGTTAGCATAATTACAATTTTTTTAATTTACCATGGCTCTTTTTGTGGCCTAGTATATGATCTATTCTTGAAAATGTTCCATGTGCACTTGAGAAGAATGTGTATTCTGCTTCTTTTGGGTGTAGAGTTCTGTAGATGTCTGTTAGGTCCATCTGTTCTAATGTGTTGTTCAGTGCTTCTGTCTCCTCACTTATTTTCTGTCTGGTTGATCAGTCCTTTGGAGTGAGTGGAGTGTTGAAGTCTCCTAAAATGAATGCATTGCATTCCATTTCCCCTTTCAATTCTGTTAATTGGTTTCACATATGTAGGTGTTCCTGTGTTGGGTGCAGAGATATTTATAATGGTTATATCCTCTTGCTGGAATGACCCCTTTATTATTATCTAAAGTTCTTCTTTGTCTCTTGTGACATTGTTTTGAAGTCTATTTTGTCTGATACAAGTACTGCAATTCTTGCTTTTTTCTCCCTATTAGTTGCATGAAATACCTTTTTCCATCCCTTCACTTTCAGTCTGTGTATCTCTTTGGATTTGAAATGAGTCTCTTATAGGCAGCATATAGATGGGTCTTCTTTTTTTATCCATTCTGTGACTCTATGTCTTTTGATTTGTGCATTCAGACCATTTACATTTAGGGTGATTATCAATAGGTATGTAATTATTTCCATTGTAGGCTTTGGATTCGTGGTTACCAAAGGTTCAAGGTTAACTTCCTTCCTATCTAACAGTCTAATTTAACTCAGTATGCTATCACAAACACAGTCTAAAGGTTCTTTTTTTCCATCCTATTTCTTCCTCTTCCATTATTTACATATTAGGTGTCATATTCTGTTCTCTTTGTCTATACCTTGACTGACTTTGGGGTTAGTTGATTTAATTTTGCATCTCCTTAGTAATTAGTTGTTCTACTTTCTTTACAATGGGTTTATTTCCTCTGGGGACAGCTATTTAGCCTTAGGAACACTTCCATCTATAGCAGTTCCTCCAAAATACACTGTAGAGGTGGTTTGTTAGAGGTAATTCTCTCATCTTTTGCTTGTCTGCAAATTGTTTAATCCCTCCTTCAAATTTAAATGATAACGTTTCTGGGTAGAGTATTCTTGGTACTAGACCCTTCTGCTTCATTGCATCATTAAATATATCATGCAAGTACCTTCTGGCCTGTAACGTTTCTTTTGAGAAGTCTGATGGTAGCCTGATGGGTTTTCCTTTGTATGTGATCTTATTTCTTTCTCTGGCTGCTTTTAATAGTCTGTCCTTATCTTTTATCTTTTGCCATTTTAATTATATGTCTTGGTGTTGCCTTCCTTGGGTCCCTTGTGTTTGGAGATCTGTGTACCTCCATGGCCATAGAGAATATCTCCTCCCCCCGATTGGGGTAGTTTTCAGCAATTACCTCCTCAAAGACACTTTCTATCCCTTTTTCTCTCTTGTTATTCTTCTTCTGATACTCCTATAATGCCAAGATTGTTCCATTTGGATTGGTCGCACAGTTCTCTCAACATTATTTCATCCTAGATATCCATTTATCTCTCTGTGCCTCAGTTTCTTTGTATTCCTCTTCTCTATTTTCTATTCCATTTGCCGTCCTCTCCATCCTATCTAATCTGCTTTTAAATCCCTCCATTGTATGTTTAATTTCTGATACTGTATTCCATAATGATTGTATGTCTGTCTGGAATTCTTCCCTGTGTTCTTGAATATTTTTTTGTACCTCCAAGAGCATATTTATGATTTTTATTTTGAAATCTCTTTCAGGAAGATGTATAAGTTCTGTTTCACTTGCCCCTTTTTCTGGTGTTTGTGGGATTTTCATTAGAACCAGGTTCCTTTGACTTTCATATTTGTATGTGGCACCCTCTAGTGCCATGAAGTTCCACTGTCTGGAACTAGTCATCTCCTGGAGCAATGTTCTGGGTCCCATCAGAGGAGCAGTGCTGGGGCCTGGGAGGGGGAAAGAATTGTTTCCTACTTCCTGGCTGCTGTGCCTGCCTCCACTGCCAGAACCAGTGTGCCGAATACACAGGTATAAGCCTCTATGCTTTGCATTTGTAGCTGCCATAGGCGGGGCTTCCCTATGGCTGACCTGACACCAGGGCAGGAGCTGCTGGTTTGTGAGTTGCTGTGGGCTGGTTGGGAGAAAGGCACAGCAGGCTGCATATCACTGTTGGGGTCCTTGGAGCTGTGTAGCCAGCCAGTGGGATTTAGCACCTGAAGCTCCTGAAAGTTCCCAATCTGCTGGGCAGTGTGTGCCTGGGAAATTTTGTCCACCCGTCCTTCCTCCTGAGCATTAAGCTCTGTGCCGTCCTTGCCCCTTTAGCAGCCCTCTCGCTGTCAGAAGTCTCTCAGACTGCCCACCTTTCTTTTGTCCCAGAGCAGCTGAATATGGATTCCTGTTTTCCACAAGTTGCTGGAATCTCAGTCTCTGCAGGTATTCCACCTGTCTTAGCTTTCTAACCCCACTAATCTCCAAAGCAACATGCAATGTAGGTTCATGCTCCCAGAGCAGATCTCCAGAGCTGGGTTTTCAGCAGTTCTAGGCCTCCACTCCCTCCCTGCTCTATTTCTGTTCCTCCCACCAGTGAGCAGGGGTAGGGGAAGGGCTTGGGTCCCTCTGGATCATGACTTTGGTACATTACCCTGTTCTGTGAGATCTGTTCTCTTCCCCAGGTGTATGCAGTGTGGTGCAGCCTTCTTTCCTGTTGCTCTTTCAGGATTAGTTGTATTAATTATATTTTCGTATTATATGTGGCTTTGGGAGGAGGCTTCTGTCTCACCTCTCATGCCACCATCTTTAATCTCTCCTCCTACTTTTTTATGGGTGTAACTATGGTTTCCTTAAAATATTTCTTGCATAATTAATACTAATACAAGTTTTATAATTTGGGTGTCAATATTTAAATTTTTCCTATAATATGTACTTCACCCAGTTTTCAAAAAATTTAATATAAATTTGTACTCAAATTTTTCCCCAATAATTTATATCTGTAGTTATTACTTCTTTGCATTAAATTTTTAATAAGAATTACAAATTATTTGCCATTTTATTAGTCTTTTTAATGAAACGTTGGGATTTTTATTGACTTGTCTTTTATTGTTACATTGCATTTTTCTGTTTGATTGATTTGTAATTTTATTGACATTAATTCCTTTAATTTACAGGGATTTTAAGATATTTTCTGGCATTTAAAATGAATAGCTACTTAACTCTCAGTTTTTATTTCTCTAATATGGTAAGCACTTCATTGACAGAGTATGTGTCTTTATTTTTTCCTACTTCTTCTTTTGGATTACAAATAAGTTAGAAACCTGCATGTCTACTAGACTATTACCTATCATAGGGCAGGGACAGTGTGTTTCCAATTTTGTATTCACTGTCCACTGACAGTCATAGCATGGTACCTAGTACCTGCTGTATTTAATAAATACATATTGAATAATACGTTTTTTTGTTGCTCATGATTTCACATATAGTAAGTGTTCAGGAACTATGGAAATAATGAGTAAATGAAGATAACTAGTTGATACATTTTACATTATCATCAATATAAATGTTCATATGAGTCTTCTAATGCTCCTCCCTTTCTGGCTTCCATCATTCAGAAGATACAGTGCTATCAATTCTATCCAACAGTAGCAATAATTAGCTAACATTTTGATTCAGAATTATAAGTTCCAGTGATTGTGCCAAGTATCATAAGTGCATTATCTCATTTCATCCTTACCACAGTTCTATGAAGGCTTTTAATATCTACATTATATACATGAGGAAAATGAGATGGAAGAGAGACATTAAGTAAATTACCCAGACACCCCTAGGTATTAAATAGCCAAGTGGAAAAATAACCTAGCCTGTTTAATTCCAAAGGCTGTACACTCAACCACTATTCAAAACTGCCTTTTGTATTGTGTATTTCCCAATTCCATATTTACCTCCTCTCTCATTGTCATGAGATGCAAGCCTCTGTTATTTATCCTCTAGATCACTACCATCAATTGTTAAAGGACATTGCCTAAAATGTAAAATGATCATAATACTCTCATTATTAATATAACCAATGGGTTATTCACAAAATAGGGTAAAATCAGTATTTCTACCTTGACAAACAAGGTATTTTATTATACCTAGCTTACTTCTCGGGGCTTATTTCTTGTATATCCTACACTTCCATCTAGCCCTCAGATATCCCCAGTATGCTATATTCTCATTTTAGCTCTCTAATGTATATGTTATGTTAAAAAGTGGGCCTAAAATGAAGTCACTTATGCTGAACCCCACAACAAATCAAGATTTAATGCCTAACCTAATTGCAGTTTCAGCCCCAAGGAATGTAATGTTTAACCAGATAACCTGGAATTACCTGGTCTGCATTAGTTATATAGTCTTCCCAACAGACCCTTCTGTTCTTTGCATTCTTTGCTCATAACTTCCTCCCTTCCCTTTCTGCCTTTAAAGCCTTTCCTTTTCTGTAGCCCAATGGAGCTCCTTCTATTGCTAGATGTATGTTAACCTGATTCTTGAATAAAACCAATTAAGTCTTCAAGTTTACTCAGTTGAAATTTGTTATTTAACAAGTATTACCATTTTATAGAAATGAAACTGAGGTGCCAACAAGTTAAATATAAATACATTAAACAAATTCTCTCACAATTTCATGGTAAAACCAGAATTTTAACCAAGGAAAACTTTGATTCCCATTCTTATGCTCCTTAAAAACCACTCTATTCCAATGCAAATGTTATATCACTGAAGCAAAATATTTCAGTTGTTCCTTTAAACTTTTCCCATTGTATGCCATCATCTAGAATGCCAGGATCAACGTCCATATATATCAGCAAGGAAGACAAGTAATTTATCAGATCACCACATCTTAATTTAAGAACAATGTTTCCAAAATTGTAATGAGAATTTTCACAGCCAAGTTCACTGAATGTCTATGTGTTTTCATTTATAAGAAATGAAAACAATGCCACATTAAAGCAAAGACAATATATTTCTACTTCAATTAATTTTCTATTAACCAAGAATTAATTCACCAAGCAAATATAATCAGACTATATTCTAAGAAGATACAAAGACATGATACTAGAACAAAGTCATCTTAGTTAACTAACCTTACAATAATAATAGCATCTCTGGAAGAAATCAAAAAAAATTCTTAATAATGTCTATACTTTTTTATCTTAATCTGAACTGAAGCTGAAAATACACTGTTTTTCAGACTACAATTTATGGTAGTATTTATTATCCAGCTTCCTTGAGCACCAGTTAAAAAATGAAAAAACAAAAAATTAATCCAGATTACTGTTGTTGTATTATCTTTTCTGTGTATTGTGTTTGTGAATGCTCAGCCAAAAGATGCTGTGTAAATAAGAGCAGTTATAATTATAGTTAGTTTGGGTGCTGGGTTAAAATAACTGATGCATTCTTTTTCAATGTAAAACATAATAAGATAAAACATCCAAGAAATTATGTTAGAAATGGACATAATCCAAGTGATCATTTCCAAAAGAAATTCACTAACTTTATATGATGCCTCTTCTAGTAACTAAATAAAGTCAGCTCAGGTAATTACACCATAGAAATGATGTAATTATTCATGGGTTGAAAGGAATAAGAGAATGTGACTCATCAATGAAGATACATTGTAAGGAAAGAGCAAAGGGTAGATTGAATTAAGGGGATATAATTTAATAGTTGTCATTTCTGAAGCTTACAAGAAAGCAGTATATAAAAAAAATTTTTTAAGTTATAAATATGGTTGCTGATGAAGTCAGAGGATCCAAGCTCAAAAAAGCTTTTGAAGAAAGAGAGAGAGAGGGATTGTGAGAGTTCTTGCATAATGGACTTCTTATTCAAAATAATTTGGGAAAGTCCTCCTGTGGTACTTTTCCAAAGGCCAAATTTGATATTTGTCTATGATCTCTGGTATATCATGATACCTCAGCTCTATTCATTTAAATACTATTTGCTTAAACTCTATTCACAATCATATTGTTGAGAGGAAATCAAAAAGGGAGATCACTACAGATGTGTAAGAATATGCAACCAGTAGTTAGTACCTAAAAACTACTTACATTATGATTTACAAGACAAGATGACCCCCAAAAGTCCTAGCCTCTATCACAATATTAGGTGTTTGATAATTTGAGTAAATGTTTCTTATATTCTTCCTCTAGAAAAAATATAACATTATTAGCATTTTGTCAGATAAGATTGCATGGCTCAGCATAGTCATTCGTAATTAAAACAACACCAGCAGTTTACTGTGTGAATTTGCTTAGTTTTTGTTGACTACTAGAAAATTAATGCTATTCTCTTCCTTTTCTTTCATCATAAAGTTCCCTTTTATTTTAGTAAGACTTTGTGGTGAGCTAAGACAATCCAAAACTGAAAATTTCATAATGACTTAAAAATAGATAAAATGCATACTTAGAGTGGAAAGAGCACAATTGGAGAGTCGAGTCAATGACATGTCTGAGATTGCGTTCACCATGGCCTTTCCACTGGCTTGCCTGCTTCTTTCCCTAAGTTTATTTGTCTCCATAGAGCTTATCACATTATAATATCCTATACAATTTATTTATTTACATTTCTCTAATCTGTTGACTCCTTTAACACCAGTTCTGAAAGGGACATATTTGCAGATAAACAAATGTTTCTATAGAGTTAATGAATAAAGATATAATCAAACACATCCATTTCTCTTTGTTTTACATTTTCAAACATAAAGTCCAAATAGGTGAGAACTGATGTGCTTGATAATATTAACAATACTGTATAATATTCTGATCTTGGAACGAAAAGCCTTAATGATCTCTCAGTGAATTTTTATTTTGCCTGAGACAGTAAATGAATAATGATTATGTAAGCAGTCTTTAACAACAAACTTAAAGTACGTATTTTCTCCAGTTTATTTTTAGGAAGGAAATAAATTGAATAAAAACCAAGGCAACATTTGCATTCATGGTTTTAAAGTTGTTATATTTACTTATATTCATATAAAATTGTAGTCCTTTATTTAATATCTATATTTTAGTATAAAGTCATTTTTGAAAAGTTTTTATTCAAGAACATGATGATATTCTTTTGCCAATGTCCATATATAATTAGAAAACAATTACTTCTATTCAGTGACTTAAAAAAATATATTAACTAGAAAGAAAACTGTAACAGACTGCTTAACATATATTCCAGAAAAAGATCTTCTAGGTTTTATTTATGTAGAAATAAACTTAGCATTAAATACTCTGAGATTTGTATCTAAGCATGGAAACTGAAACATAGGAAACTATTTTAATACATATTATATGCTGGATATAAGCATAAAAATAATAAAATTTCTTCAGGAGATAGGAAATGGAAGCAGATGAAAGTTCTTTAAAAATGTAAAGTGGAAAAACCCATTTTCCATGAATGACATGTGGGTTTAAATTATTTTCCCTCAAAGAGATAGGTTTTCAGCCTGTGCTAATGGTTACATAACATAAACATGGTCTTAAACATGAAACCACTTTCTTGGGTAGCAAACATGAGTACTTCATAGATGAATGGGATCAAATGACTGTTCATCTTTTTTTATTCAAGTTTTGGTTTTATAAATTATTTTGGGGATAATTCATCATAACAATATTTTCCAAAAGGGATTCTTAGGCAGAAGTTGAGATAAAGTATAGAGTACAGTTAAAGTTCATTTTGTTAACACAGCATTATCCAGGTTTAAGGGCTGTAGTAGGTATTGATGTTTTTTAGGCATATTTCTGGTTCCTCCCCTACTGATCTATGGGAGTATTTCACTTCCTGGTCCCCATGAAATTATACATGGCTTTGTGACTTCCTCTAGCCAATGCAGTGTGTGTGTAATTGTGGGTCCTTACCATGGAGAAAGATTCTAAGCACCGGCATATATTTCCTTTTCACTTCCTTAGCAACTAGTGACATTACAGAAGGTAGATTCTCCATTATCCTGCTTTCTGCATAAGGATGACAGAACAGAGCCTTTAGTAACCCTCAACAGATGTGTAACTGTGAAAGAAAGAAATCATTATTATATTAAGTCACTGATATTTGGGGGCCGCTTGTTACTGCAGCACATTCTAGCCTGTCCTGAGTGTACATATACTGTTACTTTAAATTATGTTCTGCTATTTAAAAAACTATCGTATGTAAGCTTACCTTAAAGTTTAGCTTTCTGAAAGCAAGGAAACTATCATAGTGTAAATAAGAGTGTGGTGCCCACCAAACTCTTTCGTTTAAACAAATGGCTCAGGGAAAAGAAATGCTGGAAAGCACCAAGTGTTCCGTACATCTAGAAGATGAAAGGATATGCAGGGAAAAAGTTTCAAATAGGGGATTTTGCTGTTGACTTACATGAGTCATAGAGGGATCAATGGAAGGTTTCCAAGATAAGGGGGAATAGGATAGAGTCAGAAAAATAAAAGTACAAGAGCAAGTGGAGATTAGAGCAGAGAAAGAGGGATTCTAAGAATCCTGTTTTTTTCTGAAATGTAAAATAAGGGACACAGTACACTAGGAGATAATTCCAATTGTCCCAAGGAAGGTAGCAAGGCTGTGAATGTTGAGGTGAGGGAAGGGTTGGGTTGTTCCTGTGTATAAAGAATTCTGAGGCTCACATTTGACTTTTGCTGATGGAGGAATCATGGCTGCAGAAGAGGAGTCTTACACCTCCTATTCAGGCATCCTCTTGACATCCAGAAATTGTTCTCAAAGGAGTGATTCTATTCTAAGCATATAAGCTCATTCTTGACTTCTGTTGTAAAAGTGCTCTGAGCTCCTATGGAGCAGTCTTTCTCTAAGTATATAAACACTCTTGACCATTGCCAGTGGTATATTAGAAGTCTCACCCTGTGACACTTCTTTTTAGCTTGTATTACTGACATTTATGTACAAGTTTTGTCTCTCATAATAGATAATAGGCTTCTTGAAGGAATATCTGTGTCTGATTTATTTTTATATTTATCATTATACAGTGCCTGAAATGTGTTGGACAGAATGTTCATTCTTTTACTCAATCAATATTGAATGCCACCTTTGTTTTGGGTATCATGAAAAACATTGAGAATATAAAATGAACAAGGCATCCTGCCTAAATGTATTACTCAGGGTTCTCCAGAGAAACAGAACCAATAGGACATGTGTGTGTGCATGTGAGTGTGTGTGTGTGTCCATACATGCACATGCATATGTGTGAAGGTAGGGGAGGAAAGAGAGAGAAAGAGATTTTCAGGAATCGGCTCACAGGATTGTGGAGGCATGGAAAATCCAGTATTTGTTGGGTAGATGGACAGGCTGGAGACCCATGGAAGAGTTGCAGTTAAAGTCCAAACATAGTCTACTGGCAGAATTCCTTCTTGCTCAAGGGAAGAGTCTTTGTTCTGTTAAAGCCTTCATCTGATTTGATGAGGCCAACCCACATTATAGAGGGTAATCTTCTTTACTGGAAGTCCACTGATTTCAATGTTAATCTCATCCAAGAAAATTCTCATAGAAACATCCAGAATAACTTGGCCAAATATCTGGGCACCTTGGCCCAACCAAGTTGACACATAAAATTAATTGTCATACTTATCACAAGAATCACTAAACTGAAATCTAGTAAGTAAGCAAGATGCATAAAAGAGCATTTCCAATATAGTGAAGAAGTGGATGAACAGGGTACAATGGGAACACATTTGGAGTGTGAAGCCCAATCCAAACTGAGAGATCAGGAACAGTTTTTGAGAGATATCAAATCATTAATGAAAATGAGAAGTTATTCTTATGGGGTTTGTGTGTGGGGGTGTTTGTGTGTGTGTTAGAAGTGGTAGTAATAGCAGTAATGGTGGTGATGACAATTGGATAAAAATACTCTACTGTAGAATGACGGAGTGGTGGTATCATGTGCAAAGGGCCAAGATGGAAGAGAGCATGAGTTCCTTAAAAACTGCATGAGAAATTAGTTTGCAAAGGTCAAGAAAGTTCTGAATATGAGGGCTCTTTGATGTTAGCCTAACAAGTTTGGAGCTTTTTTGGGGAATTCAGTGCAGAATTGTGAGTTGAGAAAAACAGAATCAGATATGAATTTAAGGACAATTACTTATGCAGCAGGTAGTGGGTTGAAACAAAGAAATGCCAAAAGCAATGGGATCAACCTGGAAGGTAATGTTTACTCAGTAAAGACTCTCATTTCAAGAGATCCCAATTTATAGAGAATATTCTGAATTTTATTTGTCAACTAAAATACACATAGATTCAGGTGAATTACCTTTGACTCAATTATATTTTTTTCTCCTAGGGTAATTTCTTGTGCCTACAGCTTGTTGAAATTAAATTCCATGGAGTCCAAAATGGTCCAATTAGCAACTGATACTAATATATGACCTTGAGACAGGATATATGAAGGATATCTAGTGAGCTTAGAATAAGTCATTTTAATATAAACATGGTTCTGTGACAAAATTTTAACAATTAGTCACCCTCACTTAACACCAGCATTCCAATTCTGAAACTTGTCCACACTTAGCATATCACTCCTCTTGTTCCTCAGTTTATTCACTTGGATTGCTTCTGTGATTATATATCTCACTTACCAAATTTTAATATATTTGGAGAGCAGTCTAATTTTGATATTTGAACATAGTGAGTTCCAAACAAATATTCCATAAATGCACAGAGAAAGAAAAGAGCATTTTCAGCCTCTTTGAAAATATTCTTGATGATTCAAGCCTCAGGAGTAATTAAGTGTCTTTTTGAGTAATGATAGTAAATAATCACTGTATAAGAGAAAACCCATCACTTGTTAAAAGGTGAATTGCTCTAATTAAAAAGAAAATAGTTGTAAATTGATTTCTGAGAGCATGTTGTCTTCAGTTCACCCATATGAGACAAAGAAAAATTGGATCGTGGTTTATCTTAAATAATTATTTGCAGAGATCTGTCTGAAAGCATTGTCTAGTTCAAATGACCTTGTTAATTGTGCAAATTTGAAGTGGTACTTCTGAATTTTAGATAATATGATACCATAAGGCCTTGAAAATTGATGTATTCAAAATCATTTGTGATTAAAATGAATGCTTATTCATTGGCCTATTTTGCATTTTAATACATACTATTTCTTTAAGTAAAACACAAATGTTTTATTGAGTGGTAGTGAATGAGAAGACCTGAAGTCACAATCCTCTGCTTGTGCAAACATTACTTTGGCTAAGTCCATCTCAATGGAATGTAATGCCAAGCACAAGGCACAAAATTCTGCCACTGAGATGCAGCACCATTGGAATACATTACACTCTATTAAACTGCCTTCTGGCTTTATGAAATGTAAACTAAAAGTAATGAACTGAGATAAAGCCAGACAAAGAGAAAACAATATCTGTGCAAATTCAAAACAGAAGGAGAAAGAAGCTGCTTAGAGCACTTCAGGAATAAAATAGCTATTACTTGTAAAATGCTCCTATGATCAGCACAATTATTTTTCCCCATAATCAAAACATTCACAATGGCCTCTATTTTAGGAAGATTCTACATATCATATCCATCTCTAAACGGGCCATGCATCCTCCTGAAAAGGCCTTTTTGTCATGGTTATTGCTCTAAGAATAAACTTCAAATTCTGTAATATTCACACAAGAAATTTTCTCCAGTGTTACTATATCCACATACTTTGTGCCTATATCCACACAGCTGGACAGGACAGGTGAAAAACAGAATTTCACTGACTAGCCTCATTTCAAATTTCTTACATTAAATCAATGTAAGCATGATTTCTCCTCCCTGCTGCTCGTAAGCATGCAGTTCCTGGACCACACAGGCTTCCACGCTCCAAAATGGATGTTCATTCTGTCACCTCTCTCCTCAGAAACGATTCCCTGTCCTTACACGCAGCTTACAACTATGCTTTCCAATTTATAAGAGAAAAGAGAATCAGTAGGAAGAGAATGTCCTCAGGTCCCTTCTACATTATCTGTCCACCCATGAGCATCACCCACATGCTTTGCTTTCTCCCTCCTGTTATTATCACTGAACTCTCCTGGCCTTCAGTTATGGCCAATCTCTCCATGTTTTCCCAAGTCTCCATCCCTTCTGATCTATCTGAAGATATCCTGTGAGAATTCTTTCCTAATTCTCTAGTAACATCAGTTCTTTTCCTTTCTATTGTATCATTCCTATCAGTGTGCAAATATGTTATTTTTCCTGTTTTAGAAAAGTACTCTCTGTTGCTACCATCTTTCTCCTATCTCTACCTTTGTACTTTTCTGTTCACCTTTTCAGCAAAAATTTTCAGAAGAGTTGGCTGTACTTGCTGCTAGAATTTTTCCTCTTTGATTCTGTCTTGAACTCATTCCCATCAGGCTTTTGCATATGATACTTAACATGTCCAAAATCGTGCTCCCAACACTACTGGTACCTCACCCTCTATACAACATATGTTGAAATCTTTCCCATCTTACCATTCCAGTTGTTCACCCCCAAACCCTCAGAGCTACCTTTTATTTCTCTGTTTCCCCACCCCACAGACAATCCATTGACAAATTCTGCCAATTCCACCTTCAGAAAATATTGTAAAAACAGAACCAATTCTTATGTAAACACTTCTGCCAGTTTGTTCCAAGCCACCATAATATCTTGCCTGAATTCGTGCTGTACTTACTGCTTCCCTTGTTTCCACTTGTACTTATGTCTATCTATTTATCACACAGTACCTACAGCATGTCATTTCTCTACTCAAAATAGTGCAATGGTTTCCCCAGCCACTCAAAATAAAGAGAATTCCTTCCTATGGCCTACAAGGCTCTACAGGAAGTCCCTTTTAGGTTTCTAACATTATCTTCAACACTCTAATGGATGTAATGTCCTTCTCACTGTTTCTCCAACACAGATATGCTACCATTTTATGAGAGTTTTAGAAATCTCTGACCTGGAATGCTCACCATAGCCTTTTCTCTCACTCCTTACTCAGTATTACCTGAGTTTTAATATTCAAATCTGCCAACCCACATCTCATCTCTCTGTCCTGTTTTATTTTTCTTCTTGGTAGGTATCACTATCTATCATATTATATCAGTTATTTATCTATCTATCTAAATCCTGTTTTTTGGACTTATGTATGTTTGTAAACTGGTTTTCTGGGGAAAAAGAGAGCCCAGATTTGTAGCATTTGCTGAACTCCATAGTATTTATGGAGCTGAGTTGTGTGTTGTGTGTATGTCTCCATGCACACATTCTGTGCTCAGTGACATTATACTGGTAGCCTGAAATTGGTCATGATTAGTATATAACATATGATAATATTTGTTGAATGAATGAGTGAATTAGTAAGCTAAGACAATTCAAATTTCTTCAACACAGATATGCTACCATTTTATGGGAGTTTTCATATAGACTCTTCCAACTGGGAGGGCATAAAGTAATTCAATACAGCAAATGTCAATGACCATGAAATAAGTGGATTTTGGACATATGAAACACAATGGGAAGGAGTCTTCTGGGACAGAAATTCAAAGTTGAAGACACAGTTAAGAATATGGCAAATAAATGGTGAGGAAAAACATGTAGCTTGAAATAACTCACTTTCTGAACTATCACAAATATTTACTATAATAATTTGCCAATTTTACTCCGGATTTGGAAGCTGAATAGAAAACACTGCTGTAATGAATTTGCATATACAGTGAAGCAGTTGTGACTAACCTAGGGTCACTTTTCATGATATTATTGGCGCATGCTGCATCATCTTATCATCTTCCCCATACTGTTGAGTAAAAATGTCTTCGAAGAAAGTTAAAAAGTCTCTGAAGAAAGTAGATGTATGAGCCTTAAACAAAGTTTTTAAATTTAGAAGAAAATTTGGAAGTGATAAAGATTATTGCAAGAGATAAATGTGTAAAAGTTATAAGCTTGGCCATGGACATCTATTGTCCACATTATTTTGCTGTATGTGAGAAAAAAAAACTATCATACTGTATTTTTCCATAAAGATTCACCATGTTCCTTAAGCACAACACAGAATACTTGAAAAATTAGAGAAATACCTTGTGCAATGGATTAATAGGCACAAATAGCATAGGAGTCCATGAACCACTGTGTGGTTATAGCAGAGGTCTTGGACATCTTTGGGGACCTGCCGAAGGTGATAGAGGATTTGATGAAGGCATTGGGTTTCAACTTCACATGAAGGATGGCTCAAGATATTTAACAGCCACGTAACCCTGCAAAATGTAAACAACTTGGATAAAATAACTTCAAATAATAGTGGAGTTTTAGTTTTCCCAGTGAAGAAAATTAATGAAAAGGTGACTATATTGCACAGCAAATGTTCAACCGTAGAGAAATGCAGATTTCTTTTTTTCAATGACTGATTTCTCATATATTTATTTCAGAAGATGAGACAAATTAATATGCCAGGACTTGTACCAGATGGGATAAAATTAACCTGAATTATGTTATTAAAAAAAATCAAAGCCAGCCTTAAGTTTGGGAAATGTCCTTTTCCTGTTCCCAAACCACATGAATCAGATGCAATTGCAGAGATAGAAAGAATAATAGACACTCTCTAGGTTCCTTATGAAAAAGAGGTTGAGATCACATTACAGAGATCTTTGAATGCATAGTGGGTTAAACTTTATTCTGTAGAAACTAAAGAGGCTTAAAAGTGTCCACCTAAGAAAGTAACATGATAAATTCTATGCTTTTAGAATATTTCATCCAGCAGCCATGTCCAGAAGAGACTGAGAGAGAAAGAGAAAATGGAGAAAACATAAAACGAATTCATTAGTATAAGAGAAGTGATAACACCTCAATCTAGTGAACTAGTAGTGGTAATAGATAAGAAGTCATATTTGAAAGATATTGCTCATTTAGAATTGATACAATAAGGAAATGATTGAATTTTGGAAGCAAAGATTATGCAGAGTCCGATAAACTTAATTTAGCAATCTATGAAAACAGGCAGCTTTATTCATTCAATAATGTTTATTGGGCCCTTACTATGTACCATGCTCTGAGCTACAAATAATGGATAAAAAGACAAATAAGGCCTGGTCTCTTCTCTTAAGTAGCTTGGAGGTTATTGGGGAATGAAATAAGGTAAAAAGTAGAATAGTAGAGTGAACTTAAGTGGCCAGGAGATCCCCTAGGAATAAACATTCAACAGGCATTGAAAATGTGAAACCAAAATATTTTTAGGTTTGTTTTCCCATTGCTATTTTTATTTTTAGTAGAGTAAAAAGTTTTCCTTCCATATTTGCAGCTGTGCAGTGAGATCACCATTAGTACAAAGCTTAAAAATCAAACTGTTATTTTTTTGTTGTTATATGAATTTTTTGTTACATGTCTTGTTAGAGAAAAAGGAAAATGAAATACTTTCAAAATAATTCATCATAATAAAGCTATCCTTGGTCTCAGCTTTGTCATAAGTATAATTATGGAAGATATGAGTTAGGAAAAGAAAGTTGCAAATGAAGGATGAAAAATATATACACCACCAAAAAAAAACAACCTCTTTCAGTTTTAACCATAGCAGCCTGAATTCTGTTCTGAAAAATTGATGGTACCTCTCTGCCTGTTTATATGAGTAATCTTGGTCAGACTACAGGGAAAACAAAATGTAAAGCCCTACCCATTCTTAGGAGGACATGCCTGCTGTAGATATCAGAATCCTCACCAGCAAAATAGCAAAGGTCAATTTGTAAACATCATCTCAGTACCAATTTTTTGCCACTGTGAATAGATCATTCACTTCAATGTGCCATTATATATTAGCGTTGCCATACATACATTATGAAAACATTGTATGTAGTTTCAAATATCTAAACCAATGTCAATTTCTATATTCAAATATACAGTCACAAGTGCAAATATTTCTCTGTGACTTTGAATAAGATAATTTCATGAAACATTGAAAGGCCTCAGATGTGGGGGAAAATGAAAATGATTAAATAGACTTATACTAGAATGAGGAAAAATTACTCTTTCACAACATTAAAACTTTTCTTTAAACACATACTTTGGTAAAGTCCCAAATTAATCTGGACATGGAACACAAATTCAAATGTCAGACACAAAAAGGCAAAAATTATGATCAACAGGATGAATTATATAAAACTCTTCTTAATATCCATCACTTTTATGCAAAGATTCATGAAACGAATCAAGAATCATGGAGCACACCAGCATCACAAATCCATTGTGATAACTACATTGAGCCTCGCTCCAAAACCCAAACAGGAACAATAGGATTTGTGGTGTAAATGAACATTCCTTCTTTCTCACCCAATTCTCTTCCAGTGTCACTCAGAATTTGTGACACGGAGAGATTGGAAACCTCTAAACTGAAGGAATAGTTGAGAAAACCTTTCCAAAAGGTACCACACTATTTACATATGTATAAATTAGTACCTTGCTCTAAGATAATTTTATTTGGTAATGAAAATCCATGAAATGGGAATGAAGAACATGCATTCTGATGTTAACTTTGAGACACACACTCCTCAACATATCACTGCAAATGAGACAGTAGTCATCTTACCCCGCAATCACAGTGGTCCCTTGGAATGAGAGGATTCCTCTCTGGGGATCTGTTGTTTGGCAAATGGTGTTTAGAAGGAGGCTTTATTGAAATTTTTGTTTAGAGAACAAAAATGTACAAAGCATTCCACATAATTCAATCTGTGTGCCTTAAAAAAGACTTATGAGATGTGGCTCCTAGTTTATTCAATAAAGGTTTAATTATGTAATTTGCATATGATATGTATTTATCAGGTATTTATATCAGAGGAAAATGAATTAAAGAGTTAGATTCCAATAAAACTTAAAGTATAGCTTGGTAAGAGCTTTAGGCAAACCTCAACAGCTCATTGATTTCTATCATTACAAACAAGTAATGGAATTTCCAAGTTATAATGATGGCAGTCTACCTAGACCTGATTCAACCTCTTCCAACTTTCAATTAAATACCCACAAAAATTCATAAAAAGAGAGAAGCTGAGAGCCACAATTTGGACTGAAGTTACCAAAAGATCATGTCCCAAGAATCCACTGAATAGTCTCTAAGTGCATTACTAATTGGGACCAATTTTTAAAAGGCATTCTGGAATTGCACATGATCTGCAATCTTAACTGGGTTAATAGCTTTAAGGAAGGTAGAATAAGCCTTTGACATCTACAACTGCCTGATCCTGGCTTCAGGGCCTAGGGAATGTGGGGAATGTAAAGTCAATTAGTCCACTCCCACACCTCAGCGCTGGGACAGATAGGACCTGCACTTCTAATTCCCTCCACTCCCTATCTCTTCATGCTAACACCAAAAAAATTTTCAGCTACTTTTTTTTAATATTGATACTGACAGTGCAAATACCAGCAACCCATAAACAGAGAGTGGTGAGAGGTGGTGTGTTTCACCATGGGATGGATTGTGGCACTAGAAAAGCTTTGAAATAAGAAAAAGATAGGCATTGTCTTGGGAGTATATACAGTTAATATGGTACTATGGCAAGAGCCCATCAATGACGCAGGACTAAGTATATTCATAAACGATAAAGATACCATTTCAATTCAAGGGGAAATTGAATAGTCAATATAGGTTGTTAAAGCATTCAGCTAACCATTGGTAGACAGCTAAGAAAAGAAGGCAGGAAAAAAAGAGAGGAATAGAGGGAGGAAGGGACAAAGAAAAATTAGACATCTCTTACATGTTAGGCTAAATTAAAGTCTAGATGATTAAAAATTTATATATAAAGCAAAAGAAATATAGAAATAAAGGAGAACATACAAATAGTAATATCTAATATTGCTCTTGAACCCTACTTTGTGTAGGTCACTATGGCAAATAATTTAAATTTATTGTTTATTCCTCATAAGTATTCAAAGGTATGTTAAAACAATAATAAATCATGACCTACTGAAAGATTACAGAAGAAATAAAAGAAGGGCTCCTAATTAGGAAATATGCTCACATTATGCATCCAATCAGTAGATCTCAGGAAAAATCATTATTAATTTCCATAGGTGTTGACAATATGGAATTTGGCAAAATTGAATACTCAGTAAAATATAAATGGTGAAATATATCTATTTCAATGTCAAATTCAACATTTTACCAAATGGAAAAGTATTAGAAGAATCGTAAACTCAGGAACAAGACAAGGATGACCATTATTGCCACTAATATTTATCACTGATTAAGCATGAAAATATCTAGGGGAATACATAGGAAGCTAACAATGGATTCCTCATTTGTTATTTTGGATAGAGTGAACAATCCACATAGATGGGGATAGGAGTATGCGGTAGATTTTATTATTATTTATAAATATTTGCTATTCCTCCCTGAAGTACAATTACACCTTCCTGCCCTATTCACATCAGGTTTCATCATGTGATTTTCTGTAGCCAATAAATTGTGATTGAAAGTGATGTGTTTTCCTTCTAGGCAGAAGATTTAAGCATCAACAAATGATGAGTTTAAAGGTTATATTTCAAACCAGTATGAAGGAATACATTCTTTTAAATAAGCTAAATATGTAATAATATATTTAGCTCTAAGGGATCCCCAAACAAAAGGCTCTTGCCTTTGTATGGACCTGGGGACCAGAGGAGAGTCTTGAGGAAGGGATAGAGGTAGGAAAATACTGCCTAGTGACTCAGAGTGGAAAAAAGTGTCTTCAAAGCCCCCTGATAAGTTATAGGTGACAAACATACCTGATAAAGGCTTGGGCCAGCCCCTTCCTCAGCCAAGATGCTCTGTACATGGAGGCATTGGGGTTCTAACTGCCGATATTTATATATCAGTAATCCAAGAGTAGTGGAGGCATAGGGGGTGCTGAGTCCTTAACTGCAACTTCCACCAGGCAGGGCACAAAGTCTAGTGTGGGAAAGCAGCTTGCTGCATGAGGCCTGCCAGGTAAAGGTCTTATCACTGCTTATTACTGGGCTTGAAAGATCACAGGTAGGTTTTGGGCCTAGAGCTGGACTCCTCAAAAATAATCATGTATAAATTACCTTAAAAGCTAGAAGTAAGAATATATCTTCCAATCATAATCCAGAAGCAATATGGGAAAAGAGGGACATTTTGATTACATAAAAATAAAATAAAACTTTGCATAGCAAAATATGCAGTGAATGAAGTTAAAGGACAGGTGAAATATTGAATAAAGGATTTGCAGTTTATGTTACAAAGGGTTACTATCTACAATGTATACAAAACTTCTAAAAGACAAAAAAGAGATGCAAAAAAGACCATCAACCCCCTGGAAAAATGAGCTACAAATTTGAAGGGATAGTTAAAAATGCAAGTGACTCTTATCCATATGAAAAGATGCTCAGTATTATTTATAATATGATAAATGCAATTTAAACAACATTGAGGTACCATTTTTCACATATCAGATGGGAAAATCAGATGTTTTAGAACACAATCTGTTGGTGAGAGTGTGAATAAACAGGCATTGCCGTTACTTGCTCTTCGTGCTGCAAAGTGGTAATGAAGGGGATATTGGAAATATACAGCAATACTGCATACATATATATTTACCCTTTGAGCTAGCAATCCCACTTCTATAAGTCTATCCCAAAGTTACACGAGCAAAAATACAAAAAGATATAAGCATAGCGCTATTTATAGTAGCATTACTTGTTAACACCTGAAGACTGAAATATATATATCAACAGGGAAAGGACTGAATAAACTCTGGTATATGCACATACTGTTGTACTTTAAAATGAGATAAGAAGTATCTATATATACTACTACGGAAAGATATCCTGTATACCTTGCTAAATTAACTGCTAAGAGAGGGTCTGTCATATAGCTATCAGATGTCATTTGCCTCAGGTGATTGAAGACAACCACCTTTCCCAAAGTGATACTTTCTTTCCAGGGAATGGTGAGTATAGAATTGCCAACTCCTACATCTCCTAAGGTTCAACCCATCTTTACACCTCCCCAGAGGGTCAGCTGAGGCTTCAATTGAGAGTGGATCCAGTTCATCTTCTCCCTCTGCAAAACACTGCTTCCCTCCCTTCCTCCCTAAACCTATAGTAATTCACTTGCACACTAATCTCTTGTACACAGCGTCTGCTTCCCAGGAGTAGTTCAAGAGAGCCAAACTTGGATAGGAATCTGAAGCTGGATGGCTTCCCACCACATGGCAAACTATAAATGGAATACAGATAGCTCCAGGCACAACATAGCAGTGCAATGGTTAAACTGTTACTAGTGTGGTACTGGGGTTCCATACTGAAAGGGATGGGAATGCATTAGCTGGGTGCAGCATATAAACTGTTAGAGAAATATGGGGAAAACCACAACTGTAAGAATAGTGTGACTGAGTGGCTTTTGCTAACTTGATAATTCTGAATAAGATAATATATAACTGAAGTGATTAATCAGTATTTAAAAGCTAAGTGGAAAAGACCAATTGCCTTTCTGGCAGCATGCAAGGAGGCCATTATCTCTTTAAGCAGGAGGGCAGAAAAAACTGAGGGCCAGCCCCAGAATGTAATCCTCAGATTAGCCGAACTCCAAAGGTTAAACTCCCAACTAAGGCAGAATTGCTATGCCTAGGTAAGAACTATGGTGGGGAAAAAAGTGGGACCCTCACATGGAATGGGGATATCTAGTTCATGCCACTGAAAATTCTCAAATACTCCAGACTTGCTGAGCTTACAGAAGTGACCCACATATCCTTAAAAAAGAATAACAGGACTCTTTTCCTTGAGTCAGGGAGATGCAGAGGCCTCTTCCTCACAAAGCCATCCCTTGAAAGGTTGAGAACATATTGGCCCTGAAAAGGAAAGAAATGGACTATGCCTCTAAAGAGCTGCAGGACCTAGCCACCATGTACCATGAGGGGCCAATAGAGTATACATGGGACTAGATCCTGAGGGAGGTTTATCAAGAGTACCAGAACATAAAGTTGGATAGGAAGAAATTATCAATATATCTGCTCCCAGGATGCAGGATACAACTCTCTGTCAAAGGCCTTAGGAGATGGTACAAACATGCTACCAGGATAACTCCTACCCACATGGAAAATGTAACAGTCCATAGTAGGCAAGGTGGAAATGCCTGAATTGCCATATCAAATAGTGGAAAAAGATGTTTAAAAGGGAATATAGGTAGGTTTGTTAGAGTGACTATAACATATAGGGCTAGAAATCCCACAATATTTACTGAAATCATAGGAATATGTTAATGAAAGAGTCACCACCATCATTTTAAAGTTTAGTGTAGTTCACCTCTGTAGGGTAGGGCTAATAAATAGAAGATGACATTACATAACAGGGTCAAATAATAGTAATGTTTACCATAGAATCTCAAAACAATTAAGCCCAAGCAGCAAGAGGGGAGAGAAGCCATATGGAAGTAATTATTATGAGTAGTGAGGTCAGAGGGACAGTTAGAGATGCCTGACAAACAGAGATTTATGGAAATGGTTAATAGAACACAGCTTCCCCAGGGGCAAATTAAATGGAAAATAAATGAGAGTACTGCATAAGCTGTAAAATCTAAAGGATAATCAGAAGCATGAGGATAGTTGCCCGAATAAAAAGTCATGGTCTTTTGCTAGTTTTTGTACCCAGAACTCATTGATTAAAAGAATAATAGGGTCCCCAGGAAGGATACTGAACCACCATGACAAGTATAAATGGTCATAAATCTCCCAGTCTTTTCCAAAAGGAACCTACAGTCATTTGATTTGGTAACTTCACACTGGAGAAAGGGAAATACTCAAACATTTCAAAGACTATTAGAATAATAGTCATGTATGTCAAAAGATGACATGATTAGATATTTCACAGAAAAGATAAACAAATGGCAAATAAGCATATGAAAAATAATAACATTAGTCATTATGGAAATACAAATTAAAATCAAAATGAAATAACACTACACACCTATCAAATAACTAAAATAAAAATAATGACATATCATAATATGACAAGGATGTGGAGTAAAAGGAATATATAACAGCCACCTTGAAAAACATTTTGACAGTCTCTTTAAAAATTAAACATGCAACTATAATAACTCATCAACTGCACTATTGAACATTTATCACAAAGAAAACATATGTTCACACACAAAAAAAACTCTGAATGAAGCTTATAGCAGCTTTATTCATAATATGCAAAACTTGGTAACAATCCAGATATCTCTAACATGGTTAAACAAACTGTGGTATATCCATACCATGAAATACTACTCAACAATAAAAAAGAACACCACTGATACACATGACAATCTGCATGAATCTGTCCTGGCAATTAAGGAGAGTGAAAAAAAGCCAATCCTAAATGTTTTTGTACTGTATATTTCCATTTACACATAATTATTGAAATGCTAAAATTTTTAAAATGGAGAAAAAGTTAGTGGTTGCCAGGGCTTAAGGAGGAAATAGGGGTAGGAGGGAAGCGGATGTGATAAGATGGCAGCATGAGAGGTCCTTGTGGTGATGGAAATGTTATGTGTCTTGTCTGAGTTGAATAAATGTCAATATCCTATTGTTATATATTACTATGATTTTGCAAGAAGTTATCATTGGGAGAAACTGTGTGAAAGGTACATAGAGTTTTTCTGCATTATGTCTTACAACTGCATGTAAATCATCTCAAAATGAAAACTTATTTTTAAAAAGTGTTAGGCTATGATAGAAACCTCTTTGCAGACCCTCTGTTACTCAATGTGACCAAATTGGGTGACCAAAATTAATCTAAGGAAGAAGAATAGAGCTAGATAGACAAATAACTATGGATAAAATTAGGGAAAAAATAAACAATTTCCTCCCCCAAAGATTATAATTCATAGAATAGTTTTCCTGGTATGTCCGTTCAAATGTCCACACTGTCATTCTATATAAACTTTTCCAAAGTGTATAAATGTATGACTCTACTAAGACTCATTTGCTCATGAGTGTAGATGATGTTAAAAATCCATAGGCCAAAGGACAATTCATCTTCTATGCCTGTCTTTAAGAAAAATGATAAGAGCAAATATTGAAAGCATTTATATTCTAAATGCTTTTCATACATTAATTCATGTAAAGTTCAAAATAATCTCTGAGGGATATACTATTATTATCCTCATTTTGCTGATGTGAAAACTGAGATACAGGTAATTAAGTAACATGCCTAAGACCAGATTTATGAGAGTGACAGAACTAGGGTAGAATGAAAACTCTAGAGGTTAAATCTCTAAACACTTTTTATACTGTCTCCCTATCAGAAACTGAGTTTAGTTGTAGTATTCATATGTAGTACAAAAGGGGGAAAAGACAATGTTTAAATGGGCAAATATCCATCTATATGATAGAATAGTAAGTTACCAAAATAATTTTTAACAATCTTCAGTGATGGGGAAGTAATCCTAAGTAGAAACAACAGAACAGAAAGATATTTTAAGATTAACTTTTGTTGCTTTTGGATTCAATAAAACAGTAAAAGATAAAATGATACATTTGATTAAACATCTTAAATGGGCTGAAGAACATGTATTCATATAAGACACTAATTTTAAAAAGTGGATTTTTATAAATAAGCTGAGAAAAAATTTATAAAGGCTTTTCCTGATAATCATTTGCTTTCCTTTCAGATTTAAAAAGAAAGCATGAATAAATATTTGTAATCACTCTACCTAGTAGTACTCCCTGAAGTGACAATACATTCTATTATAATGGAGCATGATATCTCTTACCTCCCTTATCCCCATTCTCACTCTCTCCCCAAAAGACTTGAAGTGATAGGTAGACACTTTAAAATTCTTAGTGCTTATTAATTGTAAATATTATTCTCTGCAGTAAGCCAATATCAAGGTAATAAATTTGACACAAAAGCTGTGTGAAGCAAAAGCTAACATTAGGGAAATGTAGTCAGTGTATTCTTCTCGGAACTCTGTATGAAAGACAGAATATTAGCAATTAAAAATGACACCCCCTTTCCAAACACTATGTACACTTATACTTACTGTATATAAGGAAAAATGTTCTCTTTTCTATGAAGGTTTAAATATAATTCATGAATTTTAAACTACTAAATTTATCACTTCATTTTTAAGTTCTGTTACTAAAATTATTAAATCAATGTTATTATCCCAGTAATTGAAAATGATGGTTTTCCTTCCAAAAAGAAAAAAGAAAACTTGGCTTCAAACAAATCCTTCTCCTGACTTACCAGGTCAACACTTAACTGATTTGATGGATAGGACTTGTTTAATATACATATAAGTTAAAATGAATCATTTCATTATAACTCACTAGTCTCACAATCAAACTACAGTTTGATTTTTATATACCATTATAGACCTGGGAAAGAAGAACAGATAAACAAATCTGTGGTCTAAGGTAAATGTGAAAATAAATTAACATGTAAACAAGTTCTTTTGACAAAGAGAGTTAATGCTTGTTTTCTAAGTCTAGGAAAGCATATTTCCAAAGAAAGCACATTTTATAATAAATGGACAGATTGAACAATGTGGGTGCTTTAGTAAGGGACTAGTCCTACCTTTCATAAAGCCATCTAGAATGTTATCTGCTTTTTTGAGATGAAGATCCTTGTCTTAGCTTGGATGGCCATAACAAAATACCATAGTTTGGGTGACTTAAAATATGAAAAGGTAGCTTCCCACAGTTGTGTACACTAAGAGTCCCATATGAAGGTGCGAGTCATTTTGGTTTGTGGTGAGGCCTCTATTCCTAGTTTGTAGAGGACCCTCTTCTCACTGTGTTCTCACATGGTGTAGAGAGAGAGTGCATGAATGAGCTATCTCCTGTCTCTTCTTATAAGGACATTAATCCTATTGGATCAGGGTCCCACCCTTTTGATTTCATTTAACCTTATTATTCCCATATAGGCCTTAATACAATCATATTAAGGATTGAAGCGTCAATATATGAATTTGAGGGGGGCACAAATATTCAGTCCATAACAGTCAGCTTTGATTTCAGACAGTCTTCATTTAATAGTTTCCAAGTCTACTAAACATCCACTTAGTTTCCTTGACATAAAAAAATATACCTCCTGGTGATTTTTGTGGGGAAGGAGTTAAGAGACAGGTTAGTATAAGAACAGTGAAACCTATTTAAAATTACTCTTCTGCTCTTTCACTGTTAAGAGGGACTGTGGGAAAGGAGGAATATCCTCAGATCCAGAAGCTATGAATGTGGCCTCACCCTCCCAATTCTCTCAACAATGCAAACCATTGCACATGATAATTTGTAGCAATATAGTTCTCAAAACCTAAATTATAAGTGTATAATAATACCATGATTGGGAGAAGGTGGGCTTCAGAAGAACATTCTAGGGTGGACACTGGCAGGCCAATGTCTCTCAGTGGTACATGCCTTCTCATTCTTCCTGGTCATCAAGTATTGCACCAAATGTACACATATACACACCCTACATATACTCACACACACACTCTTACATATACATCATCTGAGGACATATATTAATACTTAGTAATAATATACCCTAGAGTCGTATTATAAAAGAGAAATATTTTCTCAAAACAATATAATCTACTCTGAATATTCTATTCACAGTAGAGAAACTGCTTTACATTATAATGTGAATGGTGTCAGTGTCCACCTAGTACATGCTCCTATTCTAACCCATGCCCAGATCTTTTCTGTGCATAAGAAATGAGGGGCTAATTACAACTACCCTTTCAAGCAACAGAACCGTCAGCTTTTAATGGCCATATTTGACAACAGTGAGTATTCACAAAAGCTTAAGAATTGTTTTATCTTGTACTATATGGCTGATACAATTCTTGGGTCAGACAGTTCCACAGTGTTTACTGAAGTTGGAATAGAGCCTGTATGAGGGTATCCATAGGAATCCCATGGACTGGGGAATGGAGACAAACTCATTGTTCCTGTAATAGTATATATTAGCAGTATGACTTACTAGTCTTAGCTGATTATGTTCCTTGTAAACAGGTAATATGTCTTATCTCAGTATCTTGATAGTATTTTTCACATAACCTAAAAATGAGCATATTTTCTAAAATATGATTAAGGACTTTTTGATAAGTTAATATTTATATAAAAGTCTCACAAACTTATAAAAATGATATTTACTTATAAATTTAAATACTTATAAGTAAATAATATATTCACTTATAAATTTAATGAAAACACTTTAAATAACCATTAAATGTAATTAAATGCCTTTTCTTTCATTGGTACATAAACATCATCCTAGTTTCACTTTAGTTCGGTGAGGCAGGTAAGTTTTAGATAAGAAAGTAGAAATACTTAAAAGAGCATGCCTTAACTGCACAATAGATTAATAGTTTATAATAAAACAAAACCCAGTTTCTTGGCTAGTGTTATATGAGAAGTTTCAAATTATTTTCTGTGATAAAGGAACACATTAATGTGGTCTTTGAGGTTTCTGCAGCTGATCTATGAGCTTTTACAAAATATCAAATGGATACCTCTAATCATTTACCAACTACTCATCCCTAACCCTTTAAATGTGTTTTTCTCCCACAACACCCCACTAAAACTACCTTTTTAGAAGTTATCAGTTATCTTTCTCAGGGCCAATCTCTCCTGAATCCTCAGAAAGAGAAAACTCCATATTCCATCCCCACCTTTTGAAACATCCATTTTACCTATGGCATAAGAATATCCTGATAATTCATCCCTCTCTTTCTCCTCTTCACAGCGTCTTCCCCCTCTTCAATGCCACAAAATGTGGGTGTTCAAGGTTTAATTCTTGACTTTCTTCTTTTGCTTTGTGCCCTTATCTCCTCTCTTCTCTGGTCCTCATCTTCCTAAATGACTAAGATCATTATGCAAATTCTTCTCAACACTGTATCTCTGATATCTATTCTCAAATTTAATCTTAACATTATATGTGCCAGCTAAATACTATACAGATATTCAGATGTATCCTAATCAAGAGAGTAGGAAATCAAAGATGTAGAGGTGGGCTTCTATGAATAGGGAAGTAAGAAATTTAGAAAATCATATGAAACAGGGCAGGAACTGATGAGTTTCATGAAAGAGGTTCTGTGCATTCAAGAACATTTTGCTGTTAGGTTTTATGGTAAAATTGAATGTATTTGATCCGTATAAATGGGATTCTCAGTTTATAAGAACATGTCTTAGTCAATGAAACACTAGGAGATTTCAGCTGCATATGAGATGTAAGGATAATAAGAGAATTTTGCTTTGTTATCCTTAAAGAGTTGGAAGGTGTGTAAGAGGTCAGAGAGTGAGATCATCTGAAGAGAAGGTAAGGTGATAGACAAAAAGGAATACATGCAGTCTGGAATCTCAGCACATCTTGAATACTACTCATCCCTGTCATTTCTCCCACTGATATGGTGGCAAATATAAGTAACTTCAAGATAGCCACATGACATCCATTGTTTTGTTTATTGCCATTACAACACAAAAGGAAAACTTGGAGCAGAATAGCAAGTCAACAGTAGTGTCCAATACCTTTCTATACACATCCAATCTAGGTTCTTCTCCTACTAGTATATACCATCATTATCATGTATTAGGTTCTAATTGTTATCACATTTAACTTCCTCATCTCCAGTGCCCACATTACATAAGTCAGTTTTTTTTTTTTTGCTAATTCTTCTTCTAACATAACTATTTTTTGTTGTTGTTAACATATCTTTTCCAATGTCACTGGATTTAGAAAATTTCACTTCATAAGGAGACCGTTTTAAAGTGCCTCCTCACTGGTTTGAGACAAGCCTATATCCTGCTTCACAAGTAATTTTCAAAAAGCCTTCTTTTGATTATTTCAGTCTCCTGAACCATTCTGGATAGAATCAACTCTGGTAGGGAAGCATAGAAAGTTAGTGCCATACTGGACTTTGAGGTGTGGATCCAGGATGCCTCCCTGTCCACACTGTGGCACTACTTATGTCAATACTGAATGAAAAAGTCTGTTTCATTTTAGATTAAATTTTAGTACCGAAGACCACTGTCCTAAAAAGCACACATCAAACATGACAGAGGAGGATTGAGGGCCACAAAGACAAAGTCCAGTCCCTTGTTTAGGAATGATCTCGGTTATATATTATTCCTGAGGTGAACTGTGAACTACTTTTATTAAGAAAAAATTTTCAAATTTCTCTGAAATCAATTAATGTTATATCCTCATCAAACATAAAGGAAATTACAAGACCTATGAGGTCCTATAACCTCCTGTCACTAATAACCTGGGACCTGTCTTCATTTTATTTAAATTTTCAGTCTTAGGTTCAGTTAACAATTTCCTTCTTCTGTTTCTTCTTACACATACATACACATTTCAACGCTGAGTACAGTTTTACAGTTCTTTTAACCATATTTTTTTACCTTCCTATACTGTTCCCCAAAGCATTCCAAAACTTTACACACTCCACAAATCCCTCCAGCTCTCTCCCTCAAATTTTCTCTCTTCTGTTTTCTCTGACATTGAGATGGTTTCCCCTACCTTACAAACCAGATGTAAAGATTATAATTCAGTCTTACGATCGAGGATTCAATTTATAGGGTCAAAGAATCACCTTCAACTGAGATAAAGAAGCCAACTTGAAGAAACTGAAGAGAGGCATCAATAATTGCATTTTTAACAAAAGTGGGATAAACTGGTGTCCTTCCCTCTAATCCATAGTGTTTAAGGTTGTCATCCAAATGAACTGTAAATACCAGAAAAGCTCTTGTTGAGCCTTATGTTACTGGGTCTTCAACATAGATTCCACTCATCTCTAGAAAGGCTTCACACTGAAAATCTGCTGTGAAGATGTGGTAGAGTACATCAGTATATAAGTGGTATTACTTTTAATCCATTCATTGACGCAATTAGCTGCTTTTATCCCCTAAATTTTAAATCAGTAACAATTCTAACTCTTCTATTTGCTTCATAAGTTTCATCTGTATATTTCTAGAACAGTTTGTTGAGTCCAAAGCATTATAAATTTTTTTGGACTCATAAATTTTCTCTTTTACATAATTTTTTTTCCTATTTTTGAGAGAAAGACATCATGGGACCTTTATTTTATTTGGATACATTGTTTCCCTTTCTCTGCTGGTCAGTCTAATAACTAATAGAAGTAAAGGACCATTTTAAAATCACATTTCCTAGCAGATGCTTAATGTAATTAAAAATATGGTAGAAAAGTTCAGAATCTGAAGTATAGAGTACTGAGAATATTATCTCAAAACTTGCCCCTCTCTAATGTTCCTTGTTTCAGCAACAGTCACATAATCTGACAGAAGCACAAGCCAAAAATGTAGGCATTCTCCTTGATATCACCCTGTCCCTCAACCTGCATATACATACAAAGTCCTGCTGCTTTTATCATTTGACTGTTTCTCAAATCACTCCACTTATTTCCCCCTCCATTGCCATCATCCATATAGTGGCCATCAACCAAACTACAGCCAGTATAGCATAAAATAATTAAATATAGGCTTAAGAAGTAGTCAACCTGGCTCAATTCTCTGCTTTTCTTGGTTTTAGTTGTGGTCTCTTAGGAAATGATTTTAACCTAAACTTTTCCAATCATTTAATAGAACTAATATGAGTAATATTCACATTTATTTACTTTATAGGTTTATTGTGCATTAAATGTGATAATTCATAAAATGTACCTAACACGATTTTTAGCACATATTAGAAGTTCCTAAATGTTTGTTTGCTTTCACCAGAAGTTCCTAAATATTTGTGTTTGCTTTCACCAGATTAGCATACTATATCCATCATCTAAAATGTTAATCTATGTGTCACATGAATCAATGCATTCTCTAGACCTGTGCTATCCAGTATGGTAGCCACTAGTCATATGAGGCTATTGAGCACTTGAAATGTGGATAGTACAAATTGAAATGGTCTTTTAAGCATAAAATACACACTCGATATTTAAATTTTTTGGTATTACAATGTCAAGTATCTCAGTAGTATTTTAATATGATTATGGGCAAAAATGCTAATATTTTTATAGAGTAGGTTAAGTGTTTTATTGAAATGAATTTTATTTTTACTTTTTAATATGGCTACTGGAAAATTTTAAATTACATATTTGGCTCATACTTACAATTAGCATTTTATTTCCATTGGACAACACTGATCTAGACTTTGCCTATTTTCTCTTATTTTAATATTTTTCTAGAACGGTTAGCTACACTCTTGAAGAGCTCCAAGTGATTTAAGTTCTTGTTTAAAACTACATTTAAAATATTTGAAAATTTATTAGATAAGATTTGAAAAGTCCTGACAGGTAGGGACATGGAATTATAGTATTTTGCAATGTTGATCTATAAATCAGCTTCAACCATAAATCAGCTTCAAGTAAAATTTTCTTCTTACCACTCATTAGTATCCATTTAATATACCCTTCAAGTAGTAGTCTTTTGTAACAAATCAATTCCTTATTTTAAGGTAAAAATCCTCCTTATAAACTCTAAATATTAGAAATGTATGTCTATGTGAATACATAGCAATTATGAGAAAGAAGTAGTGTGTGTAGAAGAGTTTTGAGGAGAAATCTGGATTAAGTTAATTGAAAATTTTTGCAGGGCAGAGTGAATGGGTAATTATTGCTCTTCCAGCTTTAAAGTTTTAATGTAAAAGAGAGTGTTTCCAATTGTTTGCTCTAACATACAATGCTAAAATCAATTTTCTTGTAAATATATCCTTTTCATTTAAAAAAGAAAATTAAGTGAACTTAATTTTATCTAAAAATTGAAACTAATCTGACAACATTATAGTACTTTTCATTTATGGGATGATGGTCAACATGGGTATTTATTACGTTATTTCATAACTGAATTTTTATGTTAATCTTAATAACTTGTTTATAAATTCTCTTGGGCATTCCATGAAGATATTCATATTAACCTCTTCTTCCTATTTCCTTTATTTCTTATTTTTTCTGGCTTTAATGTCTTGGCCAATATCTGTGATATTGATCATAGGCATCCTTGTCTCACCACCCACCTTAAGGAAATGAATCTAAAATGTCTCCATTAAATATGATGCTTCTGTAGATAACGTTTTTTCTTTTTTTAATGAAATTGTCATTCTCTTTCCTCATTTGCTAGGAATTTTTATCTTAACTGTATAGTAAATCATACTGAATGCTTTTTCAGCATGAATTGGAAGATAATTTTTTCTTCTTTGAACATTTTAATGTGGTGGTTATTAATTACATTATAATACATTTCCAAGGTGAACAATCCCTACATATCTTGGGTTAACATTACTTCACTACAGTCTATTTTAATGCAATATTGTTTATTTAGCTAACTATGAGAATTTTTGTTTTTGTGTTCATGAATGAAATTGAACAATAATCTAATTCTCCTATACCATCACTACTCAGTTTGGGTACCCAGATTATATGAACCTCATACAATAAATTGGACAGTTTTTCTCTTTTTCTACATTTTTTTGATAAAAAATTGTGTAAGATACATACATGTTCCTTGAAAACGCGAGGAGCTCACATCTAAAAGCATCTGAACTTCGCTTTTATTTCTGGGGGAATGGGGGCTTTGATTTTTTTTTTCCAGAAATGTATCAAATTCATCTAAGTTTTCAAATTTTTGGTGAGCGATCCATTATACACTTGCAGGTTTTGCTTATATTTAGTTATTTCCTTATTTGCATTCTGCATATTATTTGCATCTTTTCTCTTCTTTTCAACTTAATTGGTTTCACTAGTTTGTTTCTTAGTCTTATCACATAGCCTCATTTTTCTTTCCTCTTTCATTACTTTATCCTTATTTCTATACACACATCTTTTTTTCGATTTAGTCTGTTGCTCTTTTCCTAGCTTATTGAGATTTTAATTCATTTATTTTCCATTTTTGTTAGATTCTGGTTTATGTTTGTAAATTGATACATTTTCCTCTACGTTTCAGCAGCAAACGGATTTTGACTTTCACTGCTTTCATTATCATTCAAATGTAATAATTTCAAATTTGAACATACAATTTTTGCTTTAAACTAAAGGATAATTTGGTAATAAGTTTTTAGAGATAGAGATTTTTTTCCCTAAATATTCTTTTTTGAGTATTAATTTTATTGCATTGCAGTTATAGAATATAGACTGTATGTTGTTAATTATTTGAAATTTTTGAAACTTCTTTTGGGGCCAACTATATCATCATTATTGGTGAATGTTTCATCTGTGTTTGAGAACAATATGTATTCTATGTTCATTTGATATGAAGTCGTAGACATATCCATTACATCAAACTTATTAGTCATGCCTCTGAAATCACTTCTACCTTTATTGTTTTCCATTAATCACATATCCATTTCCATAAAATGTGTGTTCATTTACTCCCTCTCTCCATATCAGATATTAGTTACTGCTTTTTATTTGAGCTATATTCCTGGCTCCATATTGATAATTACGATCTTACTGGTTTACCTTTTTTTCCTCATACAGATGTAATGTCCCTCTTTCATGATAATTCTCATTTTAATCATTATTCATTTTTCTGATATTAAAATTTCTGGTTGATATTTTCCAGCTATAACATTTCCATGCCTTCATTACCAAGGTTTCAGCATCTCATTTAGTGTATGTTTATAAATGTGTATTTTAAATAAGTATCTTTTAGACAACATTGCTAACGCTTATTTTTAATATAATCTTAGAGTATCTGTCTCCTTATTGTTAAGTTTTACCTATTTAACTAGTGAGTTTTACCATAAATTATTTTTATTACTATTGTATTAGAAGATTCTTTCTACCTACTGCAATTAATTTATTTTTTTTATTAAGGTATCATTGATATACAATCTTATGAAGGTTTCACAAGAAAAACAATGTGGTTACTACATTCACACTTATTATCGAGTCCTGCCCATACCCCATTGCAGTCACGGTCCATCAGTGTAGTAAAATGAAACAGAGTCCCTACTTGTCTTCTCTGTGCTACACTGTTTTCCCTGTGTACACCACACAAGATGTACAGAAATCATGATACCCCACAGTCCCCTTCTCCCTCCCTCCCCACCCAGCCTCCCTCACTCCTCTCCTTTGGTTACCACTAGTCCCTTCTTGGAGTCTGTGAGTCTGCTGCTATTTTCTTCCTTCAGTTTTGCTTCATTGTTATACTCCACAAATGAGGGAAATCATTTGGTATTTGTCTTTCTCTGCCTGACTTGTTTCACTGAGCATAGTATCCTCAAGCTCCATCCATGTTGTTGCAAATGGTAGCATTTGTTTCTTTCTTATGGCTAAATAGTATTCCATTGTGTATATGTATCACCTCTTCTTTATCCATTCATCTACTGATGGACACTTAGGTTGGTTCAATATCTTGGCTATTGTAAATAGTACTAAAATAAACATACAAACATCTGTTTTTTTTAATCTGATTTCAAGTTGTTTTCTTTGGGTAAAATCCTAGGAATGGAATTCCTGGGTCAAGTGGTATTTCTATTTTTAGTTTTTTGAGGAACCTCCATATTGCTTTCCACAATGGTTGAACTAATTTACATTCCCACAAGCAGTGTAGAAGGGTTCCCCTTTCTCTGTATTCTCACCAGCATTTGTTGCTCCTGGTCTTTTTGATGTTGGCACTGGTGTGAGGTGATATCTCATTGTGTTTTAATTTGCATTTCCCTGATTATCAGTGATGTGGAGCATCTTTTCATTTCCCTATTGGCCATCTGAATTTCTTCTTTGGAGAATTGTCTGTTCATATCCTCCACCCATTTTTTTAATTGGATTATTTTCTTTTTGGGCATTGAGGTATGTGAGTTCTTTATATATTTTGTATATTAACCCCTTGTTGGATATGTCATTTACAAATATATTCTCCCATACTGTAGAATGCCTTTTTGTTTTGCTTATGGTGTCCTTTGCTGTACAGAAGCTTTAGCTTTCGTAGTCCCATTTGTTCATTTTTGCTTTTGTTTCCCTTGTGTGAGGAGATGTGTTCAGGAAAAAGTTGCTCATTTATATTCAAAAGAGTTTTTCCTATGTTGTCTTCTAGGAGTTTTATGGTTTCATGACTTACATTCAGGTCTTTGATCCATTTCGAGTTTACTTTTGTGTTTGGGGTTAGACAATAATCCAGTTTCATTCTCTTGCATGTAGCTGTCCAGTTTTGCCAATACCAGTTGCTGAAGAGGCTACTGTAATTAATTTTATTTTATGTTTCCCATTCCCTGATTTCAATTAGATGTTTCTTATGGATTAGGTATAAGCATTCTATTTTTACTGTTTTGATGATCATTATTAATTTATTAAGATTCTTTCAACAAAGTTTTTTTGACTATTAACTATGTCCTGGGCAATGCTGTAAGCAGTGTGGAATGAAACAGATTAATATTTTGTTTATGTTTCCCTATCAAGGTTTATAAACTTGTGAAAAATTGTTTCCCCCTGAATAGGACAAAGTGTTAACACATTTTCCTCTCCCACCTTCTTCTCTTCCCAACAACTTAGCTTTGGATTTTTGTACTTAAAGAAATAGCTAAATTATTACTTATTCAGACATCAATAAATTATATTTTATTTTTCACATGTTCTTCCCTTCCATAGCAATTTCTTGCTTATGGAATCAATTTCTTCCTTTCAAAAGTTAAATCTCTGAGAATTCTTTTAAAGAGATTCTTCATGTTGCTAGATTCTGTGATAACTAATATCTTTACTTTTGCTCTAACTCTGAAGTGATAGCTTAGCTGAATACAATATCAGATTCAAGTCCTTTTCGTTGAAAACTCTTCCATTCAGTGTTGCTGTTGTCAAGACTAACACGTATAAGATTTTAGTCTCTTTCTGAAAGACAGTTTTTGTTTCAGTCTGAAAGTCTTAAGAGTTGCCCTTTGTTTTTAATAATCTTTAAAGTCACTATAATGAGGAATTTTTTCCATTTATCTCTCCTGGAAGTTCTTTAAGACATACCCTTTTAAACTGGAGTTGTACATTTTTAATTTTAACAAATTATCAATTTTTTCTTCAAATGTTTTCTCTGTATGTGTATATTGTCACTCTTTCTATAGCCATGTCTACTATAGTCCCCATATCTTTTGAATTTTTTTCATTCAATTTCTTATTCCCTGCTAATACCTTCTGAAAGGGTTCTTTAATCTTAACTTTCAGGTCAGTAAATCAGTCTTCAGGTATATTCAACGAGTTCTCTTCACTGGCAATAAGTAACTAGAAAATGAAATGAAAAACAAATGCCATTTGTGATAACAACAAAAAATATCAATTGCCTAGGAAATTATCTAGTGGAGATTGCCTGAGAGGTTTATGACAAGTTTTAAAAATCCTATTGAAAGATATCAACGTAGATCTGAATGAATGGAGAGATATAATACAGTCATAGCATACACGGAATAAGATTTTAAAGATTTTAATTATCCTCAAATTAATCTTAAATTCATTGTTATGCTGAGTTCAACACCACAGCTAGATCTTGAGAGGAATTTGGCAAATGTATTCTGAAATTTATACAGAAAGATACATTTCCGTGAATTGTTAAAGCAATTTTCAACAAGTATAAAGAAAGGGAATTCAGCGTAGATCCTAAGATGACAGCACCAAATGATACAATCATCAGTGTGGGTGGTACTGGTGCAGAGACAGACTAGTCAACTGAAGGAATAGAAAAATAAAGATTTAAACAGATTACTTGTTATATGATAGAGGATAGATTACTTAACTTTGGAAAACAATGGCCATTTTTGTAAATGAGACTAGAACCTTGATTGACTTTTTAAAGAAAAGTAAAATTGCACCTCTAGTGAATACCATTACAGAAAAAGAAAAAAAAACCCCACACATATGGATAAAAGACCTGAATATATAAGCAGATCAAGCTAACCAAAGAGTATGTTTACTGAAGCAAGATATAAAAACCCAAATCACAAGAGAAAAGACAACATAATTTGACTAATACAAGAACTGGGCAGCATAAGTAAGAATTTTTATTAGTGATGGTCACTCACACAGGTGTGTCTGGGGGAAGCAGATCATTAAGAAGGAAATTACTGAGCAAGTTTATAATGGAGTGTTCTTGAAGTCAACAACTATGAAAGGGAAGGAAGGGAAGAAGCAGGATTGGTTAGAGGGAGAAGTCATGCTGTGATAAAGCATCACTGAAGTCTTCTCTGAAGATGGGCAGAGGCTGAACCCAAACACCCCTGCTCTAAGCAGTCACTGGATGCAACTGCTCTGGGAAGGGCACATGAATTTGGGTGAGACTTATCTCCAAAGCAGTTCCTAATAAGGGATAATTATAATGGACTGTCTGCAAGTATCATTTCTCATCACTGGGTGAATAAGCCCTCTGGTCCTGAACAAGGAATCACAGATTCTATTTCAGTCAGAAAATTGAGATTAAAGTAGTAACCTGGGATTAAATACTGACAATAAATAAATAAAGAAGTTAATATATAAAATATCCACTGACTTCCATAGAACCAGGTAAAAAATAATCAAATGAAAAATAATAAGTAAAACTTGAATGATTAATAAGTATATAAGGTTACCTTGATCTTACTAATAATGAGAAAAATGAAGAGGTATATATTAAGGACATTGACCATAGCATTGTTTGTTGTAGTAAAGAATTGGAGTAATTTAGCTGTTGAATGCTAATGAAATGGATAGATACTATGTGGCACATGCATTGTAATAAAATAATGAATATTAAAAAAAAATTAGTTGTAAATAAATAAAAAGAATAGAATTTTAAATATATATAGTGTTGACTATAATAAGAAATGGAAGATTTTAACATTGATAGTATCTTATAGATATAATGAAACATACAAAACTATTTTTGTTTTGAGTATAGCCATGTTAAAGCAACATAAGCATACTGTTTTGGAAGGCTGTGTTAGGTTAACTGGTATCAGATTTACCCTGTTATTTTAAAGAAATACAAACCACTGTCTGCAGGCATCAGAACCTAGACAGGACTGCAGTCTTTAAGGAAGAAAAGCATATGCAATGAGTCCCTTATCCTCCCTTCTTTTCTCTCTCAAAGTATTTCCCAATTCACAGCAAAGGGAAATAGAGTTCAGATAGTGGAAGTACAACTGGGCTGAGGAAACACAAATTTGAATGTTGGGTTCCTGAAGTATCTGGGACAGAGCAGGGCAGGATGTTGGAGAGGAGGGAATCACAGAAAAAAAGCCCCCAAATCTGCATTATTATTCCCTTAGGTTCTTGTCCAATTTCTAAACAACCCTTTCATAAAATGAGACTCTGGGAGATAGTACTTACTGTTTTCTATATGGGTTTTTTGGTATTAATAATTGATTTTTAGTTTTATTTTACTGTTATTAGAAAAAATGGTCTTTACTGGAGTACCCTTTATTTCTTCCCCATGAGGGAAAGCAGAAGGACAATCAATCATAGTCTCTCAAGACGGCTGTCCCACTCAAGCTCCAAACCTATTTAAGGTAAGAGGGTTAGTGAAGCAAGCAAGGTGCTGTGGCCAGTCCCAAGGCCATGGCTGATACTCATTACCTTTCTCCTGCACCACTCATTTCACATTAGCTGCACCGATGGCCATCACTTTGGCTCTTCCGAGTGGCTTACTAGGCAGGGAAACTCAGAACTTTACTCCTTAGGGGTAAGCCCTTAGTTTCCTTTTATTTGTGTGGCAGCAATCTTACATATAGAGCCCCAGTGATCCACATTTCCTATTTTAAGTTCTGGTTTAGTGACCTCAGGACTTAAATTATGACTGTCCATGTGTGACTGATAGAATATGGCAGAAGTGATAATGCATGACTTCTAAGGCTAGGTCATAAAAGGTGTTACATCTTCTCCTTTGACCTCTTAGAATGCTCACTCTTGGAGCTCTGAGCTATCATGTAAGACAGACAACTACCTTGAGAATAATATGTTAGAGAGACCACTTTCAGAGGTTTTGGAATCACATGAGTCTCTGAAAATACCTAGAGATGTATGGGCAGTTGTCTTGCTAATGGGTTTCAGCCCCACACAAGTCCACTATGCATTCAGTGAGACCAAAGAAATGACAGTGGAACGTTCTTGGGGTGAAAGGCTTACACCAAACTTTATTCTCACGGTGGCAGGTCAATCACTACAATCCTGTCCACTCAGAGCGAGTCTGCATGCAAGCCGGTCTCTGCCTCTGGGCCTCTCTGACCCGCAGCTGTCTCAGTCTCTGTCCTTGGCGCTGCAACCACTCCAGCCTCTGCTCTCCTGCAGCCTTGCTGCTGTGCCACCGCGTTGCCCAGAGCACTGGGTGGAGCTTTTTATATAGAGTTGATAACGGTGCGTTGCCCACATGTGTGTAGTGAGCTAGCCAACCAAGGCCAGGTGAGAGACCTGGCCATAGGAACCTCCACTTTATCCACAGCAGTCCTCAGCTGTTCCAGTCCCCACGTATTCAAGTCATCCCTACTGAGATGCCAAACAATTCATATGGCAGACCAGATGTCCCGGCTGAGCTCTCCCCAAATTATAAATTCATAAGCAAAATAGCACATTGCTGTTGTCTTAAGCCACTAAATTTTACACAGACATAGGTATCAAAACCATGGGTGCTGCAGTTACCCATTCACAGTTATCATGGGAATAAAAGCTTGTGAATTCAGTGGATTGTAGACAACATCTTCTGTGCCCTCATTATGTAGCAGCTATAGCCTATCTTGGCTATTAGGCCTGATTATACCACCAATACTTTAACCCCCCTTTTTTTTGCTTACTGGCCCACCAGCACCAGTTCTGTTTGGTTTAGCATCAGAATACCACACCAATCCACCTTGCATCAACCTAAGTTCCTCTCTTAGCTCCTGTGTTAGTTGATTTTCAGTAACATTGCTCAAGGCCAAAGATGTAAGTTGAGATAGAAGTACCAGTGCAGCAGAGGGAGTGACATTAGATTCTGGGCCATCTGTTTGTGTGATTTACTAGTATATTCTGGATATGCTCAGGCTGAAATCCAAATGTTGTTTCTACACATACCCAACCTTATGAAATGATGGATCTAATAACATCTAGCTCAGGAAGGGAAACCCCAGTGGCATAGTCAGGCTATCAGTTTCTAGTAGGATCCAGTATCATGGCAGTAATGTTAGTTAAAATTGAGACTAGTTCTCTGACAGAGAAGGCAGACCTTCCTCCAAATCCTGGAAACTTAGCAGAGACTTTGCACAGCAAACTTTTCCTTCATCTATATGTCTACCTTCATCAAATATGCTGAATCACAAAGCCCAAGTGGTCAGGCACCTCACAATTGATCTTCTGTAGAAGCCTCTCTTCCTTTAAGGAAGCTTCCAAGTCACTAAATACATGGTTCAGAGCAGTATTCTCATGTTCAGTGTATGGTACTTCCAAAATCAGAAGAGACCTATCAAACACTACCTGTATTAGAGAAGTGTTGTTTGCAAAGTGGGTTTAAATTTGCCCTTTGTCTTGGAAGAAATGTTGTGGCATGTCACAGACCACTGGACTTCCAAAACTGCAGCAGTCCCCTGAATCTTCATGAAGCTTATCTCCCGCCCTGTTGATACATGTGTCTAGAATGCCTAGTGTACTTTCCAATTCCTGCTCAGCAGGTCCAATTATCATGGTGTCCTCAATGTACTGGTCTATTATGTTTTGTGAATTGTCAAGACGATCAAGATACCACAATTCTCTACTATGACAGAGACTAGGATGGTTAACATATCCCTGGACTACAGAGTAAATGTGTTTTTACCATGTAAATAAAAACAAACTTGATCTTCCTTAGTGAAGGGAATTAGAAAAAATATATTTATGTGTGAGATCAATAGTCCCATGACAAGTGCCAAAGCATGTTAATTTACTGCCACGTAACCAAGTGGTAGCCCCAATCGCAGCTTCTATGGTAGATGGTATAATACAGCAGCTGTGATTGGGGCTGCCACTTGGATAAATTTATAGTAATATATACATCTGCCAAAACCCATTTCATTTCTGTGGGATTCATATAGATGAACTGAATGGAAATATTGTGTGAACCATTACCCCTACATCCTCTGTCTTCTATAGTGGTATTAATTTCAGCAGTTCTTCCCATAATATCACATTACTTCTGATTTATAATTTTCCTCAGGATAGGAAGGTGGTTTTTTGGGCTTCTACTTAGCTCTTGATGCCCTAGTGGCTCTTATTCCACAGACTATGATGTATGGGTTCTGCCAGCTGCTAAGTATTTCTCAATAATGCACATAGGGACCAAGAAAATAACAACAGGTTAGGTCCAAAATACTTAGATACACTGTGAAATGGACATGAGCCAAACCCCACCTGGCCTCCATAAGCTCCCATTCAACCAGAGAACAATGTTGGTATTCCAGACCCCATAGCATCAGTGTCAGCTCAGACCTTGTATCTAACAGTCCTAGAAATGTCTGGATTTTCCAATTCCTCAGTGTCAGTTACACTGGAAATGGTTCCAGGTCCCTTTGGAGAATAATCAAGGGAATATTTACTGTATAATTTCTTGTGGCATTGCAGGCTTCTTTCTCGAGGGAACTATGCTTCAATCAATGAGTTCTGAATTTGAGAACTGACTTGGATCTGGAAATTGGCTGAGGAGCCACAATTTCCCATTTTAGCAGCTGATGTCAGCCTTCTGCCTGTCATCTGTTTTTCCCTTTCTCATAAACATCTGCCCATCTATCTCATGTATAAGAACAAGATGACCTATTAGCTATTATAGCAGATCTCTAGAAGTCAAGGCAACTTGATGAAAAGCTGGTAATTACAACCACCTTGCCTCTGATGATTGACTGGCTTCATCTCCAACCATATGAAAGAGCGCAATTCAATAGCAACAACCAGCGCTGTCAACCACAGCCTGCAGAGTGCAGCTGCCATCAACTGAGCTTCTTAAAGATGTTGGTGCCCGTTCGGCAGTGCATTCCTTATGGAGTGTCTTCTGGGCCCACCCATGGATCTGAATCATGTTACGAGTGTTAAAGCCTTACATGGTAAGTCTATTCTAAGATTCCCATCTTTCTGAGTTTTCTGACCCCTTCTGCAATACCATAAGAAAATTCCATATTTTTCATTATTTGTTATATTCAAGCATCAAGGAGCTATCTTAGCAAAATGTTTTAGGATAGACTTCAGTGTTGTTGCCAGATCATCAAATTCTGAGACTTATATAAATGCTTCCATTCAGTAAGTTCTCCCATAACCAGCCTTATGTTCCACCCTTTCACAATAGCTTTGAAGCTCTACTCTCACATTCACTTCTCATGTTTCTGCCACTACTTACAGTTTATGTATGTCAATTGGCGCATAACTTATTGCCATTTTAGAGACGAATTGTGCTTCGCAGCTCAGATTGTACTGAGATGCTTAACCCTAACTATTGACTACAGCAATGAAAAGTAGGTAGAATATGAAGGAATGCACTACCTTGAAAGGCACATCCTCAGATGATGTCATTGCATTCTCTCCTATAAGGGATAAGGGCTTCTTTTGCTGGTCTGGGTAGTTCAAGGGAATTTGGGAAATCAAGATTTTAAGGCTTGTCTACCCAAATGACCCTCTTCTGGGTCTCAATGTCCCATTCTTTTCCTATAAAGCCATTAACGTTAGCATAGGGACGGCTTGAAGCTATGTATTCTGGGAGCATTGAGGCTCCACCTTCCTTTCATTAGCCCTGAGCCTGATTTTCAGCACATTCTGATCTGATGCAACAGGAGATGAGATTCTCCCTAAAAATTTCTGGAAGTCTTCTGAATTTCACAATACTTGTACTGGTGTTTGGCTGACCTGAGCTTAGCATTTTATTTTGTCAAGATCTATAATATCATTAAGAGAAGCCAGCCCATACAATCCTTAAAATTATTGCTGACCCCATACTTTTTAAATACTATAACCATCATATTCCAATGCCTCTCATTTTATAAAGCAACAAAGGTGAAAGCATAGTAATCCTAGTGACACTGCCAGTCAGGAATTTTCAGCTTCTTACCACCTCTAGTATTAGATTCCTCATCACTATCAGACAGGTGAGTAATACAGCTCTAATATTCCTTCTATATTGTCTACTTTCGAAGAATATTCCAATTATAAACTCTTGCCCTGAGGTCTCCAGAAAATAAAGCCTAAGGCAGAGACTTATAAATCAGTACCTTTTAATGTAATGAATTCCCAGGGCACAGGAAACAGGAAATACAAGAATAGGTGATCATGCTGGCCGCTGTTTAGTTGTAGTATGATTGCTTGCTCATGCATGTGGCACAATCTTTCAAGAGGCCATATAAATGAGTGAATATTAGGGCCTTTCATCCAGCAAAGGAGGGGTAAAGAAATTTATCCATTCTCTCTTGTCTCCCATTGGTCAAAGTTACACTCCTTGGAAAATTATTCCCTTGCATACCTAGCTTGCTCATGAATGAGGAGTCAAGAAGGCACTATTGCACCACATACCTCAGCATCAACATAAAAGTGACAAGAGACAGAGGTATGTGGCATGGCATGAGGCAAGGTATCATGAGGTATGCCTGCAAGAACTTGGTTACTGTCTATGCAAAGCAGCAGTTGGTCTGAAACAAGTGGACAAATGTACAGAGATGGTGAAACTGAAGAAGATATGATTGTGACACCTACATATTTAAGCTTTTTCCTTTAATTTTTATTGCATTTCTGGAAGCAGTATAATTGAATTTGTTTCTCATTAGTTCTGATGTACTTTGCCCATTATATCTAAACCAATTATGTTTTTTGTAATAGCTCAATTCATGTTAACTTGTCATTGATTTGTGTACTTGGTGCCATTTTACTACTATCTTGTGTTTAGTCATTTGCAATGGGCACTGTTCCTTGTTTGATATTTTATTCAGTATTAATTTTAAAGAATGGAGCATTTTTAAATTTTGCTCTGGGATTACTTCATATTCTTAAATAAACATTTTGATTACATAATATTTTAGCCTCAAATTTAATAATGAAATATAACTTTTAACCTCTTATGTAAAATAAATTTAATATGCTTTTACTGACTTATTCCTACACTTACAGATCTTTGTTAATTCAATATGGGGTATAGGTTGTAAGTGAGAGTTATAGATTATTATTACTTAATTTTTTTTATACTTACATGTTTTCTTCAAGTGACATTCATCTCATCCATGTGGCACAGTGTTTGATCCCCAGAATTCCATGTTAAACTTTTCAGATTTTCCATGTCAGTGCCATAATTTATGAACACTTGTATTTCAGAAAATAAAAAGAATTCAATTGTTACCTCCTCCCAGGTCTTGTCATTTTGCAGAAAAGGAAAAAGAGAAAACAAAAATCCATTATCTTTTAGAATTTGATGTTGCAAAGGTTTAATTTTAAAGACATCCTGAAATTTCCTTTAGGTTTCTTGTATTTTGTCTGGTCTCTAAGTAACTGACATATTTTGGGACCTCTTTTAATAATATTTTTATTCTTAACATTTCACCAAGTTTATCAGGATATTTGTGTCACTAAATGTTTTGAATTAGAATGCTTGCTTCAGTTCTAGATATTTTAAAGATAATTTATTCAGTTTCTTAGAGTAACATCATTTCAAGAGGTGTTTGAGTAATTCTTCCTCCTTTGCTGAATAATTTCTTTAAGTCAGTTTGTTTGCATCTGCTTTCTGTATATTGTTCTATGTGCTCATCCTTGAAAAACGATTATTCAATCCTATTTAATAGGTCCAGTTTAGCCTATTAAAAAGGGGGCCTGGATTCCTGTATGTACCTCTCACTGCCTACTTGAGTGCTAATAGAAGGCTTCTTGTATTCTTAAAGTGGAAGGCAAATTAATATACATAGCTTCCAGAATAACTTCTAGCTTTTCTCTGGCTTGACTGTGGTGACCTGGGATTTTACTGTATTGCCCAATTTTCTGTCGTCTCTGTTGAGAAATGATTTTTTGATGATACTGGCTGTCTTCACTTAAAAATTTTTTTCCTCCTTAAGTAATATACAAAAATCATATACATTTTAGGCATTGTTCACAAGCACTGTCCTTGCCTAGAGTTAACACTGTTAGGTAGAAAGACAGACATGAATAGCCAGGGAAGGGGAAGATAATGTTCAAGACGAAATCACCCGGTTTGGATGTCTCCTTGAAGACAACAAAGGCTTTGCAGGGAGATGATTTCCTTGCCTTTGGGGCCCAGGCCAAACTGGTGGCAACCAGATCACAGCCCAGGTGCAATGGAACAAAACTAAGAACTACCCACACCACACCTCATCATAATCTCATTAAAATAGAATTGTGCTTTTATTTCCTGCCCCACCCATGTTTGGGAAAAGACATGCACACCAAAAAGAATGGGTGTATAATTAGAACTGTCAATCAAATAACCTCAACTTGTCAATCAAAGATGTACCTCCTGGCTAGGATATGATAAACAGACCCTTCCCTAAAAGATCAGGGACCTCTGTCTACCTTGACTCCATCTGGCCCATCCCCCTTTCAGAGTGTATTCAAATAAAACTTTTGTTCTACTTTGCTATTGTGTCTCTGCCTGTCGATTCTTTGTTTCAGTGGGGACAAGGATCCAGGAGAACAAAGTTGACCCACAAAGACCCCACATGGCAAGTTTCCATGTACCACGTTTTCCCCAACCTCTTTTTTTCCTTATCTTTATTGACATATAATTAACAAATAAAAATTATACATATACAAAGTGTACAACTTGATGCTCTGATATACATATGCATTGTAAAATAATCACCACAATCAAGCTAATTAACATATCTTATCACCTCATATAGTTACCATCTTAAAAATCTTAATTGTGTGTGTGTGTTGAGAACACTTATGATTTACCCTCTTAGCATCTTTTACCTGGGTTCAGTTTCCAGTCAGGAAAGCCTTATTCTTCCTCTCTGCCTACCAACCTCCCAGGGTATCCCCATCCCTAACCCTTCCTTATTCATATTGCTTTATGGGAACTGAATTTTTACTGGACCTGGGTTTGAGGCCTCTAGGTACTTAGTAAAGTCTAAGGAGGTAATGTCCCTAGATATCACAAAAAGTAAATTATATTTTAGTAAATGAACAACTTCAAATTTGTGGTTGGCAAAATCACTACATCTCTGCACTAGGGATGGGTTGTGGATGTGAACTGCAGCCCCGTTCAGCTCACCTCCTCTTAGGTACTCCTTACATTTGAGGGGCAAAGTAGGTGAGGGCCTCCAATTGTTTCTAGTCTAGCCAGTGTCCATGCAGTTGCTGGAAATCTCTTCTAAATTCTGAGAAAGTTATATTCCTTCTTTTTAAGTACCGTTTTGAATTAGTAACTTTCCATCTTCTGTCATATTAAAGGGAGGTTCAGAGAGGTTATTTCCATGTTAAATGGTGTTTAAAGTGACCACTTTAATTCTCAGAGGAAATAGTATCTGCATCAATAATGAGTTTGACCAAGAAATTGCAACTTTAAGGCTTGTTCCTAATCAGTGAAATGGTTATATTACTTTTCTTCCTCCTAACTTAAAGATCTGTGGATATTAATTTGTGATACTGTGAGTTATAATAAACAATATTTATTTGGTCTTCATCCATGGATCCTGGCTCAAAGTTCCCCAAACCATTGGAACCTCCTGAGTGATAAGAGCAGTGGAAACATCTTTTTTTTTACATGCTTCCAAGCAATTTATTTATTTTAAATGTTTCCAAGCATTTTCAGATGCCTGGTTGAGAAGCAGTTTAATATGGAAAACTTCATTAAACAGAGATCGACATATAAACTTGTTCAGAAATTTTCATATGGCTCCTTCTTTTGCCTTATCAAAGAAAGATTTACCTAAATTCTACTGATATTCCAATTATCCTAGAATGGAAAGAAAAAAAGATGCACAATGAGAAATTTTTGTTTAACTTACAAGTACATCAAGTATTTCAGATTACTTAAGCAATATGCCTACATATTTTTTTGCATTTACTATTATTATATCAGTAGGCCTTGTGTTTCTTTTCTTTTTCTGCTTGTCTTTTGACTTTGCCAGTGATGGTTGGTACCAATTCAGGACATCATCTATGGGTGCTTTTGGTCTTCTTAATGGTGAGGTATGTAGAATTCAAGCAGTGAGAAGTTTGTAGACTTAAAACAAAGGGAGAGCTGGAATTTTATCTTATTTTTCTTAATGTTGTTTCACTATGAGAATTTTTCACAGTCCGTAACATTTGGAGCATATATTAATGAAGTTTATGTTGTGGATAGGACTTTTTTCTTAAACCAAATGGAGAGCCCCATGGACATGTATGTGTTAGACTTGTATTTTAAGCCTACACAATTCTTGATACAATACTTTACTTATAGTATGGCTCCATACCCCGAAGTTCATTTTGTAAACATATACTTTTAGTCTTAAGAAAACCCAGAAGCATGTGGGTTGATCAGGGTATTCTGTCACAACTCCTGGGAATACGGAACTTCATACAGAGGGTCAGAATTGATCCCCTTTGTACCTGGCTGGCACAGTATAATTTGAGTTCAAATTTGAATTATTTTCTTTAACAATTATTTCTTTAACAATAGGCTTAGGATCTTCAGAGAAAAGAGATCATAAAAGGGGCTCTATGCACCCAAGTAGAAATGATGATAAATAGTAAAATAATAATAAGTAAAAGAAGTATATTATTTGTTAAAAGAAGGAAAATCCAATCTATGTTCCTGGGCAGTGTTCCTGGGTTGATAAGAAGCTTATGATTAAAGATTTTTAAAGAATCTTTTTTTCCTCCATAAATATTCTATTATAATCATTAAAATAAAGCATAGACCATCACAGTCCCATCAGTTCTGTGTGTATGAAATACTTGTTAGATTAGATTAGATTACCTGGCCCTTACTAGTTCATGGGCTACAGGTATATAGCATTTACAGCATTTAATGTTGTTTTTTGTTGAAATTTTACCCTCACTGGCTTTCTTTGGTACGAGTCTCTGACTTCACTGAACTTTGAACATTCTTCTTTCTTCTTCCTACTTGTAATTTTTTCACTGTGTTCTTGCCTCAGTCCTCGTTTCTTCTGCATCAATCTCATTCACTTCGTGGTATCATTTTTGAGTCAGATACTGGTGTCCCAAATCCTAGGACTGTTTCTTCTTCCTTTTCCAGTATTTTTCATTATTGTTTGGTCTCTGTTCTTCTCTATTCATTTCATTCCTATTTCCTTTTTCTCTCCTTTCTTTCCTTTCAATTGGATGATATACCAAAATGATCATAAGTTCTGGAGACTGGTAGTCCAAGATCAGGGTGCCAGCATGGTTGTGTGAGGGCCCTGCCATCTTCTGGGTCACAGACTTCTCATTGTGTCCTCATACGGTAGAAGGGACAAGGAGCTCTCTCTGGAAACATCTTTTGTTATAACATTTGGTCTCTTGTCCACTCAGAACCATAAAGGTATGTTGGGGTTTCTAGCCTCTCCTCTGCCGGTCCTGCTCACCGTCAGGACTACTAGCTCTTTCAGTGACCCTCCGAGCCAGCGGAGGAAAAGGAAAGGAGGGAGAGGCATGCCCTGACAAGGTAAAGCAAGGGAGGCAAGAGCCGACGGTCCGCCCATTCCGCAGCCTCCGCCGTCCCCAGAGACAATCAGATGCGACAGGGAGCTCAGTCAAAGTAGGAACTTGTTTATTGCAGCTCAGAACATGGAATATATAGGGTCTGGTCTCTTCTGATTGGTTGCACTTTATGCTAACAAGGCGACCTTCAAATTTTCAATCAGGCACAGAGTTGTGCGCATGCGCAGTTGTCTCTGACGTAAGCAGTGGACCTGAGTGAGAACACTCGGCAGGAAGCTGTGGCGCAGCTGAAATTCAAAGGGTTCTCAGCGGCCATCTTTGTGGCGCAGCTGAGATCCAAAAGTAGTTCCCCACATTTTCCCCCTTTTTGTTTTTGTATGGGCAAGAGAGATGCCATCCTGTACTCGAGGATGTGCCTGTCTTAGGTTGTCCCCATCTTTCAGGAGATCTTACCCATCATTGACTACCATCCTAGCACTTCCAGTAATGACATTCTCAAGAGGTCGCTTGCACCTCTTGTAGGGCCATAAATGCCCATGAACTCTCTGGGGTATGGGGAACTCCTTCTTCGATCACTTGAGCTAACATAATTACCTTTTGCTGTAATATCTGTTGCCGTTGATATGATCTTCTCCACCACTGCATGAGCATGAAAATAACTAATGACATTACAATTATTATACCTCCTAATAAGCTTGGGTAGACTAAACAAACTAGTTATTTCTTCCCATACTCTGGTAAAAAAGGAAGCAGAGGGTAAGATTACAACCTCAGTCGCATTAAAGTTCACAATATCGTGAAGGAGCATTGCAGACATTTTTAACATCTTATCATTCCATGGTCCCTTAATATTCAGAGTAATTCCTCAACATTGTAGTAGCATTAATGGTAGTAAATGTTTGACATACATGGGAAAACATAGGACTGCAAATATGTACTTGTTGAAGGCTTAACAGTGTCACTTCTTCAGCAGTAGTCACTGTCCAGACTATGGCAATGGTAGCAGCAGTTGCAGCCACAGCAGATGCAGCAATGGAGGCAACAATAACAGCAGTGATTCCAAAGTCTCTCTTAGTCCTGCGATGAACTAATTGGATTCTTTGTCCTCCTGTTGTGTTAGTAACAGCCCACAGATATGGAGGGTACCGGAACAAGTATTCAAGGATTAGCGTAGAGGGCTAAATATTCTCCGGCACACAAACGGAGTAGGAAAGTGAGCACGAGCAGGAGTAATAGTACAGCCTTCATGACTCCTTTTCTTCTTATGCAATCCTCAAAAGGTCAGTCCTGGAAAAGGAGATATAGGCAAGCCCTCAAGACGTCACCGTCTTGGGGAGAGTCTATCTCATGACTTTCCTCCACTTGCTGAGTGGTCTGAGGGCAGAATTTCAAGTTCCTAGCAGGAACCCAAATTGGATTCGGTTCACCTATAGGAAATACACATCCGAATCCTCTGCCCATACTTATCAGTGGACCTGGTCCTCACCATTGCCCAGTCAGCTGGTCTTTCGACGCACTTCTGTTTTGGTATATGGTATTTGATTTGCCCAGTGCCTTTGAAAGGCCATTAGAGGTTGATCTTTTGAAAAATTTAAAATATTTAATGTAAGTAGGGCCATCCGTAATTGGTCATGGGGGCTTATTCCCCCTTTTTGTTTGTGTAATAGGTCTTTTAATGTCTTATTGTGATGCTCTACTATGGCCTGGCCCTGTGGGTTGTATGGGATTCCTGTGGAGTGGCTGATATGCCATGTATTAAAAAGGTCTTGTAACGCTCTGCTAATAAAGCAGGGGCCATTATCTGTTTTTATTTGATGTGGTATGCTTAATATAGCAAAACATTGTGAAAAATGGCTCTGTGCATGTTTAGCTTTCTCTCCAGCATGGGCACTAGCCCAGCAAGCGTGGGAGCATGTATCTATTGAGACAAAGACAAGTTTTAATTTTCCAAAAGCTGCATAATGAGTAACATCAGTTTGCCAGAGACAATTTGGTTTAATGCCCCTTGGGTTAACTCCAGGGGACTGGACGGGTGGAATTTGTAGAAAAGGCAAACAGGATTTACATATCCTGATAATTTTTTTTCAAGTCTTTAATAGGAATATGAGGAAATCTATGATGAAGTCCCCTCTAATTTAGGTGGGTAAGTTCATGGAGGTCTTGGGCCCATTGGAAATCTTGGGCCTGTTGCATGGAAAGGGCTTGAGCAGCAGAGGACACAAATTGGTCAGCTAATAGGTTTCCTCTGGAGAGGAATCCGGGCAAACCTTGGTGTCCTCGGAGGTGCTGCAAGAATATGGGCTTGGGTCATACCATCAGCAAGGATCTCACCTGAATCATCAAGGGGGTTATGGGGTTTTTATCTAACTTGATATAAGAAGAGGCTAAGGTGGGAAGCAAGTTCACCACATACAGACTATCAGAAAAAAGATTCATAGGTTCAGAAATTTTACTTAGGGCCAATGCTATGGCATACAACTCCTTAAATTGTGCTGAGCCAGTAAGCTTTTCAAAATGTTGGGTTTCTTTTAACGTGGTCGAGAGGTGAGGAGGGGGAAAGACAACAACAGCAGACCCCACTTTTCCTCCATCGGTAAGCACATTCAAGGCATCAGAAAGGGGCTTACTCAAAAAGAGTCTAGGGGTGGTCCAACTTAACTTGGAGAAGGAGGCAACCCATCTGCTAGGTCCATAATGGCAATCAATCTTACCTACAAAACCCGTCAGAGCCTCGGACACTCTATTGTGATATCGCTTGATCCATTCAAAGTCAGACAAATGATAAGGAATGGTTAGAATTTCCAGGTCTTTCCCATAATGTCTTAAGGTGGTGTCTCTGCCTTTGACTATAAGATCTGCCAGTTGATCTAATTGGGCATACACTCGCAGAGTGCCTCCTATTGATGCATGGACCCATTGGAAAAGGTTACCTTGCTGCGTAATAACAGCGGTAAGCAACTCCAAGCCAGGAAGAATCCACAGACAAAGGTCACAGTCAGGTTGATACTGGGCTAGTTGGGCATTATCAAGTGCTAATTGAATCTGTCTAAATACTTGTTTATGTTCCTCCATTAATACAACAAGCTCAGATGGAGTTTTGTCTCTCAACAACTCAAAAAGAGGGAGGAGGTCCTCTGTTGCAATGTGAATCCAGGGCCACAGCCAGTTGAGTTCCACTAATACCTTTTGTAATTCCACTAAAGTATATGAGGTCTTGATGGATAACTGAGATTTAAGGGGACAGACAGAATCTAGGTTAAGCTTTGTCCCTAAAATCTCAAAGGGAGGTATAGTTTTGATCTTGTTACTAGACACATACAGTCCCCCTTGCTCTAAGAGGCATTGAAGCTCCCTGTACGCAGATTCTAACTGCTAGGCACTAGCTGCCCCTAAAATAATATCATCCATGTACACATAAAGAGTTATTCCTGCCCACTGCTGAAGGGGCTGCAGAATTTTGGAAACATATTGCTGACAGAAGCCATGCCTTGGGGTAGAACTGTCCATTCATATCTCTCATCAGGCCCTCGAAAATTGGTAGACGGCATGGAGAAGGCGAACTTCTCATAATCAGCTGGGTGGAGGGGAATGGAGAAGAAACAATCCTTAATATCAATTATGATAAGGGATAATTCTTTTGGAATGGATGGGATCCAGGGCAGGCCTCTCAAGGGCGTGCCCACTGTAACCATCCATTCATTGTTTTATCTCAAGTCTTGAAGCATCCTCCATTTACCGGACGCCTTCTTAATAACAAACACCAGGCTATTCCATGGGCTTAGAGAAGGTTGTATGTGTCCCAACCTAAACTGTTCCTGAACAATCTCCTTAAGTTTCTGAAGCTTAGTCTGCAGTAATGGCCACGACTCCACCCAGACTGGAGGCCTGGGGAGCCACGTAATGGAAGGCGTCATCGGGGCAGTGGCCTTTAGGATTGGGGGTGCTGTGGCATAGTCTGAGGGAGATAATTGGAGCAGCCAGTGGGCTACTGGCACCCCAGTCTCTCTGGAATTGTCTCATAAAGGACTTCTGGGTCATTAGTGATGTATACAGCAGACTCGCTTAAGATGTCTTGACCCAGCAGGTTGTCGGTTAGGCTGGAAACAACAAGGGGCCTAACCTTTCCATGATTACTGTCTACATCTTCCCACCTGAGCCAATCGCTAGCCTCCTCAGAGACTGCATTGCCCTCGACCCCCCGTATGGGTGGTCTGGGGATCAACTTCCAATGGGAGGGTACTTCCTCTTTTCTGAGCACTGTCCGATCGGCTCCTGTGTCAATGAGACATCGAAACCTCTTCCCAGATATAACTATATCCATCTCTGGCCTTTTTCCTGGCACAACGGGGACCATCCAGCGGACTCCAAGAGAGCCCGAGGGATCTGTTCCTCCTTTGGTTAACGGGGCTGGAGGATGCCCCTTCCCTAGTTTAAAGGGTTCCCTTGCAGATCAAACTTGGATTGACACTCTTTCATCCAGTGGAACCCTTTCTTGCACCTCGGGCACAGAGACCGGGGGGTGAACAAACCTTCTTCCTCCCCCCCGGATTTCTCTGGCCCCCCTGGGGGCATTCTCTCTTATAGTGTCCCTTCTGCCCACACCCAAAACAAACTCCATCACCCCTGACAGTTGGCTCATGCTCCCCGGACGGGGTCCGGGGGGAGAGCACTAACGCCAGGGCCTCTGCCAGGGAGGCGGTTTGAGCCTGCAGTGCAGTTACCAGGGTCTGGGCTTGGTGGGCCTGAGTGCCTACATCCTTGGTGGCAACTATCCACCTCTCCATGGACCTTTCTCTTAATCCTGCCCATGCCAGTTTGTGATCTGATGTCATGCCTTCCTACACTATTTTGACAAATTGGTCCCCTAGCGGACCCGGGGGGAACTTCTGGTGGAGGCTCCTCTCCACTCTATCTACAAAGGAGGATAAGTCCTCTGTGGGTTTCTGAGTGATCCCCGAAATTGGAGGTTCGGAGGGGCCCTCCTCTAACTTCTTCCAGGCAGCTAGTCCGAAGGCCTTCACCTGCTCTTGGCACAGAGCAGGGATTGCTGCTTGTTGGAGACCGGTGGCAAATTGGTCACTGGTCCCAGAAAGCACCCGATGGTAACTAGGACGGGGGGATTCACTGACTGATTCCTCTCTGCCTGGACATGGCATTCCTCCTTAAAGAAGGCACACCATTTAAGGAACAAGGGCCCTGGAAGGACTGCCTTAGTCAAGCTCTTCCAGTCCTGTGTAGTGCAGGGCTGATGGGCCAGCCCCTGGAGGGTGGTCTCTGCCCATGGGGAGTTGGGTCCATCCTCGGAGACTGCCTTCTTTAGCTCCTTGAGGTCGGGAGTCTTCCATGGGTACCATGCGGCCAGTCTATTGCTCCCAGGGTTGATGTTGACTGGAAACGCCTGGTAGGAAGGCAGCATCAACCCATCCCTGCCTGTATTATCAGTCCCTAAAGGCGGAGGATATGATGGTGGTGGAGCGGAGTTGGGGGGTTTCTTAGGCGCTAAGGCAACAGGATCTGGCTGGGGTTTGGGATCTGGGTCGATGTCGACCCAGGGGTTTGAGGTTTCTTTAGATAAATTTCGGTATAGGTGTCGGGGCTGCTCAGCCCACTCCTCCATGAACTGAACCCACTCTCTTTCTTGTGGCGTTATCTTCGCCTTTTCCTCTGTCTTGCTCTTTTCGCCTAATCCTTCTCCGTCCCTGGGGAGGCTAGCCCCAAAACACGCCTTAAGGGCGGATAAGGTGGGGTACACCCCCAATTGTGGACTCTCACCCTTGTCTAATTCTGCCTTCCTGATCAACTATTCCACACGATGCCACGTGGTCCACTCAAAAAGATTCCCAACCGGAAGTCAGGGAGCCACCCGCGTTAGGGCCTCCCAGACCTTCTCGGCTTGAGTGTCCGAGAGCTCTAATCCTCGACTTTTAAGCATATATTTCAGTGCTTTAAGCGCAGGTTCATCTTTAGAGGTTGCTTGTCCCATTTTCCCGGGAATGCTCTTACCACGTAATCACCCACTGCTCACTCCGCTGCACTTTTGGTTCATCAACCGAGGGATCCTTGATCTGGTCTGCGAGGCTTCGTCAGTCACTCCTCACACGGGGCACCAGTTGTCGGGGTTTCTAGCCTCTCCCCTGCCAGTCCTGCTCACCGTCAGGACTACTAGCTCTTTCAGTGACCGTCTGAGCCAGCGGAGGGAAATGAAAGGAGGGAGAGGCACACCCCGACAAGGCGAAGCAAGGGAGGCAAGAGCCGACTGTCCGCCCGTTCCGCAGCCTCCATCGTCCCCAGAGACAATCAGACACGACTGGGAGCTCAGTCAAAAATAGGAACTCGTTTATTGCAGCTCAGAACACGGAATATATAGGGTGTGGTCTCTTCTGATTGGTTGCACCTTATGCTAACAAGGCGACCTTCAAATTTCCAATCATGCACAGAGTTGTGCCCATGCGCAGTTGTCTCTGATGTAAGCAGTGGACCTGAGGGAGAACACTCGGTGGGAAGCTGTGGCACAGCAGAAATTCAAAGGGTTCTCAGTGACCATCTTTGTGGCGCAGCTGAGATCCAAAGGTAGCTCCCCACCAAGGTGAAATGGGTGTATTGTTATTTATAACAAGCCCATTTCCAGTATAGCTGTGTTTATGTTAATGAGGTAACTTTTGGAAAGCATCTAAGTATGGGGGCTGGTTTCCAGGTTGCCTTGAATAGAAGGTTGGAGTTTTCTGTCCCACCCCCATATCCCCACCCTCTCACCTCCAACTTCCAGGGAGGTGGGGGGGAGAAGGACTAGAGGTTTAATCAATCACCAATGACCAAAGATTTAATCAATCATGCCTATGGTAAAAAACCTAAAAGGACAGTGTTCAAAGAACTGATGGACTGGTGAACACGTGGAGATGTGGGGAGATGTGGAAGCTCTGCACCCTTTCCCCATACCTTGCTTTATGCATTTTTTTCCATCTGGCTGTTCCTGAGTTATATCCTATCATACTAAACTGGTAACATAGTAAATAGTTTCCTGAGTTCTGTGAGTTTCTCTAGCAAATTAATGAAGAGGGGGTCATTGGAGCCTCCAATCTATAGCCAGTTGGTCAGAAGTACAGGTAACTATCTGGATTGTGATTGGCATTTGAAGGGGTGGCGGGCAGCCTTGTGGTAATGAGCCCTTAACCTGACATGTAATTTAATGATATCTCTGTATAAACAGTATCAGAACTTAGTTGGATTGTAGAACACCCAGTTGGTGTCCAAGAATTGTTTGCTGGTGTGGACACACACACATTGGAATTGAATGTAGAACCCTTTATATTGTTCTCAATACTCAGAGTGACTAAGTGAAACCAGAGCAGAAGTCCCAGAGTCAGAAAAAAAGACATAGCTTAGCTCTATAAAGAAGTGTCTCTTTGATAGGATATTTCACCTTCGGATAAAGTAAGTGGAAATTCATAGTAATTAACACCTACATTAATAAATGAGAAAAAGCTGAAATAAACCACCTTACTTTACACTTTCAGGAACTAGAAAAAGAAGAACTAAGCCCAAAGTTAGTAGAAGGAAAAAAAAAAGCTCAGTGTAGAAATAGAGACTAAAAAAGAACACTGTTTTTTGAAAGATAAACAAAACAAACAAAACTTTAGCTAGACTCAACAAGAAACAGGACTGAAGTAATGAAAATCAGAAATGAAAGGGATATTACAACTGATACCACAGAAATACAAAGGATCGTAAGAGACTGCTATGAACAATTATACATCAATAAACTGAACAAGCTATAAGAAACGGATAAATTCCTTGAAATAAACAACCTACCAACACTGAATCATTAAAACACAGAAAATCTAAGCAGACTGATTTTTAAGGAAATCGAATCAGCAAATAAAAGACCACCCAACAAATAAAAGTTCATGACCAGATGGCTTTACTGGTGAATTCTACCAAACTTTCAAAGATTTAATACGAATCCTTCTCAAACTATTCCAAAAAACACAAAAACAAACAAACAAAAACAAAGAAGAGGAAATATGTGCAAACTCACTTTATGAGGCCAGAATTATCCTGACACCAAAACTAGACAAGGACACCACAAGAAAAGAAAGTTACAGGCCAATACCCCTGATGAATGTAGATGCAAAAATCCTCAAGAAAATATTAGAAAACAAATTTCAACAATATATTAAAAAAATCCTACATAATGATCAAGTGGAATTTATTCCAGGGATGCAGATGGTTTAACATTCACAAATCAGTGTGATACACAACATTAACAAAATGAAGGATTAAAATCATATGATCATCTACAGATTCAGAGACAGTATTTGAAAAAAAATCAACATCCATTTATGGTAAAAACTCTTAAGAAAATGGGAATACAGATAGAGTAAATGGGTTAGAATTCACATACACACACACACACACACACACACACACACACTCTTAAGAAAGTGGGAATACAGATAGAGTAAATGGGTTAGAATTCACACACACACACACACACACACACACACACACACACACACACACCCAAACCTCCAACGATAACAAGTTTAAGATAAATAAATCACTAAGTATTTTTAGTGGAATACATTAGGAGCTATTCCCTAAGGAAGTGGATATTGGATGGAGACATTTAAAGAAAGAGTTGAAATTAATCAGCATTGAGTGCCCCAGAAAATTGTTTTTTTTCAGGCTCCTTGAGTACATGCGTATACACACAAATATGTGCACACATACACATAGAATCACATTCAAATTGAGAAAATAACAGGATTTATCTGCATTATTCACAAAACTTGAACATTCAACTGTATTTACTAGTGTGATAACTAAAAGATTATGAAAGATTTCAAAATCACAATAGATAAAAAACGATGTTTTCTGAGATTTGATTGTTTTAGGTATCTGTGAGTCCCTCAGATTAATCATTTAAAATGGATACTTTTACTAACTTAATGGACATTGTATAAACTGTGATGTATTCAGGTGCATGAAAGAAAAGCCCATCTCTGTAACTTAACCTTGTAATAGTATTTTATTTTCCCCACATAACAAGATGTCCGAAGGAAGGGAGTCTAGGCCCTTTCTACCATTTTGCTTCATCATCCTCATAGGGGAGCTTTATCTTCATGCTTGTCTAATCACAGAGGCAAGATAACTTCTCCCTCTTCAGTTGTGCTGTAGGCTGGAGAAATAGAAAGGGATAAAAAGAGTGTATTAGAAAAACAAAAATATTCCCCAAAGTCTCTAGCAGAAGTGTATTTGCATCTCATTGCCTACACTTTTGTTTTATAACCATTGTTGGCTGCAACAGAGTCTGAGAAGGTGAGTATTTTATCTGGGAACATTGCCAATCTGAACAAACAGGGGTTTTATCAGTAAGGACGAAGTGGTGAATAGCTCTTAGAAAATTAGGACTGTCTAAAGAGTCACTGAATTAAGACTGCTATATAATCACAACTAGTATTTTTAAGCAGTCTAAATATTCAATTATGCTAAATATCAGTAACTATTCAAAACAGTTCACTCTTGCTATATATGACAGTATAATTTTTTTCATGAATAGCCATTGTTAATTATGAGATAGTATATATATTTTATATACCTTGTTCCCTGCAGCACACTAGTGAAACTTATATCATTATGAACATTAATAGATTTTGTATACTATTCTTTTCTAAAATACTTCTCACTTAAATGGTGGTTTTAGGGTCCATGTTATAACCCAAACTAACCACCTTTGGGCAACATCTAAATTCGAAGTCCTAAATCCAAATTCTAAAGATTTTTTGAGTTAATTACCAGTATCAGTTTCAAATAACATTTCTTTAATGCCCACATACTGATAGTAGAATACTAAGTCCTAAATGAATTCTTTAAGTTAAATGTGTAATATTTATTCAAGGAAGTCTTTTGTGTTTTATATATCTTTGCTAGCCTTAATATCTAAAATTCAGCATTTGATAATTAGTTTTTATGGTATTACAATCATTACCTCTTAAGGAACATTTTTCTGTGCTTACAAAAATATCTCTTAATTGTATTCTATGTCCCACTAAGATGTAAATCTTAGGTTCTCTGCATTTCTCAAAGTCAGTCTTTAATGTTGATAATCAAGATGGAAAGATTTTTTAATGACATTTAAATGGCAGAGGGAGAAGAGAGAGTAAAGATATCTGTTCTAATGTTCTGTCTAAATGGTACTCAGAAGTGAATACAGTACACACAGAGTGAAAATCTAATATTAATTCATGTCTAATGTATTATGATTTACAGATTTACATCTAATTTCAAATCCTCTGTGAATTTAATTAGAATTAATTCTATCTTATCTTACACATCTTATTGAATACATTCTTTCAAATCTAATTCTGACCCTGTTGATTTGAGATGATTTGTGTCTCATAAAAATTCACATCTAAATATTACAGGGCATCAGATATATCTTGTGAAATGTGGGGTTTATATAAGGTATGATTTTCTCTAATTATGAAGGGAAACATGCAGAATACTGCATAAAAAACTTTATATTTATCTGCTTATAGTTAAAGCATTTAGGAAGAAAGAATATATAGAAATGCAATTGAGAGAATAACTACTATGCATTAAAAAAAACTCTGCAAAAGACAATGTACTCTGTGTAATACATGCATATTATCAGATAAATTTATGTTTTTGATATATGATATATGGATATATAAATATGGTATTCTGAAGGAACAGAACTGGCAAAATGAGATCATTTATTAACTTTTTCTCATAATTTCCCTTGAAGTGTGCTCTCTACAGGGTAATTCTCCTTCCTCTGGAAAAAAGTCTTGGTTGGTCCCTCATAGCTGTCTTAAATAGTAAAAATCTTCCTAGTATTTTAGTTACTTATACTATTTCAGTTCTGAAACTGATAGGTACAGCCAAAGTAATAATAAAAACCCTAGGCTTCATTCAAAATTAAAGCCTCTACACTCACCTAATCAGTCCTGCAGCAGAAGGCAGGCCTGCAGTGTACAGTATGGCTTTGACAGATACTCCTTCACTTTCTCAACTTGTCTTTCTTCCATTCCTCAGTTGCTAACTTGCACTGTTACTGACCACACTGGGGTTCGAGATGGTGGAAGAAGTGGTGAGGGCACAGGAAAGATCCTGCATGCTGGTACTTTTGTGAGCTGCTATCACTGCTCTCTGGTTTGGCAGATGTCAAAGCCTATTCTTGGTCTGTTTTCCATGAAGAGTGTTCGGTTCCTTGCAGGGTTCTTCAGACCACTTACTCCTCTCTCTATTCATTGGGATTCTCTCTCACATGCACCTCACTGTGATTTAGGTCTCAGCAGTCCTTCTGGTCACAGTTTCTCTCTGTTGGAATCCTATTTCCTTTCAGGCAGCCCTTCTTGATGAAGTCCACTTAAAAGGACTCTAGGCTGCTTTCACCCACATATGGGTCGTCCATACCCACTCCATGTATCTTTGGTCCATTTCAGTTATAATTCAAGTTATTTTAAAAAATAACGTTCTTTATGTTGTTGTCACATCTGGTGACAACAGATGTGTAAAGGTGTGTTTTAATTAATAACAGAAATTAAGTTCAAAGCATCCCTGAGCCAGTTATTTTGCAATCATGAATGCAGAACACCAAGAAATTATTATGTGTGGTGAACATATTTATTGATGGTTAAAATTATTGGGATTGCTAAGATAGGCCAACATCCTTCTTTTACAGATGAAAAAAGCAAAGAACCCATTTTGCAAATGTTGTTATTGGCCAAAGACAATGCAAAGTTTGAGATGCAATCAAAAGATCGTAGCCTCTAAATTCAAACATATGTAGGTTTGAGTCCTGTTTCTATAATGCACTACTTACAAGAAGTTGACCAAGTTTAATAAAGGGTGCAATCTCAATTTCTTCTATAAAATGGGGATAGTAATAGTTTTAGCAATTATAATGCTTTGATAATTAAATAAAATGAAACACATGCAGTATATATCACATAACTCCTAAATAATTGTTAGTTAATTTTGTCTTTAATACTGGTAAAGTTTTTTTTTTAATTGCAGCTGTGGCTTCTTCAGATATTTATTTTCTTTTTTACAATTTGAATTAAAAATAATATAATTTTATATGACTACATACATATATCATGTTTTTAAGTGTATTTATGTATTTATTATGTATATTTAATATGCATTAAATATAAATACATTTATAATATAAGTGTATACTATCACATATAAATACATTTGAAATATCTCTGCATAAATTTCCTAGCTCTGTCAACTGAAAGGGCTTAGAAGCACTAGTGCTCCAATAGCAATAAACAAGCCAAATTACCATATCTTGGTTTCAAAGTATCATTCTCCATGGAAAGGAACAGGGTTCCTTGGGGAAACAGGAAGATTCCAGGGCTAGTGAAGAGAAATATTTGGAACAGGAAGCAAGGAAGTCTTAAAATGCTCAGAGGGACATATCAAAAGGATAAGTGAACCATCTTAAAGGTGTCACTACAGGCCAAATTTGGGACAATTTGAGCATCAAAATAAAGAATATTAGTAGTAGATTCTAACCCATTAGGTTAATTAAGAATCTAGGAATCCATACTGATAAAAGCTTTAAAAACAAACAAATCAAGGGACTGATACTGAAGGCTTGTACATTTATTCATTAGCTTAGTTCATTCTGTAAATTTGTATCACGCACTTGAACCACCAACCACTTCAAGGACAGCCTGCAGGGTGGAAGACTCTCCTTGATTATGGATAAAGCCTAGAATGAATGCCAATCACTTAGACCCTTAGCTCCTTAGACAAGTGAGCAAGTGCCAATATACTGGAAACTTTTGGGGGGCAAAAAAAAGAAACAAGCTCCAAGTACATATTTCCCATTTTGCAGAGTTACTTTTATGTTATATCTCTGTCAGCTCTTAAAGTATGGAGCTCTAATTGTTCCCTAACAGAAATTACCTTTGACTTGGCCTGCCAAAAGGTATGTAACCGCTTCCTATCTCCTTTTGCCACAACTCACATAATTTCTCCTCTCAGCTCCTCATCCTGCTATTCTACATCTGCCAGACACTTAGGAGTTGGAAAAGCCCTCAGGTTCCAAGTGAAGAACAAGGAGTTCTGGTAAACAAAATGTAATGAACGTCTGTCTCAAGCATAACTCTACCACTTTAACTTAAAAAGAGATACAAACAAACCACACAAAACATGCCATTAAATCGCAATTTTCATTAAGTAGTACCTGGTTCTCAATGTCAACATATTTATAAGTAGGCTGAAAATCTATCATAAATATGCTAAATGGGAGAAACTGAAAGTATGTCAAAAATTACTTATTTTTTCATAATATTTGAGCATAGTTTGCAATAAATAGGAATGATATTTAACATTTTATTGTTTTTAAATGAAATAATGATAAACATTCTAGTGGATTTAGCTATAGTGTAGTTTATGGCTATTACCTAGCCATATGTCACAGAAACTGTTCTGAAGAGAAATGTTATATTAGTTAAATAATAACAACCAAAAGATATCTCATTCATCATTTATTTAACAATGATTTATTGAGTATCTACTATATATTACTAGTACAATGTACTATATGGTACTTCTATTATGATGGACCATATGCACCCAGAGATGAACTAATAATATTTTTGTCCTAAGGAAAGTCACTAGTGATAAAAGCAGACATTTAAAATAGCAAAGCAATGTTTCAAGTGCACAAGTCAATCGTAGCACAAAGGTTGAGTAATTCTACAGATGGTGAGCAGGAAAGAGTGAGAGAATGTTTCCTAGAAGAGGGAATGCCTGACATAAGCCAGTTTGTCAGGCAAGAACAAATTAATGAGACTATCAAAAGAAACAGCTTATACAAAGTCACAGAGGCATAGACAAGCATGAACACCATGAGAAGAGGTCAGAGGAGAACTGAGTTTTAAGCACGGTTCAACTTGTGGAAGGCATACTAAGGCATAGTATGATTGGAATCCATAAAATAATGTAAGCGAAAATTATCTAGTCACTGCCAGGTCAAATTCCTTTCCACCTTGGGACACAGATAATTCCTTTTCCTCTCCTGAGAACTCCTTCCCCCAGATTTTTACACAACTGGATGTTGTAACTAATTCAAGTCTTGGCTTAACAATCACCTCCTAGGAAAGACATTTCTGTATCACCCAACTAAAATTAGTGGCACCCTATCACACCCACCTATCAATTTCATAGCTTTCTATAACATATCCACCTGCCCTTGATATCTAATCTCTTTATTTGTAATTAAGACTGAGAGAATCAAGGAAATTGCAAAGCAACATTTGGTGTAGTGCAGACTCTAGGGATTTGTTAACTGGCAATCTTTCTTTTATCCTGCAAAATATAAACATATTTTGTTCACTAGTAGGAAGATGACTAAAGCATAAGAAACCCTTTTAGTTATATTTGTGTTTTATTATCTCAAAAGTATATATCTCTAATGCAAAATTATCAAGCAATATTACAAAATACAATGAAGCATTTGGAAAGTGTAGAAAAGATATTTCTAGCTCTTTAAGTCATACTTCATATATAAATCTTTCAACCCTTGAGGCAAGACCTACATTTGTCTGCAGAGATAAGGGCTAAGAAGTAGGTATCTATTAGCACTGGGAAAACTTAAACATTTTATTTAGCTTCCTAATAAAGTGGGAGCTTCAAGGACTGTCTCTATATAAACTGACATCCTTTAAAGTATTTTGGGGGCTTAAAGAGGAAAATGTAGTATGTTTGTTCTTCTTGTGGTCTACAGGATATTTGAGAGAGTCCCTGAAGTCCTATAGTCACATTAATCACACAGGCCAACTGTATATAGGACCATTTACCTCTCCAAATTTGAGAAATAGACACAAAACATCTACTGTTACCAAATGAAGGAAATATTTTCCTATTTCTAGTTCTCCTATCAAGATACTGTTGACAACAGAAATAAAAATTTAAATAAAGCCTAAAGTAGAAAGCATAATTGCATTGTATTAAAATATGTCCTTGAAATTTTGAAACCTTATTAAAATGGCAATCACTATACTAATAAATGACTTTAGGCAAATTCTGTAATTAAAACTCAAAATGATGAAATTCATTTAAATCTAGACCATCTATGACTCCTAATTGATCAATATCACAACCAATACTAAATGTAGATAAAATATTCATACTTGTACTTAAATAACATAGGCTAAAATTTATTACTCATTTAAAATTTTGAATTGTATATTTATTCATAGTATATTTTTATTTACACAAAATACATTGTATATTAAACAGATATTGATTAAATTTGCATTATTAATTTATAATATTAAAATTGTGATAGTGGTCTTCAGATTTCTGACAGCTTTAGGGCCAGTGAATTATTCAAACAAAAAGCTTAGATGTTTTGGGAAAGGATCAGAAATGATCTTATAAAATTAATATGCCACAAAAATGGGAACAATTAATCAGAAGAGCATATGAAATATTGAGTGCTCATGAGAGGGAAGTAATAGGCTTATTATGGGCAGTCCTGGTCAAGCAAGATATGAAGAATGTGTTAAAAGAACGTTTGCAAACTGAAGCATTAGCTGAAGATATTAAACAGAATAATGGTGGCCTGGTCTCTGAGAATTCATTGCTGACATATGCAAAGCAGTGATGGCGTTAATGCTTAATGATGAGGCTAACTTGTATGCACAACAAACAAGTAATACAATATAAGTAAAAATGTATATCCTCTGATTTGTTCTTTATGAAGCTATGCTAGCTTCATGCTATCAGTTTTTTTCTTGATGTCCTAATATCTGTGGTCTATAATTTGTGGAGTTCATCTTTCTCCTCTTTGGAAATCATGATAAAACACGATAGCTTTGCTTTTTATCCATCTTCTACTGCTCCCCTAATGTCCACTTTTCTTCAGAGATTATAGACTATGGCTTGCCAAACTCCCTGGCTATTTTATTGCCTTAGGACCTAATTGAGAGGTATTGGAAGAATAAAATCCTCTAAGGCAATTAAATGATTCCAATTATCCTTTGACTCATTTTAAACTATAATTTTCTCTTCAAGAAACTTAAGTTCCTTTTTTCACATTGAGAATTCTTCTTCTTTGATAGATGAGAGACAATTGTCTAAAAACTTTAACATTTTCCCAGATGGCAAACTTCTTGCTGTTTTTGATATTTTAAAATACATTTTAAATTCTGGGTTTACTTTACCAGTCAGTTCATTCTGTGATTAACATAATAGATACTTTTAACACTCTCCTATTCATTATAATTGTGTGTCTCTTTTTTTCCTACTAATGTATTTTCCTTCATTCATTCAACCTGTGAGGAATACAGACCTAAGTCATGCTCTCAGAGAAGATATAGGCTAGAAGTGAGGCTGAGAAGATATATCTAGAATGTTACAATACAAGGCAGAAAAAAATGTGGTGGAAAGGATGAGGTAATATTTCATAGGAGTTCAGCTTTAGACAAGATTACTTTCAGCTGATTACATATATAAATAAAAAGCTTTATATAAGTTTACTCAAGCTGGGCTTTCAAAGAATCCCCTATCCAATCAAGTGGTTGGGCTTCAATGGATCTATGAATTACATGAAATGGTAAGTAATATTTGGAAGATATATGTAGATGAGCATTTGTGGTGAGGGGAGAATGGTGGGATAAGATCACTAGTATTCATCACATTCTGAAAGACATCTGTGACATTCAAAATGGTTAAAAACAAACCATACCACAGAATAGTGTTTGGAGACATCTGCAGTATTATTAAAATTAGTATGATTAAGATTACATTCTCATTGCTTCCAAATGTTCATCACATTTTGCTCATTTGTTCATCATTTTTTCAACAGTTTTGCTTCTTAATAATCTGGCTGAGAAAGCATGACACACTTCTCTTCGAATTTTTTGAAATATGCTTTTCCAAAGACTAGAAAACACATCTGACTGTTCCTTCCTTTTTCAAAATAGAATATGTTCACTTTCTTTCCATACTTTCTTTATCCCTACAAGACTTTTCACTGTTGACAAAAATTAATGCCATGATAATATTGTCCCTTTGTTGCTTCTTTTACTTCCAATGGAAACTGTTGTCATTTTAAACCAATAATAAAATGATAAAAAATAATAGGCAGATTAGAACATAGGCAATAGACATATTAAAAACACATGTAGAATATTTGATATTTATTTTAAAATTTGTGATAGGAATTGATGGGAAACTAAAGGAATATACTAAGGAGATCTATAGAAGAATAAAAGGATAAATTAAGATGTGTACTTGGAAAATAAAAGGAGTAATATGAAGAAATAACCAGTTAGAAAAGATAAGTGAATAGTGTTTTATAGAGTTATCTTTAAGGACAAGTGCATAAAAAATAGTAAGATGGTTTTAAAAGATTAAGAGTCACTAAGTAGAAAGCAAGGGCAACTGAACTATTCAAATTTAAAAAAGGGGTGTGGGCTAGCTATTAACTACTTGATGACATAAAATCCAAGTTCCTGAATTTCTGAAGTGTTTAAAAAAATCTAGTAAAGTAAAGCCTAAAGTATAAAAGCTATGAGAATATCTTTTTGAGTTTAGTAGAATGTGAATGGGCAATAAAAGATTGACAAGTACCGGGTAAGTAAAAAGCCAAACAATAAAAAAGAAAGATAAATTAAAATTTGAATTCAAGAAGTATGCCTGCTTAACACTGCATAAGGAATATATGTTCCAGATCCTTATACAATATTATCCTGTTGTATTTTGTGCATATGTTGAATAAGGTAACAAAAGCATTGAGAGTTCTTACTAAAGTACCCATTACTGTTTACATAAAATATTGCAATGACTTTACAGTCACAGAACAACAGAAAAATATGTTCATGCTTTCTTTTCTTGAGGTAGTCAGATTTCTCCACAGGGCAACTGTTGTTAAGACACAGCAATGATTTAAACGATTTTGCAGTTCTCTTTCCTGACTTTGTATGTACTTCGTGGTCCATGAATTTCACACAAAGGTGCTTTTTAAGAACCAAAGTCACATTGTTCAGAACTTTCTAGCAACTAGGATGCTCTAATATTCTCACAGATATGAGTAGTCAAATTTTGCCCAACCCCAGATCTTTTGCACAGGGCTAGGTGACTGACTGCTGTTTGAGAGTAAATCCTTGAGTTGTGGAGAAACTGAAGCATATATTCCCTCCCAATACTGACACCAATACTACAAAATAATAAGATGGTTCAATGAAATACAGAAGCACAATCAATGAAGTTAATTCTAGATCAAAATGAAACACTTCTGGCCTTTCCATGCAAATTTAATTGATATAAATCTAAAAGTTACAATCACTAAATATTTGAGGTACAGAAAATGAACAGGACAATGTAATTTGATGAGATACCAAATGAAATATGCAGTTCTGTGCATGTGTTTGGAGGATTCTAAGCCCGTAAACCTTCCCCTCACTAACTTCAAGAGCCCAGATTTCTCAGCACTAGATCCTTACCTGGGAATACAGCGTTTTTCACTGATCTTCCCTTTCCTCTCTGCTTAGTAAAAGATGTTGTAAACTGGAGTTCAGTGTTTTTCTCTTCGTATGTTTTGCACTTTACTGGGTAAAGCCAAAGAGTTCAGAGTTTTTTCATATTACTCCTTTTATTTTCCAAGTTAACATCTTTCCCCTTGTCTACCTCTGCAGCCCAAACTCTCTATAGAACTTGAGTTTGTGTTTCCAGTCACAGGATTTAAGCTGTGAACATCCAGGGAGTCATCAGGCTGGGCCAAGAAACCATCAGATAAACGTGGCAAATCCTTATGGAATATTATTTGCCTAAGTTTTGGGGAAAGGTCATATTCTATATCCATATAATTTGAAGCCATTACAGAGTAGAATCTGAAATCCGTAAGAATTTTTAGCTGAAAACTGGAGACTTCAAGTAAGTTTACTTTTGCTGGGGGTGGGTGAATATATCATGGTTAGATACATTTTGATAGAAAAGCTCTATGTTATGCTAAATAAATCTACCTTATACATATGGATTAGCATTTTTGTGTGAATTCTGTATCAGAAATGAAAGGTTTAATACTAAGAATGGCTGTAGAAAGGCCAAGTTTATCGCCCACCACTACCATCATCACCACTACCACCTCTCAGACCATGTCCCATGCTCTTGAAGAATCTGGCTTCTTTTCTTAACTTTAGCCCCATGGTTAAGTGTAGTTTGTCTTTTCTTCATCAGTATGTGCTCTTCTCTATTCCATTCTATTAAGATATTAGTATGGGTATTAAGAGATGATCATTTAATACTAAAGATACAAACTGATACTAAGGTGGTGGTCATATAATGAAATTTTATACATATCATTTTGTACAGACCTATCATTAGGCAGAATTCTGCTGAGTATTTACATTATGCCTTGAACAAGATGATCAGAATGCTTTTCTTTTCTTAGCTTTTAAGATTCCTAAACTATTTTTCTTTTGGAATAGCATGCAATACCTAGTGCCATGTTCTGCATATAGAGTGCTCAGCAATGAAATAATTCTTTCTTGACATAGGCTTCAAACCCAGAAAGGGTGAAGGAGACAAACAGAAGTAAAGCAAATGTAAAGGATACCAGAATAGAGAGTAATCAAATCAGTCTCAATTTTAAAATGGTCATAATTTCAGTCATAGTTTTCATAAGCTGGAAATTTGAACAACTTGAGAATCACAACTATTTGCTTTCATCTATGAAAAGTTAGACAAAGTCAACCAACCAACCAACAAGTAATATGCCTATTGGATGATGATAAATCTGACAGGAAATGCTGTTTTTTCACTCTTAAGAAATAATCTAATAAGACCCAAAATACATATAAATTTTTGCTTAAAGAAATTATCCCCCTCTTCTTCACTACCCTCTGTTCCTATACTGACAATCAACACCTTTAATTTTGATAGCACTTTATAGTTTCAAAATGCATTCACATTAAAGTACATTTAAAGTGCGCTCAAATTTTACAGGATGCTCACGCAATCTTGTTATGTATATTATTACCCTCTTTTTACAGATGAGGGAAGAACAAGCTCTCAGAGGTTAAGTGACTTAGTCAAGGTTACACAGCTAAAGGCAGGATCCCAACTTCTGACTCCCAAGATAGTGACCCCTCAGGGTTCCACATTATCCCTTTACGCCTTTTATCAGTCAAGGTCCAGAAATCACACTATAACCGGAATGCAGACATTTTTAATATAAAGAATTAGTAACTAGTAAAAGGGGAGTGAATACTAAGAGAGAATAAGAGATCACTAAAGCATACAGGAATAGTGGATTTAGGGAACAGCCAGTACCTCCAGGGCTGTGGGAGAGTATCCATGGAGTAAATAACTTAGAACTACCCCCATCCCTGCCCTCTACCCTACAAAGCCTGAGGGACAGAACTCACTGGAGATAATGTGGCTGTGGCCCACTTAATGGCCAAGAAATTCACTGAGGTGTCACAGACTGGACTGTGTGGAAACCACCAACTGGGGTGCCTGTGAAGCTTGCTAGGAAGCCACCCACTGGGATGCCAGTAAGGCTCATTGAGAAGCCACATACGGGAGCCAGCACACTTACCAGAAGGTGTGAAATACTTATCTCTTGCACACCACTGGCCAGAGAGCCATCCACTGACCACCTGTGGGGAAAATTGAAATACCTATGGCCAGGATCCTCACCTGACCCTAAGCTGCTTGATGATGTAATTGGCCTACTGCTAGGCTACTGCTTCCATACCTGTAGGCAATAACCTATTATTGACTGAGTTACTATAGAAATACCTCTGCCCAGTGCTCTAGGTGCAGGCAGAGACAGTGGTGGACTATGGACCTGCAGACTGCTGGATGCAGATGTGATTCCAGTGCTCAACCTACCTCTGTAAGAAAAATGCTGGTATAAACCCTTTTACCTGAAGAACAATCTGTTGTCATTTCTTGGTGTTACCGAATCCTCAGTGAACTTGCCTGGGGGCTGAAACCCTCATGCAAGACACCACTATACCATAGGAGCAAGAAGAAAAGCACTGGAACCAGGAAAAGGCTCTCCTTTTTAATGCACTGACCTTCCAGCACCTTCTACTGACAAGTCCTAACAGACAGCTAAGATGTATTGCCAGGTCCAAGCTCTGATATCACAATTCAGAGCAAAGAAGATGAATTAAGGGCCGAGAAGCACTACATTAGCTGGGACACACCTCAATGACTCTCTTGGGTTCTCAAGTGTGAAACGCTTTTTATACTAAACTCCAGCTCCATTTGTTTCCTTTTCCCTAACTACCCCTACAATAAATGCAGACCCAACTTCTGGGGACACTGTCCTGATTGCTGGTATGACACATAAGTGCATGAGGAGAGAGTACAGTGCAGTGATTGAGACCAAGTCTGGCACTAAGCATGTGGGTCTGAGTATTAGCTTCACCATGGACTTAAATTTGTGGTCTTGCCAAAGTTAATCTCTGCATGGTTCAGTTTCCTTACCTATAAAAGGGGATGACAGAGTACCTACTTTATTAAGATATCAGGAAAATAAGTTAGCGTATGTAAAGCCTACAGAACATTTGGAATGTAGTTAGAATTTGATAAATATTAGTATTATCTATACATGTAGTTTGTAATTGGTGTTTAAAAATACATATTCAGCTCTCATTATCAATTTCAACTTAGGGCTGTGTCCCATAATGCTAAAACCCAGCTTGTTCGGGTGAGACTGGGCTATGCTAGAAGAGGTCTTGCCCACTCCTGGGCCTTGCCTGAAGCTCTGGGTTCAGATGGTGGCCCTGACCCTGGCTCACTGCATAATCCTCATCAGTGACAGCCGACTCAGTGGGGTTCCATCTTTCCAAGGGAAAAAAGACACATGGTTAAACAAACCATCTCTTTCTTTAAAAAATTCTCTTCCAGGTCTGACTAAATTTGATAACCCTCTTCCCCAAGTAATGAGTTACACTTGAGAGGGAAAGAGGAAGGAAATTACCATTTTTCAGTGTCTACCCACATGTACCAGGAAAGCACTTTGCATACCTTACCTGATTTCACCCTCATCTACTCCTATCAGATTAGTACTTTTAACTCTATTTAACAAATAAGGAAACTGAGGCCCAGATAGATCAAGCAATTTACTCAGAATCACACTCTTGGTACCAGAGCCTGAATTCAAAGCTGGTCTATTTGCGCCGACTAAACAATTTTTACTGTACGGCTTGCCTCCCACACTACCTTCTCCTCAGACATCAAGAGTCATAACCGCTCAGTGCCTCTCACACTTTGCTTTAAAGAGATGAGTGGGTGTGCGACTTTTTCCCTTTCTTTCTTAAACGTATAATTTGAAACTAAAGCAAGTGAAATTCATTTACCAGTTACAGGAATTAACATCTTACAAGGCATTAGCGTCTGAAAGTCAGCAGCCCTCCTTCATCCCTGGGCCCCTGTCCTCACCTCTTCCCGGCTGCAATCTTGGTGAAGGGAAAGGGGCCTGGTGGTGGGCCAGCCAGCTGGGTTCAGCCTCGATTTTGCCGGCACGTTCACCGTCGGAGCCTTCTTTTCTTTCTCTACAGCAGGTGGCTGTCGGGTCGGGTCGGGTCATCTTAAGGTTTCTCCCCAGGGTAGCAGCCGGTCTGAGGGCTTTCCGGGCCGAGGGCGTGGCCCGGCCGTCTCGGCCGCAGTTCGCTGGTTATGGCCCCGACCATTTCTCTGAGGAGGCTGCTCACTGCAGCCGCCCCCGCCCCTTACCCTAAAGCCCCGGTATTTCCGCTTTTCCTAACAAGAAGCGAAGCCCCTTCCTCACCGGCCCTGGATTGCCTTTCACCACAACTCCAGCCCTCCGCTAAGTGCGCCCGGCCTGGCGCGCGCTGGGCCTGCCGGGCCCGTGCTGCGGCTTCACCCGCCTCCCGCTCTGGCAGCGCGCCCAGCCTGCAGTTTTCTAACTTTCCGCCCCTCGTAGAGGAAATTCTGAGAACTCCGCAAGGAGTTTGACTGAAAACGTGGAGACAAAGCCGCTCTAAACAGTGAACTCCTACGCCTCCCCCGGCTCCCGGCCTACTCCTGCAGTCCACGCCGGGTCCCGGCCGCCCGCCCGGCGTCCTCACGGCAGGATCCCGTGCCTGAGGCCCCGCCGCGCTCGGGCCGGAGCCGCGGACACTGGGGAGCGCCCCACGCCCGGGTCTCGCTATTTCTGCTCGAGCCGAGCCCGGTCTGAGGAACTCCGGGCGCCCTCAAACGCTCATCCCAGCACACGCTCGGCCGCGCAGGGGCTGAAGAAAGGTCCGCACTGGGCTCACAACCCTTTCTGCCGGCCTCCCCACGCCGGGCCTCGGTTCCCCTCCTTTCCCACTCCCGCCTCCTCTAGTCGGCTGCCAGGCGGACCCAGCCTGCCTCTCTCTCCGCCTTCACTACCGGGTCAAGCTGCGGAGGGAGGGAGCCGAGACGGCGGCGAGCGACTCCCCACCGGCGCGCGCGCCCCTCCTCCCCTCCAGCCAGCCCCCTCCTCCTCAGCCTCCTCCCCTGCTGCCAGGACTGTACAACTAGTACACACACACACACACACACACACACACACACACACACACTCGCACGAACACGGACCCTGCCGCTGCCACTGCAGCTACCATGGATATCAGCTAACAACACACATCCCGGCGCGCGCTCCCACTCGCACCACGCGGGAGTGGCCCCCGGCATCCCTAACCCTCCTTCCCCACCCCCACCCCGCCGCTCACCCGCTCGGCTACCGCGCTCAGGCTGCCGCCGCCGCCGCCACGGCTCTCCTCTGCTGCGGGGCCACAGCCCTGAGTGTCATTCAAGGGACAGCACAACCTCACCCAAGCTCTTCTACCTCTGCCCAGCCGTCCCTCTCATCCTCCCCCGTCCTCGTCCACACTCCATCCAAAGAAGAGGGAAAGCACCGCGGAGAGGGGGGAGGACGGCAAAGTCGGCTCTTCTCACCTTTTGGCCCCCTCGCTCCTCATCCTCATTCTCTCACCACCAATTCTCCTACCCCAAAGGAACCCCTCAGGAGCTGAGGCGACTCGCCCCACTGCCATGTCCAAAAGCTTGAAAAAGAAAAGCCACTGGACTAGCAAAGTCCATGAGAGTGTCATTGGCAGGAACCCGGAGGGCCAGCTGGGCTTTGAACTGAAGGGGGGCGCCGAGAATGGACAGTTCCCCTACCTGGGGGAGGTGAAGCCCGGCAAGGTTGCCTATGAGAGCGGCAGCAAGTTGGTGTCGGAGGAGCTGCTGCTGGAAGTGAACGAGACCCCCGTGGCGGGGCTCACCATCAGGGACGTGCTGGCCGTGATCAAACACTGCAAGGACCCCCTCCGGCTCAAGTGTGTCAAGCAAGGTGAGCGCAGCGGCTGCCTCGGTGCTCTGCCTGGCGGCTGGAAGCGGAGGGCACTGGAAGGGTGGGCTCGCGTGTGGAAGGGGGTGTGTTGCGCGGTGGGGGGCAAGGGCGAGAGAGTACCGGCAGAGCAGGCGAGCCTTGCAGGGCATCCGCATGGGGGGCTTTATGGAGGGGGGTGCAGGTTGCTGCGTGGCGTGCAACTTTGTTTGCGCAGTTATACCCTCGCCTTCGGAAGGTGTTCGGCCTTGTGTGACCTCAGAGGTGCCGGAGAGCTCCTAGGGCAAATTGAATGTGCGTCAGTGGCGTCGCTCTCAGTGGATGAAGAGCTTTTAGGGAACGAAAAGAAGGGATAGAGGAAGGAAGGGAGGAAGGAGCAACTTGAGGGTGAAGCGGCATCACCCGCCAGGCGGGGAGGGGCCGGGGTAGCGGGGCGAGGGAAGAACTGCGCCCCCCGTTTCGGAGCTGGACTGGAGACGCCTAGGTCCGTAGCCATCCCCTAGGGCTCCCTGAGCCACTAGCTGACGAAGCAGGGAAGGGGCAGACGGCTTTGGACGGTTGGACGGTTCTTCCTTAACTTTCTCCCTGGCTCACCCCGGCCCCCTCCCCCGTCCACGGTCGCGTCATGTGGGCACCGCGCGTCACGTGCGCACTGACTAACCCGGGGGCTCACCCCGCGCGGGCCCGCGAGACGGCTGGGAAGGCGGCGCGCAGCTGCGAGCGGGTTCCTGCGTTGGGGGCTCGGGAGGAGAGAAGTGGTTACCGGAATGTAGTTTACTCAGGGGTTGCCTAGGTTGAGTGGAAGTTCTCTGTGGTTGCACTCTCCTCTGGCTTCGCGTTTGTTTCTGAGGAAGTGGATGGAAAAGTCTGCAGGTTACAGCTCAGGCGCCCTCAGCCTCAATTGAAGGCTGTGATGTGGACTTAGGGAGACTGGGACCTGGAAGAACTCTCGCCAACTCTGTCTTTGCTTGAGAAAAAATTATGGATGGCCCTGAAGAAGGAAAGAGCGAGATAAAGTTTAGAAAGAGAAAAATGTAACTAGAATAAAGTAGTGTATCCTTGTGTTCCACATGCGATCGCATAGGTTTTGTAGCACAAATGAATACTTCATGTGCGTTTTCTATGTGGATATGTGCATGTTCATATCAATCTAAAGGTGTGTTGCTTACGTTACGTTATTTGTCCTGCCTCAGAGATGAAATGAGCATGGCATTGCCTACATTTTGAACAACCACTTAATTTTACTGTACGACCATCAAAAAGCACTCTTAGGGAGATGGTCTCTATAAAAACCAGCTTTAAAAGTAAACTGAAAAAAGAAGTCCCGCTAAATCTCTTAAATGTAAATTGCCATACAAGAAAATATTTTCATTGCGGATTCTTGAGTATTAATAGCTGATGACTTAAGGTAGGCTGGTGTAAACACTGACTTAGAGGTCAACAGAGCTCAATAATATAAGAAACTGAACAAGGTAAGGTAGAATCTGAAGAATGTGAATTAGGTAGCAAGTATGAGTTAGGTACCTAAGGCTCAAATATAGGGATTCATGTTAATATATCTGATATCATGGCACTATGTTTTAGCAGTGGATAAAAATGTAAGCCTCTAGTTTTGAATCCAAGAAATTCACTGCACAATTAATGACAATGGTTTTGTTGACAACAAGCTTGTTATTTGTAGTGGGAAGTGGCTGCAAAAGTTAATGCATTGTTAAATTGGATTAGTGATAGTATCCTAATAAAGGAAGTGATTGTCCTATTACAGTTTGCAGTTTTGACCACATTTTAGTATTGTATTTATTCTGAGCACTGCATTTTGAGATGGACCTTAGCAAACTAACTCTAGCAGCAAGAATATGTTCAGAAAAGAAAGATTATTGGGTATTGTAGATATAGTCTATAAAATCCAGTGTAAAGACTTGGAAAAGTGAGAGCATAAAGAAGCTAAGTAAAGAAAAGGAATTCTGACTATGCTGTGATAATCTGTAGAGCAAAACTGAGATGAATCTATGGAGCTTTCCAAAAATCTGTAGGCTGTATTGCAAATTTATTAGGGCCCCATAGTTGTGGGTGTTCATGAAAAGGCCAAAATGACTGTACGCTATGGTATCCTATGTAATTTGGAGACCTGACTAGATGTCATTTAAATCCTGCCATGATTTGATCCAAGATAGTCTCTGATCAGTCAACTTATGTTTTATATTTTATTTAGAAGATTATTGATTTTAGAACTCATGGAATATACATCTAAAGTGATATATTTAGTAGAAAAATCTCTTTTCATTCTGTATTAACCCTCAGTTCTGGGTTTCACTGAGACTGATGCTTGCAATGATGTTCACCAAGCCCCCCCAGGAACTTGATTCACCTCCTGAATCACTGTTGACCAAAAAAGAAAAATAATTTCTTCTTTTAGCTTTTGTGGACATTATAATCCTCTTGTATATTCTATATATAGTGATTCATATGTACTATTCCCTTGTTGAAAACATTCTTTCCCTTGTTAAATAATAGGTTTATTTTTATTATCATTGTAAGCAAAGTGAAATTTTCAGAATCTTAAATATAGTGCCTTTATGTCTTGGATTTTACTAGAGACTTCACTTGCTGGAGAACTATTTAGAAACTCTTGGCTGAGTAGTTTTATTTCTAGAGAGCTGATAACCTAGCATAGATGAAAAACTTAAACATGGTTTGTTTAGCACTTGTACTTTTAAAATATTAATGAGATAATTGATTTTTGAGGATTCATTCAAACATTGGGTATTATACAGAAAGTATATACATAATCAGTTGAGCTAGGGCAGATTTTGCAAAGAAAAGGAAACATTTGAATAACAAAACTATTGATAAAAGCACCAGATAAAATTGCATTGTTGACTCAATTTTTATTTACTTGTTTGGCTATTTTTACATTATCGTCATAATTTTAAAAGAAGGTGAACTACTTTTAGAAGTTTTTAAGATATACTGGTCAAGGTAGATGTATCGTAATTTTCCTACATTATTTAAATGTCTTTAAAACCAATTTTATGTCATTTAATTAAATTCAGAGGATTCCCTTATTAATTTTAGCTGCTTTTAATCCACACAGTGATGAGTCACATAAGAAAAATGCCATTTATTGTCAAACCCAATTATTTTGTATACACAATGACTTTTTAGTTTATAATAATAAACCTTTCCTTGCCAAAGTATTTACTTCTAAATTAACAATTCTGTTTGATAAGCTCATTAATGCTGCAGACCCAGTTGAAGGAAGTTTCTTGAGTGATTTTGAGATTTATGCTGAAGTGCTAAAGGTTTTTCTTTCTTTCTCTTTTTATAAAAGTGCACAGCAGCCAGTTATATAGACCATTATGTCCTACATTCCCTGCACTATGTCTGCTACTGCACCTAATCCCACATGGAGACCTACATCGCCTGGACTTATTTTCCCATTTAGGATAGCACAATGGAAAATAAAAGGCAAAAATTTTTCTAATTCTTTCCATGTGGAAGAAGGGCTAAATAAGGCCTTTGAAATTCAGTTTGAGAGAAGATATACATTGCTCTCCCTCCTATTGCTCCTTTCAGAGCCTTCAAAGGAGAGTAGATCCACATTTATTAGGCGTCATGCCTCCTTTTTGACTGACTTCAGGCTGGTATCATAGAGTTAAACCTCTGTGCTTCTTTTTATTTGGAAAAGTAAAACCAAATTTTGTCAAATTTTATCCAGTAAAGATTGACTTTCCTCCATAAAAATTTAAGGATATATGTATTTTGTTGACCAGTAAACAATAAAATTGTTTAAACAATTTGATTAGTTAGTTATTTTATAATAAAATATCTTTAATATTTTGGAATAAGTTTAATGAGACAGTTATCTTTGGGCATAATTTGTGGGGATTGCTACTGTTGTGTTTTGGTATATGTAAATAATTTAAATGGTAAGACCTTGAATGTTAAATATGACTGTGTGCTTTTTATGTGTGTTTTTTAATGAGAGTAATTTCAGGGTGACACCACACGTAAAGTATTTAAGTGCTACCATCTTTGCTCTTAACATTTATATCGCATAATCTTTTGGCATGTTTGTTATGCTCACTTTCCTTTTTTAGTTGCTTGAAACTCACACATTCTCTTTAATAGTGAGCAAGAAGTCTTGACATTTGACAACCCTGACTGCTTATAGTTTATTCCAAGATATTGGTCATTTTGAGCTAGTGACATATGAGGTGCTTTTAACTTTCAAGATATTTTACTGTTAATTGAAGACAAAATATATGAAATGATTGACTGATTAATACTATGAGTAATTTTCAGGTAGTACTCTTGAGGTTTTTTTGTAGAGTAAAACAAATCCTTTTCTTTGAAAAGCATTAATGTGAAGAGTAATGCCATCAAGTGGAATGGAACATATTCTCACCTTTTTGAAATAACTCCCACTGATGTTGCCTTTATGTGTAGAGATCTGCTGTTTTATATTTATTTCATATTTTAGCCATAGTTTATTTTCACTCAATCTATTCCCTTTGGACCCATATCTTTTCTCCTAAATAGTTGGTGAATATATTGACTCATTTACCCAAGGCTTGACAAGCATAGAAATCCTATTAGAATTCACTAATTTAAGTTTAGGATATGTGAGTGTAGTTGGATACAAATACCATGTTTTAAGGCTGAACTCTTACTTCTTAGCTAGAAATCAAATACCTCATAAAGAAGAGCAATAACAAAACATTTAATTGGTAAATGTTCACAGTCTATCATGTATAATAAAGAAAAATACATAAAAATTCAGCAAGAAATTTACTTGGCATTTGTGAGAATGTCAGTAGCTCCATATAAAAAATTCTGTATAGTAGCACTTTCGAGATGAAGCAACCTCTAGTCCCCCAAAGATTTTAACATTTTAGTTGAATTAATCCCATCTTAGAATTCAATAGAAACCTATAACCTTGAAGCTCCAGTGTCCAATACTAATTTTTAAAAATCTTTGATAGTTACAGCCTATTTATCACAAGAAGCATCCCAGGGAAAAGGGTGTTATAGCTTCCTTTAAAAAATTTTATTCCATTCCATTCCCAGCTCTCTCTCTTCAATCTCCATTAAAGACTGATGTGATATTTCCTTTAATATAAAAATGGACTTAATTAACATTATATAGATAATTTAGTAATAGGTTTATGATTACTGCAGTCACCTAGTAAAAAGACTTGCATAGAGATATGCATCTGCTAAAATCTGTTGTAAAATGCTCATATCATCATAGGGAATTAATAATTTCTTCAACTGACATATTATCAACTCTTAAAAAGGATTCCAGTTGGGGGTTAATTTTTAAAAAATTTAAAACATTTGTATTAAGTGTAAATATGGTATTGGATAGTCTAGAGAAAGAAGAAGTTTTCCTTCTTGGACAACAGATCGAATATGAACTCAAATTCAGCCAATGTATTTCCAAAGATCCAGTAGGCTAATGAGAAGGTATTTCAAATGAATGAATTTATTTCAGTATTTATAATTATATGGCTTGCTGTATCTTGGAAAACATTTCTCCTTGTAATTATTATATGCATTCATGTGAGGTTTTGTGTTGTTTTCGGTTATTTGGTTTACTTAAAAAAAAAGTCACTGTCAGTACCATGGCAGTCTTTAAGTATACAATAACAGCCAAAAGCAAATATGTGAGAGAAGAAAAAATAAACCTTTATAGTGTGACATGAAAGATATTTTGTATATATTGACTTTTTTAAGATGAAATTTCTTGGAAAAAGTTTTTGAATCTCTTAACTTTTAGTGAAACCTATGCATATGACATCAGTGGTTTTTCTGTAAATAACCATGGGTTTTATTAAATGAATCTGAAAGTAGGAAGAAGCATGTTTGTTTTATTTAAAAAGATGTATATTTTACTCATTGATTTTTCACATTACATTGTGTTTGAAGAGTTTCTTAAAACATGAATTTCCTAAATGTTACATTCAATTATTTATATTGCCATGGATTATGGGTAGCCTAAAAGCTGTTAGCAAATCAGAGATTGAGTAAAAATGTTAGGTGCAAAAAAAATTATATGTTTTATCATTCATTTTTCATTTTACAGGTGAACAGTGTTGCTTATACTAGTATTTTATAATGTTGTATGCAGAAAGGTAAATACTTAGCTGAAATATATATAAATACAAGGATAACAATTGCTGTAGAAACCCACAGATTAATACAGTCACACACCCTAAATTTATTAAAATCTGATCAGCTGGATTGCAAACATGAGCAAGTTTCAGGGATATGAGATACACCAGTGCTGCATTGGTGGGGTATTCTGGTCATTCCACAGCTGCTCCTGTTTGTCTTTGCAGTCTGTATTATAAAGATGTTAAGGCAACCCTCCTTGTCTTGCCAATAGGTTTCAGCCCCAGGCAAGTTCATTATGGATTCAGTGAGACCAAGGAACGACAATGGAACGTTCTTGGGGTAAAAGGGTTTATTTCCCAGCTTGTTCTCTCAGGGATAGGTCAAGCACTAGAATTACCTCTGCATTCAGCAGTCTGCAGGTCTGTAATCCTCCTTTGTCTCTGCCTCCACCCAGAGCACTGGGCAGAGCTTTTTTCTATAGTGACTTAGTCAGTAATAGCTTGTTGCTTATGGGTGTGGAAGTGGTAGCCTAGCAGCAGGCCAGTTACATCATCAAGTAGTTTAGGTCAGGTGAGGATCCTGGCCATAGGAACTTCAGTTTTCCCCCACACTCCTAGACAAAGTTTCTTCAAGACATAGCCAGCATTTAGGATTAAAGGGTCTCTAAAGCCTCTCAAAAGTCTTGGCTTATGTCCGGGAGTACTCTGAGCATGAATCTTGCCTTTCTAGCAAGTCAGGTACTTAAGGGGTGGCCATTTTGTTAGTGTTAAGCTGGATTTAAATAGACAGAAAGAAGTTGATCTCCCTCTGGAAGAACAAGAATGTTATTAAGATGCTCTTACTCATCTGCACTTAGAATACTAAAATCTTTCTTAGAATTTCTTTTGAAGTATTATCTATAACTGGATCTCCTTTTCCTGTTTAGTTGCAAGTACCTACCTATGCTTTCCTTTTCTTTAGTTCAGTGTGGGAGAGTTACTGTAGTGAACAACAAATTTATTCTGCTTCTTTATGTACATTGAACACACATACATATACTCATGCATGTGGGCACATGCACATGTTTTTCAAACTCTAAGGTTCAATGCCAGTTTTTAAATCAATAGTCCCAGGAAGACATTTATGCATATGAAGATACAGTCTTATTTTAGGGAAAGTGTTACGTAAAATTATTCCACATGTGACAAATCTAGCTGAAAAACTTTCATAGTCACCCATTAATTTTCAACTTAGTGGTGTTTTTAACCCTTATTAGCTCTGATAATGAGTGACCATAAAAACATAGTGAAATAAGTACCCAGATGATTTCTATATTTCAGTTAAAAAGTGATAATAAGTCATATCTTAATAGTTTGGTTATTTTTATTTGCATTGCCAAGTAGCCTGTGGACTACATAATGCCTCAGATAAGGTCTTTAATGTTAATGTAACAAAAGAAGGGTCAGGAACAAGAGGCATGCTTTTTCATGAACTTGCATAACATATTTGTGGAGTGTTTTAAATTTTTATTGATTGAGATGTCTTGGAATAATATTAGAGGACTGGATCCAACATGCTACGGATAGATGGTATATTAAAATTCTAAAAAAGTAATCACTTAAAAATGAGTTGAATAATGCCTAACTTATAGGTGTGTAGTTAAATTCTGGTACTCATATTGCTTTACTGAGAAATTAAAAATGTCAAGACAAACTAAGTGTGTTGCATGGATCCTAAGAGCTTTTGTTATGAAATGGAGAGTATAAGATTTTGAATTACATTAATGTTTTAAATTTAAAGTTGTTTTCTTTATGTCAGATTTATTCACCATGGAGTGACACTGTACATGAATTTATAAAGTGTATACATACCATAAATCTTATAAAAACTATGTAAAATTAGTATCCTTGATGGTCCAAATAATATGCTAACTTACTATGCTGAATCAATAAAATGCCCTTTTATTTTCTCATCCCAAGTCTCCTTTTTAAAATTAATTGGAAAACCTTCATTGTGTAGTGTGAAGAGCATCATGGCACCTTGATCCTTGGGAAAGTTGACTCTTTTAACATTTACTAAAGAGATGCTTTTGCTTCAGTTAACTATGCTTCAGACAGACTTTAGAAAGCCACAGAGTTATTAGAGAGACACTGTTGGCTGTCTACCTGTAATGTATTTCTTCTCTCTTCCTCTCTTCCCTCCTTACTAATGGAATGCCAGTTTTGTTAAAGTATCCATGTGTTGACATACAGCTATGCCATGTGTTTCATGTTAAGTTAGCTTTATCCCAAGGTGATAAACTTAGACTAGTCTAAACCAAGTATGGTAATTCCATCTCTTTGCCAGTGGTTGTTTTAGGAAATGACTTATAACCCAGTTCTAAGTAATGAAAAGTAAGGTGAAGCCCCTTGGGGACTTCTTGAGAAATTTCATAATTCTTAATATAAGATCCGAACAGATCTGTTCACTTTGTCTGTGAAAGTTGCTGCACATGGAAGTGATGCCTGGAGCAGCAATAGCCATTTTGTGATCATGAGGAGAGCTAGCCAAAAGGCGGAGAATGGCAGGACAGAGTGACTAAAAGCTATAGGCTCCTTGATGAACCGCTAAAATAATGAACCCAGTACTATTCCTATCTCAGGACTTCTTGCTTTTGAGGTAATAGTACACAAGGTATTTTAAGCCATTTAGATTGGGTTTTCTGTTATTTCGCAGCCAAAATCTTCTGATTGATATAACTGAACTTGTATAAAAAATAGATATTTCATTCTTATTTTTTGTTTTGGGGAATATTGGTAAAGAGATTTATTTTAAAAAGAGAAATCTATTTGGAGAAAAAAGTTAAGATGTATTTTTGTGTTATATAAGCTTGGTCAAATTCTAGGTATGTCTCCATTGCCTCATTCAATTTTGCTCTAGTTGGACTTCTGTTTTAAATTCCAAAAAGTTTTAACCATTCTGAAATAAAATATGGAGGACTACAAATTCATTTTAACATTATCCAAAATAGAACATAATCAAGAAAACAAATTAGCTACAAAAATATACCCACAATGCATGCCAAAACCAAGCTGAAGTGTTTTTTGAATTATATTAGTACTTACAAATGTCTGTGCCATTGATTCAAGAGTGTATATAATTATAAATTGACTCATCAAAAATGTTCCAACTCCATTTTTCCAGGGCTATAATTCATCTACTTATTATTCAACATTTATTGGTAACCTATTCTCTAGCAAGCACTGTACTAGAGACTGGTGGTAAAAAGATAAATAAGACTTCATTAAGATGTCATCTTAAGTAGTTCATCCTGGTATATGTTTGTGTGATCTCAGTTAAAAGTCATTAAGGAGGAGTGTCTTTTATCTTGTAAAGATACCTTCCATGGTGTAATCAGAATAAAAGGTAAGAAAACATTTTGGAGGAGAAATATGGTTTTCAGGTTTTTTGTATTCTACATCATGAATTATAATTCAAATAGTTACATGAATTCTGTATGTATATATTTTTAATGTACTTATGTTCCAGGCACTGTGCTAGATAGTGACAATAGAAAGGTATGTAAATCTTGAAATGCACAAGAATTTCACAGTGTAGTGTAATAGTTAAGAGCATGGAGCTTTGGATACAAATAGGTGTGGATTCCATTCATAGCTCTTTCTCATGCTAGATGTGAATTGAACAAATTAACTTTGCATATCTATGTATCAGTTCCATCCTTTGTGAAATAGGTATCATTACAGAACCTACTTCATAAAAATGTTATGAGAATTACATGTTATAATGCCTGTAACATGCATAGCCCTGGGCCTGGAGTGTAGGCTCAGTACTGTGTGTATATTACATTATATATATATATATATATATATAAAATGTAGTATGTTTATGTAATGTTTGCTCTTATAATTATATGCTATATATTAATATTTTATTTGGTTTAGTAATTATTATAAAGAAGAATTTTTAATGCAATTAAATGTTTCAGAAAACCTGTGCTTAGGAGAAGGGCACCTGGTATCTTTTGAGGTTTCATGCTACATTTCATAGAGAAGAGAGTATTTCTAAGTAGGAGATCAGGCAAGGAAGATAGAACTTTTACAGAAAAAAACAAGGAAGCATTGATTTAAGGGTTTCAAGGAATGTGATAAAGAGTTTTGAAGTATTAAAGTTTGGAATTTAATATAGGCAGTAGTGATATATGAACTTGGGGGATTAAATGGGCCAAGCCATTCTATAGTACTGAATGAGGAGCCACTGAGTATTATTAATTATTATTATTATTAATAGCAAACATTTCTTCAGTGCTTACTATATGTCAAATCATTTTCTAAACACTTTAGATAAATGTTAATTAATTTAATCCTCATATTGTTTTATAAGGTAGGTGCTGTCAAGCCCACTCTGCATATAAGAAAATTTAAGCCTGAAAAGATTAAGAAACTTGTGCAAAACCACATAATAATTAGCAGAGCCAGGATGCAAACCCAGTCAGTGCTCTTAACAGCCATGCCAGCTTGCTTGTCTGTGCTTGTCTTTTAAGAACAGAGTTGACACCATTGTTTTTCCAGTAAGAGGGGATATAGGCAACATTTCATGGAATACGTAGTCATTGAAGAGACCTAATTAAAGGAGGTTGAAGATACACTGAGGAGGAGCATTTAGGAGGCTACAGAGCTATCTAGAGGAGAGGTTTTGAGGTTTTGAATCATCATAATGAGGGTAGGAATGGGAAAGAGAAGACCAAGTCAAGAAAAATCTATAGATGGCAAAACTGTCAGTACATGTGAAAGATAGGGACAAAGAGAAAGAAGTCTTGCTTGACTTTGTGGTTTCTGTTAGGTGGTGTCAATCAACATAGTGCAAGTAGATTTGGGTTATTTAGGTTATGTTTGATATGAGGTTCTTCAAAAGGAATTCAAGTGGTGGGTATCTGAACATCCCAGCCTTAAATTTAGAAGAATAGTTGGGGTTGTATGTGTAGTTTAGGGAATATGATTATCCAATGAGAGAATGTTAAGGCAAAAAGAACAAAGAAATGCTCTGGCAATTTATGTTTAGAAGTCAAGGGATCCCAAGGAGGAAACTAAGATGGTTATCAGAGTAGTCTTAGCATTGAGTGAATGGTCAGCACAAATACAGCAGAAATGGTTAGAAGGATTATATCTGGAAGACTTCCATTGCATTTGGCAAAAATGGAGGTTACCTTTGTTTGGTGCATGTCAGTGAAGTGGGTGGTTCAGAAGAGTCAGATGTCACAGGGTTGAAGAGTGAATAGGAGTTGAGAAAATGGAAATTTCATGTGCATCCTACTCCTTCAAGAAGCTTGCTTAGTAGAAAAGGGTAGTGGACAGTTGCTCTCCAGGGGACGGTTAATAGGGGTTGAGTGGTGTGTGTGTGTTATGATGGAAGAGACTTGAGTGTGAATCTGTGTTTGTCACATAAATGTATCTTATTATACCAATATAAATATATTCTAGCAAATTAAGATCCTTTGACTGATTAATTGAATAAATAATTATTCATTATATTTTTGTGGTGTGTCATGCTAAAGCTAGGTCCTGGCAAAAAATTAATAAGAGTTAGACCCCTACCCTACAAGAATACAGAGGAAAGGCAGTCATGTACAAAGTTAACCTTAAGACACTGAGTCTTAGTGGAATGGTACAGAAATAAACATGCTGCTTTTAGAGCACATAGGAGGGAAAGGAAGAAGCAAAGGTGTATAATACAGAGATTGTGGATCCTGGGGTCAGAGGACAGAGTTGGATTTCAGTCCCAAGTGTATTGCTATCACTTCCATATGGGGTGAGATCAACTTTCTTTGAGCCTTATTTTCCTCATATATTACAGAATAGTTGGTAGAATCAAAGAAAATAATGTGTGTCAAAATGTTTTATAAAATTTTTAGAGCAGTGCAGTTGGAAATGTTATTACTTAAAGATGGAAGGTCACTGGTGGTGGTAGGTGGGGTGTGCCTCACAGCTTACAGGATGGTTGATAGTGGATCCAAAGCGTGAGTGGGAGTTCAGGGTGGGAGGTGTAGAAAGCTGGGTGAAGAGCATGACCAAAGGTAGGGGAGGGTGAAAAATGACCCTTTTGTGCAGGGAACTCAGTACAGATCAGTGCGGCCAGAGAAAGGGGTACTTGAGTACTTCTGGTGGCAACTAAAGATTTTTCCAGAAAGGAAACTTGGAATCACATCAGGGAATGCCTTAAACAAAAACCTAGAGTTTGAACATTTTTCTCTAGATGAGTAAAGCCACTGAAGGTGTTTGAACAAGGGAGAAGCATAATCAAAGTGGCTGAGATTTGTTTGTTTGTTTTTGTGGGGCTAGGGAAGAAATCTGATTTGAAGTATGTATTGAGTGCTGAAGAAACTGAGAGTAAGACCTGAAGTCTGGTATCAGTAGCAGGAATAGAGGGTCATGAACTTGTAACTTTTACACATATTTTAGAGGCAGGATGAATAAGAATTTATATCCAGTTGAATGAAGGTGGTGGTGAAGGGGAAGAGGAGTCAGAGGTGAGGATGACTCTGGAGTGGGTATGTACAATAGATGAAGATGTCAGTAACTACAGAGATTAAAATTTAATCTATAGAGGAAATGGCTTCAGGCTGTTCTAGAAATAAAAATTTCTATCTTTGACAACTGCAGAAGAAGCAGCACATAAGTTTCAGTATTTTGGCTCTTGGTGAATAAGTAATGTGATTATATACATGAGATATGTTACTTCAAACAATATAGAGTAGGCATTAGAGTTAGAGATAGTGAGTTAGCAGAATTAAGTTATAAAATGGCCTATTTTTTATTTTTAGCAGATTTCATTTCATTTTGCTTCAGTTGATATCACGTATCAACAGAATGAGTGGAGAAAAATGAGTGCCTGGCAATATATTGTGTTTGAGATAACTGGCATATGGCAAATTTCTGATTTTCAAAAGTTCACATACATAGAGAATTCACAAAATTGTTGGAGCTGCAGATTGGAGAATTTAGTGACACTGTTTTCACAGAGGTAAGCTGCAGGCCTTCAAGAGCTATGGTGCCATTAGAGAGTGAGGAGAAGCCAAGAATGGGAATTTGAGAAATGCCTGTATTTAACAGGTCTGCAAAAAGATTCTTCTTTGCTTAGTACTTCTGACTTGGAAGGGGGAAACATATACCTTTAATAATGTACTAATCTTCTTAAACTGGGTTCTTCATAATGTGTATCATGTAGAATATATTTGTCATATATAGATTTTTTACTATATTGCTGTTCAGTACTGAAGATAATGTTTGTGTTTTATCCACAAGTCAAATATAAGCAATAATTGTGAGAATTCTGTCTTTAGCAGTGCTCGCTGTCTTTGCTATATGTTTTTAGGCTTAATTCAAAGGTCACAGAAGCTAAACAATGCTTTACTTTTTGATTTTGTGAGGTGCAATTTGAGACCAAGCTCTTTGACCATTATTATGATATTCTAGGCTGTATTTGGAGTAAACCCTGAAAGTACAAACTCTTCTTAAGTTGTACTAGGAATTCTTCATTGAAAACACGTTTGTAATGAATCACCTTCCTCTGACATGTAAAATTATTCAAATGTTTCCATATGGCAATGGTTGGAATATGCATCTTTTTGAAGACACAAAATTTTATCTCATTTCGTGTATGTAGCTTCTCTAGTTCAGTCCCGAAAACAAAGTATGACATAGTTTGAACTGTGTTACATATTTTTGTTATAAACTTAAAGAATGGCATATACATCCCAATGTCTCAAAGTTCACTTATTTTAACCAGGACTGGTATGTGACACTTGCATCCAGATTTTCCTGATTCTTAATAACAAAATATTTACTAATTTTCATTTGCTATAACAATGGTTTGCCAGTAAAGCTGTCAGTATGTCTAGACCTGGAACTCATCAAGGGTAGGGACAACATCTATTTCATGTTTATTTCCCTAGTATTTTGAATGATGCCTGAAAATGTATTTTGTTCTTGTTGAATGAATGATAAAAGCAAAACAATTGTTGAATGAATTAATGATAAAACATTTGTTGAATGAATAAATGATAAACATCCTCTTCCCCTGTAATACTTGATTTATTTGAAACACATTGTTATTAGAGTTCTTCAGGGAAACAGAGCCTATGTATACATTTTATATATATATATATATATATATTTATATATATATATAAAATGGAGGAGCCAATGTTTCAGTTCAAACCCAAAGGCAGGAAAAAACTGATGTCCCAGTTTAAGGGCAGTCAGACAGGAGGAATTCTGCCTTCCTTGGGCAAGGGCCAACCTTTTAGTTCTTTTCAGGTCTTCAACTGATTACATAAGGCCTACTCACATTAGGAGGGCAATATGCTTTATTCAGTCTAATTTAAACATTCATCTGATTTGGAAACACCCTCACAGCCAGAATAATGTTCGACCAAATATCTGGGCACCCAGTGGCCCAGTCAAGTTGACACATAAAATTAACCATCGCACACATATTAAGAACTTCTGTCGGTAATTAACAAACATGATAAGTACAGCTATTTTACCTTACATATATATCTTTGAAAAATATTTTAAAATGTTTGATATAATTCTTTTTTAATATACTTAATAGCTCTCCATATTATGCTGTGCTAGATTTTTGGCAATGTGATCATTATCTGCCTCATCCATTATGAGATTCATTTTGCTTAAAGTGTTATTTCATACCAAAATATGCTCTGCTTTATTCTGAAATGTGTTCTTGTTCATTAATTAACCAGTGATTAATTAATTAATGTAATTAGTGGTTAATAATTAATGTAATTTAAATTACAAATTTTTCCTAGTTTGAGTATCATTTTCATCCTCACACTAAAAGTGTTGCAAAAGGAATCTGTTTCTATTTAATTTAAAAGTTATATGTTAAATAGTAGCAGTGTGTAACCGATATTGACCTTATTCCAAATAGTATGAGCCCTAAAAACCCAGGTCATCTATTACCCATCATCATCTAAGAGAGTTTAGCTGCTATGAGTGAGGCAGAATGATATTTCAAAAGACATGCAGTATCAAAGGCATTGTAGAAGTTTAGTTAGAATAAAATATTTTCTTTAGTAGGAGAATTAAATTGGCTCTTTTGTTCCAGAAGGAAGGTTTTCATCTGCGATGAGAATTCTCAGGCTGTTTTAGACGAGGAAATTGCTCTGTTTGAGAACTAAAGAAAATGTAGAGGTGGTATATTAAGTAGTTCATAGTAAACTAGTAATAAAATTATATTCATGTGGCATCCTTAAAAAACACTAAATTTTCTGAGTAATCAGAAATAAGAGCTCCTTCATTCAAGGTAAAGCATGGTACACATTTCTGTGCTAAGGATATTTGTTTCTTTTTTTGTTTCATTGACTATTTGGATTTATTTGGTTGATAGGTAAATCAATTCATTTTCTTACTTTTTAATTTAAATATTCATGTGGTATTCCCTGAAATTATTAATGTTGAACTTGAAAGTTTATGTGTAACTTAGCTCTACTTAGTAAGCCCTTATATAGCTCAACATAAGTATTGCTGAATTTAGTTAGGGTAACTTAATAAAATATATTTTATAATAATACTAAAAACAGCTAGGTTGTATTGACTACTTTGTACATTCCAGTCATGTGTATTGTCTGATGTGACTTGTCTATTGAAAAGGTTGAGTTCAAAGGGTACAAATGAAGCAATCTTCTCCTACTTACCCCTACCTTACCACGGACCTCACTGCCCCACCTCATAACTAGTTTTATTTTTATGTATTAGAATAGTCTCATTTATAGGTATAAAAAAATTCAGTCTGTTTGAAATACAAACTCCAACCTTGCGTCCAGTTAAAAGGTTTTCCTGTTATCTGAGTTCAGTCTTGATCAGGAACTCTGGAAACTAATAATGAGGGGTTAGTGTGGTCTATTTCTTTGCTCTCTTGCTCTACTTCTCGTCATCCCCTTCTACTTCTATTTCCTCAGAGGCCAGGGCAAGGGAGGAGAAGAAACAAGAATAAAGGAACAAAGGCTCGCCTCTCCAGTTCTTTTAAATTTGCCCATATGTGTCCTCTGTTATGTCAGGCATCCAGATGCTGGCTCTCTGTTGTGGATCACGTATGTTTCTTCAAACATATTAACTTCCTCATTACCTTCTGAATACCCCATTGTGTCTATTGCAGCTTGTCCTGACAGAGGTGATGGGCTCTAAACTTGACCTCTTATAATTCTGCTGTCAGCTCCTGTCCATTTCATTATACCTTCAGGCTCTTTCTGTTGTCCGCTTGGCCCAGCTGAAAGCCCTCTTCAGTAGGATTCTTTCAAGAGAGCTTTCACAGGCTTTTCACTGCAGTATTTAATTGGTCATGGAAAAGTTCTTGCATCTTTGATCCATCATGTTGTAGGTGCAGCCACATCTCTTCTTTCTCAGATATCATGAGCAGCTCCACCCAAGCTTCCACCTTCAGAATTCTCTAGCAAGAAGCAGATGTAAATCTTTATCTTTATGAATATCTCCAGGCTTATGGAAAACCTTTGATATGCATCCAAGAAGTCTTACATTTTGCTTGTGGACAGCAGCATGAGGCAACTATGAGAATTTCATGAATTCAAAAACCAGTCTGGGAGTGGCCTTTGTGAGTGACCACTTCCTTGTGCTACACGAAGGCGAGAGTGAGATGACACTTCACTGTCTATTAAGTCTCCCTTCAAGGAATCTTTTTTGTGGAATCCCTCTTCAAATATTTATTCTTCTCATATAGGCTTTTGGGAGTGATGGTCTTTGGACTGGTTTTACCATGTAGATGATTGATAACTTGCTTATTTCCCATTGTCTTCAGCTTTGAAGTCAGGAAAATATTCCTGGATATTCCAGGTGTGGATAAAGTGAAGATTTCTGTGGCCAGGATTCTCATTTGGCTCTGGTTGGATAGCTCACTACACACGTGTGGGCAATACATTGCTATTGACTCTATATAAAGAGCTCCACCCAGTGCTCTGCGTGACACGGTGGCACCACTGCAAGGCTGCAGGAGAGCAGAGCAGAGGACAGAGACTGAGAGAGCTGCATGGGTGGAGAGGCCCAGAGGCAGAGACCGGCTTGCTGCATGCAGACTCACTCTGAGTGAACTGGAGACTAGTGACTGACCTGCCACTGTGGAAATAAAGTTGGGTATAAACCCTTTCACCCCAAGAATGTTCTACTGTCATTTCTTTGGTCACATTGAATCCATAGTGAACTTGCCCGGGGCTGAAACCCATTGGCAAGAAACCAGGAAAATAGGAAAAGTCCCACTTCACATCTAATTACATTAATTTAAGGCTAACATTAACTCTCTGAGGAAACTGATATTTTTCATTCCAGTTAAACATGGGGAAACTGAAGCATAAAGAGTTTCATTATTTGCCCAAGGTCATTCAGTAGTAAGTGGATGCCTGACTTAATAGCTCATCTCCTACCCACTTTGCTATATTCCTAAAGCAAAACAGGAAAGAGTCTAGAGGATTAATGAACCGATTTCCTAGAGATGAGCCCAACACTGCCAAGCAGATGGTTACAGTACCCAAATGTGTTGCTTTTCTAGTTTGGTTTCCCTTTCCAAAGCTTCAAATTTGTGAAAGAAATAGCATTGATTTATTTTCCTTCTTCCCATCTTAGAATGATTCAAACACTTCAAAATTAATTGCTAATTTTCATGCTGAAATCATAAGCATCTTAGAAGTATGATAAATGTGATAATCTCTTATTCTGTCTCACTATTGCATGGTATACACCATTGGCAACCATAAAAATACTGCAGTAAACTGTGTTAAAAGACAAGAAGAATCAAATTCTGCAAATGAAAAATAACTTAAAATTCCCCTAACAGCATCTTTATGCTTTCTGAATTTTTAAACAGATAGTATTTTGTGTACTTGAAAGTTTATTACATTATCACATTATGTGAGCATATATTTTTTCTCAGAAATCAAACTTTTCTGTCTTCTCTCTTTCCCCTAGGAAATTGTTAGTCTTACTGCTACAATTGACATAAATCTGCTATTTGTTTACACCCAGTGGCATCCAGATACATTATAAATATTGCATTTCTAAAATGTATCTACTTGTAAAATGTAAACTTGGGGATTTGCCGCTAAAGCACTCTTATCTCAGGGGTTTGGTTCTAGTATGCTCATGTGGAGCTTATATTTAGTATTACTTGAGTTGCAGGTTTATTTCATCTTGCCTAGCAGCATCAGCTATTTCCTTTTGCTGGTTCCAATTATTATGATTATTTCCAGCCTGAGTGAAGTTTGGCAAAAGCAAATATAGAAAGTGAAAGAAAAGAATAGGCTATTCCCTCAAGCTAACATTCAAGCTTATCAGTCTTTATTTAACTGCAGAACATTTATTAATACTTGGAGTTAGCAATTTAATATTGTTTCTGGTCTTCTTTGGTGTTGCAGACATAAATCTGAGTGTGTGCAGGGCACATTTTAATACTATGGCATAGTGTGGAAGATTTCCTGTCCTCTGATAGATTAGGCCATTGTCCTTTTCTGTTAGAGAAGGTATAAGGAAGACAAACTTGTGTTTCTTGAGTTCTGTGAATTCCTTGCATGTGTATACACCAAAAAGTAGTGGTTTTAAGCACATATGTGTTATTACATACAATGTCAATGTTATTTATACTTGGGGTAATTTTGGAGAATATTAGGTATTTTTCTTGTAAAACATGCCTGGGGCCCCCAGACCGTTGTGTATGTTGAGATTGTGGAACTGATAATTGAGTAGGAGTCAAGAAACTCATTCATATAGGTTGTTTTTATCCTCTATGTTCTTTTAGTAATGTTATAGCAAAAAGAAGTTTTTCCTCTGTTCCTAAGGACAAAAAGGATTTGATAAGAACCTCAAAGAATTTAACTCATTCTAATAAATTTGTTCTGAAGCTTTCATGTAAACTTGAGTGTTCAGCAGGTAGGATGAATATAAAGTCAATAAAGGCATCAAATTAGATGCTGACTTTATGAAGTTGGCTCTTTGTCATTTGTTTCCATATAGTCCTAATTGCCAAGGCTAACTAAAAATTCTACAGAGCCTTTTTACCATTCTGAAGTAGAAAAGTGACTAAATGCAGAAGACTGAATTTTGATACACATTTAACAATTTTAAGTAGAATATTTAAAAACTTAAATATAAAATTTCCTATTTAGCAAATTAGAATTTATATCAAGTACACAGCATTCTTTGTGGTAAATGTACTTGCCTCTCCAGGAAATTATTTTCTTCCATTTTGAGTCCATTTAGCTTAAAAACAAAATAAATTTTTCTAATATCCTTAATTGTGTTCATTGACAGAAACATCGATTTATTGGTGAGCAACATCTTTTTTCCAGGCTTTTTGTTTTAAGTTATAACCACAATTTAAGAAAAAGAAAACATTAACTTGAAAATACTCTTTAAGGCCAACTGCTGAATCCTCTTGTTAATTTGGTAGACTTTTAATTCTGCATTTAATGAGATTATCTTATTATTACCATAACTAGGGAAAAGTAAATTGTAGTATATATGAAAAATATAAGATTCTATGGTAAACTTACACAAAGAGCTCTTCCAACTTTTAATTTGCTGTGTTACTAACTTCAAAAAATAAAACCCCCACAGAACTGTGGAAGGTAAGGAAAATTTTTTTCAACTCTGTTGTAAAGTTTGCTAAGAAATTCAGAGAGATCAAAACATCACTTTTTTATTTATTGACTTATCAATAAGGCTTATGGTACAATGTTTATCTTCAAGATTTACTATATATTTAGACAACTTGACTTAATTCAAACAAAATGAAGAAGTAGATTGAAAGTTGTTCTGTTGAATAACTTTTTTTTTAATGAAAGATGAGGAAGCACTTTTGTGAATGGAAAAATATATCCTTAATTTATGAAGCATTATAGCTATGGATTTGGTTCCAGGGATATTTACATAAACTTCTGGAGTATATAGAATTTATAGACAGGCCATTTCTCTTATATAACTACACATAGTCTACTTGTATTACTGTTTTTATAATTGGTAAACCAGGCATGTTTTTAAAGGCTTTATATGAAACATATTCAAAATGCTATCCAAATATTTAACAATTCAAAAATATAAAAAACTGGGTGTTTTTGTGTTCTTAAAAGTAAGCTTCTGAAGGATGTGTCTTGGAAAAAGAGCAATGGCGATTATACATTTTCAGTGGGGTATTAACTCAGCTGATTTGTCATCCAATAAAGAGATACAATACAGATATATTTAGTTGCATGTTAATTTTGCTTAGCACCCAACTTTTGAAGATTCTTCTATATTCCTGAATCAACAGGAAACATGAAGATGGTAATGATTAAAATAATTTTGAATTTTAAAATTAACATTCAGTGAAAAGTCTAGGCATTCTTTACCTTCCTTAGTGGATTTATACAGATGTATGTTTAGGCCTGATTTCCAGTGTGAGAAGTGCCAAATTTTCATCCAGTCCTCTCTGTTTTACAGTGACTCTCTGTGTATTTCCCCATGTATGATCTGCTTCTCCCTTTAAAAATCTGAGTCAACTTACTTCCGTTTATGTTAGTTGTGTCTCCTGATTTCTCAGTTTCTTCTAATGGTGACATTGACTTCTAGTTCAACTGAACTAGAGACTTGGAAATCTATGCTGTTCCTTCTCTTTTTTTTGTGACTCCTTAATCTGTTTAGTTCTGGCAGGTAGGTCTCAGTAATATTTCTTGTACTTGTTCTTTCCTTTCCTTTTCCTCTGTTAATCCTCTAAAAATGGCCCTTCATTTCTCATGACTGTACTAATACCATAGCTTCTAATCTGGTTTCCTCTGGCAGGCTTTCCCCTGCCCCACCCATCTGGCAAGTGACTACCAAATATCTGCCTAAAACAGCATTCAGCATCATACTCCTCTTTCTACCCTCTTCCCCCCTTTCTGAATAACTTGTGAGTTTTTTATCTGACATTCAGAACTCCCCACAACAAAACCTAATAATGTTCTACACATATTTGATACCATTATTCTATGTGTACACTGAATCTCAGGCACGCTGAACTAGTTCAGTTTTATCTTCATCCTTCTGTCCCTTCCTGAGCCTAGAATGCAGTCCTTTTGGTTTTGACTGCTGAAATTCTGCCTGACTCTAATACCACCTAACTTACATGATTCCTTGATTGTGCTAACAAGACATGTTATGTCCATTCTTATTTGCCTCAGTCTTAGGGCACTTATAGTGAACCGCCTTGTGAAAACATTATTTATATGCATGCTATCTCACCTACTGTTCTATAGAATCCTTTAAGTTTGGGGATTCAAGCTTAAATATTTTCCTAGTCCTTTTCATTACTATATTCATACAATAGGCACTCAATAAATATTTACTGAATGAAGAAGTTAGCTGTTTTAAGAAATGAATCAATTTTTGTGTCCTCAATTGACAGTTTAGATTCTAGATTGTATGCAGTGCATTTATCTCAGACCCCAAACCATGGCAATATTTTATTTGTTAATGTTTCTAAGGTGGAGCTATGTGATGAGACTATAGTAAGGTTTGGTGGGAGTAAGGAATTCCTTTTTCTCTTTTATAGTATTAAAACTAAGTGCAGAACTACTCAGGTATGTGGACTGAAGTGACCTAATTTTCAAAAAATACTTAAGAACACAATTACATAGTCTGAATGTGGAGAAGATGGGAAGGGGCTGTAATCAAGGTTGAGAAGAATATATTTATTGCATTTGTAACTTGCAGTATCATTAACATAAAACTGGATTTCCCCCCATGTTTGCATCTGTAGTTCAGCAATAATTTCTTTCCAAAGAGTAAATTCTAAGGGAATTGGTTTCAAGACTAAAGTATGAAAAGTTCAGCTCTGAAATTATGAATCCTGGTTAGTTTGACAAATTTATGGACATAGAACATAAATGTCCAATGTTCTTGGACAATCCCAGTTACATATGCAGTAATTTTTCAAAATGGTACACTTTAGATAAATAACCAGTGTCTTCTATTTAAATCCTCAAGAGGGAAGGTAGCTGGAAGGTAGAGGAAAATGGGAACCTTCCTGGATTTGTAATTTCTATCTGAGAGATAGAAAATAATTTTTTATCTTTGCTTTAGCTTATGGTTCTGTAAAGTGGCAGTCCTTTATGTGGGTCTGAGAATTTGTTTCATGAAGATGCCAAGGAGGAGACAGAGGAGGAAAGGAAGAGAAGGGAGAGGAGGAGGGGAGGAAGAAGATACAAAGGAGAGAGTTTGTTTTATTCCAGAACATGAGTTTTTGATCTAATGATCTATGCATTCATCTTTGGAAAGTGTTCAATCAACCAAATGGTTAGAATGCTGATTTTATCTAATAGTTCCTGTACTGGAGTTCTACAGTTGTGAGTTTAGAGTATAGCTAACAGGGATGGAGCAGGCAGCTCCATAACAAAGACTAAAACATTGGTTCTTATGAGTCCATGAATCTACTCTCAGTTTGGGGTCAAGACAAAGGTATGTAATGTTTTTGAAAAACATCCAGTTAGATTCTATTAAAAACAATAGATTGAACAATCATTTGTATGTTTCTTTGAAAAGATTCTTTCTTTAAAACAATACAGTGCCCTTCATTCAAGTTCAAATGCTGAGTACTTTCCTGCCGCAGCTTTTTGTTCTTGTTAAATAATCTGTATAAGGCTTTATAGTGCAGAAAGGCAACTAGTCATTTGAGCCTTTTCCAAGAGCTTTGGTATTCTTTCTGTCTTTCTGTGTCTCTCCCTCATGTCTGTATGCGTGATTTGTCAGCATATTCCCAAGCAGATATCACAGGGCTATAACAAGTGTCATCAGGTTAATTTCCAGTCACATAACTGAAACCACATGATTTGACCCAAACAATGATAGTTATATAATCAAAACATATATGTAATTACTTCATATTTTCTACAATACCATTCTGACTAAACTAATACATATATATAAACTTTAGGACATTAGTGTTCTTTTTGTGTGGGAACACCAGAGACCCCTAAAAATATTGTCTTAAAAGTTGATTGTTCTTGCATGCAGGCCTCCAGGGCTGGTGTGACAGCTTAATAGTTATTAGAACCCAGAATGCTTCCAACTTTTGGTTCTTCCATCCCCATGAGTGTTCCTAGTCCTAGTGTCCCAGACACCATGTGTATATTTGAAAAAGCAGGAGAGATGACAGAAAGAAGGAACACATTATGTGATATTTTAGTGGGAGGTTCAGGAAAAGGAGCACAAGATTCTCATGTTTACATTCTACTGGCCAAAACTTAGTCACGATACCACATCTGTTGCAAAAACTGCTTTATTTGGGAAGGCTTAAAAAGTTGAGTTCTAGAAAGCATGAATGGAAATACTCAAGTTTAATATTAAATTTACCTTATATGATATAAGACTGTGGTATGAGGAACAAAATGATTTGCCTGATCCAACCTAGATATTTCAGCATAGTTTTAAAAATTCCCTTCAGGATAAATCTAGACCATGTGATTTTAGCACATTATTTCTATGCTGGGAATTGAGAGTCTGAGTTTCCACTACACCTTGCCACTAGCTATGTGACCTCGGATTCCTTGTGTGGCAAAGCAGATCACTGGGTTAGATGACTTCTAACATTCTGTGATTTATTGGATGGATCTAATGTGCAAAACCCAGTAGCTCTTTGAGAAAAAGCAATAGTTTATATTGGTAATCCTAGTGCCTTGAACGTGGATTGTTTGAATTGAAAAACTATTGTTTAATGAATATGCATAGTGAAAATTACTGAACAAAAGAGATACCTCTCTTAATTCCTAACACTGTGCTGATATTACCTTCTTTGTACCTCTGTATAATAATGTGTATTAGTTACGATATGTTCAGGTTACTGAAATCCAAATCAAGCAGTCATAAACCATATGACTTTTCCTGACAGGAAATCTAAAGATAGGGCAGATTCGAGGATTGGTTGATTGAGTGACTAAAAATATGTCTTCTTTCCATTTCTCTGCTATGCCATCTTCAATGATGGCCTCATCCAAAATAGATATTGAAAGAAATAGTCTGAGCTACATTATGTATATACTACATATCTAAATATGTTTAAGTTATTTTTCTAATTATTTCTGAAAGACTGTTCTTCTGACAAAAACTGTTCTTAGATTATATTTATATTTAACTTATTCCCTCCACTCAGTGCCCAGAGCAGAGGTTTAGTATTACTTTTTGGAATTATTTATGATCAGGTAAAATTTATAAAGTATATTTCATTACAGTTAATATTGTGAAACTAAAAGAGAATGTTGCAATTAGACCTGAGTTTGGATCTTGGATAACTTACTGACTCATTTTAACTATCTGGGTCCTCATCTCTAAAACAGATATTGGTGCCTAATTCTTGGTGGTAATGAAGATTAAATGTGATAATCTGTTTAAAAATAATCAATATAGTTTCTTTTTGGCCATGTATGAAACTATTTCAAAAACTTTTAAAGCCACTTACTAAAATGTGCAAATACATATGTTTATTTACTTATATTTGGTTCCAAGAGAGTACTGTAATGTTGGGAGACCATAAAGTTATGACCAAATAGTTTATTTAATAATGATATAAAACATATTTGTAAATTTATTCACCTGTATTTTTTTTCTATTTAATATCTTTCCTGCATATTTTTACTTACTACAGTGCCTCAGATTTTAAAAAGTTTCACTGATGTACAAGAAATTGTCTCTGATCAGAGAGAAAATAATTCAGTGTACCAAGAACACCCTTCTTTTTGTTTTAGTTTTATACAGGTTTCTCTGTCTTCCTTGGCATTCTATATTTATTGCCATTGGTCAGTTCCAAGTTTAGTTTCTGACTTAGCCTTCCCAGAGTCAGCAGGTATTTTCACACACTGGGAACCTGGCCTTATTCCCTTGAACAAAATCTGTAGTAGAAAAACCTTCCTTAATAAGATCAAACAAGCCAAAAAAAAAAAAAAGAAAAACCCTCCAAGTTATTGATTTACTTATGTCTTACTCTTTTTGAATTGTACAAAGCATGAGTCTGAGTTTTGTTTTATTTTGTTATGTCAGTGTGAAATACTTAGGAGCCTTGAGTTTATCACTATTAGTTTTTTTATTATCAGAGAAACAAATGTATATTTCTGTATTTTGTATATTTGTTTCTGATATATTGTTTGTGTTTTTGGTTATACTTAGTATTATGATTAAACTATATAAAATACCTAAAATTTTTAGGGAAAAATAACATATGAAGTATTTTGTAGCTAAGTGTATATATCTGATTTGTATGATTGCTTCAAAGCATACCTCATGGTTTAGGTTTAAATTAGGACAACCAGACAAAACAAAACATCCTGCTCTGACAAGTGCAGAGGAAATTTAGGCAAGGATAAAAGAGAGTTAATTTGGGTGACAGAGTTAAGCTAGGAGTGTGGAATATGGGTTTAAATAATTCTACTCTATTGCCTAAAGGGTCATGTAGTATTTATTAGCATATCAGAGATGACTGATATTGTGGTTATGTTACCATTTCAAAGTCGCCCAAAGTTTCTTCCTTTAGCATAACCAGTCCTGCTAGCCTGGTTTCTCTATTTCAGTATCATTCTTCAGATGCTGCGTCTGAGCACTGCTGGTTTGTGTATTGCTGTGGAAACAAACGAGCCAGGATTGAGACTAATGGCACATTCCCATTTGTTTGAACCTCAGTGAAGGCTGTGTGAATTCAGATAGAAAGATATACAAGAATTTGAAGACACTAGTATAGAAGTGAGAAATTAGAAATCATCATATTGAAAATGTATAAATGACATACCTACTTATTTGATACAAAAACATGTGTCTGTTTTATCTTTAGGCACTCTAGTGCTTAGCCATTAAAACTATCTAAATTTTTGAGTCTGGTTATAAATTTTTTCAAGCATATGCCTTTCAGAATATTGCCTATAACTTTCTTTTATATCATATTCTTCAAATGAGGGCTGCCATGTGAGCAGGGACAACTATATTGCGATGAAATGGAACCACTTATATGGGATACAGTGTGAGGCAGAAAAGAAACAAAATGACAAAAAAAAGCTCATCAGGTTTTTAAGTAAGACCAAACCCTGACAACTGGTGTTAATGATGAAATGCTCTTGTCAAATACATTAGCTGATACCTCCCATGATTTTAATTCTTTTATCATTGTTAGTGAAAGTATCTTAAAAGCAAGGTAGCATTGTCATGCTAGTGCTACTCTATCTGATTCAAGTTTTTTTTGAAGTCTCAAGTTTGGTATTTAATCTAATATTTTTACTTGTCAGAAATTATTCTTTCTGGTCCCCACCTTTACATAAATGAAAAGTAAACTGTCTATTCATAAATGTTTGTTACCTTTGGTCCCTTAGAAGAAAAACAATAGCAGGAAGTAACAAAAAATATCAGCTCACAGATATTATTAGATCTCAAAATCCCAAAACAACAATAAAGTATACCATTTTGGAGTTCAGATTAAACACATTCATTTTTGACTCCTCATTTTATAACTGTCTGATGGAATAGCAGTAGTGGGATGGAAGAATGAAAATGTATTACAAGTTCTGGACTAAGAACTTATGTTCAGGTATTATTTTAACTCATAGTCCATTTTGAAAAATTAAAATATGTATTCACCTTAGTTAAGAACAGTTCAAATACAGATATCTGGCTACGTAGCTAGATATCTATGATAAGTTGCCTTTCTTGAATCTGAATATGATATGTCCCCCAATTCCACTGATATAATTACACTTTTAGAGTTAATTTTCACTTATATTAATTATTTAAATATTATCTAATTAATTATTGCTAATTAATTAATTACTATTTTGGTGTGAAATGGATGAACTCTGGTGACTGCACTTTGCAACAAGTTTACTAAATTAGTAATTCTTACTCTTCCACAATGGAAGAAAATAATCTTACCCTAAAATTTATGAAAACAAGCTGATTATTTAGAGTTCAATTGAGTAGAGCTTGAACTAAGGAGGTTAGAATGAAGAGTTTGAGTCCCATGTGGACCACTTAGCTCTGCAGTGTCTACTGCACAGTTTCTGGGATGTCTTTCTCAACAGATGTGTGTTGATGATCAGTATGGGTGAGTAAGTGCAAATTGACACCATTCCTTGACAAACAGCCCACAAGACAATAGTTTAGTGCTGTCAGCATCACAGACTGGTATTTACATTGTAGGTTACTTGAATATCTGTTGTTTTGGTTGAAGTACAATATTTTAGATTAATATTTAAATATATATATTTATTTTGATGTATTTCCTAAATGGTACATGATTTTGCACATTCAGCATTGTTGTATAAGATTTTGTCTGTTAGGTTAATCGAAAAACTCTACTCTTAGTAAAAAGAAATATCTGCTATGTATATAAAAATACATATAATATGACCACCCTGCATCCCAACTTTCAAAGTTCATATCCATTGTGAGTGACAAACTGATATACTTGCTATGACTACTTTTTCCAGGTGCATAAAGTATGATTCTGTATTTGTGTGTGTATGCACTTGTATCTGTCTGTTCTTCAACCCTCTCTCTAGATAATGACTCATCATTTTCTTATAAGAAATATCTCTTACTGGCTAGTTAACCCACTGTTCTTTCCCATATTACAATATTCCAAAACTCTTTGTATTATCCCTGTCAAGGATATAATTCACATCTTACTTGCCTCACTTGTAAATTATTGCAGGAGCTTCCTAATTGGTATCCTTTGTTTTTATCTTTGGTTCACAGGTCACACTGTGACCTATTCATCTTCCTAAAAGTGATGCTTTTATCATAGTATTTCCCAACTCAGAGTCTCCATTGCCTCCTATTTCCCAGAACAAAATATCCAAACACTTTGTATCAAACATTCAAGGATTTTACAGTCTTTCTTCAAGCTACTTTTCTAGTGATGTCTCTCGGTATTGAACTGAGTGCACCTATCAGAACACATTTGTTACCAGATTTTCCTTTTACCTGCAACTGTACTTTCCTTTGTCTCTTGCAACACTCTCTGCCCATATGTATTTGCAGGTCAAGGTATACCCAGATCAGGAAGTGGTTCTTCAATATCAGGTTCATTGCCATGCTGCAATCCTTTGTCATGAGGCAAACAGCAAATGATACCATTTGAAACATACCTAATGCCACAAAACAGATTAAGCGTATGTTATTTAGACAAGACAGGTCCAAGACTCTTAGACACCCCAGCTCTCAAATGACATCCAAGGTTCTTGGCTCCAATTCATATACAACTTCTGACTTGTTTTCCATGTGACTTCAATATACTGTTTTAATGTACATCCTCCCTAGTACTCTACCTTGGCTTGGTATCTCAGCTGGGCTTTGTTTTTGAAATGTGTTCTAAATTATTTGGCTCAATTCATCTGGCACCCAATAATTTGTCCCTGGATTTTTGTAACCTCACATATCTCCTAGACAGTTGGTACTTATGGGATAGTAGAACCCTAACCCAGCCTTGCAATATTGCAATTTCCTTCAAATTATGATTTATCTGGCATGTTTTACCTCTGATTTACTTCTAATCTGCGGTTCCAAAAGCTTTCAGACTGCTCATATGTCTGGAAGTGTGCTTTAAATACTGTCTCCCCTCTGTTTTAATCCTGGCTGTACTATGATTTTTTAGCTCATATCCATGTCTTTCATGAAATTTTGGTTACCAGCCCATCTCATAGTTATTTCCTTTAATATTATTTATTGAACCTTTTCACATATGTTTCATAGGAAAGTTGTTTTTATGAAGAAGAGACAGAAGGGGATGGTGGTTAGTGCTAAGGTTTGGAGTCAGACAGAATAGACTATAGGTTTGGAACATTATATAATGTTCTCTCACCTTCTGACTTCCCAATTGTAGAATGCTAATAATAATACTAAGTGATAACATAAGAACAATAAAAAGTAAAATGGTAACAGTAATTCTGAAGCCTTCTTGTAAAGACCAAATAACACATCAAGTTTATTCAATAAATATTTATTGAGTGCTTACTACAAGCCAACCACCAGAGTAGGGATTTGTAGGTGAATAAAATAGATAAAACCATCAGCTGGTATGCCAGCTGTTATTACCGTAATAATGTCAACCAGATTTATTGTGGTAGGACTGTGACATTTACTTTCTTTGGATCTCTCAAATTGCTAACACTGTCCACGGTACCCTAAGGTATACATTTTTTTTCTATATTGTATTATTATATTTTGTTCTTTGTTTTAATTTTATTGATTTTTTATGCATAATATTTTTGATGTTATAACATATTCATAGAGTCATTCTTGAGATCATGAATATTACACAAAACATCCCTTCATTTATATAGAAGCTTTCATATAACCTAAAGCCATGGCATTGAGTATTAATTGATCTATATTTGAAATATTATGATTCTAATGTAGTGAAAAGGGAAAATGAAACAAATTTCCAAGTACATATTATGTCAGGATAGGGTCTGGCATTCTCTGCATTTTTCTTTATTTTTATTACTTTTTAAAATTTTAAAATTAAAATTTTTTTTATTTTGGCATTGTTAATGTACAATCACTTGAACAACGTTATGGTTACTAGACCCCTATTATCAAGTCCCCCCATATACCCCACTAAAGTCACTGTCCTTCAGCGTAGTAAGATGCTATAGAATCACTACTTGTCTTCTCTATAAATACTGCCTTTCCCGTGTCCACCGCCACTGCATTACGTGTGCTAATAATAATGCCCCTTTTCCCCCCTTATCCCTCCCTTCCCACCCATCCTCCCCAGTTCCTTTCCCTTTGGTAACTGTTAGTCCATTCTTGGGTTCTGTGAGTCTGCTGCTGTTTTGTTCCTTCAGTTTTTTCTTTGTTCTTACATTCCACAAATGAGTGAAATCATTTGATACTTGTCTTTCTCTGCATGGCTTATTTCACTAAGCATAATACCCTCTAGTTCCATCCATGTTGTTGCAAATGGTAGAATTTGTTTTCTTCTTATGGCTGAATAATATTGCATTGTGTATATGTACCACCTCTTCTTTATCCATTCATCTACTGATGGACACTTAGGTTGCTTCCATTTCTTGGCTATTGTAAGTAGTGCTGTGATAAACGCGGGGTGCATATGTCTTTTTCAAACTGCGCTGCTGCATTCTTAGGGTAAATTCCTAGGAGTGTAATTCCTGGGTCAAATGGTATTTCTATTTTTAGTTTTTTGAGGAACCTCCATACAGCTTTCCATAATGGTTGAATTAGTTTACATTCCCACCAGCAGTATAGGAGGGTTCCCTTTTCTCCACATCCTCGCCAACATTTGTTGTTGTTTGTGTTTTGGATATTGGCCATCCTAACTGGTGTGAGGTGATATCTCATTGTAGTTTAATTTGCATTTCTCTCATGATTAGCGATGTGGAGCACTTTTCATGTGCCTGTTGGCCATCTGAATTTCTTTTTTGGAGAAGTGTCTGTTCATCTCCTCTGCCAATTTTTTAATTGGATTACTCACTTTTTGTTTGTTGAGGTGCGTGAGCTCTTTATGTATTTTGGATGTCAACCCCTCATCAGATATGTCATTTATGAATATACTCTCCCATACTGTAAGTTATCTTTTTGTTCTACTGTTGGTGTTCTTTGCTGTACAGAAGCTTTTTAGTTTGATTTAGTCTCATTTTTTCATTTTTGCTTTTGTTTCCCTTGCCCTGGGAAATATTTTCTTGAAGATGTTGCTCGTGTTTATGTCCAAGAGATTTTTGCCTATAATTTTTTCTAAGAGTTTTATTGTTTCATGACTTACATTCAGGTCTTTGATCCATTTTGAGTTTACTTTTGTGTATGGGGTTAAACAGTAATCCAGTTTCATTCTCTTGCATGAAGCTGTCCAATTTTGCCAACACCAGCTATTGAAGAGGCTCTCATTTCCCCATTGTATGTCCATGGCTCCTTTATCATATATTAATTGACCATATATGCTTGGGTTTATATCTGGACTCCCTATTCTGTTCCACTGGTCTATGGGTCTGTTCTAATGCCAGTACCAAATTGTCTTGATTACTGTGGCTTTGTAGTGGAGCTTGAAGTCAGGGAGCATAATTCCATCTGCTTTATTCTTCCTTGTCAGGATAGCTTTGGCTATTCGGGATCTTTTGTCATTCCATATGAATTTTAGAACTATTTGCTCTAGTTCACTGAAGAATGCTGTTGGTATTTTGATAGGGATTGCATTGAATCTGTAGATTGCTTTAGGCAGGATGGACATTTTAACAATATTAATTCTTCCTAACTAAGAGCATGGGATGAATTTCCATTTTTTAGTGTCCTCTTTAATTTCTCTTAAGAGTGTCTTACAGTTTTCAGGGTAAAGGTATTTCACTTCCTTGGTTAGGTTTATTCCTAGGTATTTTATTCTTTTTGATGCAATTGTGAATGGAATTGTTTTCCTGATTTCTCTTGCTGCTAGTTCACTGTTAGTTTATAGGAATGCAACAGATTTCTGTGTATTAATTTTGTATCCCGAAACTTTGCTGAATTTACATATTAGATCTAGTAGATTTGGAGTGGATTCTTTATTTTTATGTACAATATCATGTCATCTGCAAACAGTGACAGTTTAACATCTTCCTTATAAATCTGGATGCCTTTTATTTCTTTGGTTGTCTGATTGCCATGGCTAGAACCTCCAGAACTATGTTGAATAAAAGTGGGGAGAGTGGGCATCCTTGTCTTGTTCCTGATCTTAAAGGAAAAGCTTTCACCTTCTCGCTGTTTAGTATAATGTTGGCTGTGGGTTTGCCATATACAGCCTTTATTATGTTGAGGTACTTGCCCTCTATACCCATTTTATTGAGAGTTTTTATCATGAATGGATGTTGAATTTTGTCGAATGTTTTTTCAGCATCTATGGAGATGATCAGGTGGTTTTTGTCCTTCCTTTTGTTGATGTAGTGGATGATGTTGATGGATTTTAGAATGTTGTACCATCCTTTCATCCCTGGGATGAATCCCACTTGATCATGATGGATGATCTTTTTGACATATTTTTGAATTCGATTTGCTAATATTTTGTTGAGTATTTTTGCATCTATGTTCTTCAGGGATATTGGTTTGTAATTTTCTTTTCTTTGTGATATCTTTGCCTGGTTTTGGTATTAGAGTGATGTTGGTCTCGTACAATGAGTTTGGGAGTATTCCCTTCTCTTCTACGTTTTGGAAAACTAAGGAGGATGGGTATTAGGTCTTCACTAAATGTTTGATAAAATTCAGCAGTGAAACCATCTGGTCCAGAGGTTTTGTTCTTAGGTAGTTTTTTGATTACCAATTCAATTTCTTTGCTGGTAATTGGTCTATCAGTATTTTCTGTTTCTTCCTGGGTCAGCCTTGGAAGGTTGTATTTTTCTAGAAAGTTGTCCATTTCTTCTAGGTTTTCCAGTTTTTACCATATAATTTTTCATAGTATTGTCTAATAATTCTTTGTATTTCTGTGGTGTCCATAGTGATTTTTCCTTTCTCATTTCTGATTCTGTTTATGTGTGTAGACTCTCTTTTATTCTTGACAAGTCTGGATAAGCGTTTATCTATTTTGTTTAATTTCTCGAAGAACCAACTCCTGTTTTCATTGATTCTTTCTATTGTTTTATTCTTCTCAATTTTATTTATTTCTGCTCTAATCTTTATTATGTCCCTCCTTCTACTGACTTTGGGCCTCCTTTGTTCTTCCTTTTCTAGTTTCATTAATTGTGAGTTTAGACTGCTCATTTGGGATTGTTCTTCTTTCCTGAGGTAGGCCTGTACTGCAATATAGTTTCCTCTTAGCACGGCCTTCGCTGCATCCCACAGATTTTGTGGTGTTGAATTATTGTTGTCATTTGTCTCCATATATTGCTTGATCTCTGTTTTTATTTGGTCATTGATACATTGATTATTTAGGAGCATGTTATTAAGCCTCCATGTGTTTGTGGGCTTTTTCATTTCCTTTGTGTAATTTATTTCTAGTTTCATACCTTCGTGATTTGAGAAGCTGGTTGGTGTAATTTCAATCTTTTTGAAAATACTGAGGTTCTTTTTGTGGCCTAGTATATGATCTATTCTTGAAAATGTTCCATGTGAACTTGAGAAGAATATGTATCCTGTTGCTTTTGGATGGAATGTTCTGTAGATGTCAATTAGGTCCTTCTGTTCTAATACATTGTTCAGTGCCTCTGTCTCTTTATTTATTTTCTGTCTGGTTGATCTGTCCTTTGGAGTGAGTGGTGTGTTGAAGTCTCCTAAAATGAATGCATCGTATTCTATTTCCCCCTTTAATTCTGTTAGTATTTGTTTCATATATGTAGGTTTTCCTGTGTTGGGTGTATAGATGTTTATAATAGTTATATCCTCTTGTGGGACTGACCCCTTTATCATTATGTAATGTCCTTTTTTGTCTCTTGTGATTTTCTTTGTTTTGAAGTCTGTTTTGTCTGATACAAGTACTGCAACTCCTGCTTTTTTCTCTCTATTAGTTGCATGAAATATGTTTTTCTTTCAGCCTAAAAAACTTTAGTTTCAGTCTGTGTATGTCTTTGGATTTGATGTGAGTGTCTTGTAGGCAGCATATAGATGTGTCTTGTTCTTTTATCCATTCAGTAACTCTCCGTCTTTTCATTGGTGCATTCAGACCATTTACATTTAGGGTGATTATCAATAGGTATATACTTATTACCATTGCAGGCTTTAGATTCATGGTTACCAAAGATTCAAGGGTAATTCCCTTACTATCTAACAGTCTAATTTAACTCACATTGTATGCTATTACAAACACAACCTGAAGCTTCTTTTATTTTTCTCTTTTTTCTTCCTCCTCCATTCTTTGTATGTTATGAATCCTATTCTATATTCTTTTTCCAGCCCTTGGGTGACATCTATTTAACCTTAGGAATACTTCCATATATATGAGTCCCTCCAAAATGCAATGTAGAGGACATTTGTGGGAGGTAAATTCTCTCAGCTTTTGCTTATGTGAAAATTGTTTAATCCTTCCTTCAAATTTAAATGATAACCTTGCCAGGTAGAGTATACTTGGTTCAAGGCCCTTCTGCTTCATTGCATTAAATATGTCATGCCACTCCTTTCTGGCCTTTAATGTTTCTGTTGAGAAGGCTGATGATAACCTGATGGGTTTTCCTTTGTATGTGGTCTTTTTTCTCTTTCTAGCTGCTTTTAAAAGTCTGTCTTTATCCTTGATCTTTGCCATGTTAATTATTATATGTCTTGATATTGTCTTCCTTGGGTCCCTTGTGTTGGGGGCTCTGTGCACCCCCATTACTTGAGAGACTATTTCCTTCCCCAGATTGGGGATTATTTCAGCAATTACCTCATCAAAAACATTTTCTATCCCTTTTTCTCTCTCTTCTTCTTTTGGTACCCCTATAATGCAAATACTGTTCCGTTTGGATTGGTCACATAGTTCTCTCAAATTCTTTCATTCTTAAAGATTCTTTTTTCTCTCTGTGCCTCAGCTTCTTTGTATTCATCTTCTCTAATTTCTATTCCATTTACCATCTCTACTATTACATCTAATCTGCTTTTAAATCCCTCCACTGTATGTTTCATTTCAGATACCGAATTTCTTAATGATTGAATCTCTGACTTAAAGTCGTTCCTGAGTTCTTGAATATTTTTCTGTACCTCTGTAAGCATTTTACAATTTTTATTTTGAGCTCTCTTTCAGGAAGATTGGTGAGTTCAATTTATTTGGCTCTTTTTCTGGGGTTTGTGATATTTTGGTCTGAACCATGATTCTTTTGACGTTTCATATTTCTGTGTGGTGCCCACTGGTGCACCGAAGCTCCAGTGTCTGGAGCTGCTCAGCCCCTAGAGTGAGGTCAGGGGTTGTAGGGGAGTGGAGCTGGTGCCTGGGTGGAGGAAAGATCTGTTTCCTGCTTCCCGTTTGCGGTGCCTGTCTCCAGTGTCAGAGCCAGTGGGCCAAGCACACATGTGTAAACCTCTGTGCTTTGCATCTCTAGCTATTGTAGGCAGGGCCTCCCTATGGCTGGCCTAATGCCAGCACAGTGACTGCTGGTTTGCCAACAGGTGCCTGCAGGCCAGTAGGAAGGCTCGGCAGGCTGTGTGTCACGGTGGGGGCTCGGAGGTGAGTAGGTAGCCAGGGGGATGGAGCACCTGAAGCTCCTCAAAGTTCCCAACCAGCTGGGCTGAGCACACCCAGACAACCTTGTCCAGCTCTCCCTTCTCCAAAGCAGCAAGCTCCATGCAAACCCCGCCCCTTCAGCTGCCCTCTCTTTGCTAGGAAGCCTGTCAGACTGCCCGCCCTTCCTCTGACACAGATTGGCCGGTTGTGGATCCAGTCCTTCACAAACAGCCAGAATGTCAGTCTCCCAGGCCCTCCACCTATCCGAGCTCCCCAATGTCCAGAACACCACACAATATAGGCTTCCGCTCACAAAGCAGGTCTCCAGGGCTGGGTTTCAGCAGTCCCAGGCTTCCACCGCCTCCCCTCCCCATTTCTCTTCCTCCCTCCTGTGAGCTGGGGTGGGGGAAGGGCTTGTTTCCTGCCAGATTAAGGCTTTCATACGTTACCCTGTTTTGTGAGGTCTGCTCTGTTGTTGAGGTCTGTATGCAGTCTGGTTCAGCCTTCTTTCTTCTTGCTGTTTTAGGGTTAGTTGTATTTATTAACTGTATTTTTGTACTATTTGTGGTTTTGGCAGGTGTTCTCCATGTCACCTCTCACGCCGCCATCTTGAATCTCCTCTCTGCATTTTATGGTTTGAAAAAAATGTATGAACTTTGAAGGTCTTAACAAAATAGTAGTAGAGTATGAATTTAACCCTGATGTTGTAATCATGATAGCTTATGTGTGTATTCTACTGAAGACTTTTATTTTAGCGTGAATCATGGGTTGCTTCTTGAGCTGCAAATGCTGATGCTGTAATATGTGCCTAGAGAAACCACAAGTGTAATAGCTCTGTCTGAATGCTCAGTGCTGTGTTTGCTTCTTCAGTTCCACATTGATCACAGAAAAGATAATAATGTTGAAATTGAGAAACATGAATTTGAAACAACAAATAGTTAAGAATCAGTGTAGTTCCAATGGTGAGTAGAAATCCTATGGGGTTTTACAGTGGCTGAGTATCATGGTGAGTGGGCATCACTAGGAATGCTCCACACTTCTGAGGAGTTGCTTATTTTCATGTCAGGTAATTTTAATGGCATTGGATAAACTTTTAAAGTAATATACATCGAATGTTATAGCATTTTAAATTTAATTCTCTGAGAAAAGGTAGATACAAAGGTGTGTATTTGTGTGTGAATGTGCACAATTCTTTCCTCCTTTATATTTTTTCAAAATGCAGTTATTCAGAGGCCAACTGATACATATTTTTCTCTGCTTTCCAGGACAATAGAATCAGAGCATGCTTTCAACAAAGTTACTCAGAGAAAGATCCAGGCTATCTAAAATTAGGTTAGATGGTCCTGAGGAAAAAAATCAAAGCTGCCTTATATTTAGTTCTATTGGAATATCCCACTGTGCGTTGATGTAACCATAACATGCCCTCTTGGGCCAATATGGGCCACCAACTACCTCCCTGCAGTAGATGCTTAGTATGTATAGGTGGAAGTTTTATTCTAGAGGGAATGTTTAATTTGCTATGTTACCAGAGGGTACTAATATTATTTTAGACCTTTTGCTCAATTTGAATTTTAATATCATTAATTTTCCAGTATAGTAATCAAATAGCCTTTTTAAAATTTTGTATTCTCTCCTTTGATAGTAATAAGATAAACATTTATAAAAATAGAGAAAATTTTATTTAACGAGGAATACCATGCTTAACATGAATAGGGAAATAAGTTGGCATTTGATGTATATTGTTCAAATATTCTTATTAATTGTCTTATTAATGGTTTACTCTGTATATTATATGAATCCTCAAAGACAGCTTCAGCTACAAGAACAAAGCTGATTATGGATGTGACAAAAAACTGTCTGTTGTCATTTAAGTAAATATAGCCACGTGATAATTCAGAGGATTCAAAGCTAAAGCTATGACATTCTCATATTTTGTTCCTACTTAGACAACTTCCAGGAAATAAAGGAAAACCCTACATTCTCTCTCTTTTCTCTTTCCTCTTCTATCTTAACATTTTCTTCTAATAACCTTTCATTTTCTACTGGACCTTTTTCTTCTGTTCTTAAAGTAGTATTGGTTAAACAAACTTGTTATAATGGTCACCTGGTCCAAAACTGATATATTCTAGGAAGCTCAGTATCCATTTCCTTCCTCCATTTGAAGGATAATCTATGAAAAAATAAAAAGGAAAGAGTAAGAGTTGTTTAGTAAAGGAAATATAAATATTCTCATTCATTTTATTATTTTATAAATTATTTTAACAGCCATAGGTACTCCAGGACAATGAAGAATCAATAATAAATAAAATGAGGAGAAATACAGTAGTACCTTTACCTAACAGTGAGTCTCTGAGAGAAGCTAGACTATTTATCTGTCTAGGAATGCAGTTATTGTGGCAGTGTTAATAAGTTTTTCCTTAATTTCTTGTCAAAGTTAACAAAATGGAATGTATATGTGAGCTTATGAATTTTTTTTATGAGTATTTGATAAAATATTTCATGGCTATTGGAACCTTGCATTTTCTTTTCCCTTGGGACTAATGAACCTAAGGGTGACTATCTATTAAAGAATGTAGCCTTTCCTTTACTATTATGACTTGCAGGTTCACAGAATTTTTTAGAAACATAGATTAAATTGAAAGGGGATCAGTAGGTCATCATTCTTAGTCCTTCCTCCTCCCATGTAGATAGACCACTCCCAGAGCATGGAAAATGATAACCCAAGTCCTGTGTACTGAGATGGCAGCAACCACAGCTGTCATGTTGGACAGTTCCATTTGTTACAGTCTTTCATTATAATGATCTGAAATGCATCTGTCCCAGCTAACTTGGTTCTGACGATAACCTGGGTTTATCCAGTCTTCCAATATTGGGGAGGAGTATATTTAGAGCAAGCATATATGAACATACAAAGTGTCCTTCTTGGCCAGCCCCTGTGGGCTACCAACATTATTATTTTGTCTCCAGTTTTAGGGAATGATGATATAAAAATCATGACTACTCCTCTAGAGAGAGCTTTTAGCATTTAGGGCATGTTTTGACCATATATAATGCCCCTCTATTTATTTATTATCTACCCTACCTAAATGTGTCAGAACTCCATGAACTTTATTCCATTTCAGATTTTGTATTTCACTGATTTTAAGAAACACCATTAAATTGTCTGTCACTAAGAAATAAAATATTGCTGGCAATAAATATATGACAAAATTCTTTCTTATCACTTAAAATTTTCATGTTACACTTATTAAAAGAATGTTTTTTGAGTTAGGCAATATTTGTGATGTGTAACACATATACACATGAAAAAAAGTAAAATGTACATGAAAGAATTGGTTGAGGTATTCCTAAATTTCTTTACATTGAGATTCTAACTTTCCTAATCACTTTGCTATTTAGAGACATTGAGGGCTGTTTTTTTTTTGTAGTTGTTTTTTGTTTTTACACAAGAACGTATTGTAGAAACTTTAGTAAAAGAGAATGTGCATGGTTCATTGTTTCTAGAACTTTGTTTCAAGCCTACTAGATTCCACTCTGCAAGGGATTTTTTGTTTTTGTTTTTTGTACAAATGTATGTACGTTCAACTATGTCACAACTACACCCTGGATGATATTAATTTAAATGACTTACTCCAGGATCAGAGGCATTAAAATGTGAAAGCTCTGCATATTATAATTGACAACAAATGTAGCAGTATATTTTAAAGGAGTAGTTTGAATCAGTCCAGCTTGACAGGGTGCAGATATTTCCTGTATTGATGCGTCTGAAAAATGATCAGTTCTCATTCCTTAATTGCCTGTGAAGGCAATTTGTCAATGGCCTTTGTTCCTCACAGCTGCCTCTAACTGTAACAATATTCTGAAGCCCTTAGAGATATAGTACCCAATATATGGATGCAAAGATAGGGTACTCATGATGGCAAATTAAGCCTTAACCATTATATTAAGAAATACTTAGGAACATTTACTCGCAATTATTTCATCAATGGGGAAAAACTCTTTTCTCAATGCAAAGAACAGCTATGGAATAAATTAATTTGTGTTAGATTTTAATCTATACCCTAGAAAATAAAGAAATTATAGTGAATTAGATATAATGTATTGTGTTTATGCAGAAGTGATTTTTGAGGGAAGATGCCTTATGAAAGTCAAAGGTTGTAGAGGACGCAACATAACTCCCCCAGCTGCCTACGGACTCTGAAGTTGCTGTGAATTGAGCACCAGGCATAACCAGAAGTACAAAGAAAGGACTGGGGCACTGCTTAGGAATGTTTAGAGTTTGGCAACTGTGGGAGCAGCATGCATGAGCAGGTGGCTGGGCGGCCGCTGCTTCATCTGTATGTCTCAGGATGTGCTGGAGGTATAAGGGTAGTGTGCCATGCAAGTTTGACCCAGAGTAGGATTCAAGATGGTGGCAAGAGAGGTGAGAAATAGAACTCCTCCCCAAACCACAAATAACACGAAAATATAGTTAATACAACTAATCCTAAAAGAGCAATAGAAAAGAAGGCTGTGCCAGACTGCATACACCTAGAGAAACAGAGCAGATCTCATGAAACAGGGCACCAGCACCAATCCCCTGTGACACCCCACATCACTCCAGGGGCTGAGAAGCACCAGAGACTAGAGCTTCTGGGCAGTAGAGGTTGCCACATACAATATGAAACATCAAAGGAACCTGGATCAAACAAAAATCTCACAAACACCTGAAATAGGCCAAAGTGAAACTGAACTCACCAATTTTCCTGAAAGAGAATTCAAAATAAAAATCATAAATATGCTAATGCAGGTAAAGAAAAATATGCAAGAACTTAGGGATCAATTTAGGATGGAGATTCAATCTTTAAAAATTCCATATCTGAAATGAAAGATACAATGGAGGGATTTAAAAGCAGATTAGATGTAGTAGAAGAGATGGTAAATGGAATTAAAATTAGAGAAGAGGAATACAAAGAAGCTGAGGCACAGAGAGAGAAAATGATCTCTGGGAATGAAAGAATATTGAGAAAACTATGTAACCAATCCAAATGGAACAATATTCACATTATAGAGGTACTAGGAGAAGAAGAGAGAGAAAAAGGGATAGAAAGTGTCATTGAGGAGGTAATTGCTGAAAACTTCCCCATCTTAGGAAGGAAATAGACTCTCAGGCCATGGAGGTGCACAGATCTCCCAACACAAGGGAAACAAGGAAAACAAAACCAAGACATATAATAATTAAAGTGGCAAAGATCATGGACAAGGACAGACTTTTAAAAGCAGAGAGAGATTAAAGATCACATACAATGGAAAACCCATCAGATTATTATCATACTTCTCAACAGAAACATTACAGGCTAGAAGGGAGTGGCATGATATATTTAATGCAGTGAAGTAGAAGGGTCTTGAACCAAGAATACTCTACCCATAAAATTATCATTTAAATTTGAAGGAGGGATTGAACAATTTTCAGATAAGCAAAAGCTGAGAGAATTTAACTCCCGAAAACCATCTCTACATTGTTTTTGGAGGGACTGCTATATATGGAAGTGTTCCCAAGGCTAAATAGCTGTCACTAGAGGAAATAAAACCACAGTAAAGAAAGCAGAACAATTAATTGTTAAGCAGATGCAAAATTAAATCACCTACCTCCAAAGTCAGTCAAGGGATAGACAAAGAGAACAGAATATGACACCTAATATATAAAGAATGGAGGAGGAAGAAAAAGAGGGAAAAAAAAGAACCTTTAGATTGTGTTTGGAATAGCATACTAAATGAGTTAATTAGACTATTAGATAGTAAGGAAGCTGCCCTTGAACCATTGGTAACCAGGAATCTATAGCCTGCAATGGCAGTAAGTACATACCTATTGATAATCACCCAAACTGTAAATGGTCTGAATGCACCAATCAAAAGACATAGAGTTGCTGAATGGATAAATAAACAAGACCCATCTATATGCTGCCTACAAGATACTCACATCAAACCCAAAGACATACAGAGACTGAAAGTCAAGGGATGGAAAAAGACATTTCATGCAACTAATAGAAAGAAAAAAGCTGGAGTTGCAGTACTTGTATCAGAAAAAATAGAATTCAAAACAAAGAAAGTCACAAGAGACAAAGAAGGACATTACATAATGATAAAGGGTCACTCCAATAAGAGGGTATAACTATTATAAAATCTATGAACCCAACACAAGAGCACTGACTTATGTGCAATAAATACTAACAGAATTAAAGTGGGAAATAGAATGTAGTGCATTCATTCCAGGAAACTTCAACACACCACTCACTCCAAAGGACAGATGAATGAGACAGAAAATAAGTAAGGAGACAGAGACATTGAACAAAGTATTAGAACAGATTGACCTAATGGACATCTACAGAACACTACATCCAAAAGCCACAGGATACACATTCTTCTCAAGTGCACATGAAACATTTTCAAGAATAGATCATATACTAGGCTACAGAAAGAACCTCAGTAAATTAAAAAAGATTGCAATTGTACCAACTAGCTTCTCAGACCACAAAGGTATTAAACAAGAAATAAATGACACAAAGAAAATGAAAAAGGTCACTAATACATGGAGGCTTAATAACATGCTACTAAATAATCAATGAATCAATAACCTAATAAAAACAGAGATCAAGCAATATATGGAGACAAATGACAACAATGATTCAACACCACAAAAATCTGTGGGATGCAGCAAAGGCCATGCTAAGAGGGAAGTATATTGTAATACAGGCCTACCTCAGGAAAGAAGAACAATCCCATATGACCAGGCTAAACTCACAATTAACAAAATTCAAAGAGAAGAACAATTGAGGCCCAAGTCAGTGGGAGGGACAGAATAAAGATTAGAGCAGAAATAAATAAAATCGAGAAGAATAAAACAATAGAAAGAATTAATGAAGCAGGAGTAGGTTCTTTGAGAAAATAAACAAAATAGATAAACCCCTAGCCAGACTTATCAAGAAAAAAAGAGTCTACACACATAAACAGAATCAGAAATGAGAAAGGAAAATCATTACAAATACCACAGAAATACAAAGAGTTTTGAAAGAATTCTATGAAAAATTGTATGCTAACAAACTGGATAACCTAGAAGAAATGTACAACTTTCTAGAAAAATACAACCTTCCAAGGCTGACCCAGGAAGAAACAGAAAATATGAATAGACCAATTACCAGCAAAGAAATTGAATTGGTAATCAAAAAATTATCTAAGAACAAAACCCTTGAACCAGATGGTTTCATTGCTGAATTTATCAAACATTTAGTGAAGACCTAATACACTTTCTCCTTGAAGTTTTCCAAAAAGTAGAAGAAGAGGGAATACTCTCAGACTAATTCTACGAGGCCAGCATCAACTTTAATACCAAAACCAGGCAAAGACTCCACAACAAAAGATAATTACAGGCCACTGTCCCTGATGAACATAGATGCAAAAATACTCGACAAAATATTAGCAAACCAAATTAAAAAATACATCAAAAAGATCATCCATCGTGATCAAGTAGGATTTATTCCAGGGATGCAAGTGTGGTACAACATTCAAAAATCCATCAACATCATCCACTACATCAACAAAATGAAAGACAAAAACCACATGATCATCTCTATAGATGCTGCAAATGCATTCAACAAAATAAAACATCCATTCATGATAAAAACTCTCAAAAATGGGTATAAAGGGCAACTACCTCAACAAAATAAAGGCCATATATGAGAAGCCCACAGCCAACATCATACTTAACAGCAAGAAGCTGAAAGCTTTTCCTTTAAGATCAGGAACATGACAAGGATGCCCATCTCCCACTTTTATTCAACATAGTTCTGGAGGTTCTAGCCATGGCAATCAGACAACACAAAGAAATAAAAGGCATCCAGATTGGCAAGGAAGAAGTTAAACTGTCCCTCTTTGCAGATGACATGATATTGTACATTAAAAAAAACCCTAAAGAATCTACTCCAAAACTACTAGATCTAATATCTGAATTCAGCAAAGTTGCAGGATACAAAATTAATACACAGAAATCTGTTGCTTTCCTATACACTAATGATGAACTAGCAGAAAGAGTAATCAGGAAAACAATTCCATTCACAATTCTATCAAAAAGAATAAAATCACTAGGAATAAACCTAACCAAGGAAGTGAAAGACCTATACTCTGAAAACTACAAGACACTCATGAGAAAAATTAAAGAAGATACCAGTAAATGGAAACACATCCATGCTCATGGATAGGAAGAATTAATATTGTCAAAATGGCTATCCTACCTAAAGCAATCTACAGATTCACTGCAATCCCTATCAAAATACCAACAGCATTCTTCAGTGAACTAGAACAAATAGTTCTAAAATGCATATGGAACCACAAAAGACCCTGAGTAGCCAAAGGAATCTTGAGAAGGAAGAATAAAGCAGGTGGGATTATTCTCCCGACCTCAAGCTCTACTGCAAAGCCACAGTATTGAATACATTTTGGTACTGGTGCAAGAACAGACCCATAGACCAATGGAACAGACTAGAAAGCCCGGATATAAACACAAGCATATGTGGTCAATTAATATATAATAAAGGAGGGATGGGTATACAATGGGGAAAAGACAGCCTCTTCTGCAACTGGTGTTGGCAAAACTGGACAGCCACATGTAAGAGAATGAAACTGGATTGTTGTCTAATGCCATATACAAAAGTAAACTCAAATGGATCAAAGAGCTGAATGTAAATCATGAAACCATAAAACTCTTAGAAAAAAACATAGGCAAAAATCTTTTAAATATAAACATGAGCAATTTTTTCCTGAAAGCATCTCCTCGGGCAAGGGAAACAAAAGCAGAAAGTAACAAATGGGACTACATCATGCTAAAAAGCTTCTGTACAGCAAAGGACACCATCAGCAGAACAACAAGACATCCTACAGGGAGAATGTATTTGTAAATGACATATCTGACAAGAGGTTAACATCCAAAATATATAACGAACTCACATGCCTCAACACCCAAAAAGCAAATAACCCTATTTAAAAAGAAGGAAGGAAGGAAGAGAAGGAGGGAGGGAGGAAGGAAGGAAGGAAAGAAGGAAGGAAGGAAGGAAGGAAGGAAGGAAGGAAGAAAGGAAGGAAGGAAGGAAGAGAAAAGAAAAGAAAAGAAAGAAAGCCATTTATATTATCCACCCCCCCCCAAAAAAAAAGTTGTAAAGGATGCTTAGAACAAATCAAAACATGGGCCTCTGAATTTATCTCATTCATTTGTACTTTTCATTATGGAAAATTTAATTACACATAAAAGTAGAGAGACTTGACCTACCTTCAACAATTTTTATGTGTATTTTTTCAATTATGTTTCATCTATCTCCACTGCTCTTTTTTCCCTCTGTGGTATTTTAAAGCAAATACCAGGTATTAGGGTTCTGGGCCCAGCTCCAGAGTGTGGGGAGAAGTGAATTTCCCCACACATCCAGGCTATTCTCAAGACACCAGCTGGTATCCTACAATTTAATTCAACTCTGAAACTATTGATCTGGAGATAGTATCATATCCCACATGTTAAGGACTGTCAGGTTTAGAGCAGGATTGTCCCCACCTTGACCCATTTCGGATGCTATTGCTAGTTGCAAGCATAGGTGGTTAACTGTGCTTCTGACCAACCAGCTGCAAACTGGAGGTTTCCAAGACTCCCTCCTGGGGTTCAATTAATTTTGCCTGAGTGGCTCACAGAACTCAGGGAACTTTACTCACTAGATCACCCGTTTACTACACAAGGATAAACTCAAGAATAACCAGGTGAAAGGATGCATAGGGTGAGATGTGGGGAAGGGGTGTTGAGCTTCCATGCTTTCTGCATCCACGCCATCTTCCCTTATCTCCACAAATTTGCCAACCTGTATGTTCTCTGAACCCTGTGCTTGTCCTTTTGGGTTTTCATGGAAGCTTCATTACATTACAGTGATTGATTAAATCCTTGGTTAATGGCGATAGATTTGGCCTCTGGCCCCTTTCCTCTCCCCAGAAGTCTGGGATGGTGGAACTGATAGTTCCAACTCTCTAATCACACTGTTGTCTCCTCTGTCATCCAGCTCCCATCCTTAGGTGCCATGTGTATGTTTCAGTATACTTAATTCACGTATAGGGACATTTTTACTGTAACTTCTTTGTCATTATCATGAACCTAACAAAATTACTAGTAATTCCTTAATATCAAATACCCAGTTCAAATTCAAACATGTCTTTTGAAAATTGATTTCTCCCTTTCTTTCTTTCTCCCTCCATTATTTCCACTCCACTTCCTTTCCTCCATCCTTCCCTCCCTCCCACTCTTCCTTCCTTCCTTCTCTCCCTTCTTCCTTTCTTTCTAATGAATAAAGGCCAAAATAAAGTTGAAAATTGCATTTGGATATTAGGTTCCTAAAGTCTCTTTTACTCTCCATCAGTTTTAGAGCAAAATAGTAGCCCTAGTTGTTTTTTTAAGAGAGAATAAGCAGTGGGCTTTAAGTCAGGAAACTTGGCTTCTACTAATAGTTATACAACCAGTTGAACAAGTTAGACTCAGTAGGATATAAGCAGATGGTTACATGATTGTTTCTGTTTTCCCTTGAAACAAGCTCTATGGATTCTTCCCAGCTCCTAGTTTTGCTCCTAATTTTCCAGTTACTACTAGGTATTTAAATGTCAGCTCTTTTTCTTGCTACTGTGTAGTGTTATGTAGTCTAATATACAACTGTATTTTCTTACTCACTTCTAAGGATTTTTTCCTCCCTCAATCATCTCTCCACCACTTCCATCCTTATATACTGGGGAAAGGAACCAGTGGATTTCTTCTCTCTTATTTGTTCAATCTTCTGTCTCAGATTAGCTGCTGCTTCTGGATCTTCCAGGTTCAGACCCAACGGTAAAGGAGGAAATAAGAAAATAGAAGTTTTATGTATCAAGTGCTGTTTAATCTTGTGTCAGACTGCTCTGTATTTTAGATGCCCAAATGTTCATTGTCTTTTCTCATGAAGCACTTTTGTGGTTCTTCTGATATTTTCCACCACTGGAGACTTCCAACATAGGTCTATGACTGGCAGTTTAGTTTCCCTCAGAACCTGTTTTCCCAGAAGAACTATCTGTTGGGGTAGCCTATCTTACAGGATGGGTTCTTGGGAAGAGTCCTTTTCAATTCTAAAGACAGCTTCTTTTCATAAACCTACAAGGCCAATGGGAAAACACACATATCCTTATTGGGTCCAGTACTAGATATATATATAGGCCCTCCCTAATATAGCCTGGTCTGGAAACTCTGCTTCCCTCAGCCAGCCTTATACAGAGAGATTCTTAGGCATATAGCCTCCCTTGACTCCATAAACATAGACTTGGCCTGAGGTGGGAAAGAAAGACTTGACTTAAGGTGTGAAGAGAATGATTCAGTATACCAGAAACTCTTTCTGTAAATTGATATTATCTACCAATTTTTCACAAATTCTTCATGAATTTGTAACCTTTTTATAGTCTGGAAGTGAGTAATGAGAAAAAGTGGATTTTTATTTTCTAAGCCTATCCTGAATAGGTCTGTTATATGTTGTTCTTTGCCTCTGAAGCCTGTAAGAAGAGTCACAGTTAACATTTTTGGAATCTTGGCTACATTGTTTAGCTTCATTGGATCTGTTTTCTCGATGTAAAGTCCATTCAGACTTAGGCCCAGTGCTAGACCTGTATTCTGTGAACAGACAGTTTGCTTAAAGGTCTAAAATAATACCTAAAAATAATTACCCTTCTAAAATTGGGCCAGCAGTGCTACAGAAGTAAGCAGGATGGGCTAACCCTTGAAAAGAGGAAAAGGGGAGGAGAAACACTTGTTTTCTTCCAAGGCGGGAAGTCTTATCAAAGTAGCTACTGGTCAATAAATAAATCTGTATATAAATAAATGCCCAAAGATACAAGGATTGGGGAACAATTCACTTGTAGGACTGAGGACGTAGATTATTTTAGTATTTGGCAATAAACCCTCTGGAATCTTTTTAAAACAAGTAGATCCATTTGTAAAGTGGCCAGCCAGTGTCAGAACACCACCTCGGGTCATGCATGAGTCAACATAAGAGGTCAACACAAGAATTGAATGTATAAACTCTAGACTTGACTGGATAGTTTATTCATCTTACCTAATAATTGGAACTTAGCAGTTCTTTTCTCTGTGCCACATGTTGGTGGGGATCAAATGCCAAAGAGAGTAGGAAAGGATGCTTATGGAAAGAAAAGAGATGCAAAAGAGGAAGGTTAAAGGCGACAAAAACCAGCTTTTTTTCTGCTATGATGCCATGATGCGTAGTTCAAATGTATGTGTTTATTGAGCACCCACAGTGTATCCATTATCTATAAGGTATTATTGAGAAGAAATAATGACCTTTAAGATAAGGTCATTGTTTTCTTGAACTTCATGTTATAAATCAAATAATTCAAGGCAGTATATCATGTAGCCTCTTAGCAAAGTTTCTGCCAACTCTTTGAAGAATGGTAGTCATTCTCTCCTCTGATGTCCTAGGAAATTTTATGTATTTTATCATAACATATCCTCATATTGGATTTCTCTCCCCAGTGATCTGTGAGGTTCCTTTGACTGTAGGCTGTATCTTCTATACTATTTATATCACCAATGGCAAAAACATCACAGATCAATTGAATGAATGGGTAAATCAATAATAGGTGAATAAGTGGCATAGACATTGAGCCTGAGTGCTTCAATTCTTGAAAAGACTATGTTGAAGGGGAAAGTATTTCCACTTGGAAAGTTGACTGGGAACAGTAGGGGCAGGAGTAAGAAATTTACCTAAGGACATGAAAGCGGATAAGAAAGAAAGCAGAAGCAGGGCAATCTTATATAACAGCACCACGCTGAAGGAGGATGAAAGAAGAAAAAACTGACACAAAGGACTTGCTCTTGCGCCAGTCCACATTAGGGGCTCCGGCAGTGCAGTTGGCTCTTTTCTTATTTTGTGCACTTCTGAGGTGTAATTAAAGGAGTGGTCGGTCCCCAGCAGTAGGTTCAGTTGTTAAAGGAGGTGTCTGTGCCACTAGCATAACTTGGCCCAGTGTAGTTGCTTTGTTTACTGTGATGGTTTCTGTGGAAAAATAAAAGAGCTGAGATGAATCAACAAAGGCCTCTGATTCACAGCGCTGCTTAGCTTGGCTACTGAAAAGCCTACCACCTTTATATGAGTGGGTAGCATTTTCTATCACACTTGCTAGCAGACATATAGAAAAATCTCCCACTCTTGTCTAGCAGACAGAATGGAAAATAGGAATTACTGAGGACCTAGGTTTATTAGTGTGGGGATATACCTTAGTGGCCTGGAAGGAACAAAGCTGCATATAACATTTTAACTGCCTGAAAAATTGCTTTTAAATATAGGCTTAGCCATCTTTATCCACATTCATTCTTTGAGTGAGAATTTAGGTTGTCCAATAATGAAATTGCCTTGTCTTCCAAGTTGTGTCATGACTATTGGCAATACGCAGGACTTATCTCTCAAATGGTGACTTCAGAGAAGAGTCCAAAAATCTCACTCTGTGCTCTGAAATTCTTTCATTAAAGACTCTATCATTCTTTTGAAGTTTTGAAAATATCTCCTTCCCCAACAGGCATCCAGTGAAATGTAAACATGCCTAAAAACAGTGACATAAGCTTTTACTTTTGGCTGTTGTTTTAGGGCCATAAGCCCAAAAGATAAGTCCAGATGGGTATTTTAGTGTTCATAGAAGTGTAGCTTTTTAGATTCTGAATGGGCTGTAGTGATTACTGAACCCACTGCCTTCGATACACAGATGGGGAAACTGAGACAGAGTGGTAGAGTGCTGTGCACAAAGTTAAATCATGATTTGGTTCCAGAACCCAGAGCTAGTGCCACATCTCTTGACTCTTACCATCAGTCTTCCTGTGTCACACTTTGGGAGGGATAAGTTCTCTGCTGAGGGGACAACAAAGGGAGGGTATTTGGGAAAGAAAGGGCGATCCGAGGAGAAAGAACAACCTGAGAGAGGACAGTCCAAGGCAACAAAACCCAGCTTGTACCTATGCTTATATCATGTGGTGCCAGGGGCCATCCTCACATGGGAGTTTAGTCATGCCCCATAGACAGGTACTGGCAAAACAAATTATAACCCTCAATTTCAGCAACATCAGGACAATATGTGGGTTTTTTACCTAATGATAGAACTTTTAGTTGTAGAAAAAATCCTTATATATATATATAATATATATATAATTTATATATCATATGTTATATATTTTTGTGGAAGAATAAATGTTTAATAGTATCAAGTAAAAAGAAATATAAAATTACAAATTTTTTTTTGTAATGAATAGTGCTTTTCTGATAAAAACCACTTGGATCAAATAGAAGATTCTAGTCAGTAAAGTGCTGTTGGGAATATAGCACACTGATGCCACCCATCTAAATACTTCTCCAACAACTATCAATGTTGAGGCTTCTGGTACCAGCACCAACACAGATATGATTACCATGAATATTCTTGTTACCAGTGAGTTGATAATATCAAGCAAAGGCCAAAATAAACATTTCATTAATTGATCAAGTCTGAGTATATATAAAATTATGAAAAAGAAAATATTGGTGACTTCAAACCCAGTGATAACATATATGGTTCAGGGGCTTGTGCAATTTTATATATAAAGTATTTTAAATATATATTTTAATATATATAATATATACACATCATATAGCAAAAGTTTAATTCCTTTATTCTCTAGGGAGACAGTACATATGTGGCATCTTTAATTCATATTTTTAGCAGTAATTTTGAGTCCTAATTTTAAGTTCTTATGAACATTGCAGGGAAATAGCTCCATATGACCAATGCTCAACAATGCTCAGTTGAGTGAAAAAAAGATGAAGGTCAAATATTTTATTTCTTTAAATTGTTAACATTCTAATGAGGTTGGAAAAATACAAATTTGACTTGTGGAATGAGTAGATATTATTTTTCAAGAGTGTTTGGCAGATAGATCAATCAGTAGCTTAAGAAATAAATAACTACTTTCCAGAATTAATGATAAATAGAAATTTTTTATCTTCTTTAAGTAAAATGTTTATGTTTAATTTTAAGTGGCACTGATTAATTGAGAAATTATTAGGAATAAACATATATAAGGTTTCAGCTTTTCCTTTTGTGTTAATTAATGTTTATCTACTTTGTTCATATATTTTAAGTTGAAGAGTTGGGAATGGTATGGGAAAGAAAGACTTCAATCAAGATTCTACTCTTCAGTTTGGAGAGTGAGGTGTTTATTTTCTACCTACTACTAACTTAGTGTAACAAAAGGTTGTGTTAGTTTCCTATTGCTGCTGTAACAAATAACCACAAACATAGTGGTGTAAAATAAGGCAAATTATTATCTTACACTCTGGGGGTCAGAAGTTCTAAATGAATCTCAGTGGGCTGTCAAGTCAAGGTGTTGATCGAATAACTATGACCCTTTCTGGAGGTTCTAGGTGAAAATCTGTTTCCTTGCCTTTTCTAGCTTCTGAAAGTCACCTGCTTTCCTTGGCCCATGTCCCCTTCCTCCATCTATAAAGCTAGCAACATCAGCTTGAGTATTTTGTCACACAACCATCTCTCTCTTCTGATGCTAACTTCTACTTTTGCAAACTCTTGTGATTACACTGGGCCCACTGGATAATCAGTTTAATCACTCTATTTTAAGGTCAGTTGATCAGTAACCTTAATTTTCCTTTATTGTGTCACTTAATATCTTCACATGTTCTGAGGATTAGGCTTTAGACACCTTTGGGGGTCATAGTTCTGTCTACCACAGAGCTCGGGAAGGATGAGGTGAAAAGCTCTTACTACCACTTGAAAGCAAGTGGCCAAGGATATCATTGCGTCTCTGTTGAGAATTTCCTGCTGGGACTGTGCATAATTAGTGGACCCAGTGCGACATTTCCCTGATGTGTTAGGATGAGGCCCGCTTCTTTCCTGGGCCTCATAGTCAAGGATACCCAGCAGCTTAATATGTGCTGAACATTATTAACATGTTAACTACAAAATATTTGAGTTTATTTCATCAGAATGCACCTGACTGTATACTAGTTACAGGCAGCTTCTCTGTTCAGATAAAAATGATCTTGAACAAAACTCAAAATATAGCCAAATTTTTAAAAGTTTATGTAAATACCATGTTCCATTTTTTTTTCTTGGACATGTATTCAAATACTTTAGCAATTAGTATATTGGTTAAGTTGGAAATTATTTTTTTTCACCTTATGGAATATAGTGACGCAAATCCTGTAAAAGCGATAAAGATGTCTAACTAGCCTATTTGGGAGTATATCAAGTAACACTGTATCTCCTTTTGTTTTTATGGAAAACTAGTCAATTAGTTGTTTCTTCTACATAGGTTATTGTGGCATACAGAGATCAGTCATGCCAACTGGTTGAGCAAGTGGTTCTCCTCCTTGGCATCCCTCTTGCTCATACACTTCCACACCTTATTTACTCAAGAGAGAAAATACTGTGGCAGGAAACACCACGTGAGATCACAATGTTTGTGTGCACTAAGCATCCACAAGGTACACATAAAGTGCAAGGTACTGTTGGGTGCATAAAGGCCTAAATTTTGCCTTTTCCGTTTCACTGTCTTCCTACTCTTTAAGTACCTCTAACCTTTTAAACATAACCTTGGATTCAAAGATAGTTCAGGTTCAAATTTTGAAAATCACTCCTATAATTTAGCATTTTCAGATTTTCAACTTTTATAGTATATAAATAAACTATAACTGACCACTAAATTTGATTAAATTTGTAAATGGTAAACCTTTTGGAAAAACTGAAAAACACTTGGAATATTGCCTGTACATAATAAGCATTACATAGAGCTTTTATTATTATTATTAGCTGCAGCAGTATTATAGTGACTTGGTGCTTTAATTTTATTTTCATAGCAACATAAGAGCACCTCCCAAATTCCTACATGATTTTAAATTATTTCTATATTCTTCTTTAAAAATTGTGTTTCTGCCCATCAAATATTCTGTTCTGCTCATCAAATAATAAAAATGAAAATGTTTTTAAAATCTAGCTATATCTAATTTATATGAAACATTTAAACTGATTTAACTTATAGCAGACATTATTTAGAAATGCTGTCCTTTGTTTTCATGAGAAAAAAATGCTAAGTACTAATGATTAAATTGACCTAGGGCATATAGGGAAATGATAAGACCTGTGAGCTTCATAACTCGTGGCTATCTCAGTTGTAAAGACTAAAATAATTTGATACTCTGATTATTCCATGCTGCAGTAGACATAATGGGAAAGATGTGTTGTGACACATAAGCCCCTTTTCTGCTTGCCTTAGGATGTTTCCCATTGTGGAAGAGCTTCTCTTAAATCTTTGTTAACTTCGTACTGAAATAACCTGTTTTATTCAGGTCCCCAAGCTCATGTATGTGTAGCAACTAAGTTTAATAACATTTCAGGTCTCAACAGTAGAGTATTTGTGGTGGCAATCACTTTAATGTAATACAAAGGAAAGGAAAGAAAACCAAGGTTAAATCTACAAAAGATATTTTGATTGCTGACATTCTCTGAAGATATATTTTAATCTTTCACACCTCTATTAAATTCCCAATTGTACTGGTGTAAAGGAATACTTGTTTTACTTTTTGTTTGAATACAGACATACCTTATTGTCCCTTTATTGTATGTCACAGATACTGCATTTTTACAAAGTGCAAGTTTGTGGCAACCCTGCCTTGTGTAAATTTACTGGCACCATTTTTCCAACAGCAGCACTTGCTCACTTTGTGTCTCTGTGTCACGTTTTGGTAATTCTCACGATATTTCAAACTTTTACGTTATTATTACATTTGTTATGAGACCTGTAATCAGTGATTACAACTTGCTGACAGCTCAGATGATGGTTAGCATTTGTTAGCAATAAAGTATTTTTAAATTAAGGTATGTACATTTTTTCATACATAATGCTTTTGCACACCTAACAGACTACAGTATAGTGTAAACACAACTTTTCTATATATTTCGAAACCAAAAAATTAATTTGACTCTCTTTATTTTGATGTTTGCTTTATTGGAGTGGTCTGGAACCAAACCTTCAATATTTCTGAGGTATGCCCATATATCTGATGAATTTTCCTACAGTAAGGTATGCAAAAACCTTGTGCAAATTCCCCTAAGCTTCTGTTTGCACCCTGTTCAACCTGTATTTCCATAGAGGGTTCCCTTTAGATTTATATCTCAGTAACTCAAGTTTCATTATGTGGTGACAGCTGTTTAGAATGACATGCATTTTTTGTGCATGTTAAACCTCGGTTACTATATTGATTACATTTTCATTTCTTTCTGGATAATGCTGAAGGCGTTGAGTTGAAGTCATCTTTGAATTCACTGTTTCATCTGAACTTTTAAAACCAGTTAGTATCATCTTAAGTCCTTAGATTTATAACCTCGAGATTTGAAATTTAGAATTTGAAGGAAGTACTGATTCCTCACTTTGTTTTGTACCCTGACTCACAGCACCCTGTCTGCTGTAAGTTCCCATTTCACTCGCTCCTCGTCCCTATTTGCTTTTTTGCATCAATTGTTAGGTAACTAAATTCTTTAATTCATCTCATACTTTTGATATGCACATTTCTCTAACACTTCTCATTAACTCTTTTTGATACACATGTTTCTGTTTAGTCACTTATATTTTCCCTCACTTGTGGTAACAACAGACCCCTGTTTTTTCCTTCGTCTCTTTCTCTCTTTGTAGCATCTCTGTCCCATAATGTTATCTGTGCTAGGCAAACTTCCAATGAGACCCATGCTAGACCTTTGTTTTTCCCTAACATTATTACAGTGATTTCTGTTTAATATTTTGTTCTCCATATTTTAGTGATGTGTGCTGATATATTAGTTATTTAAAATATGTTTCATTTAGGCAGTTTATAAAATGGAATCAGTTATATTTTTTTTCACAGTAATCATAATAATAGTTTTAGTTTTCTTAGGAGATGTGCTGGGTAAGTAATAATGCATATGAATAGCTCCTATTGTACTAATTCTAACAGTATGCAAATCATTTAGTGTAGTAAACTTTAGCTATAGGAAAATCCAGGTTTCCAGTCTAGGCTATTTCTATTTATAACTTTTGAAATGGGGCGTAATATTAGCTATCTCACAAAAGCCATCTTACATGCCAAGATGAATGAGTTCTGTGGAAAAACTTTGTTAAAAAGTTTAGATGTAAAGCCATTATTTAAATGTGAGGTCTTATAAAAGTACATTTTTATCTACTGTCTACTGTTAGGGTGGCACATATGAATTTAAAGGTTTTATAAAATAAAAAGAGACAAATATAGAAACAAACTTTTATATACATTTTGCATGCCATGTATAGATGGAAACCCAAAGTTACTGACATTTGTGTCTCACTGCTTTAAAAAATAACTCATAGTATATTCCTGGGAGAAATGCGTTTGGATCTTAGACTATTTGAAATTTATATTTTAGGACATGTTTATGGTCATATTTGTAGTTTTTTTTTGCAGAATTTGTTTTCCTAAAAAAATTGAGTTTTAATTGGAGAAGGCTTGACCCTTAACAGCTGACCAAAATTTTCAGAAAATACAAACCCATAGTAGTGTTCATCAAACCAGCCTCTTTTACAGATAAGAAATCTGATCCCAGAAATATAAAGTGACTTGCCTATTTCACATAGAAGTTAGTGCACAAATTAGAACAAACAAATTCATGTGATCCTTGTTAACTTAGGGTTCAGGGGCAACTCTTGCATTTACATCAGAACTCTTCTTGAAAGTAAAGAGTTGATGCCAGAAATGAAAAAGTCCATATTGAGACATAGAGGCTAGTTAAGGCTAGGAGCCAAGGTAATACAGCTTTCGTGGTATTGGCTGCTCTGAAAGAATGATCAGTGGAAGTTTACTTTAGGGTAACAGTTCAGACATCAATTTCATTCCAAGATTTATCTTCACTAGCCAGTCATCAGTTCTCAATGGGGATCACATTAAGTTTTACAAAAGTAAAATTCATCATTGTGATTCCAAAGCAATTTCATTTTGCATTGTATTATATCTTACATATCACATAAAAAATTTTACTCATATCTTTATTTGTAAAATGTATATGTGGATACATCTTCTGGTTTTTTCATTAATAATCCATTCTTCTAAACCAAGAAGCAAAACCATCTAAAAATCATTAGTACTACTGTGTCACAAGGGAATGATTCCTGGATAGTTAGGAGACCATAAGTATTTCAGAAAGTTGATATCAGCCTTGCTTTCTGTTTGTCTTTTTCTATCCGAAGACTCCTCACATTTGTCTTACCTTTTAAGAGGTACTTCTAGAAAATTGCAATAATAACTGATTGAAAATTTAACTTCCTTTGAACTATCTTTTGGGACATCTTTTGTGCAATAGACTGCTTTCCCCACGGCCCTTTACACAGGGCTTTAGATAGAGTGAACACTTAATAAATGTTTGCTAAATGAGGACAGATGAGCAAAAGACAAATATGAGGTTTTTATGTAACTTAAAAGCAGAAAATTCAGACTCTGGAAGACCTAGAGTTGATTATATTACCTTGTTTTAGGAACTCATTAGGTATGAATCACAGAATCTGCTTACTGACATGAGCTTCCGAAGTCTCCCTATTCAGCTTCCCAACCTATGAAGAAATCCTCTCCTAAATATACCTCACAGTCTGCAAGGTGGCCAAATCTCCATTCTTCCACTGATAGACAATTACTGCCCAGAAAGCACTAGTTCCATTTCCAATAGCTCCAAGTTGTTAAAATGTAGTCGAAGAATAACTGCATTCTTATAACTCTCTACCCACTGGCTATAGTTGCATATTTTGATTGAAATCCTTTTAAAATTAGCATCTCTCCCACAAAATGAGTGTTCAACTGTTTGAAGTCATTTGAAATGATTTCAGAATCCCTCTTCATTCTGCATGCTATATCTTGTTATAGTCTAATATGTTACTGTTTATTTGTACTCTCCTGTTTATATCTTGCCTTTATTTAAACCTATTAAAATAAGAGTTTATGAATTGTAAAGGAAATACCATTACCAATACAGAAATCTCATTTAGGCTTTCTTTACATATTCTTTAATAGAATTTATTTACACAGGAAATTTCATAATTCCTAAAGTCTTTGAAACTTTATTCATTCAGATGAGCCCATATAGTAAATGCACAGGATGGAGGAAGAAAGTCTCTTGTCTTCAAATAACACTATTTGGTAGCTTAAATTATTCTTATTTTGTCATAAACTGCAAAGGACTCAATTTCTTTATATGTGATTACGAGGTCATCCTTGCTCCAGAGTGGAGCCCCCTAGAGGGTATTGTGATGTGTCTTTTATCAGCATGAAGGATATTTTAGGCTCTCAAAAATATTAGATCAGTCAATCATAGAGGATATTTTCTCTGACCTAGTTTACTTAAGTGATTTATATGGAACTTAAAAGTTTAGTGTCTAAAATTACTCCTGATATTGAATCTGTTTTTTAATTTGCTTTGAGTCCCTTGGAACTCATTTAAGTTCAAAACTTCCATTGACTTAGAGGCTTAGGTACAATGATGATTTCTATATAAATATAGCAAAGAACAGATACAGCATTTGGGGCATGGAGGAAAATGTGCAGGGAACCATAAAAAAACCAGCAGAGTTAGGGTAGTACTTGAACTTTTGTTTCCAAAGATGAAGCATCTAGTAGTAAGGTAAGTGTTACTGAGGATTTTTCTGAATTTATAAATGAGGAATTTGGCCAATGCTGTCTGACCACTCTGTTCTTCCTTTCTTATTCACTTAAAAATCCTGAGAGAAAAATTTTAATTTTGGCATACAGAGAGGAAGAACAAGATCCCCTAATGTACTTTATGAATGATAACATTTTGAGCAGGTAAACTCTATTGGTCTTCTTCAATTAACCTAACATTTGCATGGCCCAAGGCAGAGGTACAAAAGGAGGCCCACATGACACAAGTCCAAATATTTTAAGTTATAAATCAAGCTAACAAGCAGTTATATGTGATTTGTCTCCTGTCTTAACAAATACAGCTTTGCAATGACTGGGAAGACGAGGTTCAAATTAGATTTTTCTGTCACCTTATAGCTTCATGCAAGAATCTAATTTCCCACTATTGTCCCATGGACTGCTTCTTTGCTCTATCTGTCCTCATTCCATTCAGCACCATAATAGAATTTACTTGTACTCTTTTGGGCACCTTAGCCTGCATGGCCAATTTCCAGCTATGCTCCTAATCCCTGACAAAATGCCCCGTTAGGTCTCCCATGGGCCTAGGGGTATGCACATGGTTAATGAAGTTCCCCTTAAGGTCAGATGGACCTAAGGAAGATTGCAGGGAGGGATGTCATGGCCATTTAGATAGTGAATTTGGGAGTCCTGGGCACCCAGAGAGTGATCTATATAAAATAATATGAGCTTTGGGTATGCACGACCCTGGAGCCTTGAGAGAGTTCTGAAGACCAGTGTTTATGGGCCTAAGAAGGGCCCCTTTTTTCCTGGGTCTAACGATGAGCTGGCTTTTTTTTAAACATGTCTCCCAGAAATTGTTCTTGGGAAATAAACAAATGTTTGCAGTGAAGACAAAGCTAGCATTGTGTTTTTGCAAAGAAAGATATTGATGTAACTCTAAAAGAAGTATCAGAGACAGAAATTAATGCAAAAGCCTATGGGGAGGGAATGAGCCTATTCGGTGCTGATCTTTACCATTTGCCTTGATCAAAGTTCCCCTTCCATGAGTGGAGATACTGATGAGGCTGTACAAGAACCTATCTATTATTGATAGAAAAACTGATAATGAAACTCATAGTTCTATCCTTTTGAGATATAATTTTACCAGCTTTTGGAGTCATAGAACTAGGAGGTCAAATAGTTTGAGAAGCAGGTGGCTATAATTAGTTCTTTAGGTAAACATTAATATTGTTATCCCTGTATATGGAAGAGTTAAGGAGAGCTTTTAAAAATTCTCTTGTAGTGCCTTGACAATTCCTTTGGCTTCTTGTCACCAAATCTTAGTAGATGCCAATGCACTGCCTGTTTCTGAAACACATTCAATACTACAATTTTCATCTGTACAAATTCATATAGTATACTGATCTGTCATTGTAGTGTTCATGTTTTATATAAAATAACCACCTCTGTCAGATTTACATTGAATTCATTTTATATTTTGACATAGATTTACATTGTACTCATTTTATATTTTGAAAATATATTTTTTTCAAAGTTTTAATAGTCATTTTTAAATTGGCTAGATTAAATTTAAGATGACTTCTATGTGTGCTTGGGAAGTAGAACATGAGTTTAGATTTTGAATTTTTGATTTTTGGCAAGCATAGAGCAGGATGTGGCCTAGTTTCAAATGTTTATTTGAAACAAAAATTTAACTGGAGTTGAATACTGTGCTTTCTGGAAAGAGTTCATAAAATTTTTGACTATAGGTATTTTTGCACATAAAATATGTATTCCTACACTTCACTCAAAGATTACTTTTAAATAATTTTAAAGGCATTATTATTGAGCTTTTTTTAAAGAAAAAAGGTGGAAAGCCTACTTCAAGGTGTCTGCATTTTAACTGTATTTTCCGTTATATATAAAAATATTCATATAGTAAGAAAAATAATAGTTAATATATCAATTTATTAAATATTAAAAGAACATGCTCTAAATCTCCCTTTTTATATAATGTTAATAAACTTGACATAGAACTCTTCAGCAAAAAATACAAGTAAACAAAAGCATTTGGGCTGTTGTTTGAAACACAGTCTTTAGTAAAGAAACAATATTTAAGATTTACCTAATTTTTATTATACATTAATTCAGAAATAGTCACAAAAACATTAAAATTTTCAAGTGCATATTATGTATGTAAGCATGTGTTTGTGTGTGTATTAGTCACTGTTCTAAGCACTTCATGTGCTTTATCACACTTAATTTTCAAAACAACCCCAGTGAAATAGGTGCTGTTTTTAATCTCCACATTACAAATGAGGAAACAGGCATGGAGCCCATAAGTAGTTTGTTCAAGGTCACATATAAGTATGATATGGAACTGAAGTTTGTATCAATTATTCTGGTTTTCTTCAATATGTAAGACTACCTTCGGAAAGCTATGGCATTTCTAAAGCTTGGTAACTCAATAGACACTGAAAACATTTTAAATGAAGAAATAGTGGAAGGAATAGGAGTAGTTCATTTTTGCTGTGAAATTCTGGGCTTATGAAAAAGCATCAGACTAGAGGAGGGAGACTCGATTCTGGTCCTAGTTTTGCCATTGACTGGCTTGTGCTGTTAAACAAGTCACTTCACCCTTTCTGAGCTTTAGTTTCTGTATTTATAAAATATGGAGAGTAAAATTGTTTCACTGAGTTGGTATCAGGGTTAAGTTAGATATTACCTATTTTCTTCATAACATTTTTTAAAACATAGTTAGGCAGATATAAAAGAAAAGGTTCCTGCCCTCCTCCTCCTGCCTCTGTCGCTGTTTTAATGAAACACGGGAGGGTTGAACCAGATGATATCACACTTTTCTAATGTTTCTGTAACCCTGTGGTTACTGTAAAATTTGTAGCTTCTTTTAAAAATCCATTATTTCACTGCAACTAATTTAATAGTTTTTATTGAAGACTGTATTTTTATAGTTATTTTCATAGAACTGTAGAGGTTAGAAAGAACTTAAAAGGCTATCACATAATTCAGAGTTTTAGAACAGCTAGAAGTGTATCAGGATTTTACCAATCCTGTGTTAGAGATTTTAACCTAGCTGGTTCTAGAGTTCACAATATCTGCAACCAAAAAATGGTCTTTTATCCTTTATTTAAACCTTCCTGACACAATTTAAGTCCATTCTTTACTTGAGAGGTGAAGCTAGGGCATACCGTAATTGAATTTAGCTGAATCACTTTTCAGTGTTTTCACTTCTTTGCACTAAGAAAAATCTATTTTCTATTTCTCCTGCCGTTTCTTTAAATCTTACAGACTTTCTATTCATCATGTGTTAAACTGATCAGTAAACATAGTAATTAGTATACCTTCCTGTTTCTACATAGGTCTCATTAAAAAAAAAATCCCACCATGCTTATAATAGAATACCAATACAGAAATAATTCATATGTTTATTCATTACTCATACCATTTTGGAGTTCTCTGTCATTATTTGTGCTCTGTATATAAGTTTGGACTTTCATCCCTAAAGCTAATCTGTCATCTAAACAACTCCAAAAGATTGAAGGTATTTGCCTTTTTTCCAACTTAAAGTCCACAACAGTATGGCACAGTTATAATTTATTAGAAAATGAAAGCTGAGAATGAACTCACGTTTTATGTCCCTGATGTTGCCAAAATGAGAGAAGCATGATATCCTTCAAATTATTTATTCAATAAGCTTTAATGCGACATGATGTAGGTGATAGCAAGTACTATTAAAACAGTATACCTAAGAACTGGTATAGATAACTCGTTTATGCATTAACCAAGGCTTATACTCAAATGGAAGAGACTGCATGTGACATGTGTATCTATACACAAATCAACACTGTTTGTTGAGGCATTTTCATTTATAAATGTCATCTATATTTAATAGGGCATAGAACTTTTGTTTTTGCTTATTCATTAATAATGAATATAAAAATCTTTGAAAATTTCTACTTAAGTATAACAAAGATATACTTTGATCATAAGAGGTATTCAACCTAGATTATGTGACTTAAACATATACATAAAATACATTATACTAGTATACCAATAAGTAGTCCTGTGTCCATGACTACAGTGAAGGTCTGGGGCATCAAATGATGTCACTTCACATAATACTAACTGTAACCACCATAATGGGTGTGGGGACTTCTCAAGAAATGCTCAGCATTTGGAAAGCTGTGCTTATTGAATATGCATACTGTAGTTAGAGGAAAAAAACTGTGTGCTATACCAAGAGGATGTGCCATTTAAAAAAGTTATTTTTATCAGAGAGGTGTAACTACATGAAACCAATGAACAAATATATATGAAAGCACTAGGAATTAGAATGTATATCATGACAAGGGAATATATAGGTGCTGAAACTCAGCTGAGGAATACTGTTTCAATCATCTCAGTTTATATTAGGGAATTCTGTAGTGAAGCCACAGGGCAGGTATTTTATTCTGCTGCTGTTCTGTGCAGTTATCCCTTTGAGTATATGTTAACTGTGAGTTATAAATAACTTGCTTTTGCAGATAGCTTTGTAACTCTAAAGATGAAATGCAAAGTCAGCACTATGACCTTTTTTTTTTAAAGGAATAATTCCTCCTTAAAGTGTAATTGATTTTCCTCTACCAAAGCATTTTTGTATTTACACATATTTTAATATTCATAAACCTTATTAAGTTTATATATATATACCCAATAGAGTGTTGAAAAATGATTTAAGTAATTCAGTAGTACTACACACTTTGGTAACACTGTTCTGCAGTTCTGAAATATGTATCACTTTTGGGAAAGTCTTTCTTGCCTTTCCCCATAGGCATGTCTGTTTAGGGAAGAGAAGAATAGCAGAAAAAAAGGGGAGAGGAGAGAAAAATGGGCTTATATTGACATAGAACAGTGAGGTTCATGAATACAAATTTATAATCCCTACTCTCTCTCTGACAAACTTTGCTAAACTCACATTTACCTGTTTTTCTCAATGGATCCAATAAAACTGGACTAGAATATTCTCCTAAAGGTTTTGAATATACAAATACATTAAGGTAAAATTTGCATTGTCCAATATTATTTAGAAATGTAGTTGACAGAGATATAGCAGTCTTTGGCCATATAGATGGTTATGGGAACAGTTCGATTTAAAAATCTTTACCTAGATCTTTTTTCAGGTAAGTGCTTAATATTTGCTGCTGCTCTCAAATATTAAGTTATTATAACATACAGGAAACATAACCTTGGTAGTCAAGTATTAGGCTTCTTCAAAGAATTAAGAGTTCTTGAACTAGCAGAACCTACCAATTACCCAAAAGACACATGGGGAGATTCTCGGGAGGTAGTCTTTCTTGTACAAACATTACAGTCACCTCCATAGCTTATCCATTTGTGTCCATTAGGGTGTGTATTTCCAGTAATATTATAATTGTGCCGAATCTTATCCACAAGGCTGCTCTCTACAACACTTGATAGTCATGCAATGGGATTGAACCTATCATCTGCTGTGAAAGAAGCTTCAGACCTGGCATTTTTTGCTTGAATTGAAATAAAACAATCAGGTAAATGGAAAGAGACACCAGATACAGTGATTCTGAATAAGGTAGTATTCGAAAAACAGAAGTATTTTCCTAAGCTCTATTAAGAGAAAAGGAATATTTTTTACCTAGAATATCTGGACTAATTTAGGGTTCTTAAAGAAATTTGATTTGAGCTCTAAGGAAGTAACAAACTGTATTCATAAAGAGTTTTATTTCCTTTACATATGTACTTTGCTGTAAGTTAATTCTTTTTTTACTTGTATTTTTTGATAATACTAAGCCTTTTGAATTAGAGAAAAATTAATTCAGAAAAAAATATTGAATAAAATCAGTTCTTTAGATTAGCAGTTTAAATAGGTTAATACAAGCCCTATGTTTGAATTTCACAACCATTTGAAGTCAGAGAATAAACATGAATTTTTCATGGATCAGATTACACTGGTGCTAGAAAGGATTTTGCTTGTATGGAAGCAATTGGTTTAGGTTTAGGAAACCCAACTTCCTGTCCAGATGAATTAATCACTGATGGAAAACAGTACTACAGGGTACCCAAGGCATACATTGTTCAATTATACTGGGCTGCTTTATATCAGGGAAATCGAAGGCAATGGAGACATTGACATATTTGGGGATCTGTTCTGGGGACATGGCTCTCACAAACATCAGGGACTCGCTGAATACAAGAAGATTAGAGCCTTCTTTTCAGCCAGAAGAACGCAAAAGGAAAGTCTGGGCCTTAAAACAGAAGATAAAGGGACAAAAGAAAGAAAATGAGGCAGAGATCAAATAAGCACTAGATAGTGGTCTATACTCAACTTCTAAGAAAAAAGAGCTTGATGTAAAAAGTAAACTCACTTCTGTAGTCTGGTTGCAGTCATTCTTGTTTAACTTAACAAAATAGTAAATTGAAATTTGTAGCTCTGTTTTCTAGTGATAGATTATTTTAAAATTAAACTTGTTTAAAGTTACAGTGTCAGAATTCTAATTAGATAGTTTTTGAAGAAAATAATTGAATTTAGATGGATCTCTTGACCTTATTTCATGGCCGTGTCTGATTAGTTGTGCTAATTACCATGTCACTATCAGAAAGCAGATAATCTTGGAAAATGTGTGTGACTAGGGCCTATCACAGAATAGTAAGTGACCACTTCTTACACCAAAATATATGGATTAAAAGGAAAAACAAAAGTAAAAAATAGATGGACAAAAATGCGTAAGACCAAGTATGTTCTCTAATGATAGGGAAAGGCATTCTAACCATAAATATAAAGGTAAGCTGTTAGGAAGAAAAATTCAAATGAATTTGATCACCTAAAAGTGTGAGACTACTTTATATGACAGAAAATACTGTAAATGACATCCTCAAATAAGATATTTGCAATATATCTGATATCTACAAGGTCAGTAAACTTAATATGGGGGATACTTTTAAATCACAAAAAGGCATATACCCCATAGAAAAATTCTCAATCACTATATAAGTTGGTCACAGGAATAATAGTACAGCATGGAGAATATAGCCAATGATTCTGTAACATCTTTCTATGTTGACAGATAGGAACTGTACTAGTTGGGGTGAGGATTTAATAATGTGGGTAACTGAACCATTGTGCTGTATACTTGAATATAAGATTGTGTATCAATTATAGTTCAATAAAAGAAATTCAATAATAATTGTTAAAAAGGCATATATGCCATTAAAGGCAGAGGTTGTGGAGGATAAGTGAAGGGCATGAAGAAAAAACTTAAAAAAGCCAAAATAAAACATTTTTCAAATTAATTAAACAGAGAATTGCTAATAAAAGCAAGTGTGTGAGATCATTTCTATCTATCACATAAATAAAAAATAAATGTTAGTGCTAACTGCTGATTGAAGTGTGGTGAGACCAATGCACATATGCACCAACTTGAAGTAGTATAAAGTAGTTTTTGGAAATCAGTTTAGCAATATTTACATTTTTAAGCCCAATAACCCAAAATCTATAAAGTCTACATATGGAAATAATCAGAAATATATGTAAATATTGATAAAAAAGCATTGCAGTAAAAAACTAATATCAACATAAATTTTAATAACAGAGAAGGAGTTAAATAATGGTGCATTCAAATAAGAAATATTAAGCAGCATTAAAAACTAATTTTAAAGACTATATGAAAAAAGTTCTTATAATTAAATGTGAAAACAGAATAAAATCTATATTATCTGATGCCATTTTTTTTTACATATGCAAACACATACATATAAAATCCATGTGCTTATATATACAGATTCTAAAATAAAAGATGCAGGAAATATAAATAGTGATGTCAACAATAGCAGAGTCATAAAATAGATCAGTCCCTGCATCATCAAGGGGAGAACTGCCTGTTGACCAAAAAAATCTGCCTGGCTTGGGAGAGACAAGGAATGTGCTTATCGTTCAAAATTTAAGGAGGCACTTGTGTATCAATTTTCCCTCTAATTTCCTAATTTAATAATATACCCACACATAGATATTACTGTTTTTGTAAAAAAGTAAAAAAATATTATTAGGAAAAATTTTTATTTATATCTTTAATAGGGGTACAAGGAAATCATTTTAATTCACATTCAAATTTCTCTCTCTCTTCAAAGTCTTCACACTCGTAATTTTTATTTTTTAAATGCATTAAAAAAAATTAGGTGTTCCATTTAATTATGTGGAATGTGACTTATCTTCCAGGTCAGTGTTGTCAATGTTCTCATTGAATAATAATAAGACTTTTAAAAGTAATTTCCATTAGGCACTAAAGTAATCATTTCTTTTATTTCATAGTTTGCTCACTGATGTTGAATTTCTGTTAGAGTTCAGTTTTCTTCCTATCCAGTGTTAATAAGGGTAGTACATGCTTTCCAAACTCACAGGACATTAATTAAGATTGATTCCTAGTTTCAAACTGGAGCTGTATTTGGCCATTGGAAGCTCCACACATGGTACAGGGTCTCATCATACCTCAGTAGGAATCTTTCACAATAACTGAATTATATTGAGAATGTTGTCTAAAGAATAAACTTGAGGGCATGAGAATAAGTCCCTCCTTAAATTTTGTACCCTAAGCACATTCCTTGCCTCTCCCCAGCCAGTCAGATTTTCTTGGTCAAAAGGCAGTTCTTCTCCCTCAGATGTTGCAAGGACTGATCTATTATATGACTCTGCTGCTGGTGAGACCTTAGCATCCTCCGTATCCATCATGTAGAAGGGAAAAGAGGGCATGGAATAGGCAGACACTTCCTAAGAGCATAGCCTCTAAGTGACACACATTTTATTGATGAGGACAAGTCATATGGCTGGGCCTAACTGTAAGGGATGTTGACAAAATATAATCTAATTGTGTGCCCAGGATGGAAAGGAAATGGATGTTTGGTGAAAGCTAGCAGTCTATTATTGTACTATTTGCTGAGCTAAATCATGGGAGAGCACAGGTGAATGATTCAAGTCTTTGTAGACTCTAAAGATACCCATGTCTCATAAGATAGAGACAAGTACATACATATAATTCTATAGAAACATAAATAGATGCTTCTCTGTACAGGCTTTTCTACAGTATTATCTAGAGGTTCATGCTTTAGTCTATATTTAGACAATCTCCTTTGTTCGTTAATTTATGGATTGATTCAGTGTTCTCTTCACAATGAGTAGTCTGCATTGCTGCTCCAGAGTACATGGAGAGAGAGAAAATGAGCTTATATGCTTGAAACAAATAGGGTCTAACGCAGATGACTTAGCATGCGCACTTAATTTTATATCAAGGTTTGTATCTTTATGTTCTCCAAAAGGAAATAATGGAATATTTATAATATATTAGAATGAGCTCCAAAAAATGGTTAAATGTAAATGGAACCTTGATGGAACTGAAGAACTTTAATTTTAGAGATGAGAATAGGAGATGACATTCTAACCACGACGAGCAATGTGACATTGTACGTTTTACAGTCCCAACACAGAGCTCTCTAGGGAATGGAGAAATCAAAACACAGGACACATTTGTTGGTATTTGCCCCCATATCTCTTTGTCACATTGTGAAATGATGAGACCTTCCTGCTTTATTACTGCCTGTTTTCAGATATCAATCATAAGCCTTCAGAAGACCATAATTCTATGCAATTTCATAATTATTATCAAATTTTGTGCATTTTATACTTTCCTTTTATTATATCATTTCACACAATAACCATTTTGTGTTCATTGTATAATTACATGGGTTTCTGTTTAACAGCAATTTTATTTTCCTGTTATCCAAGAAGATCTTTAAACATCTCATTTTCACATTTATTTCAATGAAAAGATGACCTTCTCTAAATAGCCTTTTTTTTTCTTGAGACTTTGGGCTGATTATTCATAATTTACTCAGATCAGAAAACCTGCACCAATTGATTGCATGGGCATTTTTTCAACTAAGTATTATCAAACTTAAAAATCACAGATATCTATGCTCTTGAGAGTACTATAACTATGACTCAATTTTTTCTTACAACTTCACATTATGGTCTATTTGGGAAACTGAAGTGTTGAAAACTGAAGACACATTATTCAGAGCAGAGTTGTATTCTGAATACTATATGTTCTTCAAAAGAATTTGCCTTTTTAATCTGAAAGAAGTTGAATGTTTTCACTTTTATTGGGGGAATTAGAAATTTAGTTTGCTTCCATTCCAGAAAAATGAAATCAATAAGTGAGAAAGACTTGCTTTGAGAGGGCATAGTGACAATTTTCTAATCTTAAAAATAAATACTGCCATTTTAAGCAATTCTGTTTCAACAAGATCAGCATGATTACTGTTTGTAGAATGAAGACATGGGAATGGCATGACATGGCATCAGAAAGGAGGCTATGTAAGGGGCAAACTATATATATGAGGCATTCTAGTCCACTGTTTGAAATATTTTATTATACAATGAGAACCACTTGCTCTCTGTGCTGTAATTATGTATCTTGGAACAGGATTTGATTCATGGTATATTACATCTGTGTACAATTTTAGAAATAATAGGCTACCAGTTTTACATTAGGCAAGGACATCCCACCTGGGAATGACAACCAAGAAGTGGGAATAGGCAAAAACCAGCAGTCAAGGAGACTAATTGGTATATTCATTCCCTATTCATTCACTCTTATTTCTACCTACATATATCATTTGCAGGGGCAACCTCTTTCCCCGGTCATGATTAGCGTAGTTTACCAGGCATCTGAGCACAGGGGCCTGACATTGTTAGCTCACATGTCCAAGAGAGCTGGGCTGAGGTGGGCATATCAGAATCAGGCTCAGAGTCTCAAGTGTAACTCCAGGGAAACAGTCTACAAGGAACCAGGTGAGCAGCCTTTCCACCTCCCACCCTCCTTCATCCTAGACTGTGGAACAATAAGTGGCTCCAAGTCTTAGTAAAGAATTCTTATAATACCAATGGCCCTGACAGCTGTTCAAGCATGCAGACTGGACATACACAGTAGGGGTGACTAGTAAGAAGTTTCTAGCTTGATGACCACTAGCTCTTCAGTCTGGACACAGAAAGCATCCTATCTGAAGGCCTTGCTCCATAGCAACCCTATTGGCAATCAGGCATGGCTCTGTTTTTCTTAGGCTTCAAGAGAACAGAGCCTAAAAGTTATCTCTGGCATCTTCATCATCTTGGAGAAGCAGGAACTGACTATATTTTTGTTACCAAAACAGTAAAATGTGGCTAGATAAATACTTTCAGATATTCAACTCATTAGGGAGGGAAGTTGGGGTGCTCAAATGACATAGTGCCATTAAATGTATCTTAAAGGATAAACTATTTATTAATGTTAAACAAGCAACACCTGTGGGGTTCCCAATAAAAGTAAGCAAAGTTTCACAGATGGCAAGAAATCTACTTCTAAATGTTAGTATACTGAAGTCAATATGAATTATATTTAGTATAGGTTCGTAAGAATGAGAATTATCTTCCTGGCTTTTCTCCAGCTATATTTTAATTTCTTATAAAAGATAATTTATAACATTGGTTTACTGCCCCAGTATACCATATCAAAAGATAATTAAAATGGTGTAGAATTCTAATTTTTCTGAAAATTAGGAATTGATTTTGCTTTGCCCAGATGACACACTGAATGAAAAGGAGAGAAATAAGAAAGCTAATTAAATTGAAAGTAATAGAAGAAGATACAAATAAATGGAAATGTATCCCATGCTCATGGATAAGAAGAATTAATATTGTCAAAATGGCCATCCTGCCTAAAGCAATCTACAGAGTCAATGCAATCCCTATCAAAATACCAACAGCATTCTTCAATGAACTAGAGCAAATAGTTCTTAAATTCATATGGAACCACAAAAGACCCCAAATATCCAAAACAATCCTGAGGAGGAAGAATAAAGTGGGGGGAATTACGCTCCCTGACTTCAGCCTTTACTACAAAGCCACAGTAATCAAGACAATTTGGTACTATCACAAGAATAGACCCATAGACCAATGGAACAGAATAGAGAGCCCAGATATTAACCCAAGAATATATGGTCAACTAATATATGATAAAGGAGCCATGTATATGCAATGGGGAAATGAGAGCCTCTTCAATAGCTGGTGTTGGCAAAACTGGAGAGCTACATGTAAGAGAATGGAACTGGATTACTAACTCCATACACAAAAGTAAACTTGAAATGGATCAAAGACCTCAGTGTAAGTCAGGAAACCATAAAACTCTTAGAAGAAAACACAGGCAAAACTCTCTTGAATATATGGAATAAGGGCATTACAATTAGCACACCAGTTAGGATGGCCACCATCCATAAGACAAACAACAACAAATATTGGCAAGGATGTGGAGGAAAAGGAACCCTCCTACACTGCTGGTGGGAATTTAAAATAGTTCAACCATTGAGGAAAGCAGTATGGAGGTTCCTCAAAAAACTAAAAATAGAAATACCATTTGACCCAGGAAGTCCACTCCTAAGAATTTACCCTAAGAATGCAGGATCCCAATTTCAAAAAGACATATGCAACCCTATGTTTATTGCAGCACTATTTACAATAGCAAGAAATGGAAGCAATGTAAGTGTCCATCAGTAGATGAATGGATAAAGATGTTGTACATATACACAATGGAATATTATTCAGCCATAAGAAGAAAACAAATCCTAGCATTTGCAACAACATGGATGGTTCTGGAGAGTATTATGCTCAGTAAAATAAGCGAGGTGGAGAAAGACAAGTATCAAATGATTTCACTCATCTGTGGAATGTAAGAACAAAGCAAAAACTGAAGGAACAAAACAGCAGCAGACTCACAGAACCCAAGAATGGGCTAACAGTTACCCAAGGGAAAGGGACTGGGGAAGGTGGGTGGGAAGGGAGGGATAAGGGGAATAAGGACCTTACGATTAGCGCACATAATGTGGGGAGGAGGCACACGGGGAAGGCAGTATAGCATAGAGAAGAGAAGTAGTGACTTTATAGCATCTTACTATGCTGATGGACAATGACTGTAATGGTGTATGTGATAGGGACTTGATAATGGAGGGATTCTAGTAACTGCAATGTTGCTCATGTGATTGTATATTAATGATACCAGAATGAAACAAATAAACAAACCTCTTTTAGTTCTTCAATTATGACTCTCCCAACAAATACAGTGAAACTCTAAAGTAATGTCTGGATTTCTAATGAGCATGCCAGATCTTCAATATTCAAGAAAGTTTTATCTCTTCCCAATTGGACTAAATTATTGACTAGTTATATACTTATTATAATAATGCTACCATTGCTATAATCCTTTTTTGAAATTATTATTTTATATTTGTACCTTGCTTTGGTTCATGACTACAGATGTTCTTTGTAATGATTCCATGTATGTGGTTTATAAGGTTGAATCTCATTTGATCTTAACACATATACTAGAAATTACTTTTTTGGCTAAGACGCTGATGTAAGCCTGATTATTACTTTCCTTATTTGCCTTTCTCATAAAAGTGGAATGTAGAATGTGCACCACATGACCTCTAGGTCTGTGACACTGTTTGCCTTTCTGTAAGATTCATTATTAAGTCAAAGGGTAAGGGAGACCCTGCAGTTATGTCTAAATATTCTTATAAAATAAAATGCTCACCTTGATTGCATTTAAATATCTTGTTTTACAATAATTTTATATTCTTTTCTTTGAAAATGAGTTAACCCTTCAATGCCCAAGTTAGTATCAGCTGACTCTCTAATGAACTAAGAATGATTTACTTGATACAAGTCCCATCATGTTTTATAGATGTCACTGTTAGATGACAGTAAACTCAGTTTGCAGTTTTGTAAGTATTGATATATGATGAATTCTCTTTTTTGTCTGTAGTGGTGGATACTTGTGTATAGTGCTTACCTGAAGTGTTACTGTAGTTTGAACCAAAAGTGAATAAGCTTAACTTACAAGAGCTTTCATTTGACTATATAGATGGCTTACGCATTCATCAAAAGTAAGGGTCAGAGATTTAGGAGGCATGTCAGCATATTTTAGCAAATTGAATATTGCATTAAGAAAAATGGATAGTCTTAATAGCAGAGAATTACACCTGAACTAAAGGAAAAACCTTAATTATGGTCTAATATAGAAATGAAACTAGCTGGGTGCTAGTTTTAGAAACAGTCTAATTTCAAATTATATCTTTCTATATGTGTTATCATCAAGTGAGTAGGAATACTATTATGTTGGTTTGGACAAATGATGTTTGTTATCTATAATATGATTTTTATAACTGAGATTAAAACAAAAATATTGAACTAATATCATTATCGGTGTGCTTTGTTTTCTGAAAAGTGTATTAAAATTCCTATCACGTTTTAGATTTAAAAAAAAAGGACAAAGGAAGTAAGAAGGGGAAATATGTAAACCCATAGAAAAATTAGAGTACATTCTTCTATAACCCATAGCCAACTTTATACATGCTTATAGGTGGATCCTGAAGGGACAAGTCTAAATTTGAAATTCAATTATTTAAAGCCAGTAGTTAAATTTAGCACATAAGATGACTACAATAAAAAAGAGAATATAGGAAGGAACAAAATTAGAACAGCAGGGAATATGGACCAAAATTCCATAAGCAGAAACTGGAGGATAGAAGTTACAGAAGAAATTATTTTACTTGAAAGCAGTAATTTGTTCATGCAAATGACTTATGGTAAATAATATTACTTTCAGAGCAGTGTTGATCTTTCAGAATTAGAAAACAGTATAACAAGTTGTAACAGAGAAATAAGATAGGAGTTAAAAGTTGGACACCTAGTTAGTCAACCGAATCCTTGGAGGAAGCAGTGATGGTAGAAGTGGTGATGTTGCCTACCTAAAAAAGTGAGAGAAAATTTGAAAAGTAAACAATTCCAATAGTAAGCAAATGTGGAAGTCCGACTGATATAAAGAGAAAAGATAATTCCTGCCCAGTTCTGAGTTTTTCATCATATGTTGTCTCTGGATAGCTGAGAAAATGGAATCAGATATAAGTATCCTGAGTTAATGCTAACACAATGAAAAACATGAATAAAAACTTATGAGTGGTTTTCAGTGAAGTGAATAAATTTTGAGTGAGAGATACTGCTCTATTCATATATATGTATGTACATACACATACAAAATATATACACACATGTGTAAATTATAATATAAAGATTTAAAAAATTAAATATTAACCATAATGTGCAGTTTACTTTATATATTTTTAATTAATGTACTTATCTCAAATTTTACATATTGTCAACATTTCTGGAAAGAGATTTGCCAGACAGTGAAGTAGAATTGTCCCCTGGAGGTATGTCATAAACCTCATTAATTATGTGAGGAAATTAGTGAAAAATATCAAGGTTGAATATGTTTCTTTGACATCTTGGAATAACTGGTTTGGCTGTTCAGTCATTTTGGCTGATTTAGAGTATCAGTGCTGACTATTACTAAAGAAGAGTAAGTGAGTGAAAGTACTCTTTTTTTCTAAGAAAACATGATATAATGACTCTTGTTGACTTGGCTTTGCTGGCAATCACAACCAAACTATTTCTTTTTTAAAATCCCAAAGTACATAATTTGCTACTTTGAATTTTTGTATCAGATTATTAAAGCAGACATCTCATTTCAAAATTTGTAATCCAATTACAATATCCTTTTCATTGT
>JAQQAC010008880.1:3782313-3913960 GCA_029783875.1 Phataginus tricuspis | reverse complement strand
AGAAGTCCCAGAGTTAATGAGACAACAGACATAGTAAAGTTATATATTTTTTCTACTTTGAAAATTCTTGTTTACTTCTCCATCACAGGTTTAAAATGCAGGGAAAGTAATTTTTTCATGTCATCACAATCTCCTTGTTTCAGAGAACTACATTGTCTTTTGAAAGACAATGAAGTACTTTTAGAAGGTCAAAAATAGGTAAGGAAAATAGAGGGTCCTGCTAAATGTGTGATGAGAGAGTATTTTTTTAATCCTTAGGACTACAGGTATTGTTCAATAGAGTAAGCTTTCTACCATCACTTATTCCGTAATAACAATGTGAAAGAAAAATATTTTAAAACTCAAACATTAGCTGTAATTTAGACATTTTATCTTAAAGGAAAATGTCTTAAGTCTTTTATGATACTCAAGCATTATTTCATTCCTGGTCTTGAAGGAGTATAATCCAAATTTACTAATGTTAAATAGAATTCTAGGTTAAGCTCCTTCCCCCTTATGTTTTGTTACAGCCTTACAGTTTTGCAGCCTTGCACAATAAATATAGCTTCAATAGAGGTCTGTCTTCTAGTCCATTGCAACATTCCATTTATTACACTTTATGTACATGCTGCCTTTTGTACTACTGTAGAAAGTTTAGTATGATGAAATCTTTCCAGAATTCCTTTAAACATGCTCCTGACTACAGTGCTGCAAAGAAAATCATTAATAAAGGTGCTGCTAGTTTGCTTGAAACCTCCATTTTTCCTACAAGCTTCTTGGTAGCAAATTTTTTTCATGCTAATTACCAGTTAATACAACTATATTTGCAAGAAGATACATAGTCACAGATTCTAATGGGAAATTATCTGTGAAATAGTATTTGTTAGAAACTTGTGATAAACTAGATTTCCATTTATATGAAAATGCTCAGTATGTTCCTCTAACTTTTAAGTTTCCATAATCAATGAGTTGAAAACTTTGTCATTCCACATACTGTAAAAGATAGAGTGTCCTAAAAATTTCATTCATTGTTCATTAAACCTTTGAAGACAATTTGGATGCAATTTAATGAGTGTAGTTTAATAGCTATACAGAAAAATGTAACATGTTACTTGTTATTAATACTTTAGCAATTTTACTGAATTTGTACATTTAAGCTATTTTACAACCAATTGCTTAATTTTTTTTAATTTGCTATAATTAGTGTACAATTACATGAGCAATATTACGGTTGCTAGACTCCCCCTATTAAGTCCCCATCACATACCCCATTACAGTCACTGTCCATCAGCGTAGTAAGATGCTATAGAATCACTACTTGTCTTCTCTGTTCTACTGCCTTCCCTGTATGCAACCACCCTCTATTGCTACATTATGTGTGCTAATTGTAATACCCCTTTTTCCCCCTTATCCCTTCCTTCCCACCCATCTTCCCTAGTTCCTTTCCCTTTGGTAACTGTTAGTCCATTCTTGGGTTCTGTGAGTCTGATGCTGTTTTGTTCCTTCAGTTTTTTTCTTTGTTCTTATACTCCACATATGAGTGAAATCATTTGATACTTGTCTTTCTCTGCATGGCTTATTTCACTGAGCATAATACCCTCTCGTTCCATCCATGTTGTTGCAAATGGTAGGATTTGTTTTCTTCTTCTGGATGAATAATATTCCATTGCGTATATGTACCATATCTTTATCCATTCATCTACTGATGGACACTAGGTTGCTTCCATTTCTTGGCTATTGTAAATAGTGCTGCGATAAACATAGGGGTGCATATGTCTTTTTGAAACTGGGCTCCTGCATTCTTAGGATAAATTCCTAGGAGTGGGATTCCTGGGTCAAATGGTATTTCTATTTTGAGTTTTTTGAGAAACCTCTACTGCTTTCCACAATGGTTGAACTAATTTACATTCCCACCAGCAGTGTAGGAGGGTTCCCTTTTCTCCACATCCTTGCCAATATTTGTTGTTGTTTGTCTTTTGAATGGTGGACATCCTAACTGGTGTGAGGTGATATCTCATTATGGTTTTAATTTGCATTTTTCTGATGATTAGCAATGTGGAGCATCTTTTCATGTGCCTGTGGCCATCTGAATTTCTTCCCCCGGAGAAGTGTCTGTTCAGCTCCTCTGCCTATTTTGTAATTGGCTTATTTGCTTTTTGTTTGTTGAGGTGTGTGAGCTCTTTATATAATTTGGATGTCAACCCCTTATCAGATATGTCATTTATGAATATATTCTTCCATACTGTAGGATGTCTTTTGTTCTCTTTATGGTGTCCTTTGCTGTACAGAAGCTTTTTAGTTTGATATAGTCCCACTTGTTCATTTTTGCTTTTGTTTCCCTTGCCTGGGGAGAAATTGCTCATGTGTATGTTCAAGAGATTTTTGCCTATGATTTTTCTAAGAGTTTTATGGTTTCATGACTTACATTCAGGTCTTTGATCCATTTTGAGTTTACTTTTGTGTATGGGCTCAGACAGTAATCCAGTTTCATTCTCGTACATGTAGCTGTCCAGTTTTGCCAACACCAGCTGTTGAAGAGACTGTCATTTCCCCATTGTATGTCCATAGCTCCTTTATCGTATATTAATTGATCATATATGCTTGGGTTTATATCTGGGCTCTCTAGTCTGTTCCATTGGTCTATGGGTCTGTTCTTGTGCCAGTACCAACTTGTCTTGATTACTGTGGCTTTGTAGTAGAGCTTGAAGTGAGGGAGCATAATTCCACCCACTTTATTCTTCCTTCTCAGGATTGTTTTGGCTCTTTGTGGTTCCATATGGATTTTAGAACTATTTGCTCTCGTTCATTGAAGAATGCTGTTGGTATTTTGATAGTGATTGCATTGAATCTGTAGATTGCTTTAGGCAGGATGGCCATTTTGACAATATTAATTCTTCCCATCCATGAGCATGGGATGTGTTTCCATTTATTGGTATCTTCTTTAATTTCTCTCATGAGTGTCTTGAGAGTATAAAATATACTTTTCAGAGTGTAAGTCTTTCACTTCCTTGGGTAGGTTTATTCCCAGGTATTTTATTCTTTTGGATGCAATTGTGAATGGTATTGTTTTCCTGATTTCTCTTTCTGCTAATTCACCGTTAGTTTATAGAAATGCAACAGATTTCTTTGTATTAATTTTGTATCCTGCAACTTTACATAATTCAGATATTAGATCTAGTAGTTTTGGAGTGTATTCTTTAGGGCTTTTTATGTAGAATATCATGTCATCTGCAAACAGGGAGAGTTTGACTTCTTCCTTACCAATATGGATGCCATTTATTACTTTGTGTTGTCTGATTGCTGTGGCTAGGACCTCTAGAACTATGTTGAGTAAAAGTGGAAAAAGTGGGCATCCTCATCTTTTTCCTGATCTTAAAGGAAAAGTGTTCAGCTCTCGCTTTTAAGTATAATATTGGCTGTGGGTTTGTCATATATGTCATTTATTATGTTGAGGTACTTGCCCTCTATACTCATTTTGTTGAGAGTTTTTATCCTGAATGGATGTTGAATTTTGTCAAATGCTTTTTCAGCATGTATGGAGATGGTCATGTGGTTTTGTCCTTCTTTTTGTTGATGTAGTGGATGATGTTGATGGATTTTCAAATGTTGTACCATCCTTGCATCCCTGGGATGAATCCCACTTGATCATGATGGATGATCTTTTTGATGTATCCTTGAATTCAGTTTGCTAATATTTTGTTGAGTATTTTTGCATGTATGTTTATCAGGGATATAGATCAGTAATTCTCTTTTTTTTGTTGTGTCTTTGCCTGGGTTTGCTATTGAGTGATTTTGGCCTCATAGAATGAGTTTGGGAGTATTCTCTTTTCTTCTACTTTTGGGAAAACTTTCAGGAAGATGGGTATTAGATCTTCACTAAATGTTTGATAAAGTTCAGCAGTGAAACCATCTGGTCCAGGAGTTTTGTTCTTAGGTAGTTTTTTGATTACCAATTCAATTTCTTTGCTGGTAATTGGTCTATTCATATTTTCTGTTTCTTCCTGGGTCAGCCTTGGAAGGTTGTATTTTTCTAGAAAGTTGTCCATTTCTTCTAGGTTATCCAGTTTGTTAACATATAATTTTTCATAGTATTCTCTCATAATTCTTTGTATTTCTGTGGTGTCCATAGTGATTTTTCCTTTCTCATTTCTGATTCTGTTTTTGTGAGTAGACTCTCTTTTTTTCTTTATAAGTATGACTAGGGGTTTATCTATTTTGTTTATTTTCTTGACGAACTGGCTTCTGCTTTCATTGATTCTTTCTATTGTTTTGATCTTCTCAATTTTATTTATTTCTGCTTTAATCTTTATTATGTCCCTCCTTATACTGACTTTGGGCCTCATTTGTTCTTCCTTTTCTAGTTTCATTAATTGTGAGTTTAGACTGTTCATTTGGGATTGTTCTTCTTTCCTGAGGTTGGCCTGTATTGCAATGTATTTCCCTCTTAGCACAGCCTTTGCTGTGTTCCACAGATTTTGTGGTGTTGAATTATTGTTGTCATTTGTCTCCATATATTACTTGATCTCTGTTTTTATTTGGTCATTGATCCATTGATCATTTAAGTTCATGTTATTAAGCCTCCATGTGTTTCTGGGCTTTTTCACTTTCTTTGAGTAATTTATTTCTAGTTTCACACATTTGTGATCTGAGAAGCTGGTTGGTACAACTTCAATCTTTTTAAATATACTGAGGCTCTTTTTGTGTCTGGTATATGACCTATTCTTGAAAAAATTCCATGTGCACTTGAGACAAATGTGTATCCTGTTGCTTTTGGATGCAGTTTTCTGTAGATGTCAATTAGGTGCATCTGTTCTAATATGTTGTTCAGTGCCTCTGTGTCTTTACTTATTTTCTCTCTGGTTGATCTGTCCTTTGGAGTGAGTGGTGTGTTGAAGTCTCCTAAAATGAATGCATTGCATTCTATTTCCCCCTTTAATTCTGTTGGTATTTGTTTCACATATGTAGGTTATCCTATGTTGGGTGCATAGATGTTTATAATAGTTATATCCTCTTTTGGGACTGATCCTTTTATCATTATGTAATGTCCTTCTTTGTCTCTTGTGACTTTCTTTGTTTTGAAGTCTATTTTATCTGATACAAGTACTGCAACTCCTGCTTTTTTCTCCCTATTAGTTGCTGAAATATCTTTTTCCATCCCTATACTTTCAGTCTGTGTATGTCTTTGGGTTTGAAGTGAGTCTCTTGTAGGCAGCATATAGGTGGGTCTTGTATTTTTATCCTTTCATCCACTCTACATCTTTTGATTAGTGCATTAAGACCATTTACATTGTGGGGGATTATTGATAGGTATGTACTTAATGCCATTGCAGGCTTTAGATTTGTGGTTACCAAAGGTTCAAGGATAATTCCCTTACTATATAACAGTCTAACTTAACTCACTTCATATGATATTAGAAACACAACCTAAAGATTCTTTTTTTCCCCTCCTTTTTCTTCCTCTTCCATTCTTTGTATGTTACAAATCATATTCTATACTCTTTGTTTATCCCTTGGGTGACATCTATTTAGTCTTAGGAATACTTCAATCTATAGGAGTTCCTCCAAAATGCACTGTAAAGGTAGTTTGTGGGAGGTAAATTCTCTCAGCTTTTGCTTATCTGAAAATTGTTTAATCCCTCCTGTAAATTTAAGTGATAAACTTGGCGTGTAGAGTATTCTTGTTTCAAGACCCTTCTGCTTCAATGCATTAAATATATCATGCCACTCCCTTCTGGCCTGTGAGGTTTCTGTTGAGAAATATGATGATAGCCTGATGGGTTTTCCTTTTTATGTGATCTTTTCTCTCTCTCTAGCTGCTTTTGCAAGTCTGTCTTTATCCTTGATCTTTGCCATTTTAATCATTATATGTCTTAATGTTGCCTTCCTTGGCTCCCTTGTATTGGAACATCTGTGCATCTCGATGGTTTGAGAGACAAACTCCTTCCCCAGATTTCGGAAGTTTTCAGCAATTACCTCCTCAATGACACTTTCTATCCCTTTTTCTCTCTCTTCTTCTGGTACCCATGTAATGTGAATATTGTTTGATTTGGATTGGTCACACAGTTCTCTCAATATTCTTTCATTCTTAGAAATTCTTTTTTCTCTCTGCCTCAGCTTCTTTGTATTTCTCTTCTCTAATTTCAATTCCATTTACTGTCACTTCTACTATATCGAATCTGCTTTTAAATCCCTCCATTGTATGTTTCATTTCTGATACGGAATTTCTTAATGATTGAATCTCCATCTAAAATTTTTTCCTGAGTTCTTGAATGTTTTTCTGTACCTCCATAAACATGTTTATGATTTTTATTTTGAATTCTCTTTCAGGAAGATTGGTGAGTTCAGTTTCATTTGGCCCTTTTTCTGGGGTTTGTGAGATATTTGTCTGTACCATGTTCTTTCGACATTTCATATTTCTGTGTGGTGCCCTCTATTGCCCAGATGCTCCAGTCTCTGGAGCTCCTCAGCCCCTAGAGTGAGTTTGGGGGTCCTAGGGGAGCATAGTTGGTGCCTGGGGTGTGGAAAGATCTGTTTACTGTCTCCCGTATGCCCTGCCTGTCTCCAGTATCAGAGCAAGTGGGCCGAGCACACAGGTGTATGCCTCTGTGTTTGGCATCTCTCACTGTTTTAGGTGAGGCCTCTCTCTGTCTGGTCTGATGCCAGAGCAGTTACTGCTGGTTTGTGAGCCAGTGCTGTCAGGCCAGTAGGAAGGCTCAGCAGGCTGCATATCTCAGTGGGGGGCCTTCGATCTGAGTAGCAAGCCAGGGGGATGGAGTGCCTGAATCTCCCCAATGTTCCAAATCTGCTGGGCAGAGCATGCCCAGACAGCCTTGTCCCCCATCCCTTCTCCCACACAGCAAGCTCCATACAAACCGCACACCTTCAGCAGCCCTCTTGCTGCTAAGAAGCTTCTCAGACCGCCTGCCTTTCCCTTGTCTCAAAGAGGCTTTGTGTGGGTCCTGTGCTCCACCAACAGCAAGAATCTGTCTCTCAAGCACTCTGCCTGTCCCAGCTCCCCATCCTCCAGAGCACCACACAATGTAGATTTCTGCTCACAAAGCAGATCTCCAGGGCTCTGTGTTCAGCAGTCCCAGGCTTCCACCCCCTCCCTGCTCCATTTCTCTTCCTCCCGCCGGTGAGCTGGGGTGGGGGAATTGCTCAGGTCCTGCCAGATCAAGGCTTCCGTAGTTACCCTGTTTTGTGAGGTCTGCTCTGTTTGTGATGTCTGTATGCAGTCTGGTGCAGCCTTCTTTCCTGTTGCTGTTTTAGGGTTAGTTGTATTAACTATATTTTCACCCTATCTGTGGTTTTGAGAGGAGTCCTCTTTTTCACCTCTCAGGCCGCCATGTTGAATATCTTCAATTGCTTAGATTTTTTTTAATTAAGGTATTATTGACATACACTCTTATGAAAGTTTCACATGAAAAAACAATGTGGCTACTACATTTACCCATATTATCAAGTCCCCACTCATACCCCAATTCAGTCACTGTCCATCAGTGTAGTAAGATGTCACAGATTTACTGTTTGTCTTCTCTGTGCTACCCTGTTTTCCCCGTGATTCCCAACACCATGTGTACTAAACATAATACCCCTCAATCCCCTTCTCCGACCCTCTCCACCCGCCCTCCCACACCCCTCCCCTTTGGTAACCACCAGTTCCTTTTTGGAGTTTCTGAATCTGCTACTATTTTGTTCCTTCAGTTTTGCTTCATTGTTATACTCCACAAATGAGGGAAATCATTTGGCACTTGTCTTTCTCCACCTGGCTTATTTCGCTGAGCCTAATATCCTCCATCTCCATCCATGTTGTTGCAAATGGCACTATTTGTACCCTTCTTATGTATATTCCATTATACATAATGGAATAATATTCCATTGTGTATATGTACCACATCTTCTTTATCCATTCATCTACTTATGGACACTTAGGTTGCTTCCATATCTTGGTGATTGTAAAAAGTGCTACAATAAACATAGGGGTGCATACGTCTTTTTGAATCTGAGAAGCTGTATTCTTTGGGTAAATTCCAAGGAGTGGAATCAAATGGTATTTGTATTTTTAGTTTTTTGAAGAAATTCCATATTGCTTTCCACAATGGTTGAACTAGCTTACATTCCCACCAACAGTGTAGGAAGGTTCCCCTTTTCTCCAAATCCGCACCAGCATTTGTTGTTCTTAGTCTTTTGGATGGTGGCCATCCTTATTGGTGTGAGGTGATATTTCATTGTGGTTTTTAATCTGCATTTCCTTGATGATTACTGATGTGGAGCATCTTTTCATGTGTCTGTTGGCCATCTGAATTTCTTCTTTGAAGAACTGTCTCTTCATATCATCTGCCCATGTTTTAATAGGGTTATTTGCTTTTTGGGTGTAGAGGCATGTAGGTTCTTTATATATTTTGGATGTTAACCCCTCGTCGGATATGTAACTTACAAATATATTCTTCCAAATTTAGGATGCCTTGTTGTTCTGTTGATGGTGTCCTTTGCTGTACGGAAACTTTTTAGTTTGATGTAGTCCCATGAGTTCGTTTTTGCTTTTGTTTCCCTTGCTCGAGGAGATGCCTTCAAGAAGAAGTCACTCATGCTTATATTCAGGAAATTTTTGCCTATGTTGTCTTCTAAGAGTTTTATGGTTTCATGACTTACATTCATGTCCTTGATCCTTTTCGAGTTTTCTTTTGTGTATGGGGTTAAACAATAATCCAGTTTCATTCTCTTACATGTAACAGTCCGGTTTTGCCAACACCAGCTGTTGAAGAGGCTAACATTTCCCCATTGTAGGCCCATGGCTCCTTTATCATATATTAATTGACCATATATGGTTGGGTTTATATCTAGGCTCTCTAGTCTGTTCCATTGGTCTATGGGTCTGTTCTTGTGCCAGTACCAAATTGTCTTGAGTGCTGTGGCTTTGTAGTAGTAGAGCTTGAAGTTGGGGAGCATAATCCCCCCAGCTTTATTCTTCCTTATCAGAATTGCTTTGGCTATTTGGGGTCTTTTTGGTTCCATATGAATTTTAGAATGATTTTCTCTAGTTCTTTGAAAAATGCTTTTGGTATTTTGATAGGAATTGCATTGAATCTGTAAATTGCTTTAGGCAGGATGGCAATTTTGACAATATTAATTCTTCCTATCCATGAGCACTGGATGTGTTTCCATTTATTGGTATCTTCTTTAATTTCTCTATGAGTGTCTTGTAGTCTCAGAGTATAGGTCTTTCACTTCCTTGGTTAGGTTTATTCCTAGGTATTTTATTCTTTTTGATGCAACTTTGAATGGAATTGTTTTCCTGATTTCTCTTTCTGCTAGGTCATTGTTAGTGTATAGCAATACCATAGATTTCTGCGCATTAATTTTGTATCCCACAACTTTTCTGAATGCAGATATTAGTTCTAGTAGTTTTGGAGTAGATTCTTTAGGGTTTTTTATGTACAATATTATGTCATCTTCAAACAGGGACAGTTTAACTTCTTTCCTGCCAATATGGATGCCTTTTATTTCTTTGTGTTGTCTGATTGCCGTGGCTAGGACCTCCAGTACTATGTTGAATAACAGTGGGGAGAGAGTGGGCATCCTTGTCTTGTTCCTGATCTTAAATGGAAAGCTTTCAGCTTCTCGCTGTTAAGTATAATGTTGGCTGTGGGTTTGTCATATATATCCTTTATTATGTTGAGGTACTTGCCCTGTATACCCATTTTGTTGAGAGTTTTCATCATGAATGAATGTTGAATTTTGTCAAATGGTTTTTCATCATCTATGGAGATGATAATGTGGTTTTGTGCTTCTTTTTGTTGATGTAGTGGATGATGTTGATGGATTTTCGAATGTTGAACCATCCTTGCATCCCCGGAATAAATCCTACTTCATCATGTTGATCCTTTTGAGGTATTCTTTAATTCAGTTTACTAATGTTTTGTTGAGTATTTTTGCATCTATGTTCATCAGGGTATTGGTCTGAAGTTTTCTTTTTTTGTGTTGTCTTTGCCTGGTTTGGGTATTAGAGTGATGCTGGCCTCATAGAATGAGTTTGGAAGTTTCCCATCTTCTTCTACTCCTTGGAAAACTTTAAGGAGGATGGGTATTAGGTCTTAACTAAATGTTTGATGAAATTCAGCGGTGAAGCCATCTGGTACAGGCTTTTGTTCTTAGTTAGGTTTTTGATTACCAGTTCAATTTCGTTGCTCGTTATTGGTCTGTTGAGATTTTCTGTTTCTTTCTGGGTCATCCTTGGAAGGTTGTATTTTTCTAGAAAGTTGTCCATTTCTTCTAGGTTATCCACAATTGCTTAGATTTTTAAGCAAATTAATATAGAGAAAAACTTTTATGGCAAATAACCCAGCAGTTACTAATATGTTTTTCTGTTACTTTTACAAAAGTGTGTCCTTTTTTTCCTAGGAGTCAAATAAAGGTTTTAAAAAATCAGACATTCAAACAGACTTTCTGCTAGTGCTTCCAAGAAGCATCAAGATTTTCCATTTTCTGACCAATTGGTCAACTCAACTTTATAATGATAAACTTTATATGGTCATATTTATCAACATTTACTCATATGATTACTTTTATTTTTTATGGAAATGATTTTCTCAACATGAGATTACATAATTATTCATTTGTGGCTTTCTCTATTGTCAGTTTTGTTGTTCTGTTTTGACCATTTACTTTTTAGTATATTTGTGATTTATCTTTCTATATAATGTTAGGGTGATGCATTTGTTTTTTCCTCCTGAATTTTTTGTTTGCCCCAAATCATTATAAATACTCTAATTTTTCACTATTCTTTCCAATGACTTTATTATGACTTATGTACTAATATACATTTATCTCTTCCTTTGACATAATTATAACTCATTCCTTTTTCAAATTTTACTGCACTGTCTTATGTGTCCAAAGTATTACTCTTGCCTTATTCCTGTCATTATTGGTAACCATTGTAGTATTCCATCATTTAAAATGATGTCAGCTTTTGGTTTGTTGTATCATGTTAAGGAAGCATCCCTTATGTTTCTTCTTGATAATTAGATGATTATTTTGACATCTCAAAATAAACAATTTTTTTGACTTACTGGTGTTGAATTTTACTATTAATAGATTTTCTAATATTTAGCTGTGTATTCTTATGAACAATGTAAGTAAATAATACTATAATATGAATAAATACAATGTTTGATTCTTTTGTTTTGGCATGAAAAGATTAAAATGAAATCAGAAAATTAATAAATAGATACATTACAGTTTACTACATGTTTTGCTTTCTATAGTAGAAATTATGTATGTTCTTAGCAATATGTACAGTTATTTCCATAATGGTTTATATTTTACAGATTTTTCAAAATGCTTTATTACTCTCAGAGATGACAATGAGAAGATTAAATCATGTTAAAAGGGTTCATCGACCATGTATCACAGAAAAAACCTTTTGCCTTTTGGCCACATGACTGGGTACTTTGAAATCCAATTTTATACCTGTACTCATTATATTTTGACACTCCTATTGAACTTCTAAATATTTTTTGTGAATGTTTTTTTAGCCATATCTATGGTACTTGTGAGAATTTTAGGTTAAAATAAATAAAGTGAAGACAATCTATGATTACTTATTAAGACATTTAAATTCAAGGAGAGCGAGATGAAGCATCATGAACATTCCTTGTTTGGAAAAAAGGCCAAACACCTTCACAGGCTCTTCACAGATCAGAATGGAGATGCTTGGATTTATGAAGATTTTTCTTGAGGCAGAGAAGAATGGCTACCAATATTCCTGGCCTCGCCATGTTGTGTGTTCACTTCTGTTTTTAAGTACCTGCTTTAGGATATGTAAGGAAAAACAAATATTTTTAATTTCCCATTTCAATCCTCTTGTCTTTTAAAATTCTGATTTTTTTCATATATTTTGAAAGTGATTTAGAAATAATTTTATATCACCATTGTCGCTAGAAAGTGATAACAATTGAGAGAGATTATTTTTCACATATTTCAAAATGTATAACACCTCTTTTTGGTTATTTTTAAGAAGCAGAGATATATCCCTCAAAGATTTATAATTGTGAAAAGCTAGGGATGAAGGGTTAATGTTTAACTAACATGTTTAACCTTTATACAAATCCATTGGATTGACACTCTTATTCCCTTTATGCAGTTAGGAAACCAAGGCCCAGGTATATTAAGTGGGTTCAGGTTATCCAATTGGTAAGAGAGTTGGGATTCAGTTCCAGGCAGTCCTGCTCCAGATCAGGTACACACAACTACGTGTTGGTACCCAGTGTCTGACAACATGTCCCCTGAATGTTAAAGTGCAATGAGATTTATACTATGAGATTCTAATAATGAGAATTAAATTGGGAAAATTCATCATAACATACTTCCTGGGGAGAATAAGAAAAATATTTTTCTGTTAATAAACCTGCTCTGATCCATTCTTCTCTATAGTGACCTTGAGCTATAAGAGAATTCCTACTAGATTATAATTCAAAGAAACTTCTGCTGCTTTAAAAATAAAACATTCATCATAAAATGAATGTGAGAGACAGTAAGATTTCTGTCTAGATAAGTAATTTATAGCTGAACGTAAAAAGGTAAGATTTAAATTCAAGACCTAGGGACAGATTGGGAATTATTTCTTCCTCAGCTTGCCAAAAACTGTTAGATTGTCACAGAGGATAGATTGAAAGAAATATTGTTTCTCCCTATTCCTCAGCAATATCAGGATTAGCATCAGTGCTGTCATAATGGAAAATTAAAACCATACTTTTAGAGTACAGCAAATTTGAGGAAGTGGCCAGACAAGTATTAGGAAAATTTTATTTCTGTTTTAATAGTCCTTTGTTAAAAAAGGTACTTCCTTACAACTGAGTAACAGTTTTACATTTACAATATAATAACATATTTACAAGGAAAATACTGGAAACTAGAAAAAGAGGCTATATCTATGTAGTTATGTTAACAGAATTACATTGGACACTTGGTACTTTGCCAAAATCTTCCTATTGATTATCTCATTTAATCTTCATCACTATCCTCATTTTATAAAGGAAGAAAGAGAAATCCAAAATGTTTATGGAACTCTGATAAGAAGATATAACAAAAACCCAGTTCTGCCTAATCTCAAATCTGATTGATTACAGATATTTCCATCAGTGTTATTAAACATTTGCTGATCTCTGTGGGTCACGATGTAGCTTACATTAGTAAACACTGCACAGAAGCTGCATTATTTTTAATTCTCACCAACAGTATACAAAGGTTCCAATTTCTCTGTATACCCTCCTTTTATCTCTTGTGTTTTTGATGATAGCCATTGTGATAGGTCTGAGGTGATATCTCTTGTGGTTTTGATTCTATTTCCTCGGTGATTAGTGATGCTGAGCATCAGGTGTTGCTGGTCATTTGTATGTCTTCTTTGTTCCTCTGCTCATTTTTCAATTGGATTTCTTGGGCTTTTTTTTTTTTTTTTACTGTTGAGAATTGTGTGTTCTTTATATATTTTGGATATTAACCCCTTAGCAGATACCTTGTTTGCAAATATTTTCTCCCATTCTGTGTATTGACTTTTCATTTTGTTGGTTGTTTCTTTTCCTGTGCAGAACCTTTGTAGTTTTTTGTAGTCCCACTTACATTTTGTTGCCTTTGTGTAAAATCCAAAAATATCATCTCCAAACTGATGGTAAGAAGCTTACCACTTATGTGTTATTCTAGGAGTTTTATTGTTTCAGGTCTTATGTTCAAGTCTTTAATTCATTTTTAGTTGGTTTTAGCTTATGGTGTAAGACAGGGGTCCAGTTTCATTATTTTGCATGTGTCTGTCCAGTTTTCACAGCACCATTTTTGAAGAGACTTTCCTTTTCCCATTGCATATTCTTGGCTCCTTTGTCATAAATTAATTTCTGGGCACTCTCTTTTGTTCCATTGACCCATGTGTCTGTTTTTATGCCACTGCCATACTGTTTTGATTACTATAGCTTTGTAATATAGTTTGAAATCAGAAAATGTGATACCTCCAACTTTAGTCTTCTTTCTCAAGATTTTGTCAATTTGAAGACTTTTGTGTTTTTCCTATATTTTTTTCTTTTTCTGTGAAAAATGCCATTAGAATTTGATAGGAATTGCATTGACTCTGCAGATTGCTTTGTATACTTTAGAAATTTTAACAATATTTCATCCAACTATGAGCATGGAATATCTTTCCATTTATTTGTGTCTTATTTAATTTTTTTCATCAATATCTTATAGTCAGTGTACAGATCTTTGATGACTTCAAATTTATTCCTAATTATTTCATGCTTTTTAATGGAATTGGAACTATTTTCTTAATTTCTCTTTCTGATAGTTTGTTAACGTATAGAAATGCAACTTATTTTTGTATGTTGATTTGGTATCCTGCAGTTTAAGTAAATTTGTTTATTAGTTCTAATAGGTTTTTTTTTGGTAGGAATGGAAGATTTTAATAATCAAGTGGTTAGGATGACCTATCTTTGGATACCAGTGAGCTTATTTTACCAGTCACTCCTGCATTTCCCAATGAGCTCATGAATATAATGGCCCTGTTGATAGGGATGGAGGTTATTCATGGGTTGAACAAACAAATTTCTATTTACTAAGACTGATCTACCTACAGCCACTACTGAGTGCCTAATCTGCCAGTACCAGAGACCTTATTGTATACTTAAAAATTTGTTAAGACAGTGGCTTTCATGTTATGTATCATTACTGCAACAAAATAACATGAAAAAATAAACCCTGAATAGAGGAAAAACAAAGTTTTAACATATCTTCCTGAGGATTGCTGTTTTTAGTCCTTACAGGACAATATTTCAATATGAAAGAAATGAAAGTGTTTTTAAGTGTACATAAGGAAGTATACATAGTCTAAACATAAGCCAACCTTTTATTATAAAGCAAAGTCTATACTGTAGGAACTGAGTTCTCAAGAAACTGGTAAGTGGACCTGGAAATCATTGCATAATGAGAACATTATGAATTTCCCCTCAGAAAATCAGTAGAAATGATGTTGAGGTATGGAAGAAAACTTAAGGAGAAAGAATTTCTGTCTTACATCCAGGTGGAAATAAACAAAGTTTGAGGGAAGACCTGCACATTAACTTAACTACAGTAAGATTGCAGTTTAATATCAACTCAGATAAAGAGCACTGATTTTGGGTCTAATGTGTAGACTTGAGTCCTCAGGTTTGAGACATTCGACTAAACTGGTAATATTAAATTTGTGGGCAGAAGTTTGAGAACAATTTTAACTGAAAAACATTACTAATTCAAGTTTGTTGGATGGCATAGTCTGAACTGTAAACTTTTATGGAAAAGAGAATAGCCCATTATTGTCAAAAATATACTGTACTAAAAATCAATTACTTAAAAACTTACAATGTTTACTGCCATCATTTGAAATTAGTATTCTGTTAATGGTATACAAATAGTTGCTTGTAAAATACTTTAAAACAGCATATTTTCTTAAGTAAATTAAAAATTAAATAGCAGTCTTTTCTCTTGAATCAAGTTTCTGAACTCTAGTTTTATACCTTTACTGAGACAACTTATTTAGAGACAAATAAGACATTTCAGATAAATGATAGTGGGTTTGAAAAAGATTAAGAGAAAATATTCAAGTTAATGTTAAATGCAAAATCTAAATTAGTAATAATGGAAAATCAGAACTAGACTGTAAATTCAGGTGCTTTATTTCAATCACTGGGATGATAATAGTAACACTTTCCTACCCTCAACTGTCCAATGGGGCAACCAACTTGCAGGTGATACACATTATTTACTTCAAGAACTAACAGAAAAGAGCAAGATTAGCCCTTCTGCAATATGGCTCATCTTTTTGCTGAGCATAATGTTCTTTCAGCTAGCAATGGCTTTAAAAAGCAAAGTGCTCAACGTCATTGTTAGAGAGCCAGAATGGAAGCACAAGAGAAAATAAAGGAAGGGGAAAACAATGTCAAAAGAAGGGAAAATTGTGAAGGACTTAAATGATAAAGGGATAGCAAGAAATTTTTTGAGAAAGAAAATAGAAACGAGAAAGAGTGAAAACCTGCTGGAATCATATAGCAGTGTTGGGACATTGAGTACAAGACAGTAGTATCTGAGACCTCTCTGTGCTACACTGAGGGGCCAGCTAGAACACACACAGTATTGGACGGTGTGCAGTGTGTCCTCACTCCAGGCCTGTTTAAATCTATCAAGTCAGTACACATTTCATACTGATTTCCTTATAGCTAGCTTGTGTTCAGAATATTTTGTTTTGTAAAATAACAAATATCCCATATAACATGTAAGCATTATCCTCATAAATTGAAGCATAAATGTTTGGTAGCTGAAGGAGTTAATTTCTGGTATGGTTAACTCTTGTTCTCAAACTTAAAAACAGACTATATATTACTGTGCTTTTCTGTATTCCCCCAAGTGCTGATATTTTGCAGATAGTAAAGTCACTTAGTAAATATCTATTGAAATAACTTGTAACTATGTGAATAATATACATGGTGATCATACACATAAAGACCCTGATGTCCCTCCAGTTTGAAGGACATATTAATTTAATGGTTAGGGGATGTGTAGATAAATTTGTCAGTTTGTTATGTTCTTTACAGTATTTCCTATGTAGGCTTATGGATATAAATGAAATTATCCTTCCATTTCAGTGGAATCCTAGCCAAACAATGAAATAGAATATTCCTTAAATTTCTTCCTGTGTCAAAAGTGAGCTCTCAGTCCTCTAAAATATAGTCACTTATTAGTTGTATGACTTTGGGCAATCCACTTATATCCCCAGTATCTCAGTATCCTGATCTGAAAAATGGTTCAGCTCTACCTCATAGAAGTTTTATGAGGATTAAATGAGTAAATATTTGGAAACACTGATACAAGGGACTGCTACAAATTCAATAAGTCTTTGCTGTTATTAAAACTTGGTTTAATTTCTAAATGACCTCTTACTGTTGTTGTCTCCTAACTCCAGATAATTAAATCAAAGTTTAGCTACTCCACTTGGCTTTTATAATAGCCCAAGCAGCATCTACTAAATCTAATGTCTTTTCTATATTTACATCACATCTGGCTGAGACAGAAATCATGGGATGGCTTGACCCCCAAAATCTGATAACTGAGAAGGAGCAGCATCTGTGTTCTCCATCTGTTTAACCAAAATTTCTTAATTATCTGCAAACCGAATCACTGACAGTTCAGTTTAATGAACTGTATTTTGTGACATACATTAAAACCATGTGCATTCATTAAGATTATCAACTAGTGATATTTTTCATGAGAATGAGGAAGGCTAAAAATGACCACTATCTGACACACATGCACTATTATGTTGATGAGAATAAGTAAAGCTATTAATTCGATAGCTTTTTGTTGTATGTGTTTTCTCCTATTTTTGTTGTAGATACTGTTTTTTCCAAAGTCAAGTCACTGTCACTAATTGTTCCCTCCAGTAATGCTTGTCTTCTGCTGGTGTTCTGAAGCAATTGAAGTTGATATTACATTGGTTCAAATTATACTTTCATTTGCCCTTGAAGCTTTTTGGCTGTCCAACTTGTGCTTGATTGCATTCCTCACCTCATAATGTAGCAGCTGTTTTGACATTCTTTTTTTTTTTTTGCTTTACTTGCCGAAATATAAGAACTTGGCTTCTTTGCCAATATTTTAATAGTGTTCAGAAGTATTATTATTGATTTTGATATTTGTACTGTTTGATAATGGATGACAATGAATCTTGTCCCCAAGCTGAAAATGCTTTTAAAAATGAGTTTAAATCTCTTGCCATTAGAGCTCCTTGGGAGGCCATCATTTCACAAGTTGGCTGTGTAGTTTGAAGTTAGAGGCTTTTTGTGCTACAATTTTTCATGTTTCCTTCTGCAGAGCTGAGTCATGTACATTTTTCTTTTGTTTGGTAGTGTGACATGCCTGTGATAATTTTATAGTTTAGTGGACTTCATTTACTTTGTATTGGAGGGTCTGCATAACTCCCATCTCACAGGTCAGACCTTATATACCTGACTTTTTAAATATGTAGTTGTTAGTTATTACAAAGCATATATTTTTATGATGATGAAACATGAAACAAAAAACTTTAAAAAAAGTTTTTTACATTTGTAAAGGCTTTTCTCACTAAACCTCTATAGTACATCATTTTACTTTCCATGATCTTTCTCTCTTATGGGATTCTTCCCTCCTGGTGGATCTACGAAGCAGAGGAACAGGTCCTCAATAATCTTTACATTTCCTAAAGCAGATACCCAGTAGGAAATGATAGATGCTATTTCTTTTGTTGATTATATGCATTATGAAATATATATGTAATATGCGTATTATATATATTATTTATTAACATACACAGTTAAAGCCTACTCACCTACAGCTTGCTAATTTAAGATATGTGAGAATTAAGCCAAAAGTATACTTTAGATTAACAATGAAAACAAACTTTTCCAAGGTAACAATATATTAACCTTTATAAGAAAATAATTTTAAAAGGATAATTTAAGCCAATTATACAATTGTTGTGCATCAGTTTTTTCCAGTCATGTAAGTCACATATCCAGTAGGACCATTTCTTGGAAATGGCCTTAGATTAATATGAAAAAATATTTATTTTAAATCTTTTAAATACCTATAATTCAAGCCTGTTTTCTTAAATGTTCTATAACTTTACGACTCAAACCTCTTGATTTTTCAGAATGGCCATCCCCTATATCATGAATCCCTATACATTTTGTTTTTCTGCCACACTGGATTCTTCTGCAATGTTTGTTGTAGTCAGTGTGGTATTCAATCAAGCCCACCTTAATTATCAAACCAGCCCATAGAAAAAATTAGACCTTCCTGGCTTACTTCACAAAATTACTATGAAAGTTAAATAAGCTGGTGTGTGTGTAAGAATATACTGTTAGGGATAAAGTACCATGTATTTGGGTTTTGTTATCAAAGTACATGAGGAATAAACTAAGACTATTTTCATATACTGATAAAATATTCTTTGTAGTTCATTCCATTTGGTCTTAAGTTTCTTCACTATACATACACAATAGGAAGGGTGTTCTTCCAGAAGCAATTCTATAGTCAAAAGCATCACCAGTTATAAATATGTTACTTGCTTGATTGAGGAGTGATCAGTTAGCCTCTTGTTGGTAGAACCAAGCTTACTCTTTGAGTATATGACCCATGACATGACCCTAAAATATCTTTCTGATAAGACTTCAAATTCAACAGTTCACATGATCATACAAAATCAAATTGTATTCAGTACATGAGCATTTAGATTTCCTTAAATCTTATTTTTCCTCACCTTTATTGAGATATAATTGACAAATGAAATTGTAAGATATTTAAAGTGCACAACATGATGATTTGATCACATTATGAAAGAATTCTCCATTGAGTTAATTAACATGTCCATCACATCACATGTACTTCTTTTGTGTGTGTGAGAACATTTAAGTTTTACTCTCTGAGCAAATTTCAGTTAAACAGTACAGTGTTATCAACTATATCACTATGCTATATATTAGATGCTCAGACCTGTAACTCAAGACCTTATAACTGAAAGTTTCATTTTTTTTTTATTTTGGTATCATGAAAAAATTACATGAGAAACATTATGGTTACTAGACTTCCCCTGTTATCAAGTCCCCAAAACATACCCCATTACAGTCATTGTCCATCAGCGTAGTGAGATGCTATAGAATAATTACTTGTCTTCTCTGTGTTATACTACCTTCCCTGTGGCGCACCCACCGCATTATATGTGCTAATTGTGATAGCCCTTTTTCTCCCTTATCCCTCCCTTCCCACCCATCCTCCCCAGTTTCTTTCCCTTTGGTAACTGTTAGTCCATTTTTGGGTTCTGTGAGTCTGCTGCTGTTTTGTTCCTTCAGTTTTTTCTTTGTTCTTATACTCCACAGATGAGTGAAATAATTTGATACATGTCTTTTTCTGCCTGGCTTATTTCCCTAAAGACAGTATCTTCTAGCTCCATCCATGTTGTTACAAATGGTAGGATTTGTTTTCTTCTTATGGCTGAATAATATTCCATTGTGTATATCTACCACATCTTATTTATCCATTCATCTACTGATGGACACTAGGTTGCTTCGATTTCTTGGTTATTGTAAATAGTGCTGTGAAAACATAGGGGTGCACATTTCTTTTTCAAACTGGGCTCCTGCATTCTTAGGGTAAATTCCTAGGAGTAGAATTCCTGGGTCAAATGTATTTCTATTTTTAGTTTTTTGAGGAACCTCAATACTGCTGTCCACAATGATTGAACTAATTTACATTCCCACCAGCAGTGTAGGAAGGTTCCCCATTCTCCACATCCTCGCCAAAATTTGTTGTTGTTTGACTTTTGAATGGTGGCCATCCTACCTGGTGTGAGGCGATATCTCATTGTGGTTTTAATTTTCATATCTCTGATGATTAGTGATCTGGAGCATCTTTTCATGTGCCTGTTGGCCATCTGAATTTCTTCTTTGGAGAGGTGTCTGTTCAGCTCCTCTGCCCATTTTTTAATTGGATTATTTGCTTTTTTTTTTGTTGAGCCACATGAACTCTTTATATATTTTGGATGCCAACCCCTTAATGGATATGTTATTTATGAATATATTCTCCCATACTGTAGGATGCCTTTTTGTTCTACCGATGGTGTCCTTTGCTGTACAGAAGTTTTTTAGTTTGGTATAGTCCCACTTGCTCATTTTTTATTTTGTTTCCCTTGCCTGGGGAGATACATTCATGAAGAAGTTGTTGATGTTTATGTCAGAGAGTTTTTGCCAATGTTTTTTTCTAAGAGTTTTATGGTTTCATGACTTATCTTCAGGTCTTTGATCCATTTTGAGTTTACTTTTGTGTATGGGGTTAGGCAATAATCCAGTTTCGTTCTCTTACATGTAGCTGTCCAGCTTTGCCAACACCACCTGTTGAAGAGGCTGTCACTTCCCATTGTATATCCATGGCTCCTTTATCATATATTAATTGACCATATATGCTTGGGTTTATATCTGGACTCCCTATTCTGTTCCACTGGTCTATGGGTCTGTTCCTGTGCCAGTACCAAATTGTCTTGATTACTCTGGCTTTGTAATAGAGCTTGAAGTTGGGAAGTGAGATTCCCCCCTGCCATATTCTTCCTTCTCATGATTGCTTTGGCTACTCAGGGTCTTTTCTGGTTCCATGTGAATTTTAGAACTATTTGTTCCAGTTCGTTGTTGGTATTTTGATAGGGATTGCATTGAATCTGTAGATTGCTTTAGGCAGGATGGCTATTTTGACAATATTAATTCTTCCTACGCAGGAGTGTGGGATGAATTTCCATTTATTAGTGTCCTCTTTAATTTCTCTTAAGAGTGTCTTATAGTTTTCAGGGTATAGGTCTTTCACTTCCTTGGTTAGATTTATTCCTAGGTGTTGTATTCTTTTTGATGCGATTGGGAATGGAATTGTTTTCCTGATTTCTCTTTCTGCTAGTTCATCATTAGTGTATAGGAATGCAACATATTTCTGTGTATTCATTTTGTATCCTGCAACTTTGCTGAATTCAGATATTAGTTCTAGTAGTTTTGAAGTGGAATCTTTAGTGTTTTTTATGTACAATATCATGTCATCTGCAAACAGTGACAGTTTGACTTCTTCCTTACCAATCTGGATGCCTTTTATTTCTTTGTGTTGTCTGATTGCTTGGCTAGGACCTCATGTACTATGTTGAATGAAAGTGGAGAGAGTGGGCATCCCTGTCTTGTTCTTGATCTTAGGGGAACGCTTTCAGCTTCTCGCTGTTAAGTATAATGTTGGCTGTGGGTTTGTCATATATGGCCTTTATTATGTTGAGGTACTTGCCCTCTATACCCATTTTGTTGAGAGTTTTTATCCTGAATGATTGTTGAATTTTGTTGAATGCTTTTTCAACATCTATGGAGATAATGATGTGGTTTTTGTCCTTCTTTTTGTTGATGTGATAGATGATGTTGATATATTTTCGAATGTTGTACCATCCTTGCATCCCTGAGATAAATCCCACTTGATCATGGTGTATGATCCTCTTGATGTATTTTTGAATTCGATTTGCTAATGTTTTGTTGAGTATTTTCACATCTATGTTCATCATGGATATTGGTCTGTTGTTTTATTTTTTTTGTGGTGTCTTTGCCTAGTCTTGGTATTAAAGTGATGCTGGCTTCATAGAATGAGTTTGGGAGTATTCCCTCCTCTTCTAGTTTTTTGAAAACTTTAAGGAGAATGGGTATTATGTCTTCTCTAAATGTCTGATAAAATTCAGCAGTGAATCCATCTCATCCGGGGATGTTGTTCTTGCATAGTTTTTTGATTAACGATTCAATTTCGTTGCTGGTAATTGGTCTATTTAGATTTTCTGTTTCTTCCTTGGTCACTCTTGGAAGATTGTATTTTTCTAGAAAGTTGTCCATTTCTTCTAGGTTATCTGGTTTGTTAGCATATAGATTTTCATAGTATTCTCTAATAATTGTTAATATTTCTGTGGTGTCTGTAGTGATTTTTCCTTTCTCATTTCTGATTCTTTTTATGTGTGTAGATTCCTTTTTCTCTTAATAAGTCGGCCTAGGGATTTATCTATTTTGTTTATTTTCTCAAAGAACCAGCTCTTGTTTTCATTAATTTTTCTATTGTTTTATTATTTTCAATTTTATTTCTTCCTTCTCTGATCTTTATTACGTCCCTCCTTCTGCTGACATTGGGCCTCATTTGTTCTTCTTTTTCCAGTTTCAATAATTGTGAATTTAAACCACTCATTTGGGATTGTTCTTCCTTCTTTAAATAGGCCTGGATTGCTATATACTTTCGTATTAGAACTGCCTTCGCTGTTTCCCACAGAAATTGGGCATTGTGCTGTTGTTGTCATTTGTGTCCATATATTGCTGATCTCTGTTTTAATTTAATCATTGATCCTTTGATTATTTAGGAGCATGTTGTTAAGCCTACATGTGTTTGTGGGCCTTTTTTTTTTTTGTATAATTTATTCCTAGTTTTATACCTCTGGGATCTGAAAAGTTGGTTGGTAGAATTCCAATCTTTTTTAATTTACTGAGGCTCTTTTTATGGCCTTGTATGTGGTCTATTCTGGAAAATGCTCCATGTGCACTTGAGAAGAATGTGTATTCTACTGCTTTTGGGTGCAGAGTTCTGTAGATGTCTGTTAGGTTCATCTGTTCTAGTGTGTTGTTAAGTGCCTCTGTGTCCTTACTTATTTTCTGTCTGGTTGATCTATCCTTTGGAGTGACTGGTGTGTTGAAGTCTCCTAAATGTATGCATTGCATTCTATTTCCCCTTTTTTTGTTTCATGTATGTAGGTGATCCTGTATTGGGTGCATATATATTTATAATAGTTATATCCTCTTCTTGGACTGACCCCTCTATCATTATGTAATGTCATTCTTTGTCTCTTGTTCCTTTCTTTGTTTTGAAGTCTATTTTGTCTGATACAAGTAGTGCAACACCTGCTTTTTTTTCTGTATTGTTTGCATGAAATATCTTTTTCCATCCTTTCACTTTAGTCTGTTATGTCTTTCGGTTTGAAGTGAGTCTTTTGTAGGCAGCATCTTGATTTTTTATCCATTCTATTACTCTGTGTCTTTTGATTAGTGCATTTAGTCCATCTACATTTAGGGTGATTATTGGTAGATATGTACTTATTGCTATTGCACGCTTATGGATTCATGGTTACCAAAGGTTCAGGGTAGCTTCCTTACTATCTAACCATGTAACTTAACTCACTTATTATGGTATTATAAAAACAGTCTTATGGTTCTTTATTTCTCTCCCTTCTTTTTCTTCTTCCTCCACTCTTTATATGTTAGGTGTTTTATTTTGTACTTTTTTGTGTTTCCCTTGACAGATTTTGTCTATAGCTGATTTTATTTTGCATTTAGTTACTATTTGATTGGTCTACTTTCTTTGCTATGATTTAATTTTCTCTGGTGACATCTATTTAGCCTTAGGAGCCCTTATATCTAGAAAAGTCCCTTTAAAATACACTGTAGAGATGGATAATGGGAGGCAAATTCCCTCAACTTTTGCTTCTCTGGGAATTATTTAATCCCTTCTTCAAATTTAAATGGTAAAATTGCTGGATACAGTATTCTTGGTTTGAGGTTCTTCTTTTTCATTGCATTGAATATATCATGCCATTCTCTTCTGGCCTGTAAGTTTCCTTCTGAGACATCTGATGATAGCGTAATGGGTTTTCCTTTGTAGGTGATCTTTTTTCTCTCTCTGGCTGCTTTTAATACTCTGTCCTTTTCTTTGAACTTTGCTATTTTAATTATTATATGTCTTGGTGTTGTCCTCCTTGGATCCCTTGTGTTGGGAGATCTGCAGACTTCCATGGTCTGAGAGACTTTTTCCTCCCTCAGCTTGGGGAAGTTTTCAGCAATTATTTCTTCAAAGACACTTTCTAACCTTTTTCTCTCTTCTTCTATTTCTGGTACCCCTGAAATGTGAATATTGTTCCATTTCAATTGGTCACACAGTTCTCTTTTAATATTCTCTTAGTCCTAGAGATCCTTTTATTTCTCTCTGCCTCAGCTTCTCTGTATTCCTGTTCTCTGATTTCTATTCCATTAACCGTCTCTTCCACATCATCCAGTCTTCTCTTAAATCCTTCCATTGTTTGTTTCATTTGTGTTATCTCCCTGCGAAATTCACCCCTTAGCTCTTGCTATTTCTCTGTAGCTCCATCAGCATGCTTATGACTTTTATTTTGAATTCTTTTTTAAGATGATCAGTGATTTCAGTCTCACCAGGCCCTCTTTCTGGTGTTTGATGGATTTTGGACAGAATAAGGTTCTTTTGCCTTTTCATGGTGATGGAAGTGATCGCCAGTGAGAGGTGTGTGTGTCTGCTGGGGGAACAAAGTCCCTTCTTGCTTGCTGGTCGCCTTGCCCATCTCTGCTGTCTGTACCAGTCAACCGCACACAGAGACCAGCCTCTGGGTTAATCCCCTGAGCTGCCATCAGCGGGGCGGCTCTCAGGATGGCCTAGGGCACTGGTGGGGGTTGCAGGTGAGTAGTGCGTGTTCCCCGTGAGAATAAAGGCCCTTTGTACCTTCTGAACTCTGCACTGGTCTCAGCTGTCTATGTCCATCGACTCTGGGCAGGGGGCAGCCTCTGGGTCTTGCCCAGTTAGCCGCATGCTGGGGGAAGCCTCTGAGTGGTTGCTGTGGGCATGGCTGCTCCCTGGTTGCTTCTCAGTAATTGCGGGTCAGCCAGTTTGCTTGCAGTGCCAGCAGCGGGGAATGAATGGCATTCTGCTTATTGATGCGAGGGGCTTTGGTGCTGCGTTGCCACGCAGGGGGTTAGGGCACCTGAAGTTCCTTAAATTTTCAAGCCTGCTGGGCTGAGTTTGCCAGGATGATTTTGTCCACCTGTAAAATCCTTTTCCCCTTAAGACTGTTAAAGAAGCTGCTTTTCTTTTTTCCCAGGGCAGCCGGCTGTGGGAACCTGTTCACAGTCTTAATCTCTGATTTTGCTTTTCCATTACTCTAATATCCAGTACACCATGCAATGTGTGTCTGTGCTCCTGGTGCAGATTACTATGGTTGGTTATTTAGCTTCCACTCCCTCCCCACTCTGATTCTTTTCCTCCCGCCAGAGAGCTGGGGTTGGGGGAGTGCTCGGGTCCCACCGGGTCATGGTTTTGTATCTTACCATTTTCGTGTTGAGCTCTCACAGATGTATATGTAGCCTGGCTGGTGTACTGTATTTTCTGGTCACTCTTTTAGGAATAGTTGTATTTTCTGTATTTTCAAAATATATATGGTTTTAGGAGGAGATTTCCACCACCCTACTTACTCCGCCATCTTCCCCCAACCTGAAAGTTTCTTATAACTGAATGTTTGTACCATTTTACCAACCTCTTCCTAGTCCTCCACCCCCTACCCCTGGCAACCATTCTTCTTCTCTTTGTTGCCATGAGTTTGACTTTGAAACTTTATTTATTTATTTTAAGATTCCATATGTAAGTGATAACCATGAGTATTCATCTTTCTTTGTGTGGTATCTTTCACTAAGCATAATGCCCTCCAGGTTTATGAATGTTTCTGCAAATGACAGAATTTTCATCTTTTTAAAGGACGAATGATATTCCATTGGGTGTGTATGTATACATGTATCTGCATGTTTCTTCTGTATCCAGTAATCCATCAGTAGTTACGCTATTTCCATATCTTTGCTATTGTAAATAATGCTGCTATAAAAATGGGGGTGCATGTATATCTGAGACAATGATTTTGTTTCCTTTTGATGTACACCCAGAAGAAGGTATGTTGTATCATATGGTAGTTCTATTTTTAATTCCTTGAGGAACCTCCATATTGTTTCGATAGTGGCTGTCCTAGTTACATTCCCACCTACAGGGTACAAGTCTTCCCTTTCCTCCACAACCTTGCCAGCATTTATTATATCTTGTCTTTTTGATAATAGCCATTTTTACAGGTATGAGGTGAGATCTCTTTATGGTTTCAATTTGTATTTCTCCCGTGATTAGTGATGCTGAACATCTTTTCATGTACCTGTTGACCATGTGTATGTCTTCTTTGTAAAAATGTCTGTTTAGGTCCTTTGCCCATTATTAAATTAGGTTATTTGGCTTTTTGCTACTGAGTTGTGTGAGTTTTTATGATTTTGGATATAAACCTCTTATTGGGTATACTCAAATATTTTCTCCTATTCCATAGGTTGCCTTTCTTAAATTTTATTTTTTATTTACCAATAATTCAGAAAACAAGAAAGCTATCAGTTATTCTAAATTTAGTTTTCTTTTTAACATAATCTTTAAGAAATTGAGAACCTCATAGATAGGTTACAGTTTGGAAAAAGGCATAATTTGGGAGTATTAGAGCCCTCAGTAGGGAGGAAGAACACAAAGAGAAGGGACCCATCTTTCACTGAGCATATGGCCATTGGTGAATGTTTTGCTTACAACAGAGAGACAACATGGTGACATTAGATAACCAAAATGTAATGTAATGACATCAAGGACCAGCAGGGCAGATGAGAGTATAGAAAGAGAGCTTGAAAAGACTAAGAGAGAGTTTTCCGAATGCCATAATTTTATATAGAGTAAGTCTCCTGAGTTTTGGTCATGTGGACTTTTCCTTGCCCAGAAAGAAGTGTGTTTTCCTAACATTTATTTTTAAATATACACGTAATACAATATTGTGTCAAAAATTAGAATTTCTTTATTAAATACTGTATCCAAGTTTAGACTATTTCTCTAAAGTTCTCATTATAATTCTAATATATATTCCAATATATATAATTCCATTATAGCTCCAATATACATATTATTTGTGTATTGTACAGAACACTTTTTTTATGCATGTACTGTTTCAGTTCTGTGCTATCACCATAAAAGTACTATAAGCTAGAGAACTTAAATGTAAATTTATTGTCTCACAGTTCTGAAACTAGAAGTCCAAAACCAAGGCGTTAGCAGAGCCATGCTCCCACTGACGGCACTCAGGAAACATCTGTTCCAGCCTCTCTCTTTGCTTCTGGTAGCCTCAGGTGTTCTTTGACTTGTAGGTGACTGTCTTCTCCTGTGGCTTTTTCCATCATCTTGTCCTATGCATGTTTGTCTCTGTACCCAAATGTCCTCTTTTAATGACAGCAGTCAATTGGATTAAATCCCACTCTAATGACCTCACTTTAACTTGATTACCTCTGTAAAGACCCTGTTTACAAATAAAGTCACATTTTTAGATATTGCAGGGTTAGGACATCAACATATGTTTTTGAAGGGACACAATTCAACCCATAACACTTACATACATATGTTCCTAAGGAACTAAATAGTACTGTTTGGTATGTACATGTTAGTATGTGTACTGTAATCATATTCTGTGTTTCTGCAAATTGCTTTTTTTATTCAGTGGTATGTCATGAAGAGCTTTCCAGTTAATCCATGCAGCTCTGGCTTATTCTTTTCCAACACTGCATAATACTAATAACATGAGCTCGGACTTCCAGGAAGATGGCGACGTGAACAGGGCGGCAGAAATCTCCTCCCAACATTATATTTATCCAGGAAAGCACACCAAATACAACTATTCCTAAAAGAGAGACCAGAATACACAGGAAAGCACACAGCGTGCAGCTACCCCTGAGAGGACTCGGCACCCCGCGAGGCGGATAAGATACAGAGCCGCGACCTGGTGGGACCCGAGCACTCCCCCACCCCAGCACACTGGCAGGAGAGGATTCAGAGCCAGGAGGGATTGGAAGTACAGGCCCGCAAAATAACCAGCCCTGGTGATCTGTGCGGGGAGCGCTGACTCACATCGCACGGTGTAGCGGAGATTGGAGAGACAAGGAAAAAAAAAAAAGAAAAGCACGCCCTTTTTTCAGTGGTCTTAAAGAGACAGGAGCCCAGCGGAGGACTGGATTGCCCCGGCACACTCAGTCCAGCAGGCTGGGAGTCCTGGGGAGCTTCAGACCCCTTAGCTGGTGACTGGGGAAGAGTGGCTGCACCTAGGCTTCCCACAGAGCTCAACAGCCTCCCATTCATTCCCACCCAGGCCAGAGCTATAAAGGGCCCTACATAGTGGTGCAGCAATGGCTCTGGAATAGTGGAGCAACAGTGCCACCTACAGCATCCCCACAGATTCCACTCCTGGTGGGCGTTTTTTTTTTTTCTCTTTTGTTGTTGTTGTTTTTTCTTCTCTTTCTTTTTTTTCTTTCTTTCTTTCTTTCTTTTTTTTTTTAAGTCATAAAGAGCCCAGCTGACATACATAGCAACCACTTCAATAGCCATGAAAAGACAGAGGACTATGGTACAGACAAAGCTTCAGACTCAGACAACCCCAGAGAGGGAACCTGAAGGGATGGACATGCACAATCTTCCTGAAAAAGAATTCAGAATAAAAGTCATAACCATGCTGATGGATCTACAGAGAAATGTGCAAGAGCCGAGGGAGGAAGTGAGGAAAGTGAGGAAAGACTATGCAGAAATCAGACAAACCATCGATGAGCTTAACAGCAGACTGGATGAGGTGCAAGAGACTGTTAATGGAATAGAAAACAGAGAACAGGAATACAGAGAAGCTGAGGCAGAGAGAGATAAAAGGATCTCTAGAAATGAAAGAATATTAAGAGAACTGTGTGACCAATCCAAATGGAACAATATTCGCATTATAGGAGTACCAGAGGGAGAAGAGAGAGAAAAATGGATAGAAAGTGTCTTTCAAGAAATAATTGCTGAAAACTTTCCTATAGTGGGGAAGGAAATAGTCTCGAAGTCCACGGAAGCCCACAGATCTCCCAACACAAGGGATCCAAGGCACATAATAATTAAGATGGCAAAGGTCAAAGATAAAGACAGAGTATTAAAGGCAGCTAGAGAGAGAAAAAAGATCACCAACAAAGGAAAACCCATCAGATTATCATCAGACTTCTCAACAGAAACCTTACAGGCCAGAAGAGAATGGCATGATATATTTAACGTAATGAAACAGAAGGTCCTGGAACCAAGAATATTGTATCCAGCACGATTATCATTTAAATATGATGGAGGGATTAAACAATTTCCAGACAAACGAAAGTTGAGAGAGTTTGCCTCTCATAAACCACCACTACAGGATATCTAAGGCTAAAAAGATGTCACCAGAGAAAATAAAATCATAGCAAAGAAAGCAGACCATCCAAATACTAACTAAAGGCAAAGAATAAAACACCTAATATATAAAGAATGGAGGAGGAAGAATAGGAAGGGAGAGATAAAGAAACAACAGATGGTGTTCACAATAACGTAACAAGAAAGTTAAGTTAGATTCTTAGATGGTAAAGTACCAACCCTTGAACCTTTGGCACCCACGAATCTAAAGCCAGCAATTGCAATAAGTACATATCTATCAATAATCACCCTAAATGTAAATGGACTGAATGCACCAATCAAAAGACACAGAGTAATAGAATGGATAAAAAGCAAGACCCATGTATGTGCTGCTTACAAGAGACTCACCTCAAACCCAAAGATATACACAGACTAAAAGTGAAGGGATGGAAAAGATATTTCATGCAAACAACAAAGAGAAAAAAGCAGGTGTTGCAGTACTTGTATCAGACAAAATAGACTTCAAAACAAAGAAAGTAGCAAGAGATAAAAAAGGACATTATATAATGATAAAGGGGTCAGTCCAACAAGAGGATATAACCATTATAAATATATATGCACCCAACACAGGAGCACCAACATATGTGAAACAAACACTAACAGAATTGAAGGAGGAAACAGACAGCAATGCATTCATTTTAGGAGACTTCAACACACCACTCACTCCAACGGAAAGATCAACCAGGCAGAGAATAAGTAAAGACACAGAGGCACCGAACAACACACTAGAACAGATGAACCTAACAGATATCTACAGAACTCTGCACCCAAAAGCAACAGGATACCCATTCTTCTCAAGTGCACATGGAACATTTTCCAGAATAGACCACATACTAGGCCACAAAAAGAACCTCAGTAAATTCAAAAATACTAAAATCCTACCAACCAACTTCTCAGATCACAAAGGTATAAAACTAGAAATAAATGGTACAAAGAAAACAAAAAGGCTCACAAATACATGAAGACTTTCTCCTAATGAATCAATGGGTTAACGACCAAATCAAAACAAAAATCAAGGAATATATGGAGACTAATGACAACAACACAAAGCCACAACTCCTGTGGAATGCAGCAAAGGCAGTTCTAAGAGGAAAGTATATTGCAATCCAGGCCTATTTAAAGAAGGAAGAACATTCCCAAATGAACAGTCTAAAGACACAATTATTGAAATTGGAAAAAGAAGAACAAATGAGGCCCAAAGTCACCAGAAGGAGGGACATAATAAAGATCAGAGAAGAAATAAATAAATTTGAGAAGAATAAAACAATAGAAAAAATCAATGAAACCAAGAGCTGGTTCTTTGAAAAATAAATAAAATAGATAACCCCTAGCCAGACTCATTAAGAGAAAAAGAGAATCTACACACATAAACAGAATCAGAAAAGAGAAAGGAAAAATAACAATGGACCCCACAGAAATACAAAGAATTATAAGAGAATATTATGAGTATCTGTATGCTAACAAGCTGGAAAACCTAGAAGAAATGGACAACTTCTTAGAAAAATATAACCTTCCAAGACTGACCAAGCAAGAAACAGAAAAACTGACCAGACCAATCACCAGCAACGAAATTTAAGTGGTAATCAAAAAACTACCCAAGAACAAAATCCCCGGGCCAGATGGATTCAACTCTGAATTCTAGCAGACATATAGAGAAGAAATAACACCCATTCTACTTAAAGTTTTCCAAAAAATAGAAGAGGAGGGAATACTTCCAAACTCTTTCTATGAAGCCAGCATCACTCTAATACCAAAACCGGGCAAAGACGTCACCAAAAAAGAAAATTACAGACCAATATCCCTGATGAATGTAGATGCAAAAATACTCAACAAAATATTAACAAAACGAATTCAAAAATACATCAAGAGGATCATACACCATGATCAAGTGGGATTCATCCCAGGGATGCAAGGATGGTACAACATTCGAAAATCCATCAACATCATCCACCACATCAACAAAAAGAAGAACAAAAACCACATGATCATCTCCATAGATGCTGAAAAATCATTTGACAAAATTCAGCATCCATTCATGATTAAAACTCTCAACAAAATAGGAATAGATGGCAAGTACCTCAACATCATAACGGCTATATATGAAAAACCCACAGCTAACATCATACTTAACAGCGAGAAGGTGAAAGCTTTTCATCTAAGATCAGGAACAAGACAGGGATGCCCACTCTCTCCACTGTTATACCACATAGTACTGGAGGTCCTAACCACGGCAATCAGACAAAACAAAGACATACAAGGCATCCAGATTGGTAAAGAAGAAGTCAAAATGTCACTATTTGCAGATGATATGATACTGTACATAAAAAACCCTAAAGACTCCACTCCAAAACTACTAGAACTAATATCTGAATTCAGCAAAGTTGCAGGATAGAAAATTAACACACAGAATTCTGTTGCTTTCCTATACACTAACGATGAACTAACAGAAAGAGAAATCAGAAAAACAATTCCATTCACAATTGCATCAAAAAGAATAAAATACCTAGGAATAAACCTAATGAAGGAAGTGAAAGACCTGTACTCTGAAAACTACAAGACACTCCTAGGAGAAATTAAAGAGGACACTAACAAATGGAAATGCATCCCATGCTCTTGGGTAGGAAGAATAAATATTGTCAAAATGGCTATACTACCTAAAGCAATCTACAGATTCAATGCAATACCTATCAAACTACCAACAGCTTTCTTCAATAACTGGAACAAATAATTCTGAAATTCATATGGAACCACAAAAGACCCCGAATATCCAAAGCAGTCCTGAGAAGGAGGAATCAAACAGGGGGAAGTACGCTCCGTGACTTCAAGCTCTACTACAAAGCCACAGTAATCAAGACAATTTGGTATTGGCACAAAAACAGACCCACAGACCAGAGGTACAGAATAGAAAATCCAAACATTAACCAAAAAATATACAGTCAATTAATATTTGATAAAGTAGCCTTGGATATACAATGGGGAGATGACAGCCTCTTCAGCAGCTGGTGTTGGAAAAAGTGGACAGCTACATGTAAGAGAATGAAACTGGACTACTGTGTAGCCCCATGCACAAAGGTAAACTCAAGGTGGATCAAAGACCTGAATGTAAGTCATGAAACCATAAAACTCTTAGAAAAAAACGTAGGCAAAAATTTCTTGGACATAAATATGAGCGACTTCTTCATGAACATATCTCCCCAGGCAAGGGAAACAAAAGCAAAAATGAACAAGTGGGACTATATCAAGCTGAAAAGCTTCTTTACAGCAAAGGACACCATCAGTAGAAAAAAAGACATCCTACAGTATGGGAAAATATATTCATAAGTGACGTATCTGATAAGGGGTTGACATCCAAAATATATAAAGAACTCATGCACCTTAACAAACAAAAAGCAAATAATCCAATTAAGAAATGGGCAGAGGACATGAATAGACACTTCTCTAAAGAAGAAATTCAGATGGCCAACAGGCACATGAAAAGATGCTCCACATCGCTAATCATCAGAGAAATGCAAAATAAAACCACAATGAGATATCACCTCACACCAGTGAGGATCGCCAATATCCAAATCACAAAGAACAACAAATGTTGGCGAGGATGTGGAGAAAAGGGAACTATCCTACACTGCTGGTGGGAATGCAAATTAGTTCAACCATGTGGAAAGCAGTATGGAGGTTCCTCAAAAAACTCAAAATAGAAATACCATTTGACCCAGGAATCCCACTCCTAGGAATTTACCCTGAGAATGCAGCAGCCCAGTTTCAAAAATACATATGCACCCCTATGTTTATCGCAGCACTATTTACAATAGCCAAGAAATGGAAGCAGCCTAAGTGTCCATCAGTAGGTGAATGGATAAAGAAGAGGTGGTACATATACCAATGGAATATTATTCAGCCATAAGAAGAAAACAAATCCTACCATTTGCAACAACATGGATGGAACTAGAGGGTATTATGCTCAGTGAAATAAGCCAAGCGGAAAAAGACAAGTATCAAATGATTTCACTCATATGTGGAGTATAAAAAAAAGAAAAAAAAACTGAAGGAACAAAACATCAGCAGACCCCCAAAACCCAAGAACAGTCTAATAGTTACCAAAGGGAAAGGAACTGGGGAAGATCGGTGGGAAGGGAAGGATAAGAGGGAAAAAGGGGTATGACGATTAGCAGACGTAATGTTGGGGGAGCACTGTGAGGGCTGTACAACTCAGAGAAGACAAGTAATGATTCTATAGCATCTCACTACACTGATGGACAGTGACCGTAATGGGGTTGGTGGGGGGGACCTGATGTAGGGGGTAGTTTAATCACCATAATATTGCACATGTAATTGTAGATTAATGATACCAAAATAAATTATAAAAAAATTAATAACATGGAATACTTTTGCCAATGAGGAATTTCCCTCATGGAATTTTTTTCCTTTCTCCCTACCAGGTTTATTGAGGTATACTTGACAAATAAAAATTGTATATATTTAAGGTGTAAAACATGATGTTTTCACGTGTGTATACATTGATGGAATTTAAAAAATTTTGATGATACTCACTTTTACAAATAATGTCACAACAAACTTCTTGTTACCTACTTCCTTGTACACATTGTAAGTCTTTCAGTAGAATGGGTATCAAGGCATAAAACTGTTAGGTTATAGTCAATGCATATTTTATATTTGAATTCTTGTCAAATAGACTTTCAGTCTGTCAGACTAATATTACTTCCACCAGAAGTATATGAGTGTTTTATTCCTTCATGCTTCCATTAATACTTGAATTAACAAATTAAAATTTTTAAAGCAACCACTATTTTCAGTGAAGAGTATTTTGATTTTTAAACTTTGCATTTATTTACTTCTTCATTTATTCAACTCTAAATTTAAAGTGAGAATTTTTTTCTTTGGGGAATAGAGTTTATTTAAAAATGAAATAATAATCATGATAGCTAATGTTGAGTGCTTGTTTGTGCCACGTGCTATTCTAAACACTACATTAATTGAATACTTAATCCTCACACCTTAACAAAAATTTAATGCTGCAATTTCTTTTACACATAATTGTTTTTAACAGAAGCATTGGCATCAAATTATAGGACATTTAAGAAAACTGGTTGAATTATAGTTATGGAGAGAGATAGATATATAGATGGGAAGACGGGGACAAAAAGGTAAGTGATTCTTTGTGGGCCGGGAGTTAAGCAAATCTGGAAATTATGGAACATCAAAATAAAGCCAGTTGTCTTGGTGTCTCTTTCACCTTCGATGTGCATTTCCTGTAATTTATAACAAGTTTGATATGCCCTAAGACATTTATTAAGTACCTAATATCAGAGTATATAAGGACTAATATTAATGAAATACTGTTATTAATGATTCAGTACTCATTATAGCTAATGATTAATTTGTTTTTTTAATTCAAAACATGCTTTTGCATGTAAAATCGTTTCTTCATATCCTGTCATGGGCTTTAATTTATTTTTTCTTCAAAACAATTCTAAAAGGCAGATAAGTCAGGCTTACTATTCCCATTTTGTAGAGTAAAGAAAATTAAAGAATAATAATTTGTGTAGGGGTTACACTACTAGAATGTCATAACTTAGATGTAGGCATTCTGACTCAATGTCTGTGACACTTTCCATTACAAAATGTTACCTCTTTCATAGTTCTGGAAATTATGTCTTCTATGTTACTTACTTATCATGGAATATTTTAAATAGTATTGAGTAGTAACTTTTTGCTTAATGATTGAAAATAAAATAGCACTATTGAATAATTTCTAATGTGGGAGAAAACTTAGAATCTATTTCATCAAATATTATTTTCCTATATTCATCAAAAAATGGCTTTGGAAAATTGCTTATCCTCTCTAGACCTGTTTTCTTCACTGATGGAATGTAGGAATTGGAGGAGACAATTTCTAAGTTTTTTTTTCAATGTTGAACATGTGACTCTATGGTAATTAGTTATCCTGGGTTGTACTTATTATTTTCAGAAGAGGGTTTCTATTGGTAGAATAGAAGAGAATCATGCTACTATGTTTCTTCTTTTATCTTACCTGTTTGATTTATCCTTCCTTGAGACTTTACTAATTAATGAGAAAGTCCAATATTTTAATTAACCTTTACTTGATAATTAAATTTGTGCACATAAAAATCAGCATACCTTCAATGTAGTGTGAGAATTACCACCTAGGGAATAAGCTGAGTTGGTATCACTCACTTAAAAAAAAAAGCAAATTAATGTCTACATTATAGCCCAAATTGTTCACTTAATACTTACAGATATGATCAAAAAACATTAACAAATGATAATATTTCAGTTGTTAATTCAGAAATTACCATCCTTTTTTTGAACAAAAAATAAATTTATCCTTAAGTGAAGTACTCTTTCTTCTCTTGCAGCAGTTATAGATATAAGATCTTCAATCTCTTCAAACTCTTCAACCAGATATTTCATTTTTGAAGCATTTCTCAACTTCTCCAAAGCAGGGTGATTTCTGAATTTGATAGAGGATGACTTTTAATGTGATTAAAGATTTTACAGACTGACAGGAGCCTATATTTAGTAATAGTTAAAGTGATAGGAAGGGGCTGCTCAGACTAGTAAAATGAAGAATCCCTAAGGAGAGAGCAGACTGTGAGTGAGTGAGGAACTACTGAAAATTGGGTGTTGTAATGTATTTTCTGACATACTCAAAAAGAAACTTCCATAACCATTCATTCATTGATTCAATAACTATGTGTTGAGTGCCTTCTGCATACTAATGTTCTAGCTACTGAGGTGTAGCAATGACCATAATAAATAAAAATCACTGTTGTCATGGGGCCTACTTTCTAAATCTTATGAGTCTATTCTAAGTCTAGACTCTTCCACTATATATTCAATAATTGTTTTTTATAAACCTGTAGTGGTCAATTTGTCATATATTTCTGTTACCTGATATTGAGCTTTGTCATTCTTTACGTTATTTCCTGCCAAACCCCTTTAACAGGGGACCTGATTCATCAGTTATCTCCTGGCTTGGTTTAATTCCTTGAATCCTGGCTATTATAACCTTTCCTGTAGAATATTTCTATGAATTGAAAACAAATTCCACTTTTGATGGAGCTTTGGACCCTACCCAGAAACTCTCACACATTAGTCTGCTAATCTCAGAATTCCACTAAGAGGGAAGCACTTTTGGTTAAGTACAGGGTACTGCGATTAGAGAAGGTAGGTTCTGACCCTAAAGTTAGACCTCAGTGTTTTATCTATCAGTATAATGCTTACAGCTAACTCATAGGGTAGTGCTTTTGTGTACTTTCCTACTCATCAAAGATTCCAAGATGTTAAGACACAATTGTTTATAATTTTATTTTGGAGACTGGTCATGGACATTAATAACTAAAATATTAACTAGGAAATGATAGAATAATAGAACAATGCTGTGGGATTGTAGAAGGAAAAAAAATATTGCTCTGTCTAGAATGACTAGAGAAAACTTCATGGAAAAACTGAAATTACTAAGCATTGATGAACATTTGATAAAAGCATTATGTTTCTTATTTTTTGATTTGTCACTCCAATTTTTTATTCACTAGAGTAGTCAATAATATCTGCACTTTCTGGAAATGATCAAATCCCTGGAAAAGTTGCTTCAAGAGTAAGAAAAATTGGCCATGACTCAAGTAATTTAATTTTGATTTTGGTCACTATCTATAATCCCTCTTCTGAAATGAAAGAAATAAAGTTGAGGGAGAAGAAGTGTTGTATTTCTATTTATTACGAACTTTTCTGCTGACTTATTATGTGTTTTACGGAGACAATAGTGTGGAGATAAAGGTAATACTCTTGAGTATAAACAAAGCAGAGCTAGGGTTCTTTACTCAATCTTTTCTATGATGGCTATACATTAAAGAAAGCTAATGCAATTCACCGAAATGAGCAATTTAGTTCTTTCTGAACCACAGGACCTGGCCCTTTGTTTCCAGTCCTGTGAAAGGATCTTTTTAAGTGTTAATTGATCCTTTTCCTTATTATAATTTACTGAAACACTGTAGTCTTTATTGATACAAGTGTAATGACTCAAAATGATTAAGACATTTACGTAATGTGTTAAAGTGTAAATTGCACAAAGAAGGATCAAATGCTTTCCAAAGAATCATGTAAGTTTTCCAATTTCCATTAATCAACACAAAGAATGTATAGGTGTTTCATTGAGCCTTAGTAAAATGTAATTGGATTATCAAATATGATAATATCTGCACTGCTTACACAAATGAGGGCATGGAGGTATGAGCAAACTCTAGTGGCAACAAAATTGAACAGCTGTTGGTAGTGTGGATGTATTGTCCAATATTTATTTGTAGAGAAGTACAATAAACTTTTTAGGGATTCATGTCAAAAAATCAAAGTGAAGAAACACAGACTATAAATAAACTTAAAAGTAGATACAAATTGTTCTGCTACATCTATTCCTGTTTAATATATCATAATTACCACTAAAAAGACTGACATATTAATATGCACATTTCAAGAGAATAAAATGTAAGTCTAGCTACAGAGAAATAGCCATAATGTGTGAATATAAAGAAATATTCAAGACCTGTTATATAGGATATACTAAATTTACTACTGAGTTTGCCTCTTGGAATGGGAGATGGGAATGGGGCGAGGGATGATGGAAAACCTCAAGTACATCTATAATATTTTCTCAGGCTTATTTATAGGACAAAAAAATATCAACTATCAATTCTAGTGGTGGGTGGTATTTTCATATTCGTCTCAATTTTGTGGACATTATATGTGTGTGCATGTGTATTGTTTATTCCACAAGCAACAACTAAAAAATTTTGTCTTATTCTTTATTACATCTCATAGATTTCAAATTTTAAATTGTGCTTGGAGTTGTACAAACCTAGGAAAATGAATTTGGGTTCAGCATAAAGTAGGTACAAGTTTCAATGCCTACTGCTATCTTTATTTATGTGGCAGCCTTTCTACAGGATCTACAACAGGTTTTAATACAAACATCAGCCAGGCTTCCTCACTGGACAATGTGTAGATGAAGAAAAATGAAACAGCTGTTGTATCTCAGTACTGAATGAATCACGTATGTTCCTTAGTTAGAGAATCCAGACTGAGCTGAATTGTTTCATCAGAGGTGATGCTATAAGAAATACTAAGCAGATTTGCCTGTATGAAAATGGAGTAAAGAAGGAAGGGTGAGGTCCATGAATAGGATTGTCAAATACTTTAAGAGGAATGTTCTCATTTTTACTCACTGGAATTTCACAAGGAATTATTTTCTGAGTTTAAGATATTTATCTAGATCCTGCTTATAAAACTCTTCTGAAGTGTAGGTGCTATATTTTACAATAGAAATGCCCAGAAATTGTCCCTGTTTCTCCTTTAATGAGAATCAAAATTTTACCTGTTTTGTAACGTACTTTTAACATTTACCATTCTTAGAGTATATTCAGTTTACATATGAGTGTTTTTCTCTTATATTTTAGTGAAGAATGACCTTAAAAATCTTTAACCTTCAGAGATAAAAACACATAATTGTTATAGATTTGGTGATGATGGGGTAGCACTTTTCATTTTGTTGCTTAGATGACTAATAGATTTTAAAATAGGCATTTAAAAAATCAAGTAACACTCTCTAAATCCAAGCATAAATGGGAATGACATCTTCTCCAGAATGTCATCTAAAATAAGTGACATTGGGAAAAAAGCCTTTTTTCCCTAAAAAGTAACACTTAAACCACTCATGTTTTAAAGGATGTTATTAATCTTCAACGAACGAAAACTATGCTGGAAACCTTTATCATCTGAATCCTTCCTGGGTCGGGTTTTTCTGAGACATCCACTAAGGGAGCTGGTGGTCACAGAGGCAACTGTGAGGCAAGAGTGGTAGAACCTGGTCATGGACGCACTTGACCCTGGGGACACTATTTAAAGGGAAATGTTAAATAAAAATGTGAAATAAGAAACAGAGAAGAGGGAATGGTCATTAAAATAAGGAAGGGGTGGTAGAAAATATGGAAAAAATAGGAGAAACTTAAAAAGAACATTATGTAAAGATAAAACCATTAAAGTTTACAAAGAATAATCAGAAATGAAGTACGTGAATATAAGTAAAAGAAATGAAAGTATAGAACCAATAATGTAAAATATTAAATGTATGAAAATTATGATGATGCAGCATTAATAATTGAATTAGGAATATATAACAATGAAAGTGAGATGTACATAATTGGGTTAAGATGTAATTTTGGTGGGAGATGCCTCCCTGGCTCCAGGCACAGACACCATGTACGGATTTGTGAATCACATGCTGGAGCTGCTGGTGATCTGAGATTAGCCTGGAGATGTAGGAAGCCATCAAAAAAGAGGCACTGCTAGATGAAGAAGGACAATTTCTTGTCAGAATAATGTATGATGATTCTAAAACTTGTTATTTGGTTACTGTTGCAAGCAAAGTCCTCAATCTCAATGCTGGAGAAATCCTCCAAATGTTTGGGAAGATGATTTTTTCTTTTGCCAAGTATCTAGTTATGTTAGAATTTTATGCATCCTGGGATCTAATATCATAATTTCTACAGCATCTCAGCTGCATGAAATGAGGACCCCAAGCCACATGGAGAAATCATGTGCAGGGTCTCACACAATGACTCTAGCCGAGCTACCAGCAAAAAGCCAGCAACTGTGAATAATTTGAGTGATTCATCTTAGGAAACCAGCCTGGAAGACCATTATGATGACCCCAACCCTAGCTTCCATCTGTCTCCAACCCAAGAACTTCTTGAGTTCTGACAACCCACAGAACCATAAGATAATAAATTATTGCTGTAAGCCAAAAAATATATATAATTTTGGTAAAGGGGACCTACAGTGAAAATGCTAACAGAGTAGGAGGGCAAGGCAGAAACCTCCTCCCACACACACACCAAGGAAGCAACTACAATAAACATAACCCTGAAAACAACCTGAAGACTGCAGAACAGACCATCTACAACTGGTGAAGAAGAGAAGGCCACACACAGAAGGGTGAAATGACAGAACCATGATCTAGAAGGATGCAAGCCCTTCCCCATCCCAGCCTGTAAGTGGGCAGAGCTGGAACGGATAAGCGCTCAGAAACTCTGTACACCTGACCCTGGAGATATGCTCTGAGAACATGAATCCACACTGCACTGGGCTTTGGGAATTAATGGGGCTGGACACTAGAGAGAATTGGAGCATTCTGGGAGGCTGAAACTCCTGCCACTTTTTGAGGACAGGAACGCTCCTTTGGTCCCATTGAGACCCAACAGAGGTGGCAGTTTGAAAGGTTTTCCAGTAGTGGGAAGGGTGAGAGAGGGACAGGGATTGAAGGGAGCTCTCTCTGCAGGAGAAAGGGCAAGTGGACGATGCTTCCAAAACCCTTTCTCAGCACAACTTGTCAGTCACTAATGAGAACTAGCCCCAAACACTCCGTGCACCTTGCTGGTGGCTCAGCCCTGTTTCACTTCCCTGAGTGCCCACTCACTTGCCTGCCCAACCCACTTGGCCTAGAAGTAGTCAGAACTTGCTGTTTGGCAGGCATAGGGAGACTTTTCTTCCTGGAAGGTAGAGGGAGGCTTTCCCAGCTTTTTCAGCCCTCTCAGTCAAACTAGGGAGGTGCCTGTGGGAGCCAGCATCTGGGTGCTCCTTCCTTCTTGCTGGTGGCCCAGCCACATGCCAAGCTCCCAGGTGAACCCACCCTCCTCCCCAGCAGCACTGCCATTTTTTTAGTGCAGGCAGAGGGTGGCCCCTACCACAATAGTCCCAGCAGAGGCACTGCTGCATGGCTCACAAAGGGCTGTCTGAAGCAAGCTGCCAGCACTGTAGACTGAGATGGGTCACTGCTGGCATAGAGGTAGAAAAGCAGCCCTTCTCAAGCCCAGCAATAGAAATTGAAGCTCCACCACAAAGGAGAACCAGGCCACAAAGACGCTTCTGGGCATCACAGACTGCCTTCTTCATAAAGCCATTACTCTCCAGACTAGGAGGCATTGCAGATTTATCTAATACAAATGAAGAAACACAGAGACCCAGAAAAATGAGGAAGCAGAGGAATATGTTGCAAACAAAAGGACAAGATAAGACACAAAAAGAGGGCTAAATGAAATGGAGATCACGAATCTTATTGAAAAAGATTTCAAAGTAACAGTCATCAATATGCTCGCTGATCTGTGGGAAAGTACTGATGATCTCAGAGAGTACTTCAAGAAAGAGAGAGAATAGTTGAAAAAGAGCCATTCAGAGCTGAAGAATACAGTAACTGAAATGAAATATACAATGGAAGGATTGAATAATATATTGCTGCAAGTAGAGGAGACAATCAAGGTGGAAATCAGAGAACAAGAAAACAACAAAGCTGGGGAACAGAGAAAAAAAGAATCTCTAGAATTAAGAGGATGCTAAGAGAGATGTGTGACAACTCCAAATAAAACAATATTCCTATAATAGGGGTACCGAAAGGAGAAGAGAGAGACAAAGGAATAGAAAGTCTCTTAAAGGAAAAAATTGCTGAAAACTTCCCCAGTCTTGGGAAGGAAATAAACACTCAGGTCCTGGAAGTGCAAAGAGCCCCTAACAAAGGAACTCCAACAAGAAAACACCAAAACAAATAATAGTTAAAATGAGAAAGATTAAGGACAAAGAAGGGATATTGAGAGCAGCTAGAGAGAGGCAAAAAGTGACTTATAAGGGAAACCCTCTCAGGCTATCAGCAGATTTCTCAGCAGAAACTTTCATGCCGGCAGAAAATTCCATGCCAGAGGGGAGTAGCATGAAATATTTAATATATTCAAACAGAAGGGCCTTCAACCAAGAATACTCTACCCAGCAAGGTTATCATTCAGAATTGAAGGAGAGATAAAAGTTTCCCAGATAAATGAGAGTTAAAAAAATTCACCAACACTAAACTGCCCTTACAGAACATATTGAAGTGATTTCTCTCTTTTCTTTCTTTCTTTTTTAAATTTTATTTTGGTATTATTAATGTACAATTACATGAGTAACATTATGGTTACTAAATTCCCCCCATTATCAAGTGTCCACCACATACCCCATTACAGTCACTGTCCATCAGCGTAGTAAGATGCTATAGAATCACTACTTGTCTTCTCTGTGTTGTACAGCCTTCCCCGGGCCCAACCCATACATTATGTGTGCTAATTGTAATGCCCATTTTTTCTCCTTTTCCCTCCCTTCCCACCCATCTTCCCCAGTTACTTTCAGTTTGGTAACTGTTAGTCCATTTTTGGGTTCTGTGAGTCTGCTGCTGTTTTGTTTCTTCAGTTTTTGCTTTGTTCTTACATTCCCCAATGAGTGAAATCATTTGATACTTGTCTTTCTCTGCCTGGCTTATTTCACTGAGCATAATACCCTCTAGTTCCATCCATGTTGTTGCAAATGGTAGAACTTCTTTTCTTCTTATGGCTGAATAATATTCCACTGTGTATATGCACCACATCTTGTTCATCTGTTCATCTACTGATGGACACTTAGGTTGCTTCCATCTCTTGGCTATTGTAAATAGTGCTGTGATAAACATAGGTGTGCATATGTCTTTTTCTAACTGGGCTCCAGCATTCTTAGGGTAAATTCCTAGGAGTGGAATTCCTGGGTCAAATGGTATTTCTATTTTGAGTTTTTTGAGGAACCTCCAAACTGCTTTCCACAATGGTTGAACTAAGTTACATTCCCACCAGCAGTGTAGGAGGGTTCCCCTTTCTCCACATCCTCCCCAACATTTGTTGTTGTTTGTCTTTTGCATGTTGGCTATCCTAACTGGTGTGAAGTGATATCTCATTGTGGTTTTAATTTGAATTTCTCTGATGATTAGTGATGTGGAGCATCTTTTCATGTAACTGTTGGCCATCTGAATTTCTTCTTTGGAGAAGTGTCTGTTCAGCTCCTCTGCCCATTTTTTAATTGTATCACTCACTTTTTGTTTGTTGAGGTGCATGAACTCTGTATATGATTTGGATGTCAACCCCTTATCGGATATGACATTTATGAATATATTCTCCCATACTGTAGGATGTCTTTTTGTTCTACTGATGGTGTCCTTTGCTGTACAGAAGCTTTTCAGCTTGATATAGTCCCACTTGTTCATTTTTGCTTTTGTTTCCCTTGCCTGGGGCGATATGTTCATGAAGAAGTTTCTGATGTTTGTATCCAAGAGATTTTTGTCTATTTTTTTTCTGAGTTTTATGGTTTCATGACTTACATTCAGATCTTTGATCCATTTTGAGTTTACTTTACTGTATGGCGTTAGACAATAATCCATTTTCAATTCTCTTACATGTAGCTGTCCAGTTTTGCCAACACTTCTTGTTGAAGAGGCTGTCATTTCCCCATTGTATATCCATGGCTCCTTTATCGTATATTAATTGACCATATATGCTTGGGTTATATCTGGGCTCTCTAGTCTGTTCCATTGGTCTATGGGTCTGTTTTTGTGCCAGTACCAAATTGTCTTGATTACTGTGGCTTTGTAGTAGAGCTTGAAGTCAGGGAGCATATTCCCCCCCCACTTTATTCTTCCTTTTCAGGATTGCTTTGGCTATTCGGGGTCTTTTGTGGTTCCATATAAATTTTAGAACTATTTGCTCTAATTCATTGGAGAATGTTGTTGGTATTTGATAGGGATTGCATTGAATCTGTAGATTGCTTTAGGCAGCATAGCCATTTTGGTAATATTAGTTCTTCCTACCCAAGAGCATGGGATCAATTTCTATTTATTGGTATCTTCTTTATTTTCTCTCATGAGGGTCTTGTAGTTTTCAGAGTATAAGTCTTTCACTTCCTTGGTTAGGTTTATTCCTAGGTATTTTATTCTTTTTGATGCAATTGTGAATGGAATTGTTTTCCTTATTTCTCTTTCTGCTATTTCATTGTTAGTGTATAGGAATGCAACAGATTTCTGCGTATTAATTTTGTATCTTACCACTTTGCTGAATTCAGATATTAGATCTAGTAGTTTTGGAGTGTATTATTTAGGGTTTTTATATACAATATCATGTCATCTGAAATCAGGGGCAATTTTACTTCTTCCTTGCCAATCTGGATGCCTTTTATTTCTTTGTGTTGTCTGATTGCCATGGCTAGAACCTCCAGAACTATGTTGAATAAAAGTGGAGAGAGTGGGCATACTTGTATTGTTCCCTATCTTAAAGGAAAAGCTTTTGGCTTCTCGCTGCTCAGTATAATGTTGGCTGTGTGTTTGTCATATATGGCCTTTATTATATTGAGGTACTTGCCCACTATACCCATTTTGTTGAGAGTTTTTATCATGAATGGATGTTGAATTTTGTTGAATGTATTTTCAGCATCTATGGAGATGATCATGTGGTTTTTGTCCTTCTTTTTGTTGATGTAGTGGATGATGTTGATGGATTTTCGAATGTGGTACCATCCTTGTATCCCTGCCTGGATGATTCCTGCTTGATCATGATGGATGATCTTTTTATGTATTTTTGAATTCGGTTTGCTAATGTTTTGTTGAGTATTTTTGCATCTATGTTCATCAAGGATATTGGTCTGTAATTTTCTTTTTTTTAGTGTCTTTGCCTGGTTTTGGTATTAGATTGATGTTGGCTTTGTAGAATGAGTTTGGGAGTATTCTCTTCTACTTTTTGGAAAACTTGGAGGGTGGGTTTTAGTTCTTTACTAAATGTTTGATAAAATTCAGTAGTGATACCATCTGGTCTAGGAGTTTTTTTCTTAGGTAGTTTTTTTTATTACAAATTCAATTTTCTTGGTGGTAATTCATCTATTCAGATTTTCTGTTTCTTCCTAGGTCAGCCTTGGAAGGTTGTATTTTTCTAGAAAGTTGTCCATTTCTCTAGGTTATCCAGTTTGTTAGCATATAATTTTTCATAATATTCTCTCATAATTCTTTGAATTAGAAGTGACTTTTTTAGATGGAAGTTTTCTTAAGCCCAATATAAACCAATTACTTACTAACCAAGTTTGAAGTTGAAAACAAATAAAAGTAGTAAAACCAATTGTAAACAAAATCATTCAAGAAATACACAACTAATGAAGATTATGATATTTAATACATGAAGTGTGGAGGAGGGAAAATAATAAAAAAGTACTTTACAGTTTTAAAAATAGAGTGACCAAATATAGACTGTTATATATTGAGGAAATCATCTATTAACCTTATGGTAACCTGAAGTCTAAAGCCTGTATGTAATAGATACACAAAAAAATTACAAAAGAAAAATCCTATCACAACACTAATGAATACCATGAAATAACTGGAGAAGTGTATAAGAGAAGAAAATGGATAAAAAATGAACTGTAAAAACAACCAGAAAACAGGCAATAAAATGGCAATAAGTACATACTTATCAATAATTACCTTAAATGTAAGTGGAGTGAATACACCAAAAGATGCAGGGCTGCAGAATGGATAAAGAAATTATACCCATCTATATGGGTCATACAAGAGAGTCATTTCAGATCTAAAGACATACTTAGACTGAAAGCGAATGGATGGAAAAAGATATTTCATGCAAATAGGGAGAAAAAAGCAGGAGTCAGAACTTATATCAGACAAAATAGACTTCGAAACAAAGAAAATATCAAGAGATAATGAAGGACATTACATAATGATAAAAGGGTCAGTCCAACAAGAAGATAAAACCATTATAAATATCTGTGCATCCTACATAGGAGCACCTACAAAGATAAAAAAAATACTAACAACTAAAAGGAGAAATGGACTGCAGCTCAATCATATTAGGGGACTTTAACACTCTATTTACATCAGTGGACAGATCAACCAGAGAGAAACTAAATAAAAAACAGGCACTGAGCAATACAGTAAGCCATATGGACTTAACAGATATCTAGAGAACATTCCAACCAAAAGCTGCAAGACACACTTTTTTCTGTAGTGTATATGAAAAATTCTCCAAATCACATATTAGGACATAAAAAGAACCTCAATAAATTCACAAATATTGAAATTATATCAAGCCTCTTTTCAGATCACAGTGGTATGAAACTAGAAATAACTTATATGAATAAAAGAACTCATGAACACATGGAAGCTAAACAACTTGCTTCTAAAAATCAATGGATCAATGAATTTATCAAAGGAAAATTCAAGCAATACATGCAGACAAATGAAAATAAAAGTTCAAGATTTTAAAATATGTGGGACACCACAAAGTGGTACCAAGAAGGAAGAACATATAAATATACGCCTATCTCTAGAAACAAGAATAATCCCAAATAACTAGCCTAAACTCACAATTAAAGAAACTAGAAAAAGAACAAATGAAACCCAAAGTTAGTAGAAAGAAGGACATAATAAATATTTGAACAGAAATAAAATCGGAATAAAACAATAGGAAAAAAAGCAATGAAACTAATAGCTGGTTCTTCAAGATAAACAAAACAGACAAACCCCTAGCCTGACTTCTCAAGAAAAAAAGAGAGAATACACAAACAAAATAAAAAATGAAAAAGAAGGTACAATTGGCAACATCGACATGCAAATGATTATTAGAGAATTCTATAAAAAATTATATGCCAATCAATTGAACAACCTAGAAGAAATGGATAAATTCTAAAAAAGTACAACTTTCCAAGACTGACCCAGAAAGAAACAATTTGAGCAGACCAGTCAATTACCAGTAATGAAATTGAATTGGTAATCAAAAAACTCCCGACAAATAGAATTCCACTACCAGACAGGTTCACAGTTAAGTTCTACCAAACATTTAAAGAAGAGCGAATACCCATCCTTCTTAAAATATTCCAAAAAATAGAAGATGAGGGATCACTTCCAAAGTCATTCAATGAGGCCAGCATCCTCAAATGCCAAAACCAGATGATGATACTAAAAAAAAAAGAAAAAATTTTAGACCAATATTCCTGATGAACATAGATGCAAAAAATCCTCAACAAAATAAAAGCAAACCAAATTAAAAAATGCATCAAAAGGATCATCCATCATTACCAAGTAGAAGTTATTCCAGGGATGTATGGATGGTACAATATTCATAAATCAATCAACATAATACACCACATTAACAAAAAAAAGGATGAAAACCACATGTTCATCTCAGTAGATGTTGAAAAAGCATTTGACAGAATTCAACATCCATTCATGATAAAATTCAACAAAATGGGTATAGACAGAACATACCTCAACATAATAAAGGCTGTATATCACAAACCCACAGGCAACATCATAATAAATGTTGAAAACTGAAAGCTTTTCCTCTAGGTCAGGAACAAGACAAAGATGTCCACTCTCACCACTTTTATCCAACATAGTCCTGGAGGTCCTAGTCACAGTAGTCAGACAACACAAAGATATAAAAGGCATCCAAATTGGTAAAGAAAAGTTAAACTGTCACTATTTGCAGATGACATGATATTATACATAGAAAACCCTAAAGACTCCACCACAAAACTATCATGGATAGGAAGAATTAATATTGTCAAAATTACCATCCTGCCCAAATCAATTTACAGATTCCACACAATCCCTATCAAAATACAAATGGAACTTTTCAATGAGCTAGAGCAAATAATTCTAAAATTTATATGTTACCACTAAAGCCTCCAAATAGCCAAAGAAAATCTCCAAATCCTGAGAAAAAAGGACAAAGCTGGGAGGATTATGTTCCAATACTTCAGGTTATACTAAAAAGCTACAGTAGTCAAAACAGTATGGTTCTGGTACAAGAACAGACACACAGAACAATGAAACAGGATAGAGAGCCCAGATATAAACCCATGCATATATGGTCAATTAATATACAGTAAATGTGGTATGAATATATTGTGGGGGAAAGACAGCCTCTTCAATAGCTAGTATTGGGAAAACTGGACACCAATGTGCAAGAGAATAAAACTGGATTACTGTCTAACTCCATACACAGAATGAACTAAAGACCTAAATGTAAGACATGCAACCATAAAACTCTTCAAAGAAAACATAGGCAGAAATCTCTTGAACATAAGCACAAGCAATTTTTTCCTGGGCATGTCTCCTCAGGCAAGGGAAATGAAATAAAAAATGAACAAGTGGGACTATATCAAACTAAAAAGCTCTGCCCAGCAAAGGACACCATCAACAGAAGAAAAAGTTAGCCCATGTTATGGGTGAATATATTCATACACAATTTATCTGATAAAAGGCTAACACCCAAAACATACAAGGAACTTATATGACACAACACCAAGAAAACAACCCATTTAAAAAATAGGTGGAGGACCTAAACAAACACATATTTTTATAAAGAGGAAAATGAAGATGGCCAACAGGCACATGAAAAGATGCTCCATGTCACTAATGATCAGGGAAATACAAATCAAAACCACAATGAGATATAAGCTCATTCCCATCAGAATGACCACTATGTAAAAGACAAGAAATAACAAGCATTGGTGAGGATGTAGATAAAAGGGAACCCTCCTTTAGTGTTGTTGGGTATGTAAATTGGTGCAGCTACTGTGGAAAGTGGTATGGAAGTTCCTCAAAAAACTAAAAATAGAAATACCATATGACCCAGAAATTCCGCTTCTAGGAATTTACCTGAAGGAAACAAAAACCCTGATTTGAAAAGATATATGCATCCCTATATTTATTGCTTCATTTTTTATAAGAGCCAAGATATGGAAGCAACCAAAATGTCCATCAATGGGTGAATGGGTAAAGGAGAAATGGTACATATACACAATGGAATATTACTCAGCCATAAGAAGAAAGAAATCCTGCCATTCATGACAACATGGATGGGCCTAGAGGGTATTATGCTAAATGAAATAAGCCAGGCAAAGAAAGACAAATAACATATAATTTCACTTACTTGTGGAATTTAAAAACAAAACAAAAAACAAAATGAACAAAATAGCAATAGATTCATAGACACTGAGAAGTGACTGCTGATTACCAAGGAACAGGTGTTGGGATGCTGTGTGGGGAGAGCAAGGGGGATAAAAGGACAGAAAAATTCTCAATCATAATGTAAGTTGTATAGTATAGCATGGAAAATATATCCAGTGATTCTTTCTTGGATATATCCAGTTACATCTTTCTATGTTGACAGTAACTGCACTAATTCTTGTGAGAATTTAATAATGTTTGTAACTGGTGGACCACTGTTTCATATTTAATAAAGATTGTATATCCACTATACTTCAATAAAAATATGAATATAATAATTTTTTTTTTAGTAAATGCTCAGCAATTATAAAGTTGAATTATATTGGAAGAAAGCTATATACCAGCAGAAAATCTAAAGATACAAACAACAGTAGGTAAATTGGTTAGCAATTAAATTATGTAGAAAACAAATCCAGTTAGTGATTAAAAATTAGCACAGATCACAGCCATGAAAAATTCTCATTTAATGCCGATAAGTTTACTATAAGAACCAGGACATTTCCTTAATGAAATAAGAAGACAAAAATATTAAAGAAAGAGAAAGAGAACAATTACAACAACATAAAGAGATACAACTATAGAGATACAAATGATATGATTCCTTAATAAATATATCCATGGGCATTCTTCTCTTCCTTCAAAAATGTGTCTTAAGTCAGGAAAAATTCCAAAATTCCATTTGGAATTCTCAGTTACTTGGGCAACCAATCTCCCCCTGTGGCCTTATGTGAAGGTAAGCAAGGCATTCAAAATTCCCTCCGCTTAAGAAATCTTGTACAGCTCATCTGGTTCCACGATTTTCTTGGGCTTAATTTGGTATTGTATTTCCTAGCTCTGCCTAGTTTCTTATGAGAAGGAATATTTCCCACAACCAGGATCTTTACCAGTCTTGTCAGGCAGATTTCCCTGTCAGCAGAAGTCATTAGAGGATCTGCATTAATCCACAGAGCACAGTATGAGGATTTAAACGTGACTTAAAAGCAAACTGAAACCCCACCTGGTGATTGTCTCTCTCAAACATCAAACTTGATATGCATATTCCTTCCTCACTATCCCCAGTATTGTCCTCAACTTTCATATGAATTTGAAGTGTTATTTTCAGAACTATGGTATCACAGGCAGGTTCAATTTCTGCTTTCCTCCCTCTACCCTGCGTCCACTAGTTCCACATGGAGTAAGGCTCTGCACTAGAGACGTGACTTAATCAAGGTGCAACTGAATCTTGCAAATTTAGTGTAAAAGATTCCAGATGGGACTTTAAAATGTAACTCAATTATCACTATGCATTTAATTTTAGGTATCCTCCAGTCTTTATAGAGTTATAGTTATAATTGATTTAGAACTCCCCTCCCCCCAGTTCATGCCTGGGAAAGTCAGAAGCTTTCACTGGAATTTCTTGTGTCTTCACTTGCATTCCCTGTGTCTAGTTCTAGTGTGCTCTCTCTCATTTGCCCCAGTGTTTTTATCAGTGTAAAACTAACCTTTTAACAGTTAATTATACAAATGACTCTCAGGCTTCATTTTGGGAAATTCTCTTCTCAACACCATATATCACTCAGTCATCTTGTAAAGCCCCATTATTTCCATGGAATCTTCTGCCTCTCCTGACTTGCAAGAGTTTCAGTAGTGCTTTTTTATTTGGCTACAAGGAAATTCCTACAGAAAAGTCCTTTTGAAAGACTTGAGCGTGGGTCAAGGTGTGATGATGTTTCCTTTGGGTTTTTGGAGTTCTATCATCCCTTGTTATCAGAAGTGGATATGAATTTTGATGGAGACTCTCCAATCAGAAGTATATACACTAAAGAGCTTAATGGGAAAAAAATCTCAAATCTATCTAACTTTGTCTTTGTTTACATGATTTTTAAAAGTAATTAGAAATACTTATTCAACAACAAAATGCTATAAAAACCCTACCCAGTTACTAGATGAATCAACCTAATAAGTATCTTTAATTGGGAATATATTTTGTACTAGCTACTGCACTAAGCACATATAGATGATCTCATTTATTGTTTATCATGAGTCATTACTATTGAAATCACCAGTTTACAGATGAGGAACAAAGATTTAAATAAATTGACTTCACCATGACCACAAAACATTATAGGTAAAAAAGTCCGGTTTTGATCCCAGTTCATTCTGGTGCTAAAAACCCTTCATGCTTTTAACTTTTTACTACCCTATCTAGTCAACTCTGCTCCTCTCATTCCCCAAGTCTCTCAAATTTCTTTAGAATTTTCTTATTAGTAAAAGTAATAAAAATTTAAAAATTACCAACATCAGTGATGTATTAAGATTGTCTCCTTGAATAGGATTTCCCATTTATTAATTCTACACCAGCAGTATTGTCTTCTGAGAATTGCTCAGTATCAAATAGTTAAATATCATGTAGCACATCAGTTTAATTCATAAATTTTCACATACTCTTAGTCAGTTCTTAATATTAGCAGGAGCACTGTTCTTGTAATTCCTAATCTTAGAATTCTTGCAAGGGGTGGGAAGTAGAAGGAGGAGGGATTTGGTCTGTACTTTTCTTTAATTACTAGGATCAGTTCATTTTTAATGTTGAGACTTTCAGCCTTCCTAGCAATCTGTGCTTAAGGTCAGGTCCATCTGTGTCTAGAATGAGAGAATTCTTTTAATATTCAGGTTAAACATGATTAAGTTTGGAAAATCATTTCTATTAAATTGACAGGAAACATTTATGAATGCAGTTTTGTGGACTGCCATCTTTTATAAAAATGTGCATATGAAAGAAATCCTTCTTGCATACCAGACATAAATTATTGGGTTGTATGAGCTTACCCAACATCACAAAATATCTTATGAAAAAAATCTTTTTTAATAGTTATGACAGAAAACTTATACACTCATAGTGAATCAGGAAGGTAGTAGGAACTTTTAATTTATTGAAATTTTGAGATACAGATTCATATGCTATTATAAGAAATAATAGAAAGATCCTTTGTTCACTTTACCTAGTTTCCCTCAATGATAACATATTGAAAAATAGTATTTCAAACCAGGAAATAACATTGGTACAATCTACCCTTATTATTCACATTTTCCAATTTTACTTAGATTCCTTTTGTGTGTGTTTATGTGTATGTATTAAATTCTATACAATTTTGTCATCTAAGTTTTTATACTCACTACTGCATTCAAGATACTGAAGCCACAATAATCTGTCCGGTTGCTTTGTTATGACATGCAGCCAGCTCCTTCCTGCCTTCTCTGTACCCCGTCTCTATCCCCTGGCAATTCAACCACTAGTCCATCCTCCAATTCTAAAATTTTGTCATTTCAAAAATGTTATATAGATGGACTCATACAGAATGTAACATTTTGGGAGTGGCTTTTTTACTCAGCATAATTCCCTATCAACTTATCAAGTCATTGATGTTGTCAGTATTTTATTATTTTGTATTGCTGAGTACTATGCCATTGTGTGTATATACTACAGTTTATTTACCATTCCCCTCTTGAATCACATCTGTGATGATCCCAGGTTTGGATATTACAAATAAAGTCACTATGAATATTCATTTACAGGTTTTTGTGGAAACAAACTATTATCCTCTGTTCCCCAAAGTGCAACTGCTGAGTTACATGGTTATTTCAGGTTTAATTTTTAAGAAACTACTGAAGTGGTAGTTTCTAGACTCGATGTACTATTTTACATCCCTTCCGCAATATACAATTTTCTGGTTTCACATCCTGTCTGCCATTTCACCTTGTCACCATTTTTCGTTTTAGCTATTCTAATAGGTAGATGTTGAAAACCCATTGCAGTTCTAATTTGCATAACCTTGATAGCTAATTATGTTGAACATCTTTTTATGAGCTTACTTGCCATCTGTAGAGCCTTTTTGGTGAAGTGGATGTTTACGTCTTTTGCTCATTTTATAATTAGTTTTTTTTTATTTTTCCACTGTTGAGTTTTGAGAATTCTTTACATAATCTAGATACTAGTCCATTATTAGATATGTGGTTTGAAAATGTTTTCTCCAGGTCTCTAGTTTCTCTTTCATTCTCTTCACATGCGCTTTCACAAAGCAAAAGTTCTTAACTTTGATGAGCTCTAATTTATAATATTTTCCTTCTGTGGCTTGTGCATTTGTTTCAAGTCTAAGAACTCTCTGCCCAAATATTTTCTCCTGTATTTCCTAAAAATTTTCCCAGCCTTATTTAAAACACATTTGACATATAACATTGTATAAATTTAAGGTGTACAGTGTGATGATTTGATATAAGTATATATTGCAAAATGATTACCACAAAAGTTAGTTAACATATTTGTCTTGTCACCTCACATGTTTTTCTTTTTTGTGTGTATGCGTGGTGAGAACTTTTTAGACTTATTCTCTTATCAACTTTCAAGTATACACATACAGTATTATTAATCATTTTCACCATGCTATATGTTAGATCCTCAGAATTTATTCATCTTAATATCTGGAAGTTTGTATCATGTAACCACCTTTACCCATTTTCCCCATTCCTCTTTCCCTGGCAAATGTCAATCTATTCTCTGTTTCTATGAGTTCAGTCTTTTTTGATTATGATGTAATATATATATATATTCATATGTGAACAACACAACCATCAGGATCTAATGTGTTAGATCACACTAACATACACACACACACACACATTACACATCCTTGATCCTCTTAGTTGATTGTGTTGTTTACATCTGCTATATCCTTGCAGATTTTCTATATAGTAGATCTATTTGTTACTTAGATGGGGGCATTGAAGTTCCAAACTTTAGTTATGCACTTGTCTATTTCTCCTCTCACTGTATTATTTTTTTCGGGGCTCTGTTGTTTGGTGCATATAATATTACAATCATTATGTCTTAGAATAACCCCTTTTATTATCTACTAGACTTCTTTGTCTATAATAATTTCCTTTGCTCTGGTCTGCTTTATCAAATATTAATATACCTCTCCTATGTTTTTAAATCAATATTTTCAGGGTACATCTTTTTCCATCTTACTACTTTCAGCTACCTGTGTTGTTGAATATGAAGTGAGCCTTTTTCTTGTAAGAAGCATATAGTTGGGTTGTATTTATTTATCCACTCTGCAGTCCTTGTTTTTTGATTATTGTGTTTATATTTAACATAATTATTGATGTGTTAATACTTAACTGCTGTTTTTATTATGTATTTTCTATTTGTCTTTTTTTTCTGGCACTTTTCTTCTGTTTCTCTTTTCTTGCCTTCCTGTGGCAACTTGAACATTTTTAATATTTCATCTTACTTTATTTATAGTGGTTTTGTGGTGATCCCTTTGTATTATAGTATTCACAAGGATTTGTCTGAGTGTTACAATATACATATATATGCAACTTGTAATAATTTACTTGTAGCAATATTTTACCATCTCTAGTGAAGTGTGGAAACTTCTTTTTCACTTAAGGCCTTATACCTACTTTACTTTTGAATATCATAATTAGAGTCAGATGTTATAATATTTGTTTCAATAATCAAATATTTATAAATTAGTGGTATAAAAATATAGTATATTTTATGTACCTATAGTATGATTGCTTTGCTGATGATGATCTAGGCTTTTTCCTTTTATCATTTCCTTTCTGTTTGAAGAAACTTTTTTAGTCACTCTTTAAGAATAGCTAGTAGTAACTTCCTGTAGTTTTCTTTCATCTGAGAATGTTTTAATTTCCCTCTTTTCCCTGAAAGTTAGCTTCATTAGATATAAATTTTGTGGTTGGTAGTTTTTCTCTTTTAGCACTTGAAAAATGTTGTGTCACTTACTTTGGGTCTACATGGTTTCAAATGAAAAATCCAATTATTTGAATTGGAACTCCCCTACTGGTAATTTGTTATTTTTCAGGGTTTTTCTTTGTCTGTAGTTCTCAAAAATTTAATTATACTCTCTTGGCATGGATTTCTTTGGTTTGTCTTCTTTGGGATTCACTCAGCTTCTTGGATCTGTAGAATTTGCTTGAATTTTGGAGAGTTTCAGCTATTATTTCTTTAGATACTTACTTGGTGTCTCCCTTTTCCTTCCTGGACTCTGATGATAAGAATATTGGATCTTTTGTTTCTATCCCACAAGTCCCTGAGGCTCTGAGGCCTTCCCTTATTTTCTCTTCTTTGTTCAAGTTGGGTGAATTTTATTTTTCTGTTCTTGAGCTCCGTAATTCACTTACTGCCACCCTACTACTTAGTCCAGCCAAGGAGATCTTTATTTCTGTTATTGTATTTCAGTGCTATACTCCCATTTGGCTCTTTCAAATAACTTCTTGCTGATATTTTTAACATTTTCATGTGTATTGAGAACTTTTAATTGATACTGTAAGCATTTTCTTATGACTCCCTTTTAAAATCCTTATCAGATATCAGATAATTTGAACAACTGATTCATTTCAATGTTGACATCAGTTGATTATCTTTTTTCATTCAAGTTGTGATTTTCTTGATTCTTGGTATGATGAGTGATTTCTAATTGTATCCTAGACACTTTGTCTATTACATTAGCAGAATCTGGGTACTCTTTAAACCTTTTCTTTTAGTTGGTGGTTACCATTTTTAGGTCTTGCACATGCAATGTGACCAACTTTGGTAACCTGCAGTTCCAATGGCACTTTAATCTCAGAGTCTTCATGGTGTTATTGTGGCCTGTGAGGTTTATCTGGTGGCACTGGAGCTCTCACTGGTTTTTGCTGCTGCTAAGGAAGTAAAAGTGGTCTCCCTAGGCTGAGTCGCCGACTATCTCTCAGCATAGGGGGAAGTATAGTGGGGTCCCCTTATTGGATTCTCCCTGACCCCAACAACTATTCTGATGTGTTGGATGGTTCAGGAAATCCTCAGACCTTTCCTTGGATAAAAATAGGTTTCCTAGGCTGAGTTGCTTACTGTGATTAGGTTCCTTTTTCCCTCTGCCTTTCTGTTCCTAGTAAGACTTGGATTCAGTAAGTTGTAACCTTCTATCTACAACTTATATACTGCATGTCCCTAATTTCAGAAGTATGGTTCTTCTGCTTCCCAGAGTATAGACTGTTTCCTTATCTAGTTCAAATTAGGATGCCTTGGAAAAGCCAGACAATATTCAGAAATTAAACTGATGATTTGGATTAAAATAGAATTTGGCAAAAAATTCCATTTACTTTAATTACATAACATAGATAATTCCTTGTTTATTTGAATGCACAATGTGCTTGGTTTTTCATATGTGTGCAGGTGTGTGTATGTGTGGAAGGTAGTTAGGTGGGAGGGGAGGGGAAAAAAATCAAAATAACAGTAACACGACAATGGTTTTGTAAATGAAGTTTTTTCATGAGAGGCTTGGTGCCTCATTAAAAATGCATTTCTTTTAAATATGAATTCATTAATTTCAAACATATTTTCAAGGCTGATTTATTGTCACGTGTATCAAGGTCTTGAACAAAATAGATTGGAATCAATTTGAAATAGTTAAATATTTAGATAAGAGATCTAGCTTAATAACTTTATTTGCATAATTTTTATGTTTTTTAAGCATTTTCATTTAGGTCTACCAAAAGCATGTGAGCAAGGAAGACATCAATAGATTTATTTTTAAAGGTTAAAAAATAAAAATTCAGAGGTTGTATGGTTCACCAATATTTCTAAGCTAGTAAATGGCATTGGTGGGGACATGTACTTTCATTTTAGGCTTGTGGGAAGTGATGAGATCCCATTTCTTAAAGATTGTATTGTTTTAAGTCCCAATAGACCTTGTTTGCCCACTTTGGACAAAGACAAAAGAACATGATTTGAGGATTTTTATAGGTCCTTTCCAGTTCCTCTGAGTATAAATGAATAAATTCCTAGTTTATACATTTAACTCTCTTAATAATTCACTAAAAACTGAGGGTTTGCTTGGCTTTATATTTTAAACCTGAAATTAAAAATAAGGCAGGGGCAGACTTAGAAGAGAGAGCATTAAAATGATGGCACTTGTTTTTATTTGCTTATTTTTATTCTCTGATAGAACGCATAGTTACCTTGATAGGCAAACAACTTTCTGAGGGTCAGCATAATTGTAGCCAGTTTTAAAATGCTATTTCTGAGCTGGCGGCTAATGCTGCTGTGTGCCCTGCATAAGATGCCTGATTCAATGAGCAAAACTTGCATGGTGTCACTTTGAAGATAAAGTCATGTCTCCCAGGATGCATTGTCAACAAGCCTGATGAGATGCAATGTTGGCTCTTTGACTCTGTCTTCAGTTGTGCTTTGACTTTGGAGTCCTTTGGGTTATTCTCCACTAATCTGAAATCACAGATTCTGGCTATTCTGTACTATTTGATTAGTTAAACAAGTCTGACTGTCAGATTTCCAAAACTGAAAGAATCTACAAAATGAGTGAAATTACCTCAGTCATTATTTTTAATACCCATTGAAATTATCTTTAATTTTAAAATTGAGGGTTATAGAAAGCGTTGCATATTTACATGGGAATTTCTTTTTTTTTTTTTTTTGCTTACAGGCAAAATTGGAATTTCCTAGTCTCCTTTTCTTAATTTTGGAACTAGGGAATGAGTATTGCTCATTGATTTAAAGAGTAATCTCTTTAATAAAGTAAGGCCCCGTGGCAAAATCGCACAGTGATGTGCTGTGCATTTAGTCCTATATTCAGTCATGCTCTGGGTTTTAACATGTTTCTCTTAAAATGCAGTGACACATTGTCTATTTCTGTCATTGTAGAAATAAGGGTCTTCTCTGTTGGTTGTGTCTTTTTCCTGTCAGTGCCAGTATATTGTCAGGTTTTTCTAACTTTAGAGGGTGTTTAAGATAGTATCATTTAATCTTAAGTAGAGGTTGTTTTTATTTTCTTTTTCTTAAGGGTCAATATATTGTAAAGCCTTTGGAGGTTGAGAAGTTTCTTAGGTCAACATACATTTTTCTGAAAATTAATTGATGCTATGAATAAGAACATTTTGGGTGTGTTGTTTGCTTTTCATTTCAAAGTACTTTCCTGTTTTTGTTTCCTTACTGTTTAAATTGTACAGAGTGAACTCTGCAGTGGTGATGACTTGCTGAAGATAGACAGGCTTCCACTCTTATTAGTCGTGATTGCTGATGTAGATTATTGTGTAAGCTGAGAGATTTGTAACACAGCGGGTTATTCATTAACAATTCTAGAATAGGAACTCAACAGAAAATCATTCGTATCTAATGATTGTTTTAAGTTCTGACTGTTGCTGTAATGCGTATAATATTTTAAATTCCTAGATACTCTATGGATTTCTGCTTCATGAATTAAATATATGCTCAAATAACCCATTCTATGTATATTATTATTATACAATTCCTTTGAATACCATTGTCTAAGTACAACAGACAATAGAAAATTACATCATTGAAGCAAGGTGGACAGTATAAATATATGTGTAGGATTTTTTATTTTTAGTAATTTCTTAGGATACCCTTTGCAGTGTCACCCTCTGAAAACAAATTTTTAAAAAGAAATATGTGCTTCTATATGGCATTATCAATATATAAAGACAGCATATTATCTATGTCAGAAAGTATTAATCTCTTAAATATGTTATTTTAGTGTCTTTCAAAATAAGAAATGTAATCTTACTGATGCCATGTCTTTAAATGTTTATTTATCTGACAATTGTTCTTTGTCAGTATAACCAATTACTTCACAAAAAATAATAGGACATCAGTAACTAGGTTTTATGGATAAATACAATGGTTGCTTTATTTAAAACAGTATGTATGTTCAATTTGGGAAAAACCAAAAAGCCATGGAAGTGACAAACACATTGTGTGACAGCCATAATTACCTGGATTGCTTTTTGATTAAGCCACTGACTCAAATCTGACCAGAGCAGCCCCTCTCCACCATTTTGGTTAGGGGTTTTCTGTTCTGTCCTGGAGCAACAAACTAGTTTCTTTACGTGTAGGCACAATTTTAAATATATACCCTAAACACTACTAGGAAATAAAGCAAACACTAAACCAGTAGTAAAAAGGCCACAGAGATCAACAGAAAAAGCCCTCACACTTTAGTGATTTTCCTTAAATTTTTTTCCTCTTCCCTTCCTGTTATTTTTGCAGTTTCTTTCTCTTGAAACACACTCTGAGTCTCTGACTTATCCATTTTCTCAACTTTAAAATGGAGGTATTAGTGGAACCTACCTCATAGAGTGGATGAGAAGATGAAAGAAGTTAATGTATGTAAAGTGCTCAGCATACTAAGTACTAATCCTGGCACACTGGGAGAGCCTAACAGAATTGCTTCATTGACATTATTATACAATTTTCAAGACTCTGCTCCCATTTCTAGAAATCATTCAAAATTCTAAACACTCAGTGGCTGTGAATCCCTCTTGGGAGAGCTTATTAACTTTGTTCTCTAAGTTGGATTTCCCTTATATATCTCCTTGTATAACTAAAATCTAAATATTTTAGTTATAATCTCAACTTCGTTAATGAGCTAAGGTTCTCTTAGTTCTTAAACTAATGGTTACTGTACCTTTTTTGCGAATAGTGTTTCTTTAAATTCTAACTTCTTTATGGCTCATGGTTTAGTCCTCCAGTATTATCCCTGTAGAGCCAGGGTTCCCAGGATGGGCAGGGTTTGGGAAGCCAGATTGTGAGCTCTGTCTATTCCCCTCATACCTCCTGGCAATGCTTAAGCAAAGTCTGAGCATCTTTGGTTAAAGAGATTTCTGAATTGGCTATAACCAGATAGAATGTTGCAGATTCTAGGAACCCAGGCCCTTTTACAAAGCTGTGTTTGGGAGTCCACCAAATAGAATGTTTCAAAGTGGTTTCTGCTTTAATGACCACCATTTCCAGAATTAGCATTCTGTTAGGATTTCCCCAAATGAAGCAAAGCTGTTTGTGTATGCTTCAAGTCATCCATGTCTAACTTTGCATACCTGACAGTTCTGAGCTTTGTGAAGAGTTTATGAAAATTCAAAGTTTTATTTTTGGCAGTCCTATAAGCATGAAGAGTTGTTAAATGTGTTCTTTGCTAAAAAGAGTGATGTTTCACTTATTCTCTAGCAATAGGTTCATTCTTTCCATTTTAAATTTATATATGGCTTTAACTTATAGCCTTTTAGTGGTATAGGAAAAATAGTCAACATACCTGAAAAGGAGGACTGCATTTCAATTAAAAACAAAACATAGCTAATTCCTGTGATTTTGATTTGAATAAGTAGATTACTAATTTAATCTACTCCCATATGCCCTGTACCATACAGGTTTGAATCACTGAAAACAATGAAATAGTTGACATTTTTAATTACTCACCATAGTGCCTGGCACTTTAAAATATTGAAACCACAAGAAGAAAGATTTAACGTACATGTCAATCCATAAGTGCTTTGGCTTCTGTGAATTCTGCACAGCACAGACTGATCTGTGTTCTTTAAAAAGTGTCCATCTTTTATATTAATGAGCTTTTAAAGTTTGGAAATATTCCATGAATTATAATAATTTTGTACATTTTAATAATACCAGAGCTTAATTTGATGTTTCAATCATTTTAATTAAAAAATCTATTTCAATCTAAACCGATACATCTAACATATTATAATAACTCATCTATAGTAGTTATGGAATTTTGCTTAGAATAGCACATTCTCTTTGTAAATTTTCTCCTACATGAATAAATATTAAGTAAATTACTGAGTTTTTCTTCCAAGCATTCTTTCATTGAGAAATCCATACATGGTAATAAATGGCAAATTTATAATCACTGTGTTGGTACAATTCTGCAGTAACTTCTATTATACCTAATTTTAAGCAGTTAAAATTTTTGAAGACTGAATTTTAATTTGAAGTACATTTTAACAGGTGTATAATAAAGCAAGTCAGAGCCACCTGTAATATTTTGATTCACTTTAAATCCTGGTTCATTTAGTTGAATCCTTTCACTCTGTAATATCTTAAGATACCAACTATATATAAAATGTCATATAATTCTTTAACATTCACTATATTATAAAAATTCAATTTATATGTTTTTATGCTGGAGAGTATATTACTTATTTTCTTTATACAACATATTTTAGTTTTAGAATCAAAGTCACTGTTTCATTTTCAAATTTTATGTTAATCTTTAGGTATATTAGAATATCCCATAATGAAAGTTACCTAGTAAAGCTGTGTTTCATACAATAAAATCAGTTAATTACACAATAATCTATAACTTTTTTGAGGGAACTGTTGTTTTGTCCTCTTATTTTGTACAGTCAACTAAGAACCTTTTCTTCTTGTCCTTCTTTCCAAGGAGTCTTTCTAAGCCACACTTTAAAAATCAGAAATATTTAGTAGTAATTTCTCAGTAACAGACCACAGTATTTAGAACTCAATAGAAAGGCAAAGAGAAGTGGCTCTTTTTCGGCTTGGCTTATTTCACTGAGCATAATACCCTCTAGCTCCATCCATGTTGTTGCAAATGGTAGGATTTGTTTTCTTAAAGACAAGTATCAAATGATCTCACTCATATGTGGAGCATAAGAACAAAGAAAAAAGCTGAAGGAACAAAACAGCAGCAGACTCACAGAACCCAAGAACGGACTAATAGTTACCAAAGGGAAAGGGACTGGGGAAGATGGGTGGGAAGGGAGGGATAAGAGGGTAAAAGGGGCATTACGATTAGCAGACATAAGGTGGGGGAGCACCGGAAGTGCTGTACAACTCAGAGAAGACAAGTAGTGATCCTATAGCATCTCACTACACTGATGGACAGCGACTGTAATAGGGTTGGTGGGGGGGACCTGATGAAGGGGGTAGTTTAATCACCACAATATTGCTCATGTAATTGTAGGTTAATGATACTAAAATAAATTGTAAAAAAAAAAAAAAAGAAGTGGCTCTTATCTGAACTCAAAATTTTAATAGGAAAAATGGCTTCATTTAATCTTTATCCTTGAATCTTCCTCAAACATAATCCTGTTGTTAATTTGTTCTCCATTCAGCCTATCTTCTTAAACATTTTTTAAGTCTATGTCACTCAAAAATTCAAAGGAAAATGTACGCAAGAGTCCTTTCTCTTTTAACATCTATTATTAAAACAGAACTGTAAGGTTGGGAGAGGGGCTGATTGTGGAGATTAACTGGAATAATAAGGAAATTGGGCATGGTCCTAATACCACTTTCTCTTAGTAATTTTATTCTTTATAATATTAAATACATTTAAATTCTGTGTTCCCAAAATATCTTTGACAAACTTAAATACATTCTATGCTTGTTAAGGATCATCTAGAAGAGAGAGTGTATGAAGTTGAAAACAAAAAACTGAGATTCTACCATACTGTTGTATTATTTACATGGTAACCTTGACTGAATGCCTCTGTCAGTAAAGATTGAGCTACACAAGTTCCCAGGAACTCCAGCTTTTATGTCTTTTACTGTGTATTCCCTAGGGGAACTGGCTAGTTTTTCTCTCTTCAATTTCATTGCATGACTCCCTACATTTCTGCACTGGGCTCATTTTAAGTCTCATTTGTGCTAGTAGGAGTGTGAATCCTAAAAATGGCTAAGTGGTCTTAATTTCAAGGTCTCAGCATCAGCCTCCATAGCTTAAAAATGAGAAAAGGAAACAAAATTGAATCCCTGTTGTATGCCAGATAGTATGCTAGACCATGCATCCTTAGTCTTCTTTCTTAAACAACAGCCCTGTGAGGAACGTGAGTATTCTCATTTCACAGATGAGAAAACAGTCTGAGTTTAAGTACCTAACCCAAAGTCACAGAGCAGGTGAATGATAGAATTGGGATAAAAATTTGATATTATTGACTCTAAAACCCATTCTCTTCCCCCAAACATCAACAGGAGAATAACATTCTGATGAATACCATAAGCAGAAATATGTTATATTCTTCACTGACAGCATCAGTAGACTACAGGAGTTACAAGTACTGACTATGGATTGATGCTGCCTGGGTTTGATTTCTAGTACTGCTGTCTTTAAGCCATGTGACCCTAAACAATTGACCCAGCCTGTCTGGACTCAGTTTTCTTATATGTAAAATGAGGATAATAATAGCAGCTTTCCCATAGTGCTGTGAGGATTAAATGATCAGGGCTTGATACAGAATAATTGTTAGTCATTACTATTGCTGTTGTTAATTTTAACTAAAAGAGTGTTTGGAGGTCATCTTATTTAACCTTTTCTTTTTCTGAGTAAGAGGCTAGGATCCTCAGAATTGGAATGACTTGCCAAGGGTTATGGAAGCAGCATCCAGTTTTCCTAACTTGCCATCTGGTGCTTCACTTGTAAGCAAAAACAACATTCAGAAGATAATTAATGCTAATGTCATATTTAAACTTATTTGTATTATTTTATGAATTTCTAAACCTTTTGCCTATTTCTAGAGAAATTATACTACCTAATATAACCTTTTATGGATATTGATGAGAGAGATGAATCAACAAATTATGGACACACTGCTATACTTCATAAGTCCATAAAATTTAAGACAGCTGCTTTTATGTACACATAAAATAATACACTGAAATAGTGAATTAAAAATGATGGTAAAATTATTTTATTTAAATATGAGAGATGTGTTTTTTTAAGCTAAGAAATTTAAGATTTTGTTAATCTTTGTCAAAACTAATGATGTGGAGCAGAGTTGTTATTCTTTCCTGTTGTCTTAAATGGGTTGACTTCCTCTGCATTGCACATTTTTGTTCTAAAAGAGAAAAGAGCACATTGATTAATGCATGTATATTTTATGTTGTTAAAGCTTCAAAAATGATAAAACTCTTTTCACAATAGATTTGAATATTTTCCTTCTGGAAAAAAGTAATGAACTACATAAATATAAAAATCAAAAGTAGCTGTAAATGATAAATGCTATACTTTTTCTGAAAAGTTTTTCTCTGATGGAAGGAAAAAGCAGAAAAGTGGTTTTTTTGTTTGTATAAATTTGGAGAAGAATGGTTCCTGGACTTTCTTTCAAATTAATATTCAGCACTCAAATTGCTAAGCACTTATATGTAAGGCAATATGCCAGTTGCTGGAGACACTGAAATTAATAAGACAGTTTTGACCATCAAGGACATTATAAAGACAAGATGTATATTTTCAGTCTAGCATGTTACTTAGATACCAATACAAACAGAAATTATCTAATAGCACCTAATAGCATCAGACAGAGTGGTTAATAAATAGAATAGAGTTGAGAGAATACCAGAGCATATATACTAATTAAATGGTCTCTCCGTATTAACATAATCTAATTACATTAACTAGCATCTGAGATACAGTTAATTTACTATTCAAAGCCATTGTAATTTCTTTTATTTGTATAATTAAGCTAGAAAAGCTATAATACATTAAAACAGAGTTCTTCAAGATTACTTAAATGACACCATTCTGCTTTGGGGCAAATAAAACATTTCCAGAAAATGCTAGTAATCTCTTAGTTAGGTATTGTTCACTGATTGTGAAAATGTTTATAATAAGATTGCATCTTATTTGCCTGTTTACTTTTATCAAGCACACCATCATAATATTCTTGGCCATACATTTTAATAATAAAGCAAAAGATGTGCCAACTAGCACACTTTTAAATCAGATTTTACAGTGTAAGTTTCTTCTGATATTCTAAAGATAATTCATTGTCAGGAGATGATGTATATATAGTGATGCTAATTGGTATTGAAACTCCTAAGTAATATAGTACTAATATTTTTGCTTAAGATTTTTCTTAGATATAATTCTGAGACAGTTTATCTTAGTATTGAGATATATGTCCATATATACAAGATATACATGAAATATTTCCAAATAAAAAATGTACTCATCCATGCTTTCATTTATCATGTTTCTCAGACTGTTTAGTGGAAGTCTACCAGAGGAATAAATAAGGTGAGGTTCTGTAGAATCCTTTCAGCATTATGTATGTTAACATTAAGGGGAAAGTCAGCTATTCCATGTAGGAAGTCTGGTTAGTTAGAGGTGTAATAATGGAGTTCAAGGAAGAGATATAAAGGAGAAGAAACTAAACAGGAAGACCAGAGCTCTGAGGTGTGAGATGATCCATATGCAATGTAAACTTTGTTGAAAAGCTAAGAGGAGAAATTGATCACTCAGTGTCAGTGAAACTGTGAAGACAAATGTCTTTAAGATAAGGATGATCCCCAATGCAACAGAAGTGCAGAACAAAGATAACACAGTCCATTGGGTTGTGGGAATGCAGAGTGGCTTGAGACTAGGGTGATTAAAATAGGATTGAGGAGGGGAAAATGAAAACCTTTAGTGTCAATCACATATCAAATAATTTGATATAATTATAAAAAATTAAGTATAGATTTGACAGCAAGGTCAGATCAAGTTCTTTTTACTTTAGTGTGCTATTTATTTTTCTTCGAGATGTTTACATGATAGAAGGGTAGTCTGTTCATTACTTCAAAGAACAAATATTTATGGAACAGATTCTCTTCAAAATAAACATTGTTTAAGCCATGTTCGGGCAAAATGAAAACAATGAAGAATAAAAAGCTCTCAATTTAACGTAAGAAAGGTGAGGATTATTGGGGTCAAGAATTGATGGGCTCCTGGCCACACACAAAGAAATGACACCATTTATAGGAAGTCTGGGAACCAAGGGTTCAGGATGTTAAAGCTGTCTGGAGTCTCTATGCTCACATAAAGTCTGCCAAAGCAATATATTTGTGTTACTTTCATACATGTGGATGCAGTGAAAGAGGAAAATTATGTAGGAAACACCCTTGCCCTCAAGGAAGAATTGGAAAACTCATACATGCACAATGTTCTTACAAGCCAGTATGTATTTGTGTGAACCAATAGCTTTGCAAAACCACAAGGAGAGATCATTTCTGTGTAGGGAGATAAGGTAAGATGTGAGGAAAGGTTTGACATGGGGTCCTGGACTGAGGGGTGGGAAGTACTCCAGTTGTAACAAAATGGAGGAGGAGCAAAAGCCCAGGAGTATAGATTTAGCAAAGCATGAATTACATAGAAAATTAGAAGCATAGACTGCTTAGAGGATAGGTGAATGAGATAACTGGAGAAAGACAGTGTAGCTTTAAGAGAGCCTTGAGAGCCCAGAAAAAGGTTGATGCTTTATAAGGCAGGCAGTACTGAGCAGGGAAAAGCAGAGTCAAAAAGCTGTTTAGGAAGATTTCTCTCACTACATGTCTAAGTAGAGAAGGGGAAAAAGTCTTGCGGTAGTGTTACTATCTTAAATTCTGTACTGTGGAACCTTAAAAAGGAACTGATTTTTCTAAGAGGTAAAATGTTTGTAGGATATTGTATGAGTATTTGCAAGGACAGTTGAGAAGTAAAGTTACTTGTGTTAATAAGTGATGCTTAATGAGATTAGGAATATAGATAGGAAGTGCTTTGAGGGAAATATTTTACGTAAATAACAAAACAAGGTGATTCTTATTGCTAATTAGGACATAAAGACAACTTCAGAAGATCAAAATGGTGAGTATTACTGTTCTCTCAAGGAAGATGGACCCTTTTGTTCATCACATCCAATTTAGGAATTATCTATTCTTCCTTTGACTGTAAAAATAATTTTAAAACTTAAATTTAAAAATGTAGAACTGGTTCATAATGAGCACTCTAATAATGAAAATCATTGCCAATTCATTGGGTAGTAGTCTTATATTTTTCAACACATCTTCACATTTGGCAATTTCCTATGCAATAGTGAAAATAATGGATAAGAGGGATTTTCTTAGCTGAGAAATAACTCATCCAAAATAAATAAAAATCTCAAACTCAAGCATACTTACAGTTTTAGTTACAGCTACATATATAAAAGTTGTTTCTGTCAGGCAGAATCTTTAGAGCCAAGGAGTGATTGAATTTCTTAGGTTTATTTCTAATATAGACTCCTTCTTTTTCATAATTTTTGGGATTTTTAGATGAATATCCAGGTATACCAAGCATTATGAAAATTTCTCTATTCTTAAACTTGGCAAATTCAGTTAATAGCATTTTTTTCTTTCTGCTTGAAGAGAACATTATAATCAAGGCTCCAAGACCTGGTTTCTTTCCTTCTAGTGTTGATATATGTATTAGTTTTCTAGGGCTACTGTAAAAAAGTACCACAGAGTGGCTTAAACAACTCTGAAATTTATTGTCTCACAATTCTAGAGGATAAAAGTCCAAGACCAAAATTGGGCAAAGTTGGTTCCTTCTGAGGGCTGTAAACGAGAATCTCTGCGATGCCTCTTACATAGCTTCTGGTGGTTTGATTGCAGTCTTTGGCATTATTGGTTTATTGTAACATCAGCTTGATCTGACTTTATCTTCACCCAACACTTGTCCTGTGTATGTGTCTGTGTGCATATTTCCTCTTTTAATAAGGACACCAGTCATACTGGACATAGGCACACCCTACTCAGTATGACCTCATTTGAACTAATTACAGCTGCAATGACCTTATACAGGGTTGGGGGCTGGGAACTGGGGTTAGAACTTCAACATATGGATTCAACCCCCATAACAACATGTAATAAAAGGTGGATGTGGTCATTGTTCAGCATTATCAAGTAGATCATCTGTATATTTGAGATCTTGAATGGATTTGAGTTATCCAAAGAAATTAAAGATACAGAAGAAGTTTTTTTATTTATCAGAAGAGAGATTTTCCATATGCATCCGAATTCTCCCATTGGGGATTATCTACTCACTGGCTGCCCTAATACTAACCCTTACCCCATTTTCAATTTCTTAGCATATTCATTACCGGAGTCACATGGGAAAAATATCACTTTCATCTTACCCTCTGCTCAATAGCCTTTAGTGGCTCTCTGCCAACTACACGATGTAGTGCATGCTCTAAAACATGCCATTAAGAGTCTTCCACCCATCAGATCGTGTTTGCATTTACTCCTCTCAGTCTTCACATATACAAATCTAAAAACTTCTCACCACTTCCTGAACAAACCAAAACTTTATTTCTGTATCTTTGTTCATGCTTTTTTTAAAACGTCTTCATTTTATTCATCCTATAAGCCTGGCTGAAATTCTACCTCCTCCGCAAAACGGTCACTATGCACTTGTTGTGCCTGCCTTTAAATCCTATAGCAGCCATGGACTGTGAGTCATTTTCAACTAATTTCTGTTTATATCGATTTTTTTCTTCATGTGTTTATGTCTTACATGTCTTACCTCCCCAGCTGGCTTGTAAACATCTTAGGAACAACTCTATTCTACTTTGCTATTCACAGAGTAATACAGGTGTCCTCGAACATTATTGACACAGGACTGATTTATTGTGCATTTTCTTACCAGTGAAGTATACAGTGCTGTGTTGTTATTTAATTTTGATTTGTTATGCACCCACAGCTATTGATATATTCCTGCTTCACAGAGTTCCACATTATCTCATATATAGTTGGAAATCAAGGGATTTGGATTCATCCCATGGAACTAGTTCATTTAATCCTGAAAGCTTTAGTTACTTTATCTATAAATCCTGGAAGTAATCCTAATTTAGTTGAAAAGCTACTCTCAGGTCTAATGTTCTATAATTTAAGAATCTAACATCATATCATTCAAAATGAACTGTATATACAGTTAATCAGATATAGAAAGCTTTTATACATATACATAGTTGATAGATTGATGAGCATTTTGCTAAGGTTTTACTTTGTTTTTGTTTTTATTTTTATTTTTTTCTGTCAGTATTTGGTGACCTTCAAGTCTTTGTTTGATTTTATAATCAATACTCTGCCTAAAGTGAAAATAGTCTTGAAGTGACTTATTGAAAATAAAAACTAATTAAAAGATACTGTGAAGGTAATTTGTGTAATGATATATAAGGAACTATTAGCAGTGATTAGCGATGGGGAGCAGGACTGAGAAAATGAGTGGGAATTTTTCACTTTAAATTTTTTTTAACATAGTACATGTTACTTCCACAATAAGAAAAGAGTAATCAGGCACTTTGGGGCAAGTGTCATTTTTCAAAGAAAGGGCATCAAGTTGGTGAAAATCAAGAATCAAAAACGAACATCACCTCCCTCCTTCATATGGAATCTTAGAAACAAGATATCTTAAAGTGGTTGTGGAGTACAGTAGGTTTGTTAGTGTCATATCTTATCATAACATTCAAAATGCTTTTTTATAATCCTTAGTAAAGAGATTAGAGTTTTGGAGATGGAGGGGAAATAAAATAAACCAGCAACCCAAGATTAGGAAAACAGTATGTGGTACTTGATATCTGAATTGATTTAATATGAAGAGATGAGCACTAACATGCTTCTAGATTCCCTGGAAACTCAGATAAAAAATAATTATCTTGAGCTGTATCCTTTCTTCTGTGTGATAGAAAAAAAGTATGTAAGTAAATATACAGAGAAAAACTGTCCTGGTATTGACTGAGAGATGAAATCCATTTTCTTACTTCTTTTGTAAGGGAGGTTGGGGCACAGAATAAAGTGTTTGCATACTTTCAACCACAGTTTTGTAAAAGATACACTGTTTCCATTGACATTTCTTTTACTGAGCCTTTGATAGTTCTGAGAGTGTAATATTCTATCTTCACACTGTGGAGTTATTTTTGCATAGAAGGGAAAACAAGGCCCAAGCCTTTTGCTTTCTAATGATCCAACTTTGGTAGGGTTTAAGTGGAAGAATTAAAATTTCTGGCTCATTAATGTATTTATCAGATTGCCTTACTACTTCCTTAAATATGTCACTGTAAGTTGAATAAAGCATGTGAAATCAGAAGAGGGAGAAACCTCATAGGTAGGTATTTTTTTTATGTACACCACAGTGGTTCAACAGTTACCCATATTATTAAATCCTCACCTCCTGTAGTACAGTTACTGTCAACATAGAAAGATGTTACAGAATCGTTGACGTATTCTCCATGCTGTACTACCATCCCTGTGACTAACATATTGTAATTGAATTTCTGTGTCCCTTTTTCCCCCTTACCTTCCCTACTCACCCACCCCTACTACTCCTCCCCATTGTAACCACTAGTCACTTCTTGGTGTCTGTGAGTCTATTGCTGTTTTGTTTATTCTCTTTTGCTTTGTTTTTATATTCCACAAATAAGTGAAATCATATAGTATTTTTTCACTCAGTGTAATATCCTCTAGATCCATCCATGTTGTTGCAAATGGCAGGATTTCTTCTCTTTTTATGGTTGAATAATATTCCACTGTGTAAATATACTACATCTTCTTTATTCATTCATCTATTGATGGACACTCAGGTTGCTTCCATATCTTGGCTATTGTAAATAATGTGGCGATAAACTTAGGAGTGCATGTATCTTTTCAAATAATGGATTTTATTTTCTTCTGGTAAATTTCTAGGAGTGGAATTATTGGGTCAAATGATATTTCTATTTTTAGTTTTTTGAGGAACCTCCATACTGCTTCCCACAATGGTTGAATTAGTTTACATTCCCACTAGCAGTGTAGGAGGGTTGCCTTTTCTCCACATCCTTGCCAGCATTTGTTGTTCCTAGTCTTTTCGATGCTGACCATCCTAACTGGTGTGAGGTGATACCTCACTATGATGATTTGCATTTATCTCTGATTAGGGATGTGGAGCATCTTTTCATGTGCCTGTTGGCCATCAGTATTTGTTCTTTGGAGAAATGTCCGTTCAGGTCCTCTACTCATTTTTTAATTGGGTTATTTATTTTTTGGGTGTTGAGGTATATGAGTTCTTTATATATTTTGAATATTAACCACTTATTGCATAAGATTTTTATGAATATATTCTCCCATACTGAGGTTGTCTTTTTGTTCTGCTGATGGTGTCCTTTGCCATACAGAAAATTTTAGTTTTATGTAGTACCACTTGTTCAGTTTTGATTTTCTTTCCCTTGCTTGAGGAGATGTGTCCAAGAAAAAATTGCTCATACTTATGTTCGAGCTATTTTTGCCTATGTTTTCTTCTAAGAGTTTATGATTTCATGACTTATATTCAGGTCTTTCATCCATTTCAAGTTTACTTCTGTGTATGGAGTTATACAGTAATCCAGTTTCATTCTCTTACTTGTAGCTGTCCAGTTTTCATAACACCATTTATTGAAGAGATTGTCTTTTCCCCATTGTATATTCATGTCTCCTTTATTGTACATTAATTGACCGTATATGCATGGGTTTATATCTCGGCTTTCTGTTCTATTCCATTGATCTATGGGTTTGTTCTTGTGCTGGTACATAGGTGTTTTTTATGTCGAGTTCCCACGGAGAATTAGCCTATTACAGTAGGAATGTGCCAGGAAGATGGAGGACAAGTCCAGGAAGAATGGTTTCCCTAATTAGGTAGTAGAAGCAGGTGAAGCTGGAGATGAGGTGCAGGATCTCCAGGACCAGGATAGCAATGGGTTGTAAGAAGTTATACAGTATTCTCTTCTGCAGTGAGGCAATGCAGAGTTCCCAGCAGCTTGCCTAAATATTGGAAGAAGTTAAGGCAGTTGCTGGAAGTTCACATCAGCTCAACCTGTTGGGAATTCACCTGAATCCTTTTCACTGTCTGATAGAAAAAGGCATATAAGTAAATCTACAGGAAATAACTGTCCTGGTATTGACTGAGAGATGAAATCCAATTTTCTTAGTTCTTTTGTAAGGAATGTTGGGGCACAGATTAACATATGTCTTCAATCACAATTTTGTAAAAGATATACTTTGTTGGAACTTGAACTTGTTGGAAATTCAAATTTTGGCCTTAATCAGTCTAGGTTTGACCATACCGCCACATAGGAGAGCTCCACATTCTGGTCCTCATGAGCCAGGCTCTGATGGACACCACACACAGGAGACAACTGTACACTGTCTCCTTATTCAGGAATGTTGATTTTTATGACTCATCACCTAGGAGTATTTCCATAAGTGGAAAATTCTCACCTCCTTTTATTTTTGTTGATGTGTCACCAACTTCTGAAGGCCAGTGCAGGAGTTACACAAATACTTCTTCACTCATGTCTTCCATCATTCATCTTACCTAATAAGTATTCATTATAAGAGGTGCCACATCATTCTTAAAAGTTGTGTGGGTTGTTTATTTTTTTATAGTCATATTCATTATTTCTGCCAATGCCAATATAGAAAGTGAAGGAAACTAACACTTATTAACTTCTTTATGAGTCTGATACTGTACTACAAACACCATATTCTAGATCATTTAAAATGCTCAGAGAAGTTCAGTAATGTGTTCACCACATTATGCTTAGAACCAGGATTAAATCCAGGTCTATTTTATATCCAAACATTTATTTCCCATTGTGTATTCCTGCACAGTGGGAAAATTTAAATTATTTCCTTTTACCCTATATCTATTTCAGGCATTTCTTGGCCCAGTGCTTACAACATAAGTGTTTTGTACTCAAATTTATCTTCTCTGTAACTCTGGGCTTAAGGATCATTCACTAGAGTCCTGTATTATCAGATGTAGATAAATTGTAAAGTTCATTGGGTATGTTTGGCAAATAGAATTTATGAGAGGTTTAAGTTCATGCTGGTTAGTGTTTGTCTCAGTAGGTTATGATTTTCCAAGGATGACTCTATGTAAGAGCTCCCATAATACACAAAATATCTAAGGGATTCTGACTCAGGATGGGTGCAGGTGCCTTTCTTGAGACCTTAAGTATATGGTCATCTCAGGGTTGCAAATTTGGATCAGAATTTAAGATAAATTAATGGATATATTAAGTTGTAAAACCTGGAAAGCAGTTCCAGATATTTCCATGCACACACACATATATACCTCCACCTTCCCCCACCATACACATACTTACATAGAAAATTAAGTGCACAAAATCATGTCTAGGAAAATTCAGTCCTTTCAATGGATGAATAAGAAAGAGGGAACTGGTAGAAAAAAACTGCTAGAATATTACTAGAAAAAAATGCATAAAAAGCAACAGACTTGGCAACAGATGACCACTTATAATAAAAATGTTGCTAAAAAGCATATATTAAGGTTGTGACCTAAAGTTTTACTATGCATTGAAAATTTTAATATGGTGATTTCCAACATAATATTGAAGAACAACAGAGTTGAGGGACTGACACTGCCTGATTTCAAGACCCACTGTAAAGCTATAGTAATCAAGACAGTGTGGTATTAGCAGAAATAAATAGACGAATAGATAAATGGAACAGAATAAAGAGCCCAGATACAGACCTCCATAAATATCATCAACTGATTTTTGACAGAGCAGCAAAGACATTGCAGCAGAGCAAAGATGTCTCTTAAACAGATGGTGCTGGAACAATTGGACAGCCTTATGCAGCAAATGAGTCTAGACACAAACCTTACACCTTTCACAAGTATGATTTCAAAATAGATCATAAACCTACATGTAAACCACAAAACTCTAGAATTCTTAGAAGGTAACACAGGAGAAAATCTAATTGACCTTGGATGTAGTGATACCTTTTTAGATATAATACCAAAGGCATGCTCTATGAAAGATATAATTGATTAGCTGGACTTCACTAACATTAAAAACTTCTCAGGGATTCAAGATGGCATCGTGAGAGATGAGACAGAGAACTCCTCCCAAAACCACAAATAGTAAGAAAATATAGTTAATTAATACAATTAACCCTAAAACAGCAACAGGAAAGAAGGCTGAACCAGACTGCATTCAGACTTCATGAACAGAGCAGACCTCACAAAACAGGGGAATGTACGAAAGTCTTGATCCAGTGGGATCAAAGCCCTTCCCCTACCCCTGCTTACCAGCAGGAGAAAGAAAAATGCAGCAGGGAGGGGGTGGAAGCCTGGGACTACTGAACCCTGAGCCCTGGAGATCTGCTTTGCAAGCAGAAACCTACACTGTGTGGTGCTCTGGAGGTTGGGGATCTGGGACAGGCAGAGTACCTGAGAGACTGACATTCTAGCCATTTGTGGTGGATGGGATCCCAATCTGGCTGCTCTGTGACAGAGGAAAGGCAGGCAGTCTGAGAGGATTCCTAGCAGTGAGAGGGCTGCAAAAGGGGCAGGGGTTGGGCGGAGCTTGCTGCATGGGAGAATGGAGAACTGAACAAGGTTGTCTAAGCGCGATATGCCCAGCAGGTTGGGAACTCTGAGGAGCTTTAGGCGCTCCATCCCCCTGGCTCGCTGCTCAGCTCCAAGGCCCCCCACTGTGACACGCAGCCTGCCGAGCCTTCCTCCTGGCCTGAGAGCACTGGTTCGCAAACCAGCAGTCACTGCACTGGCGTCAGGCCACTCAGATGGAGGCCCCGCCTACATCACTAGAGATGCTGAGCACAGAGGCTTACACCTCTGTGCTCGGCCCACTGGCTGTAATACTAGAGACAGGCAACACAGACGGGAATCAGGAAACAGATCTTTACTCCCCCCAAGCACCAGCTATGCTCCCCTACGACCTCCAACCTCACTCTAGGGGTGGAAAAGCTCCAGAAACAGGATCTTCTGGGCACTAGAGGGCACCACACAGAAATATGAAATATGAAATATGAAATATCAAAAGCACCTGGTTCAGACGAAAATCTCACAAACACCAGAAAAAGGGCCAAATGAAACTGAACACACCAATCTTCCTGAAAGAGAGTTCAAAATAAAAATCATAAACATGCTTATGGAGGAACAGAAAAATATTCAAGAATTCAGGAACAAATTTAAGACAGAGATTCAATCATTAAGAAATTCCATATATGAAATGCAACAAACAAAGGGTGGATTTAAGAGCAGATAAGATGTAGTAGAAGAGACGGTAAATGGAATAGAAATTAGAGAAGAGGAATACAAAGTTGAGGCACAGAGAGAAAAAGGATCTCTAAGAATGAAAGAATATTGAGAGAACTGTGTGACCAATCCAAATAGAACAATATTCGCATTATAGGGGTAACAGAAGAAGAAGAGAGAGAAAAAGGGATAGAAAGTGTCATTGAGGAGGTAATTTCTGAAAACTTACCCAATCTGGGGAAGGAGATAGTCTCTTAAGCCATGGAGGTGCACAGATCTCCCAACACAGGGGACCCAAGGAAGACAACATCAAGACATATAATAATAAAAATGGCAAAGATCAAGGATAAAGACAGACATTTAAAAGCAGCTAGAGAGAGAAAAAAGATCACATACAAAGGGAAACCCATCAGGCTGTCATTAGATTTCTCAACAGAAACATTACAGGCCAGAAGAGAGTGGCATGATATATTTAATGCAATGAAGCAGAAGGGCCTTGAATCAAAAATACTCTACCCAGCAAGGTTATCATTTAAATTTTAAGGAGGGATTAAACAATTTTCAGATAATCAAAAGCTGAGAGAATTTACCTCCCACAAACCACCTCTACAGTGCATTTTGGAGGAACTCCTGTAGATGGAAGAATTCCTAAAACTAAATAGATGTCACCCAAGGGATAGACAAAGACTAGAGAATATGATAAATAACATACAGAGAATGCAGGAGGAACAAAAAGAAGAAAAAAATAAAGAATCTTTAGGTTGTGTTTGTAATAGCATATGAAGTGAGTTAAATTAGACTGTTAGATAGTAAGGGAATTACCCTTGAACCTTTGCTAACCACGAATCTAAAGCCTGCAGTGGCATTAAGTACATACCTATCCATAATCACCCTAAATGTAAATGGTCTGAATGCACCAATCAAAAGACATAGAGTCCCTGAATGGATAAAAATACAAGACTCATCTATATGCTGCCTACAAGAGACTCACTTCAAACCCAAAGACATACACAGACTGAAAGAAAAGGGATGGAAAAAGATATTTCCTACAACTAATAGGGAGAAAAAAGCAGGAGTTGAGTACTTGTATCAGACAAAATAGACTTCAAAACAAAGAAAGTTACAAGACACAAAGAACCAGATTACATAATGATAAAAGGGTCAGTCCAGCAAGACGATATAACTCTTATAAATAAATATGCACCCAATACAGGATAACCTATATATGTGAAACAAATACTAACAGAATTAAAGGGGGAAATAGAATGCAATGCATTCATTTCAGGAGACTTCAACACACCACTCACTCCAAAGGACAGATCAATCAGACAGAAAGTAAGAAACAGAGGCACTGAACAATGTACTAGAACAGAAGGACCTAACGGACATTTACAAAACACTCCATCCAAGGAGCAACATCCAATACACATTCTTCTCAAGTGCACATGGAACATCTTCAAGAGTAGATCATATATTAGGCCACAAAAAGAACCTCAGTAAATTCATAAAGATTGAAATTGTACCAACCAGCTTCTCAGATCAGAAAGGTATGAAAGTAGAAAAAATTACTCAAAGAAAATGAAAAAGCCCCAAAACACAGAGGCTTAATAACATGCTCCTAAATAATCAATGAATCAGTGATCAAACAGATAAAAACAGAGATCAAGCAATATATGGAGACAAATGACAACAATAATTCAACACCATAAAATCTGTGGAACACAGCAAAGGCCATGTTAAGAGGGAAATATGTTGCAATACAGGCCTATCTCAGGAAAGAAGAACAATTCCAAATGAACATTCTGAACTCACAATTAATGAAACCAGGAAAAAAAGAACAAATGAGGCCCAAAGTCAGTACAAGGAGGGACATAATAAAGATTAAAGCAGAAATAAATAAAATTGAGAAGAATAAAACAATAGAAAGAATCAATGAAAGCAGGAGCTGGTTCTTTGAGAAAATAAACAAAATAGATAAACCTCTAGCCAGACTTATCAGGAAAAAAAGAGAGCTGACACACATAAGCAGAATTAGAAATGAGAGAGGAAAAATCACTGTGGACACCACAGAAATACAAAGAATTATGAGAGAATACTTTGAAAAATTATATAGCAGCAAACTGTATAACTTAAAAGAAATGGACAACTTTCTAGAAAAATACAACCTTCCAAGGCTGACCAAGAAAGAAATAGAAAATCTCAACAGACCAATTACCAGCAAAGAAACTGAATTGGTAATCAAAAATCTACCTAAGAACAGAACACGTATACCAGATGGTTTCACTGCTGAATTTTATCAAACATTTAGTGAAGAACTAACATGCATCCTCCTTAAAGTTTTCAAAAAATTAGAAGAGTAGGGACTACACCCAAACTCATTCTACAAGGCCAACATCACACTAATACCAAAACCAGGCAAAGACACCACAAAAAAAAGAGAATTACCGACCAATATCCCTGATGAACGTAGATGCAAAAATATTCAACAAAACCTAAGCAAACTGAATTCAAAAATACATCAAAGAGATCATGGATCATGATCAAGTGGGATTCATCCCAGGGATGCAAGGATGGTACAACATTCGAAAATCCATCAACATCATCCACTACTTCAACAAAAAGGACAAAACCACATGATCATCTCCATAGATGCTGAAAAAGCATTCAACAAAATTCAACATCCATTCATGATAAAAATTCCCAACAAAATGGGTACAGAGGGCAAGTACCTCAACATAACAAAGGCCATATATGACAAACCCACAGCCAACATTATACTTAACAGCAAGAAGCTGAAAGCTTTTCCTTTAAGATCAGGAACAAGACAAGGATGCCCGCTCTCCCCTCTTTTACTCAACATAGTACTGGAGGTCCTAGCCATGGCAATAAGACATAACAAAGAAATAAAAGGCATCCAGATTGGCAAGAAAGAAGTCAAACTGTCCCTGTTTGTAGATGACATGATATATGTACATAAAAAAAACCCTAAAAAATATACTCCAAAACTACTAGATCTAATATCTGAATTCAGTAAAGTTGCGGGATACAATAATAATATGCAGAAATTTGTTGCATTCCTATACACTAATGATGAACTAGCCGAAAGAGAAATCAGGAAAACAATTCCATTCACAATTGCATCAAAAAGAATAAAATACCTAGGAATAATCCTAACCAAGGATGTGAAAGACCTATACTCTGCAAAATACAAGATACTCATGAGAGAAATTAAAGAAGAAACCAACAAATGGAAACACATCCCGTGCTCATGGATAGAAAGAATTGATATTGTCAAAATGGCCATCCTGCCTAAAGCAATCTACAGATTCAATGCAATCCCTATCAAATTACCAACAGCATTCTTCATTGAACTAGAGTAAATAGTTCTAAAATTCATATGGAACCACAAAAGACCCCAAATAGCCAAAACAATCCTGAGAAGGAAGAATAAAGCAGGAGGAATTAAGATCTCTGACTTCAAGCTCTACTACAAAGCCACAGTAATCAAGACAATTTGGTACTGGCACAAGAACAGGAAAACAGACCAATGGAACAGACTAGAGAGCCCAGATATAAACCCAACCATATATGGTCATTTAATATACGATAAAGGAGCCAGTATAAACAATGGGGAAATGACAGCCTCTTCGACAGCTGTTGTGCCAGAGTCCAGCTCCAGCTAGTCCAGGCGTCCCTGAAGGATGGACATCGTCAGTGGCTGAGTAAAATGAATGAGGACACAGACACTAGCAAAAGCTAAGCCTGGCCTTTAATTAAAATTGTTTATATACTCTTTGATTACATAAAGTACAGTTATTAATCATTAAATTGATGCATAGGAGGGTTACATGAGTTTAGAAAATGAGATTAAATCATTTTGACATGTGTTAGCAGTCTACTAGTTTCTAAGTAAACTTTGTTCCTATTTACTACAATTAGAAAATCTTACAAAGGTTAGGTAGGTGCCAGATTCTTGGGTTTTTTTACAGATGACTATTTAAAGTATACTATTCTATTGTATTTATGTAGGGTTCTTATTGTTTCAAAGCTATACTCCCATTCTTCATCTCTGGTAGGAAAGAAGCAGCCTGTCTCCAAAAGGACATGATGACCTTTTGGCAGGCAGGGATAAATTTCATGGTGTGTGCCTCGGACCCATTTTCAGTTAAGACTTACAATGGAGATTTTTCTGATATGAAGTTAGGCAATGCCCTGTTCTTATTATTTTTATAATTTATCAAGCTGTTCTCTGGTGGGTTAGCCAGAGGGAACCACCTGTTCTTTGAACCCACTTATTTTCACATTCATCAAATATGCCATCTGGAGGCCACATAGGGGTGGGGAGGGGGAACTGGAACCCACTCAAACAATCTCCATTTATTATAACTCAATACTTGTTTCCAATATCTTCCTCGCATCACCTTCCCATTATTCTTTAATAAAATGTTAAAGTAGTAGGTAAAAGTAATAAAAATTACAGTTTCTAATAGAAAGCTGTTTAAATCTTGATATAAGATAAAGATGGAAACTAGAGTTTAATGCAGTAAGAAAGCAAGTTTAGACTGTGAGATTCATGCATATAAACTGGGTATAGATCCGAGCGAGACAAGGGCAACAAAACAGCCATGGTCGCAGATTTCTCTCAGACCTGGGGGGCTGAGGTCCTGAGCCTCACCTCTGTTGGCCCCCTATTGCTCACCTGATGGCCCTCCTTTGACTGTGCCTGTCTTCGGTTGTTCCTCCATTGAGGAATCTTACCCGTCTCTGGCTAACCAGCCATCTTCCAGGGCCATACAGGGAGATGTACAGTTGGTTAGTGGCAGGTAAACAATGTTATTTGTTTCTTACTTCTATGCAGATTTAAGCCCTGTGGTTTTTATGCCCAGCAGTTATCTCGAGTTATCTTTACCACCTGGAAGAATTAGGCGGGTCTTGCCCCTGGCATTTCCCTCAGGGTATATTAAATTTGGTTTTCCAATTTAGGTGAAAGTGACCAATAACAACATTTCCAAACACCATAATAATGAGAGATAATGGGGATGTTCCTTTCAGAAGTCCGCATTGGGGTTCCTTCTTACCGGGCATCTGGGCAGTACCATCAGACGGACAGTTCAGACTGGCTCCCAACACTGGTGTTGGCAAAACTGGACAGCTACATGTAAGAGAATGAAACTGGATCATTTTCTAACCCCATATACAAAAGTAAACTCAAAATGGATCAAAGACCTGAATGTAAGTCATGAAACCATAAAACTCTTAGAGTGAAATCATTTGGTACTTGTCTTTCTCTTATTTCACTGAGCATAATACCCTCTAGCTCCATCCATGTTGTTGCAAATGGTAGGATTTGTTTTCCTCTTATGGAGTGAATAATACTCCATTGTGTATATATATCCCATCTTCTTTCTCCATTCATCTACTGATGGACACTTAGGTTGCTTCCATTTCTTGGCTATTGTAAATACTGCTGTAATAAACATAGGGATGCATATATATTTTTCAAACTAGGCTGCTGCATTCTTAGGGTAAATTCCTAGGAGTGGAATTCCTAGGTCAAATGGTATTTCTATTTTGAGTTTTCTGAGGAACCTCCAGACTGCTTTCCACAATGGTTGTACTAATTTACATTCCCACCAGCAGTGTAGGAGGGTTCCCCTTTCTCCACATCCTCGCCAACATTTGTTGTTGTTTGTCTTTTGGATGGCAGCCATCCTAACTGGTGTGAGGTGATATGTCATTGTGGTTTTAGTTTGTATTTCTCTGATGACTAATGATGTGGAGCATCTTTTCGTGTGTCTGTTCGCCATCTGAATTGCTTCTTTGGAGAAGTGTCTGTTCAGCTCCTCTGCCCATTTTTTAATTGGATTATTTCCTTTTTGTTTGTTAAGGTGCATAAGCTATTTATATAATTTGGATGTCAACCCCTTGTCAGATATGTCATTTATGAATATATTCTCCCATGCTGTGGGAAGTCTTTTTGTTCTACTGATGGTATCCCTTGCTGTACAGAAGCTTTTTAGTTTGATATAGTCCCATTCGTTCATTTTCGCTTTTGTTTCCCTTGCCTGGGGAGACATGTTCATGAAGAAGTTGCTTATGCTTATATCCAAGAGATTTTTGCCTATATAGTTTTCTAAGAGTTTATGGTTTCATGACTTACATTCATGTCTTTGATCCATTTTGAGTTTACTTTGGTGTATGGGGTTAGACAGTAATCCAGTTTCATTCTCTTACATGTACCTGTCCAGTTTTGCCAACACCAGCTGTTGAAGAGGCTGTTATTTCCCCATTGCATATCCATTGCTCCTTTATCGTATATTAATTGACCATATATGCTTGGGTTTATATTTGTGCCCCCTATTCTGTTCCACTGGTCTATGGGTCTGTTCTTGTGCTAGTACCAAATTGTCTTGATTACTGTAGCTTTGTAGTAGAGCTTGAAGTCAGGGAGTGTAATCCCCCCTGCTTTATTCTTCCTTCTCAGGATTGCTTGGCTATTCGGGGTCTTTTGTGGTTCCATATGAATTTTAGAACTATTTGCCCTAGTTCACTGAAGAATGCTGTTGGTATTTGGTAGGGATTGCATTGAATCTGTAGATTGCTTTAGGCAGGATGGCCATTTTGACAATATTAATTCTTCCTAGCCAAGAGCATGAGATGAATTCCCATTTATTTGTGTCCTCTTTAATTTCTGTTAAGAGTGTCTTGTAGTTTTAAGGGTGTAGGTATTCCACATCCTTGGTTATATTTATTCCTAGGTATTTTATTCTTTTTGATGCAATTGTGAATGAAATTGTTCTCCTGATTTCTTGTTCTGCTAGATCATCGTTAGTGTATAGGAATGCAACAGATTTCTGTGTATTAATTTTGTATCCTGCAATTTTGCTAAATTCAGATATTAGATCTAATAGTTTTGGAGTGGATTCTTTAGGGTTTTTTATGTACAGTATCATGTCATCTGCAAACAAGGACAGTTTGAAATCTTCCTTGCCGATCTGGATGCCTTTGATATCTGTCTTATATCTGATTGCCATGGCTAGGACCTCCAGTACTATGCTGAATAAAAGTGGGGAGAGTGGGTATCCTTGTCTTGTTCCCAATCTTAAAGGAAAAGCTTTCAGCTTCTCACTGTTAAGTATAATGTTGGCTCTCGGTTTGTCATTTATGGCCTTTGTTATGTTGAAGTACTAGTCCTCTATACCCATTTTATTGAGAGTTTTTACCATGAGTGGATGTTGAATTTTGTCAAATGCTTTTTCAGCGTCTATGGAGATGATCATGTGGTTTTTTCCTTCTTTTTGTTCATGTAGTAGATGATGTTGATGTATTTTCGAATGTTGTACCATCCTTGCATCCCTGGGATGAATCCCAGTTGATCATTATGGATCATCTTTTCGATGTATTTTTGAATTCAGTTTGCTAATATTTTGTTGAGTATTTTTGCATCTATGTTCATCAGGGGTATTTGTGTGTAATTTTCTATTTTTTCTGGTGTCTTTGCCTGTTTTTGGTATTAGAGTGATGCTGGTCTCATAGAATGAGTTTGGGAGTGTGCCTTCCTCTTCTACTTTTTGGAAAACTTTAATGAGGATGGGTATTAGTTCTTCACTAAATGTTTGATAAAATTCAGCAGTGAAACCATCTGGCCCAGGAGTTTTGTTTTTAGGTAGTTTTTTGATTACCAATTCCTATTCAGATTTTCTGTTTCTTCCTGGGTCAGCCTTGGAAGGTTGTATTTTTCTAGAAAGTCATCCATTTCTTCTAGGTTATCCAGTTTGTAAGCATATAATTTTTCAAAGTATTCTCTCATAATTATTTGTATTTCTGTGGTATCCGTTGTGATTTAAACTTTCTCATTTATGATTCTATTTATGTGTGTCGACTCTCTTTTTTTCTTGATTAGTCCAGCTAGGGGTTTATCTATTTTATTTTCTCGAAGAACCAGCTCCTGCTTTAATTAATTCTTTCTATTGTTTTATTCTTCTCAATTTTATTTATTTATGCTTTAATCTTTATTATGTCCTTCTTTCTGTTGTCTTTGGGCTTAATCTGTTCTTCCTTTTCTAGTTTCATTAATTGTGAGTTTAGACTGTTCATTTGGGATTGTTCTTCTTTCCTGAGGTAGGCCTGTATTGCAATATATTTCCCTCTTAGCATGGCCTTCGCTGCATCCCACAGATTTTGTAGTGTTGAATTATTGTTGTCATTTATGTCCATATATTGCTTGATCTCTGTTTTTATTTGGTCATTGATCCATTGATTATTTAGGAGCATGTTATTAAGCCTCCATGTGTTCGTGGGCTTTTTTGGTTTCTTTGTGTAATTTATTTCTAATTTTATACCTTTGTTATCTGAGAAGCTTTTTGGTACAATTTCAATCTTTTTAAATTTACTTAGGTTCTTTTTGTGGCCTAATATATGATCTATTCTTGAAAATGTTCCATGTGCACTTGAGAAGAATGTGTATCCTATTGATTTTGGATGGAGTGTTCTGTAGATGTTTGTTAGGTCCATATGTTCTAATGTGTTGTTCAATGCTTCTGTCTCTTTACTTATTTTCTGTCTGGTTGATCTGTCCTTTGGAGTGAGTGGTGTGTTGAAGTCTCCTAGAATGAATGCATTACTTTCTATTTCCCACTTTAATTCTGTTAGTATTTATTGCACATAAGTCAGTGCTTCTGTTTTGGGTTCATAGATATTTGTAATAGTTATATCGTCTTGTTGGACTGACCCCTTTATCATTATGTAATGTCCTTCTTTGTCTGTTGTGACTTTCTTTCTTTTGAAGTCTATTTTGTCTTATGCAAGTACTGCAACTCCTGCTTTTGTCTCACTATTAGTTGCATGAAATATCTTTTTCCATCCCTTTACTTTCAGTCTGTGTATATCTTTGGGTTTGAAGTGAGTCTGTTGTAGGCAACATATAGATGTGTCTTTTTTTTATGCATTCAGTAACTCTGTGTCTTTTGATTGGTGCATTCAGACCATTTACATTTAGGGTGATTATAGATAGGTATGTACTTAATGCCATTGCTGGCTTTAGATTTGTGGTTACCAAAGGTTCAAGGGCAATTCCCTTACTATCTAACCGTCTAATTTAACTTATTTTGTATACTATTACAAACTCAACTTAAAGGTTTTTTTTCCCTCCTCCACCATTCTTTGTATGTTAACTCTTTGTCTTCCCTTGAGTGACATCTGTTTATCCTTAGGAATACTTCAATCTATAGAAGTCCCTCCAAAATGCCCTGTAGAGGTGGTTTGTGGGAGGTAAATTCTCTCAGGTTTTGATTATCTGAAAATTGTTTAATCCCTCCTTCAAATTTAAATGATAACCTTGCTGGGTAGAGTATTCTTGGTTCAAAGCCCTTCTGCTTCATTGAATTAAATATATCATGCTACTCTCTTCTAGCTCTGTAAGGTTTCTGTTGAGAAGTCTGATGGTAGCCTGATGCGTTTTCCTTTGTATGTGATCTATTTTCTACTCTCTAGCTGATTTTAAAAGTCTGTCTTTATTCTTGATCTTTGCCATTTTTATTATTATATGTCTTGATGTTGTCTTCCTTGGGTCCCTTGTGTTGGGATATCTGTGCACCTCCATGGCCTGAGAGACTATATCTTCACCCAGATTGGGGAAGTTTTCAGCAATTACCCCCTCAATGACACTTTCTATCCCTTTTTCTCTCTCTTCTTCTTCTGGTACCCCTATAATGCGCATTTTGTTCCTTTTGGATTGGTCACACAGTTCTCTCAATATTCTTTCATTCTTAGAGATCCTTTTTTCTCTCTGTGCCTCAGCTTCTTTGTATTCCTCTTCTCTAATTTCTATTCCATTTACTATCTCTTCTATTACATCTAATCTACTTTTAAATTCCTCCATTGTATGTTGCATTTCAGATATGGTATTTCTTAGTGATTGACCTCCATCTTAAAATCGTTCCTGAGGTCTTGAATATTTTTTCTGTACCTCCACAAGCTTGTTTATAGTTTTTATTGTGAACTTTTTCTCTAAGATTTTTGTTTGGTTTCATTTGACCTTCTTTCTGGGTTTTTTGAGATTTTGGTCTGAACCATGTTCTTTTTATGTTTCATATCTTTTTGTGGTGCTCACTAGTGCGCAGAAATTCTAGTCTCTGGAGCTGCTGAGCCCCTAGAGTGAGGTTGGGGGTCGTAGGTGAGCGGAGATGGTGTCTGGGTAGAGGAAAGATCTGTTTCCTGCCTCCGATCTGCGGTGCCTGTCTCCAGTGTCAGAGGCAGTGGGCCAAGTGCACACAGGTAATCTGTGCTTTGCATCTCTAGCTCTTGTAGGTGGTGCCTCCCTCTGGATGGCCTGACACCTGCGCAGTGACTGTGTGTTTGTGAGCAGGTGCCTGCAGGCCAGTAGGAAGGCTAGGCAGGCTGTGTGTCACAGTGGGCGTCCTCAGAGATGAGTAGGCAGCCAGGGGAATGGAGCACCTGAAGCTCCTCAAATTTCCCAACCTGCTCGGCAGAGCATACCCAGGCAACCTTGTCCAGCTCTCCCTTCTCCTGCACAGCAAGCTCTGTGCAATCCCTGCCCCTTCAGCAGCCTTCTTCCTGCTAGGAAGCCTCTCAGACTCCCTGCCTTTCCTCTGGCACAGAGCTGCCAGGTGTGGATACCCTCCTCCACCAATGGCCAGAATGTCAATTTCGCAAGCACCCCACCTGTCTGAGCTCCCCAACGCCCAGGGGACCACACAATATAGGATTCTTCTCACAAAGCAGTTGTCCAGGCCTAAGTGTCCAGGCGTCCCAGGCTTTCACCCCCTCCCACGCTCCATTTCTCTTTGTCCCGCTGGTGAGCTGGGGTGGGGGAAGGGCTTGGGTTCTGCCGGATTAAGGCTTTCGTACGTTACCCTGTTTCTTGAGGTCTGCTCTGTTCATGAAGTCTGTATGCAGTCTGGTTCACCTTCTTTCTTGTTGCTGTCTGAAGGTTAGTTGTATTTATTAACTATATTTTTGTACTGTTTTGGGTTTTGGGAGGAGCTCTCCATCTCACCTCTCACACCACCATCTTGAATCTCTGAAAAGATACTTTTAAGGTAATTTGTGACATTGCTCTTCCCTGTACTCACTTATGGGAAAATTTAATATTACTGAATGGAATGGTGGTTAAGTTGGAGGCTATAAACTTAAACAAAATGATAAATATTATAATGTCTGTTGACTTTGGGAGGCTAGCACATACTTGAGTGATTGTAGAACCAGAGTGTCTTTTGCTTATCTCTGAATGCTTCTGAAGAGTCAAGAAAGCACCATCCTTAAGCAAGCAATGGGAGTCCTGCCATGGGCTGATAAAGTCCTCTCTCTCTCAAGCCTCTCCCACCACTTAAACTGGTTTGACTATTCCTGGCTCTTTGAGCAAAATTTTATTACAACATACATCATTGATACAATATATTTAGCAGTCCCACTTCTGAGAAGTTGATGAAAGTGATAGGACATTTCTCCAGGAAAGCACATGTCACATTTTGCCTGTAATTGCACAGAGCTCCTGAAGCTCATCTAAAGAGATTTTTGGTTTACAGTCCCTAGGTTAAAGAATTTTAAAAACTCTTGGCTTAAATTCTTTGGACTTAGTTCAGAGACTCCACTGTTGATCTTGCTGGTCAGACCTATGGGTGGTACTAAATACTGTGATGGAAGAAGGCTGCTCAAACAATAGTCATAGTCCATCTAAGCCATCTCTTTTACTTATTCTGAAGTACAAGAGTGGCAGTTCTCCATGTCCAGTCCCCCCCAATGTTCACATCAGAAATATCTGAGTTCCTGTTAAAAATGGAGGTTTGTTTGTTTGATTTTAAACCACACACTAGACTGGAAGAGTCAGAAATACCTTCTGCATCAGGACTGGGTCCCTGCTTCTCTAAACTCTTTGTAAAGTAGCAAAAACTAAATAGCCCAGTCTTATTTCTACTGCCCCCTTACAGTGAAACAATTGAGTGCTACAGCATTAGGTTTCCAAGGGGAATAATTAATCATTATGAATCCAAAATTAAAAAAAAAATTTAAATAACTAACATTAGAGAACACTTAACCACGTGTCAAACCTGCAGGTAGACACTATCACAGAGGGAAATTTTATGTTTATTGCAGCTAGTTATCACATCCTAAAAATAGGTAGGAAGATGTTCCTGGGCCACTAGCTCCTCTTTTCCATGCAGCTCAGCATGATGTTGATGCTGCAGTGAGTGGCCCCGGGATGTTTGACCAGTAGGCACACACCGCATTGCAATTAAAGGTTCATTTTCCAATGTGGCAGGTAGACAGAACCAAGCCCTTATTCCACCTTTTAGCCAGAGGTTAGAAGATGCTTTATGAATGAGCACTGCCTACATAGTTTTCTCTGCAGACACTGTGGTTCAGTGAGAACAGAGAGCACTTTTGCTTGGCAGATTTTCACTATTATGCTCTTCCAATAGGTAATCTAATAGGTACCCAAGGTGAATGTACATCAAACTTTACAGATTAAAGTCATCACTTTCATTGTATCAATAAAGACTAATACAAGTCTTCAACTCAAATTTGAACCAATTCCTCGGATTACTTCATGTAAATCTGGGTGCGTCTCTTTCTGTACTGCTGACTAATGCTGTAGATATTTCTCTTTGCAATTTTCTTTATGTTTGTGTGAAGTGAAATCTTGGACATATATAGGATCATGCTCAACATATATAATTTGGTGCTGTGCACCCTGCAGGACCAATGCAGTAGAGCCTCATATACTCCCAATTTGTTATTGCTCTTCTGTAGAATTCACCATGTATTTCGCAGTAGAATGCACAGTATAAAATGCCCTTATTTATACATCTTTTAAAGTATAAAAATAACTTGAAAATTCTATGAATTTGAAGGCTTAGTGAATAAATGTATTTTTGGTATTGCTCCAACAAAGGTTTTAAATACTTGGAAATACAGATTTTTATTTATGTTTAATTTCAGGTTTAATTATAAAAAGCCACTGTTAATGTGAAAAATCAAATATACCGTTAACTCTGTCATCTTAACACACTAGTTAAAATTTCTCCATATTTCTGTTTTGTGAATACATACATTATAAAAGAAATACTGGGAAACACTTTCCTTCTTATACGTATTTGTTTTTACATTCAAATTGGTCATTCTTTAAATGATCTAGATTGTAACAATATTTGGCTAATCCCATATCATTAAGTTAGTTTTTTGTCTGTGTAAATAACTCACTTATTTGAATGTCTACTCTATGCTAAGTTCTAAAACAAGGTGGTGAGCAAGTGGTCCCAGAATAAGAACTGTTTGTATTTCGAAGAAAAGGTAGGCATTAATTAGGTAGTTATACTTAAATACAGTGTTGCAGAAGAGAAAGTGGAGGGTGTTAGGAAAAATAGACTACAGATATATATGTATGTCTGAATAACTTCTAAACTATTTGTGGTTTACATTTTTAAACAATTTATGAGAATGATGTGCCTAGTTACCAAAATCCTCAATAGGTTTTAGGCAATTTTTAAAATGTCTAACTTGGCAGCTAAAATGTATTATTTCTTTTTAAATTAGCATTTTGTATAATTCTTCATTTGAAGTGTATTTATGTATCATATGATTCTGGGTTTTAAAACTTGTCAAAAAGACTTACTCATCCTTTGTCCATTAAGAATGAAATAGTGTCCTTAAGAAAATACAGTTACTTTGAGATATATCTGGGGTTTCCCTTTATCTATTTCCTGTTCTTTTTAACTATTTCTCTAATGTTAGGCTTCATGGTTGTTACATCAATGTTTTGCAGTTTTATATTATCATATATGTATTTTGCGTTTACTTTATAATTTCTTCCACTGCTTCACTGTTTATACTGTACATTTTCCAAGGTATTTTTTTTCTTCTTGACCTTGAGAGTTCTCTAGCTCTATCCAAAATGCCACTGATATCACAGCAGACCTTTTTTCATTTTCTATACATAAACCATGGTTACTGATGTTCACTCAAGCACTGTGTGAAAAAGCAAAACGAGAGTAGAAAATACAACCTAAAAACTCTGCCCTGATAAAAATAAACTATGCTAAAATCTTTGTAGATCTTTCCACTTGATAAAGAGAGTGATTCATGTTGTCAGTTTTGTAAATATCTGCATTCAGTAGCGGAGAACTTTCCTCAAATTAAAAGTGACCTTCACCATGTACACTTACATTTATGTTGTTCTTTTACAAAAAATGATTAATCAATTCATAGATTAGTAATAAACCAAGAAACAAATCACTTGTGCTTGAGAAATTTCACATGTATGATAGCTTGTAGACTTTTTCTTACTATTTTAAAAACACTTCTTTCTGACCACGTTTTAATGTTATGAAAGCAGTCCATAAAACCTTTTTGTAATTATATATGACATACATGTATAATTAAATTATGCATTCACGAATAATCTGATAAAGATGGATAGGGTACTAGAATTTAATGTCTGGAGGCCAGGCTATGCCATCATCATTACAGTTTCCCAGTTACAGATCTTTGATGAGAAGCATCATGTGGTTGTCATTTTAAATCTGTGTTGAAGATTTTCAACTGAGCTCTCTGAAATTTCAGGAGTAATATGGCTGAGGCCAGAGACTGTAATGCAATACTATTCTTTCCGAAAGGATACCGTAGTTCTTCAAAACAAAAATCCATTCTTCCTGGACATATACAGGTGAAGATAAGTACAGAGTCTGACTCAGAGGAATATCAATATAGTTTAATAACTAACACATGTACTCATCCAAGGTCGCCTTCAGTACCAGATGTTTCTTCTTGGTGACCAAATTGTGGAGAGGTCAAGAGAAGAAATGAGATGGCTGGGAACAGCCCCTCATATGGAGCTATCTCAATATTTTAACGACTGGTTTTGCTGTACCTGGACACACAGGTGAATACATTCACCTTGGTCTGATCAATGCTTAAGTTAGGCTATTCTATCCTAAAGGTTTATCATGACAGGAAGTCAGGAATAGTTACTTTCTGATTTTAACATAATTCTCTTACACTGACATAAACCCTAAAAGCAATGCATCTGAGAAACTGGATTCTGCAGCGGGGAATTCTCTTATCCTCAAGGCAAGTCTTAAATTGTAACCCTGACAAATCTTTCACAGTGAAAGTGGTGGGGAAAATTTAATTGGGTGGAACAGTTACCATACCCTTATTTTATTTTATTATTATTTTGTATTTTTTGTTGAAGTATAGTTTATATACAATATTGTATTAGTTTCAAGTATATAACAGTGACTGAACACTTAATTATTAAATCCTCACTCCAAGTACTGCGGTTACTATCTGTCAACATAGAAAGATATTACAGAACCATTAATTATATTTCCCATGCTGCACTTTCATCCCCTGGACCAACTTATACTGTAATTGTGATTTTGTGCCTCTTTAACCCCCAACACATCCCACCTACCCAACCCAAATGTTCCCCCATTCACTTCTCAGTGTTCGTGAATCTACTATTTTGTTCATTTTGTTTTCGTTGTAGATTCTACAAATAAGTGAAATCATATGGTATTTGTCTTTCTGTGCCTGGTTTATTTCACTTAGCATAATACCCTCTAAGTCTATCCATGTAGTTGCAGAATGGCAGGGTTTCTTTCTTTTTCATAGTTGAATAATATTCCATTGTGCATATGTACCACATCTTCTTTATCCATTCATCTATTGATGGACACTTTGGTTGCTTCCTTATCTTGGCTATTCTAAAAATGTGGCAGTAAACAGAAGGGTGCATATGTCTTTTCGAATCAGGCATTTTATTTTTCTTCAGGTAAATTCCTAGACATGGAGTAATTGGGTCTTATGGCATTTCTATTTTTAGTTTTCTGAGGAACCTCCATACTGCCTTCCATACTGGCTACACCCATTCCCACCAACAGTGTAGGAAGGTTATCATTTGTCCACATCCTTGCCAACACTTTTTATTTCTTGTCTTTGCATAGTGACCATTCTGACTGGTATGAGGTGATATCTCTGTGGTTTTGATTTGCATTTCCCTGATGGTTAGCAATGTGGAGCATCTTTTCATGTGCCTGTTGGCCATCTGTATTTCTACTTTGGAAAAATGTCTGTTCAGGTACTCTGCCCATTTTTGGATTGGGTTATTTGTATTTTTGGTGTTGGTTCATATGAGTTCTTTATATATTTTATATGTTAACTCCTTATTGTATAGTTTACAAATATATTCTCCCATACTGCAGTTTGCCTTTTTTGTTCTGCTAATGATGTCCTTTGCTGTACAGATGCTTTTTAGTTTGATGTAGTCCCACTTGTTAATTTTTTATTTTGTTTCCCTTGCCTGAACAGTTATGTCCAGGAAAATATTGTCCATGCTTATGTTGAGATTTTTGTCTATGTTTTCTACTAAGAGTTTTATGGTCTCATGACTTACATTCAGTTCTTTGATTCATTTCAAGTTTACTTTTGTTCATGGAGTTAGAAAATAATCCCGCTTTATACTCTTACATGTAGCTGCCCAGTTTCCCCAATACCAGTTGGTGAAGAGGCTGTCTTTTCCCCACTGTACATTCATGGCTCCTTTATCATATGTTTATCATACATTAATGTGTGGGTTTATATCTCAGTTCTCTACTCTGTTCCATTGATCAGTGGGCCTGTTCTTGTGCCAGTACCAAACAATTTTGATACTATTGCTTTGTAGTAGAACTTGAAGTCAGGGAGAATAATCCCTAGCTTTGTTCTTCTTTCTCAGGATTTCTTTGGCTATTTGGGGTCTTTTGTGGTTCCATATGAATTTTAGAACTATTTGTTCTAGTTCATTGAAATGTTGTGTTGGTATTTTGATAGGGATTGCATTGAAACTAGATTGCTTTGGGCAGGATGTCCTTTTTGACAATATTCTTCCTATACATGAGCATGGGATATATTTCCATTTATTGGTGTCTTTTTTAGTTTCTCTCATGCGTGTCTTGTAGTTTTCAGGGTATAGGTCTTTCACCTCCTTTGATAGGTTTATTCCTAGGTATTTCATTCTTTTTTGATGCAATTGTACATGGAGTTGTTTTCCTGATTTCTCTTTTTGCTTGTTCATTGTTAGTATATAGGAATGCAGCAGATTTCTGTGTATTAATTTTGTATCCTGTAACTTTTCTGAATTCAGTTATTAGTTCTAATAGTTTTTGGTGGAGTCTTTAGGGTTTTCTGTGGGTAATTTCATGTCCTCTGCAAATAGTGACAGTATAACTTATTCTTTACCTATTTGGATGCCTTTTATCTCTTTATCTTGTCAGATTGACATGGCTAGGACCTCCAATAGTATGTTAAATAAAAGTGGGAGAGTAGACATCCTTGTCTGGTTCCTGATCTTAGAGAAAAAGCTTTCAGGTTTCACCACTTAGTATGATTTTAGCTGTCAGTTTGTGATATATAATCTTTACTATGTTGAGGTACATACCCTCCATACATATTTTGTTGAGTTTTATCATAAATAGATGTTGAATTTTTGTCACATGCTTTTTCAGCATCTATTGAAATGATAATGTGGTTTTTATCCTTTTCTGGTGCATGTGTATCATGTTGATTGTTTTATGAATATTGTACCATCCTTGCATACATGGAATAAATACCACTTGATCGTGATGGATGATCCTTTTGAAATATTTTTGAATTCTGTTTGCTAATACTTTGGGATTTTTTCATCTATTTTCTTCTGGTATATTCGTCTAAAATTTTCTTTTTTTGTTGTGTCTTTGTCCAGTTTTGGTATTAGAGTCCTGCTGACCTTATAAAATGAGTTTGGAAGTATACCTTCTTGTTCTACTTTTTGGAATACTTTAAGTATGGGTATTAACTCTTCTTTTAAATGTTTGGTAGAATTCAGATGTGAAGCCATCTGGGTCTGGGTTGTTGTTTGTTGGGAGTATTTTGATTACCAGTTCAATTTTACTGGTAATTGATCTGTTCATATTTTCTGTTTCTTCCTGGGTTAATCTTGAAAGGTTGTGTTTTTCTAGTAATTTGTCCATTTCTGCTTGGTTGTCCAATTTATTGGCATATAATTTTTCTTAGAATTCTCTAATGATTCTCCATATATATGTGCTGTCAGTTGTAACTTTTTTGTTTCTGATTTTGTTTGTGTATGCTCTTTTGATAAGTGTGGCTAGGGGTTTGTCTATTTTGTTTATCTTCATAAAGAACCAGCTCTTGGTTTCACTGATTTTTTTCTATTGTCTTATTCTTCTCTATCATATTTATTTCTGCTCTGATCTTTATTATGTCCCTCCTTCTACTAACGTTGTGTTTCATTTGTTCTTCTTTTTCTATTTCCATTAGTTGTGTGTTTGTCTGTTTATCTGGAATGTTCTTGTTCCCTGAGGTAAGCCTGTACTTCCTTCTTAGGACCACTTTTGTGACATCCCACATATTTTGAACTGTTGTATTTTTTAAAATTTGTCTCCGTGTATTGTTTCTTATCCTCTTTGTTTTTTCCATTGATACATGGATTATTTAGAAGCATATTGTTTATTCTCCATGTTTTTGTGGGGTTGTTTTCTTTGTGTAATTTATTTCTAGTTTCATACCATTGTGATCTGAAAAGATGCTTGATACAATTTTAAATCTTTTTGAATTTATTGAGGCTCTTTTTGTGTCCTAAAATGTGATCTATTCTGGAGAATGCTCCATGTACACTTGAGAAAAATGTGTATCCTACTGTTTTGAGTGGAACATTCTGTATATATCTGTTAAGTCCCTCCTATTCAATGTGTTATTGAAAACCTGTGTTTCCTTAATTATTTTCTGTCTAATGCTCTGTCCATTGATATTAATGAGGTGTTAAAATTCTGTTGCTGTTTGCTTCCCCCTTTAGGTCTGTTAGTAAGTGTTTTACATATTTAGGTGCTTCTCTGTTGGGTGTACCCTACTCTTTACTGACTCACTCATTAGATCTCCCTGCCCAAGTCATAGTTCGTGGTTTATATTATATACTGAGAATTGAAGATCATGTATTCCTAGTCCATGCCTGTCAGTCTTTGGAGCCATCCTGAGATTAGGTTTCATCAAAACCATTGGATTTTCTGCTGTATGATCTGCCAATATATTCTTGTATTACAGGTGATTTCTATATAATATTCAGACCTACCCTGTAGAATGTAGTGTAAAGAGTTATATCTCCATCTGGAAATATCTCAAATCCTAAACTGACTCACTCTAGACCTCCTTTTTTGTGGAGTAGTTGCCTTAGAGATCTTTAATCCTAGTCTAGAGTAGAAAAATGAGGTCAAAACTGGAGGGAGATTCAGATAGCTACTTTTAGTGAGTAGCTTTCTCTATTAGCATAGTGTTTCTATTTTGGTTTTTTTTGTGTGTTTGGTGATTAAGTTAAAGAAATGTCTCAGAAATTCCTGTGGATCAGAAAGACAGGGGATGGGAAAAGAGTTGTCCTATAAAATTATTAATATATTTTTTAATAGTGTTCCTTTTAATTTTTCTTGTGTCTGTCTTTCTTTTAAATTATACCACAATACCTGTTGTAATTTTTACTCATCCAAACAATAGAAGTACAATGGTCCTACTATTAAGAAACTATCCAAGGACATATAGGCTTCAATAAAGAATATAAAATCCTTCTCCCTTTTCTAATTTTCATGAACATTCATTTTAAATGCTAATTTTATTTTCCCATTTTATGTTGATGTTTATATATATTCCTAGATATTTTATAGCATTTATTGGACATCTCAGCATACTTAATAATGAGCTATTTGAGGAGGTACAAGAGAAGTGAATAATGCCAATTATACCATAATGTCAATTAGGATATAATTTGACAATAAAAAATTGCAGTTGACAACATTATTCTGTATAAGATGTCGTGAGAGCTGATATATTAATAAGTCCTAAGTTAAAGATAATTAAAATTCAACATGAGATTTTTTTTGGCCTGCTGGGAAATAGAGAAATGATATCTCTCTATTTTGTGATTCTTAACCACACCCACTGACATTTATCAATATATAAGTATTATTGTGGACAACTCAGATATCCATTTTCTTATATAATATTCATACTTCAGTGAGATTGGTAATATTAGCTCTGTTTAATGGCTAAGGAAATGGAGCACTAAAGTCACATAAGATGTAAGTAGCAGAAACAGGACATGAATTCAAGTCTCCTAACTCCAAGTCTTCTCCTCTGTTCAATGTCATAGCTGACTTTCAGAAGTGTTGACTAGTTATGTAAGGATGAAACAGATTAGTAGATACATGAGTACTTGTATAACAAATACATTTCATTATCACTCATAATTACCATCTTTAACTCCAATTAATAGGATTTCTTTTGGGAGCAAAATTTTCCCTGCTTTGAGGGAAAAAAATTACCATTCAGAGGATACAAAAAAGTATTTAAATTAAAAAAAATGTTGACTGCCTTAAGATTCTTAGACAATCATTGACTTGCTGCTGTTTTTTAAAAAAGCCAGTTATTTTCTTCCCCTTGAGCTATTAGTGTTATTATTTTAATTAATTGGGGTTCATATATTTTAACTTTAGCATTGTTTGTATTTTTACATCAAGTGAAAATGTTTTGAAAAGGACTGGTTAATAAATTAATTAAACATCTAACAAAATCACCTTTATGCCTACATCCATAATTTAAATGAATGTATTATTTTTTTAAGACTATTATTTATTAACACAGGGTAATAATATGTGTTATTTAATAATGGTACATGCATTCCATGATTCTCAAATGGATTTTTCTTTAAAAAATTTCATATTTAAAGGAAAACATATTAATAATTCTAAATTTTACTTGCAACTCCAGTTTTTCAAAAAGGAAGACAAGATAGTCCCATTTGTAAGAATAAAAGGACTTCTCTTCATTTCCATCAAGTTAGGAAAAGCAAAATTCCTATTACAGATTCAGTTGAGTTTATGATATAGAAAAGGCTCGATAAATCAGTTCCCTCTGACCCCAAGTTCTAAAGACTAACCTTGCAAGTCCCACAGTGGAACTAAGCTTACACAGAATGACTTTTATTGTGGTGCCTCCTGAACATGGGACAAGGGGTGGCAATTATGGGGAACTTGGAATTATTGTAATATTCCTAGTAAACTGTTTAAAGTAGAATACAACTGTAATTTTAAAAGTATTTAACACTTTTAAAATTAGTAGGATCCAAAAGTATGACTATAAACAAACAAATAAAACAAATATTCTCATTGAATAGTTTCATAGATACAAAGTTTGTAATATTAGACACCAACCTGATTAATATGTAATTGGAGAGAAATATAGGACAATAATGCATCTTATTTTATGACCTAACTGTGGCTTAGAAGTCAAGCTATATAAACCCCGAAAAGAAAGCCCTTTGGGTCTAACCACAGGAGAGATCAGAATTCTATTTGTCCAGAAGAAGTAAAATGGGTAGAGAATTGTACTTGTTCATCAAGAAGATTATACACTTGCATGGAAATCTATAGTCTTGGAAGCATCTATAGCATATGGTATAACTTTAACATAAGAGAGGAATGGAATATTGCCTGGTCAAGTGGGAGGTGTTGATATTTCTTACTGAACACAGATCTCAGTGAGATGTAATACAGAATAGGGATGAAAGAGTCATATGACACAATATATGTTAATATTTTTGATGAATACCAATTGAGCATCTTCTGTAACCATCAGGCAGCGGTAAGTGTGCTCATGGGGATTTTAATCTTTTGGATATGGTCTTTTAGCTCTGCTAAAAGAAAGCTTCTTATGTATTATGACTTGACTTAATGATTTCAAATATCTCTGAGAAATAATGTTATAGTTGCTATAAAATGAATACCACTTCAAACACTCTGCAGGATAAAGCAAATAGCCTACTTAATCTTCACAATGACTTTATGAGGTAGATATAGCTCCTTTTTATAGATGAGGAAACTGAGGCACAGGGAGGTAAAGTAGCTTGTCCAGGATCAAACAGCTGGCAAATGAATAGGCAAACTTTGGTCCTAGGAAATACAGCTGCAGAGCCCATATTTTCAACCATTAAAGGGGGACTGGATATTTTGGGCTTAATTCTGATTTATGACTAGCTACTGTTAGAAGTATTAATATTAATTAAGCAAAAAAAAATAGGTTATCTTAAAATTTAGAATATTCTTCCCCCAAATATACTGGGTTTGGTCACATAAATACTCAAGAGCTTCTAAAGGGGACTGTGTTAATTTCAGAAGACCTATAGATAGGTCTGTCATGACCAGAGACAGTAAGATAAATATGGCTTCAGAAACATAAATAATGTCTCCATGTCTCCAAAGAGATGATTAAGTTGCAGGCTGAAAGGAGGGAGGTACTTGGAAAAAATATAACAAAGGTCTAAAAAGATTAGATTTTAAAAGACATGTTAGGAAGATTTACCGTAATAAATGGAAAGTTTTAGATAAGGAAACAGAAAAAAGTGTAAATTATATGTGGCTACAGTGCTTGAAGGAAGTGATCTAAGGGATGTGAAGATATTAGGTGAAGACTTTGCTATGTTAAATGAGTTTGAGTCTCTGGGCCCACATAAATTATAATTCAAGGAATTAAAATAATTGGCAGATTTATTTAAGGAACATTTGCTAATGTGTTGAACAGGATCTTATACTAAGTATTTTGAGTTATTAGTTTTTATGACTATTCTTTGAGAGTATATCCTATTAATGTTGCCATTTACAGACAAGCAACTGAAGCTTGAGAGGTTAAATATCTGGCCTAAGTAGAGACAGCTGTAACTGACTGAATCATGATTCAATGCAAGTACATTTCAACTTGAAACTGATGCTTTTAGCCTTATGTGCTCTAAAACATCAGTCCCAATGTCCAAAACTAAAGAAAAAAAAAGGTAGTGGTTTCAGAGCTTGACTTCAATATCCAGTAAAATTCTAAACCCTTGGTAAGCAGTTGCTTAATCAGAAGTTAAAAAATAATCATTAACAATAAAGTTCTAGTGTTTTAAGGTGGGTTGGTAGGCTGATAGGTGAAGAGGGTGCTAGAGAAATAGTATTTATGGAGTTCAGAAAGTCATTTGATATCACTATTGAAAAAAAGTGCTGAATGAAGATTTAATTAAACTATGTTTAAAGTAAATTGATTAGTAGATTGGTAGGATTTAAGGGGAAGTAGGAAGTATTGGGGCTGGGTGGGAGCAATAGTAACAAATCACCAATCTGTTTTGTGGGCTGTGTTAGTCAACACTGTTACTTTTTTCAAATCAATATTTGTATGAGGATATGATTAACAAGTTTTCATATTTATGTGTATCAAACACTGGGAAAGATAATGAATCCCTTTGGTTGTTTCACACAGGATTCTAAAGGGACAATGGATGAGTTGACTCAAAAACATTTGAAAATAATAAGTATAAAATCCAAATTTAAATTAAATGCAAGAGAAAGGATATTAGATTCATCAAGAGTTGATATATAAATAAAACACATAGAATTTTTGTTTGCAAGCACAATACAAATTAATTTTGTGACTTAGGTCTCCCCGAAAGTACTGATTTACTACTTTACCTGAAGTGTCTTATTTGAAAGAAAGGAGGTAATATTTCTGAAGTACTCTGTACTTACTAAACCCTACCCAGGATCCTGTGATTGTCTATAATTCTACATTTAAGAGACTCATTAAATATCTGGAGTCCACTTAGAAAAAGGTTGGTGCATAATCTGGAAATCAAGTGCTGCAAAATCATTAAAGAAATTGGGAATAGTTTATTTGAAGAAGTAAGTAGCACATAGTATCTACCTATTAAGTGTTTGAAGGGCTCCCGGGGGAAAGAAGATAGTTTGGTTTACTATAATTATCTGCACAATTCCAGAATGTGGGTAGAGTGCTAGATTGTATCTCAGTTTCAGGAAGACCACATTAATAAGTATTGAATTTTAATTTCCTGTAGTGGTGAGCTTTCCATCACCTGAAAGGTTTGTGTGAGAACCTACCTTTGTATGATTCAGCCACTGTAGCTCTGATCATACAACTAAGCCTCTCTGAGCCTCAATGGGAATGATAATAGTATCTGCTTCCTCAAGTGCTTGTGAGGATTTAAGGAGATACCGTGTGCTAGGGGATTGATGTAATCCCTGTCACATATGAAGTGTTCAAAAATGATACCTATTTTTTTGTTACCAAGTATCATGGTAGATGACTAGTTCCCACAGAGAGTACAGTGCATAAGGCATCTTTACTGTATAGAAAGAACTAGACAACTCTAAGTTCCCTTCCAAAGAGTAGGATATATAGTTCCATGACTCAAATATTGTGAAGTCAATAATGATACTTTTTTAATTTTCTTAAGTGTAATTGCATCATGCTTATGAATACTTTGAGGGAAACATTTTGGTCTTTCTGGTTCATATATAATCCCATAACATACTGATATGTATAAGAGTCAATGTGGGAAGTAATCTACATAAAGTAAGCTAGTACATAAAGTTCCCATGTAACTATGTAACCCCAAATTTGTACATTGGTATTTAAGTTAAACCTGATATGCACAAGTGCTTTTATTAGCATTTCAACTCAAATTTCTAAATATTACTAGTATCTGAGGGTGTCAGTTTTCCTAATAATAGTACTTGGAATAAAAGAAAGTGTATAGATATAAAATAATTTATACAATTGGTATAACATTATTTTTACAATATTATCAAGTCATTAACAATACATTGGGCATGTAAATGACCTTCACTGGTTTACAAAGCCTTTAAATGCATAGTTTTCAGCTTTCTCTGCCAAAGTCTAGGAAGGGGAAGAGATAATAACTTCTAATAAGTGGAATGATCTTTTATTTTGAAATGCCTTCAAACACAAGGACACACACTCACAACCTCTAAAGCTACTGTCAAACCCTTCCCAGTCTGTATGAGTGGTAGCCCTTAACAGACAATTAAACAAATACCTAATTGAAAAATAAAGTAAAAATTAATATCAGAAATATATTCATCTCAGAATAAATGAACACGAAGGAATATCTAAATAACATAATAAAATAGGGTACAAGTAAGCTTAAGGAATTTATTTGAAGTTTAGATTTATGATGCATTTGAATTAAGAAAATATTTTGATAATTACATATTTTATTACATATTTTCTATGTACCATATAGTCTGCTAAAATTATATTTTATATTTAATATATACCACTATATATATACTATGTATAATTTAAAGCTCACAATGATCTTACGAAGCCAATACAATTTTCCCCTTAATGTATGAGAAACTGAAACTCAAGAGAATTCAAGTAACTCACCCAAAATATTGTAGCTGGTAAGCAAAGAATGTGGTCTGAAATCTTGCCTTAACACCTATACACATAATATCTACCTACCACCATTTACTAAAAGCCACACAGAGACTGACATCAAAACAATCCTCACTATAAATGGCCTCTCCCTTTTAAACAGCAGTAAGATGCAGGTGCTTTGGCACTAAGGTGCTACAGAGAGGCAGGAGGTGTTTGGTTATTCTTCACAGCAAGTTGAGTGTGTTTCCTTCTTATCTTGACAAGGGTCTAGCTTTTAATATAATTATCATCAGGTAATTCACTAAAGCCCACCTGTAAGGGTAGTTTTCATTAGCTTTTGTTATTTTTGTAATCAATTTCAAATTCAGCAGCTTTGGGTCCATGCTAAGTTTGGTCTTTTAGAGAGAGAGAGGTACTAAAGAATGGCTGGATGGTATCCCAGATCTGTTAAGTGAGAGATGACCTTATGTCTAACTTTTCAATTTGGTGTATTGTTTTAGTTAAAGTGTAAAATGACTTTCATTGCATAAAAGCTATTAATGTTTAATACTTTGCTCCTCCATTTCACAATTTCCACAATAACATGAAAAGAGTAAAAATAATGCTTTGTATTTATGTAGCACACATCTCCATGGAGCCCAGAGGATTTGGTTGGCAGGGTCTAAAAATGGCTTTGTCAGGGAGAACAAGAGACTAATATTATCACAATTATTTTGTAGGTATTGAAACTGACACTGAGCCCATGTGTAGCTACTAATATAAACATCACGCTGTCAAAATGATATGGATGGCTTCCCCCAGCCATTTCAATGATCAATACTGACCATACCAAGAAACTGTACTTAGGGTTCTCATTTTATTCTTTGTTTACAGAGACAAACTGAATGACAAAACAATATTTTGAGGACTCACTATTACACTAGTTTTTGGAGTGATGTGGTAATATTTTGTATATCACTTTGGCTTGGCAATATTGAAATATTTTACATATATCCTTTTTTAGAAAATAACTCTATTGACAAGATTCATATTTCTAAGTATGTTCTAAGGCGATAGAACAAATTATTTAATGAAATACTATAATTTTTGTTTGTAAAAACCCAGTTGTTTTATAATGTGAAAAAAGCAAGACACTGTAACTGTTGCAAATTGAGATTTTTTTTTAATGCATGGTTGTCTTTTTAAAATAGGGAACATTGATCTGTACACTGATGAAATGGTGATCCTAGAACTCTTTCTTACCTGTGCCTTCCCTGTGAGTCAAGCATCCTAGATAATGGGTTAAACCAGTGTTTTGTATGTGTGTGAATTTGTGCTAGATACATTGGACGGAGAATAGCTCCAGATTGTGTCACTGGCTCGGAAATCTTAGCATACCCCAGAATCATCTTGAGGACGTCCTAGAAGTACAGATTGCCGGACCATATTCCCAGCCTTTCTGATTCGGTAAACCTGGAAGGAGGCCCAAGAATTTGTATTTGTACATGTTCCTAGGTGATGCTAATGATGCTGGTCCATGAACCACAGTTTGAGAACTATTGATACAGACAATTGGATTTATGCTTTTCCCCTTTATGGAGAATGAACTAATTATGATCAGATAGAAATTACATGCCAGCCTACCTATATGTTTTGGCAGATTCAAGTGTGAGAGAGGTACTGAGAAAGAGAAGGTGGCTATCAGCATTTCCCCATTTGTGTTGCTTCTGTATCAGAATGTGAGGAATGTGACAAATGTTTCTGACTGTTAATGGGGCTGAAGCAGGGCCACTGAGACTCATAGGTCCTTGGACTGAAAACTGTTTCTTGATTATGGCAGGAAAGACAAGTATGGCACAGGCATTTCATTGAAATTGAATCATGGGAACTGAAACTATGTGAAATATATGAAAAAGAATATTCAACTGTATTTTATATTGCCATTTATTTGATTATTGGTAATGTACAAACTGAATCTTATTCATCATACTGGAAAATATTTTCTTAAAATAATAATAACTGGTGGTAAATAGGTAGCAAAATGACAACTTGCATACACAATTGACAAAAATGCTACCAGAGTGCAATTTGAGAATATGCACTAAGAACCTTAAATATCTTCACACTTTTGAATCACCATTTTCATATAGTCAATTTTTAGAAATTTAAATAGAGATATGCACAATAATTATACATTTATATTGATCATAGAACTGGCTTAATATCAAAATATTGAAAATGTACTTTGTCTCAGAGGGTTACTCACATAGTTATGGCATATTTCTAAAATTTCATACCATTTAATCACTGAAATTACAATTTTAACATACTTAATGATATGTTATTTTTTTATACAAATTTAAAAACAAAATTCAAAATTTTCTTTCAACTTTCTAACCCCAAGTAGGCATAGGTAAATGATTGAAATATACCACAAATTAATAGTCAATCTTTTTGGATTATACATTATTTTTTTCTCTTTGTTCTTGACCATCTTTTTCAAATTCTATTCAAAGAGTACACACATGAATAGGTGTCATCATCCACGGAGTATCTCCTTAGACACCATGTTTATAAACTTCAGGATTTGGAACTCTTTAAGTGCAACTGACTATCAGGGTTTGGCTTTGTATTATTATGTAGCCATAATCATACCATATTCTGCATTGCTGTATATATAATTGCTAGTGTTCCTTGATAGGTTATAACTTGCTCTTTGTCAGTGTTTCCCTTTGTCAAATGAAAAGAAAAGAGAGAATAGGTATCTGAGTGTAATCTAGGATCCTGAGGGTCCTATAAATTCTGAACAATTTCACTGCCTCTCCTCAGAAGCATAGAATCTTCTCTGTCTCTATTAAGCATTTCTCAAAAAGACACTGTGAGAAAGTATTTCTAAGAGAAATATTTCTAAGAGTTTCCTACCCATGCTCTGTTCCCTAACCAAATACTCATAGAAGTACTAATAGAAATGCTTTTAAGGTATTTGCCACATGGCTAGGAACTAACTTTTAATCCTCACCACTATCTTTTAAGGTAGGTACTTTTATTTTCCCTTTGTGTAGAAAGGAAGCCTGAGGGTGGCAACTGGTCAATAATTTGCCTGAGGTCACAGACAGAGGACAGACCAGGAAGAGGACAGACCATTGTAGACAGACTCAACCAAAGTCTACAATGCTTCTTACTATACCAAATGATCTTCCTTTCATAGTTTAATCTACTTTAAACTTCTGATAGTGCAGAAAGAAAAGATTCTCAACTCATAATTATGGTCCTAGAGTGAAAATATGACCTTTCACTCCTGTCAGAAGCTTGGAGCCTGAGTATAAATTCAGTGAACTCCCGACTCATTAAGACCATCACCACACCTAAAGGAGGACACATGAGGGAGTCACTGCTCTGATTCTGAACATCTGTCACAGCAGCGTAATTCCCAGCTGCTCTATTTCATTATTTGTTGGCAGAGGAGTTTTTGCTTTTAAAAGTAGCCCTGTAATTTTGTTAATTAAAGAAAAACAGGATGCATAATATCCTCAAATGTAGCACTGACATTGGAATTAAATTTGCTTTTGATGACTAATGGATTCAGTAGAAGTTTCTAAGACATATTAACATTGCAACATAATTTACATTTATGGGAGTATACCTTTCATTGGTTTCTTAAAAATACTTTTATTACATTATGAGATAGCACATAGCAATTAGTGAAGTTTAAAAACTTCAAAATATTGGCTTATTCACTTACTTTTTTCTTACATAATTTCAACCATAAGGAGAAGTAACCTAGAATAAAATCCATTAATATAATGCTATAATTTGAGTTCGGTTAGAAAGTTAAAATATTTCTGTCGTAGTCTGAATTTTCCAGTTTTTCTTAAGAGGCTCGGTTTATTACTGTAACAACAATGATAACAATTTTTGAAACATTTTTTAAGGCTTACCATGAAAGCTTCATATAAGAAAATCTAGAAGCAATGCTTTATTAATTTAAGATCCATTCTTTGCTCTTTTTGGTGTATATACTTTATTCACCCTCTTTGAAGAAAGAGCACAGCTCGGTTTCACGATGCCTATAAATATTCTGAATGCTGTGAGAATTTTAATTTTAAAAACTGATTTCTAAATGCACACACACATATTATTAAATTCTCACCCCAACTAGTGCAGTTACTATCTGTCAGTATAGAAAGATATTACAGAACCATTGGCTATATTCTCCATGCTGTACTACCCTCCCTGTGACCAACTTATATTATGTTTGAGATTTTTGTCCCTTTATCCCCCTCACCCTTCTCTCCCACCCACCCTAACCCCTTCCCCATAGTAAGCACCAGTTACTTCTCAGTGTCTATGCATCTGTTTTGTTCATTTTGTTTTGTTCTGTTTTTAGATTCCACAAATAAGTGAAATCATATGTTATTTGTCTTTCTCCATCTGGCTCATTTAACTTAGCATAATACCCTCTAGTATCCTCTAGGTCCATCCATGTTGTTGCAAATGGCAGGATTTCTTTTTTATGACTAAATAATATTCCATTGTTATATAATAATATTCCATCTTCTTTAGCCACTCATGGATACTTTGGTTGCTTCCATATCTTGGCTATTCTAAATAATGTGGCATAAACATAGGGGTGCATATATCTTTTCAAAACAGGGATTTATTTTCCTTCAGGTAAATTCCTAGAAATAGAATTACTGGGTCGTGTGGCATTTCTATTTTTAGTTTTTGAGGAACCTCCATACTGCTTGCATACCAGATGCACCAATTTACATTCCCACCTACAGTGTAGGAGAGTTCCCTTTTCTCCACATCCTTGCCAAAACTTGTTATTTCTTGTCTTTTGAATAGTGGTTATTTTAACTGGTGTGAGTTGATATCTCATTGTGGTTTTGATTTGCATTTCCTTGATGATTAGTAATGTGGAGCATTTTTTAATGTGCCTGTAGGCCATCTTTATTTCTAATTTAGAAAATTGTCTGTTCAGGTCCTCCACCCATTTTTTAATTGGGTTATTTGTTTTTTTGGTGTTGATTTGTATGAGTTCTTTATATATTTTGGATGTTAACCCCTTATCATATAAATCATTTATGAATATGTCTTCACATCCTGTAGGCTGCCTTTTTGTTCTGTTGATGGTATCCTTTGCTGTATAGATGCTTTTTAGTTTGATGTACTCCAACTTGTTCATTTTTTATTTCCCTTGCCTTGGGAGATGTAGCCAGATAAAACTTGTTCATGCATATGTTCAAGAGATTTTTGCCTATGTTTTCTTGTCAGAGTTTTATGTTTTCATGTTTTACATGTAGGTCTTTAATCCATTTTGAGCTTACATTTTTGTATGGGGTCTGACAGTAATCCGTTTTCATTCCCTTGAATGTAACTATCCAGGTTTCCCATCACCAGATATTGATGAGACTGTCTTTTCTCCATTGTATATTCATGGCTCCTTTATCATATATTGATTGACTGTATATTCTGGGTTTATATCTGGGCTCACTCTTCTGTTCCATTGATCTATGGATTTGTTCTTGTGCTAGTACCATACTGTTACTGTAGCTTTATAGTAGAGCTTAAAGTCAGGGAGTGTAATACCCCAGCTTTGTTCTTCTTTCTCCAGATATCTTTAAGATTTCCAGGGACTTAAAAAATGAGGATTGCTTTTGAAATTTGACTTCCTGAAAAACATTTTAGAAATGAAACAGTTAATGTAAGACCTAAATTTTATTGAGTGCTTAATACATGCCAGGCATAGATATTAAGATGTTTACATGTATTGTCTCATTTAGTACCATGATTAGGTACTCTTATTACAGTTTTATACATTAAAAAATATATTTCTTTCCTCTAAAAGGATTTGTCCAAATCACATATCTGAAGCCAAAATTTAAACCCATGGAATCTGACTCTGGATACTGCTCTGGCTTCCCAGAAATATCCCTAGCATGCCAGATACCCTCTTCCTTTGTTTAAAACTGATCACATTGTGGTGTTAAGCAGAGTTTTCTTTAATAAAGGAGGCTTAGGTTGGCTCCAGGTAACCTGTAGTTCTTCAGGGATTATCTTGTCTGTTCCATTAGAAAATAGGGCTCCCATAAACCTTCAAGCTATTGTGATCATTCTTCACTTCATCTGAAACTGTATCACTGGACTTCTGAATTCCCTTCATTCCATCTTATCCACTCTACAGCCAAACCGAATTTTCTAAAATGTAAATCCAAGCATATCAGTTTCCTGCTTAAATCATTCAATCATTCACCATTTCTTTCTGAATATTTTAACTCTTCACTATGGCATATAAACTCCTTTTTGGACTCTGCTTACCACTTTTGTCTCTTTTTTCTACTCTCACACTCCACCGCTATTCTCTCCAGCTCTTCATTTATTTCAGTTAGGCCTTTGCCTCACTGCCTCCCCTAACCAGAATACTTTCCTCTCTGCTTCCCCACCAAGCTGCTCACAATTCCATGCACTTTCTGTAGGAAGTTGCTCCTAAAGTCCCAAATTTGGGTTAAATAGTTCTCCTTGATATTCCAGCAGCATTCTTGACTTCCCTTTCATAGAACATTATGCTGAGTGCTGATTACTAGTTTTTACCTCCCACTTGACCTTAAGTTCATTATGGGGGAGATAGGATGTAGGATATGATTAGTTTCTTCATCCTTGGATACCCAATACTTAGCACATAGTAGGAGTTCAGATTTTTTTTGTTTACATGAATAGAGATAGACATGATTTAGAATACATAGTCATAATAATACTAAGTAGTAATACATATGTAAGGTATAATTTTAAGTGTTCAACAAATTTAACTTCATTTAATCCACACACAACTCCCATAAGGTAGATACAATTTTTGTGCCCAGTGAAATGGGATACTTGCTACAAAGGGAGTTTAAGTAACTTACCTAAGATCACACAACAAATAAGTGGCAATACTAGGATTTGGACCCAGATAGCCTTCAGGCTCTTGACTACTGCTCCATTGCCTTTCTGAAGATTTGAGGTCAACAGATTAGTATTTCTAGGTAAGCTAATTCATGGCATTCACAAGAGTTTGAAAAACATGGAAGCTGGTTATTGCTCCAATCTCTATCACTAAAAATTACATGATTCTTGCCGTCTCCGTATGCATTAGTTTAATTATCTACAAAATTAGGAAACTGTGGATTGAGTGATCCCAAAGGCCCTTTTTCTCTAAGTAACAATGATTTGAATCATTTATTTGTGCTATTTTGAGGAAGATAAAATATTGAAAATAAATTACTAAAAAACTATGAGCTAAAATAGGTACTTTAGATCCCCTCTACAGATTTCTTCACTCTCTTACCTCCACTGTTCAGGAAATTCATAATCTCATTCTGTAACTCTCTGATTAAGAAGTTGGACTTGAATAAGGTTGTTGGGTGGATAAACTAAATAGCCACTTTAAACTAAAAAATTGAAGTGAGTCTCCACTGATATAGATAATTTGGCATATGATTGCCAATAATAGTATTTGAACTGAGAAATGCAGGTCATTGCCTAGTCCAGAGGCTAGAACATAGTGGGCTTTCCATAAATACTAGTTCTCTCTGGATTTTATTTTTCTTGTGCATTCTCGGATAGATTTTACATTCCCTGTGACTTTTCAGTTATATCACCTTTTCCCTGTCTCTTAACAGCATTCATTAAAAAAGGAAAACTAATAAGAATTCTAGCTAATTTGGTACATGTTCCTATTATATAGTCACCATGGTATCCAGCTCTTACTTGAGAGCAAACAAATTTATAGGAGGAAGAATTATCCTTTGCTCTCTTACTTAAGGTGTACTATTATGGAATCACTGTCTCTTTGTCTTATTTTGTCTTTTCTCAGTAGATAGTATTTTCCAGTGAGTTCCACTGGAATGTAAATGTGGCTGCATCTACTGTGAGGATATCAACAAGCTTTATTAAGTGGTAAACAACATTTTCTTTTACTTTTAAGGAATACAGATACATGGTTATATCTAAAGATTGAATATAAAATGATGTCAAGGCATAAAAGAATATTAATATATTCATATCTCATTTATTTGTAATTTCCTTTTAACGACCAATGCCCTTGTGGTCAAACACTGAAATTAGGTGTCTGCTATGAAATGAAAGATGAGTGAAATTCAAATTTAAAATCTATTTTTATTTATTAACAGTACTAATTGTTTAATTGAATGTAGAACATCTCACTTACTGGTAATAAATGAACAGCTTCAGTAATGCAAATGCAAAGACTACCAATACTGTTGCATATCATTATCCACATTATGTGCATAATGATCAAGGTTCAGTAATGACACCCAGAAAATACAGCCACAGCAGTTAGTAATCTGCCCACATTATGAAAGTTGGAACAGGTCATGTGTGTGATATTTTAGTCCTTCTTCCAGCATGTTTCAAAGCAGCTTTTGTTATAAGAACCTTGAAAGCCACAGGAAAGCATGTTTAGTGAGTTTTCTTCAATTTTGAAAAGCATATGGGTTTATGGTAACTCATTACCTGAAGCCAACAGGAAAAGCTTTGATGTAGATAATTTCTTACTTTATGTTATGTAAGGAGTCTTCAATATATGATAGCACAGTGTTTGTCCTGCAACATTTAGAATTCTAAAAAATAAGAGAGTAAATAAGGCAACTCACCCAAGTCAGCTACCTAAATATCTTTGCAAAAATTGCTAAAACAAGCGTTGTAAAACAGACAGTAACTCTACTATTGTTCTATGAACTAAATTGTTTTTAACATGGAAAGAATAATCACTAAGTCCTTAATTTAAAGAACTTGATTATTTAAAATTCGTAAGAATTTCTGAATTATATGACTGTACATATAAACATGAAAAAGTGATCACATAAGCAAACTCTTTGCAAATTTCAGCACAATATAAAACATCTTTAAAATTCATGTGTTATTAGACCTAAGAAGGGCAAATTGAAGAAATAGTCATGCTATATAAAATGTGTTAAAAATTATGATCCTAGAAACTGAGATAAATAACATTCATGGATTTTAAAAAATATCGCTTTCTTTGTGACTAATTTTAGAATTGTTCTCAGGCAGTGCTTGATTCCACTTATTTTATGAAAAGATAAAGCAATTATGTGTATGTATGTGCATGTTATCTGTTTATCAGGGAGTTTTTTTACATATGGGCAATCATATTACTATAAAGTAAGATTTGTTCCCAAAAGTAATAAGCAATACAGAATCTGTTAAAGAATCACAGCAGGCCTCATGCATGGGATCGTGAACTGATTATCATTCAGAATACATAAGCCTGCACAAGGAATGTCCAAGGCGTACCTGTGAATTTCGTAGCAAAGAAAAGAAGAAAAACATAAGTCAATTCTGTTTTGAATCTACACAATTTGAAAATGTAATCAAAGTAGATAAACAAGTATCATCCTAACAAATCACACTTGAAACTAAATTTTGTGTCTTGAGAGAATTACAATTATCAGTCTTCTAGGGAAACATGGTGCAATCATATCAATGTGCTTAAAATTTGGTACCTCTGGGTTCCAGCAAACACTCCATGGTATGTATATCCATTAGGTTTAGGTTTGACTGAATTTAACAATAAAAACAAAATAAAAATAGCTTAAATGTGACAGAGGTTTATTCTTGCCTCACTTAAAAGGAGTTTGCAGATAGGCTGTCCAGGGTTATTATGACAATTCCACAAAACTATCATGGCTCATATTTTCTGCTTTGTAATTCCCAGCTTGGGATTTTCAATGTAAGGTTCAAGATGATTATTAGAATTCTAGCTATTGTGTTAACATTCAAGTCTGTGCTAACCCCTCCCTTTTGAAGGAGAGTTCCCCATGGACATATACATACTTCTGCTTATATGTGATTGGCTAACACATCATACTTCTGCTTACATGTCATTGGCTGACTTAGTTACCTGACCATACCCACCTGTGCTTGTAAGACTGAGAGCCTTTTAGCTGAGCAAATTGCTCTAGATTCTATTACTAAGGAAGGGGAAAAGGAAATTGAAAGACAATTAGCATGAAAAGCAAGTGTCTAAAACTTAGTCATGCCATAGAAATTGAAGACTGTTTATTGAATTACACTATATTCACACAAGCATTCATATGCTTCTCTGCTCCCCTTCTTTGTAAAGTCAACTTTACAAGATGGTGGAAGCCATCCCAAACTTACCTGTGTATAAACTGAGGGTAGATGGTCAAGGGCAGGAAAGGCAGGAAAAAAGTTAAGCAGATGTTTTGACCTTAGCCCCTAAAATCAGAGACTGACTGAAGACACTGAGAAATAGCAGTAGGCTAACAACTTGAATTGGGGATCCCTTTAAGATAGAGAGTAAGTTTGAGGCAAATTTACAGGGTGGCAAAAATCGGAGAGGTTGCAAACAGCAGCTCCCAATCAAAGAAGCCTATTTGCATGTATTTAATTGGGGAGGAGGCTGTACTGATCGCATTTATGTTCAGGGAGAGTGCACCCCATAAGTAGTGGCATTTTTGAGTTGGGAAGGACAGCAAGTATAGTTAAAGGTGGTAGTAAAAATTACTGAAAAAAGAAAAATAACAAATTTGTTTAATTATTCTTTCAACTTCATGTGAAAAATGATCTTTGTTTCCTTTGCAAAAGCATGCATTGTACTAAGGAAGTCTGAAAATTAATACATACTACAATGGAGTCCATAAATACTCATGCAGTTTTGTTTTCTTCCCCCTGCAGTTTATAACACGTGACCAATATATTGTGTCTGTGTAAGAATTTGATAAGTATTGTTATTTATCCAGAATTTATGGTGGCATTCCTTGGATGGTAGCACTGCTGATAGTAGTCAAACTGACAGAGGATGGCCATTATTTCACTTTTAGTTAGATTGAATTCTGCCAAAGGAATTTCATTCTGTGAAAAAAAAAGAAACTCACATAGCATTTTATTTTTTATGGTTTTCCTTTCCTTAATTCCTTCAATTAACTTAATTAGACAAATAAAATATAACTCACCTGGCCATCAACTACATACTTTTTTTGAGGAAAAAGATGTTCGCTCTCCTTACTGATGATCAGAGAGAAGTGGGGTGTGAGTGTGTGTGTGTGTGTGATTTTATAAATGATATTTTAAATGTGTGCAAAAATGAACTTTTAGTACCTGAATATATAGGTATGATTTCATGATGAAGGTGTGAGTAGGGATTAGTTTTAGGTGTCCTCAGTGAATTGGTGACAGTTGAAGCTGTGTATGGTTTAGCAATTCCAAAAAAGAAAAGAGTTTAAAGAAGGCTGTGGACTAATGTATGTAAGGGGGGATCAAAGTGATGAGCTAAAGAAGGAGAACCAGTTAGGAGTGAATTCACAGAAAGCCAGAGAAGAGTTGTAAGGCAGGAAAGATAAACTGGAAGATAATTTGTCATTTTATCCTAACTAGACTGGAATGTTGGTCATTGAAACCAGGCTTCAAAAAAGCAGGTAGTTTTCCCAGTGAGGAAAGCAATACTGCAAAGGACATGGAATCAGTGGACGTACATGGCTCTCTAAGAAGTCTCATGCCAAGTGAAGGAGATGACGTGGTACTTAGACCTCAAAATTAGTGTATACCTGTGCTGTCATAGGATTCACTAGCTACATATGGCTACTGAGCACGTGAAATGTGGCTGGTCTGAATTGATATGGGCTATGAGTATAAAATCTACATGGGACTTCAGAGAGTTGGTATGAAAAGAAATGCAAATACCTCATTGAAATATTTACACTCATTACATGTTGAAGTGATAATTTTGATATATCAGATGAAGTATAAATTATTAATGTTAATTCCTGCTGTATCTTTTTACTTTTTTAGTGTGGTTACTAAAATTTTTAAAATTGCATGTGTGGCTTATATTTGTGGCTCATATTGTATCTCTTGGACAGTTAATGCCAGTCTGTACTCTGACTCCAATTTGCCACCTCAATTGTTGACAATAATATATAAGGGAAAGTTGGAAGACATTCTAAAAACCATGATTTTTCCTACATTTACTTAGAAGTATAATTTGTCATAGTAGAAGGAACATAGGCCATAGATCCAACTCTGCTACTAACTATTATGTAGCCCCAGGCAAGTTATTTAACTTCTGTGAGCCTTTATTTCCTCATCCATAAAATGAGAATCATAATACTAACCACACAAGGTAATTGTGAGGATTAAATGCAAACATAAAGGGCTTTGTGGAGTCCATGCCACATAATTTGCACTTAATAAATGTTGGTTATCTTCCATCTTTTCTGTGTGACCTATAACTCTGTTAAGGTAGAACTAATCTGATATACTGTAAACCTCAGAATCAGAAGTTGATGGGGGGCAGGATTAAAACAAGAATAAGGTTATTGACCCTCAGAGAGAAAAACAAAATCTTAAGATTAAAAAACAACTGACAACCTTGGCTTTTTTGGAAGGACAAATCAATAAAATTTATTCAAATACAGAAATATATACATTTATGTATATATATACACACATGTATTTATATATACATTTTATATATGTATGTGTGTGTGTATATGTATATATACAGAATGTATATATATGTATGTATATATACAAAAATGCACATATATGTGTGCATGTGTATGTGACTATTTCTCAGTGGGTCACATGAAACAGTGTATATATAGTTGTTTTATAAACTAGAATGCATTGCATCCATTCAAATATGAAGAGTGGTGTTATTATTACTATTCTATAAAATTACATCCACTAGAAAGTGCTAAATGGAGAAAAAAAATGAGCAACCCAGGGATGAAAAACCTTGCTCTCAGGAAGCTGGGACAGGTTTGAGGGAGGTAAGGGAGAGTCAGACAATAAATAAAATAAATAAGCAAAGCACATGTTGTTAGTAATTTAAGGCAAAAAAATAAAAGGAGAAGGCTAGAATATGTTGGTGGGGAAGGTTACAGTAGTAGATATGATAGACAAGGAAGGCTGTCTGAAAGAGTGACATTTGAGTAAAGATGGAAAAGAAATAAGTGAGAATTTATAAGGGTTTCTGGAGGAAAACCTTTCAGATAACAACAGGAGCAAAGATCATGATCTGGAAGCTTTAGAGTAAAGTGAAGGCCACTATGGCTGGAGTCTAATTAGAGGAGTACAAGGAAGGTATGAAGTCAAGTCTACTATAAAGGGTGGGTAGTGAGATCATCTAGTACTTGAAATAACCTGTTTTGATTTGCTGTCTCCTGACTTATCATGACTAGAAGTTCTCAGCTTTGATTGATTGACATTCCTTGACTTAGCTGGACTTGAACTTACCTGATTTAATTTTGCTATGGAAGATCATTTAAGGATTTCGCTTTACTCTGAGTGAGATGGGGATTTTAAGGTTTTGAACAGAACAGTGACATGATCTTAACTTCTGTTAAATAGAGTCACACTGGCTGCCTCTGAGAAGAAGATATGAAAGGCTCCAACTGACATATTAGCAGTAGAAGTGGTAAGAGGGGATGTTCTGGATGTGTTTTAAAAGTAGACTGAAAAAGATTCACTAATATATCACATATAGGATATGACGAAAAGGGCGAAAGCAAGGATGACTTCATGGTTTTGGCTTAAGCAACTGGAAATATAAGGCTGCCATTTACTGAGGAGGGAAAGGGCTGTGGAATAATAGATGAGGAGAGAGGGGTACAAATGATCAGGATGTTTTCCCCAGAAATGTTAAATTTGAAGTGTCAATTAAGCATTCAAGAACTGTAGGAAATATGAATCTGGAGTTCATGGGAGATGGTTTGGGCTGGAGATACATATTTGGGAGTCATCTGTATGTAGATGGTATATAAAGTTATTTGATTAGGTAAAATCTCCAACAGGACAGTGAATGGAGATAAGGACGATGGAGGTGTGAGGGGATAGGAAGGCCTGGGAATATAAGAAACAAAGGAGCCTAAAAAAACAGGACTATTCTGATGTAGTAGAAACCAGGTGATTAGGGTATTGAATCTAGAGGCATGGCCTAGGCCAAACGCTGGTATTGAGCCATTTAAGAAGAGGACTAGGAAGTAATTATTAGTTTTAGCAACATAAGGGTCACTGGAGATATTTTTCTGATCAGTTTTGATGGAGAGGGAAAATCCTGATTGGACAGAGGTCAAGAAAATATGAAAGTAGGGAAATCAGAAACAGAGATCAGAGGCATTTGGGGGTGTGGGGGAGGGTGATATAGTTTTATTGAAAAGAGGAATAAAGTCAGGACAGTAGCTGAAGGGGGAAGTGGAATGGAAAGTTGTAGGTTTTTAAAAATAAGATGAGAGAAATATGAGAATATTTCATGCTCTTCATCATGATCAGGAAACAAAAAGGTAAACATGGATGGTGCAGTAAAAGACAAGGATTTATGGCATCTTTAGTAGGTGAGAGAGGATGGATATGCTGGTCTTAGGTAGGGGCATAATTTCCCATAGCCCATATTTTATTTGATATAGGATCACAGATGCAATTGAATGGATAAATGTTCTATGGGACCTTTTGGAAATTATTTCCTGGTTGCTTCTCTTTTCCCAGTGAAATAGGAAGCAAGATCATAAACTTTATTTGCTAATGACCCCGTTGCAATCTGTCCACTCCTTCTCCAATTCTTTTCTTTAACCCTTAACCAATAATTAGCTCCTTACCCTTGATAGACTCAAAGTATGATCCCCAAATAAAATGCATCAGAAATTCCTGGAGTATTTGTTAAAATGCAGATCCCTAGGTTCCACTTGGGACCTAATAAAATATCCCTGGGAAGTGGAGCCAGGGATTTGAAGATTTAGTAAATTCTGGGGGTTCTGGTGCATGGAAGTTTTGAATATTATCCTTTCTCTCTTTGGTTGTTTCAGTAACAAATGGCTTATCCTCTTCCATCCATCTGTGAATTACTGTATCTTTAGAAAAATGCTTTCATCTGTATTTAATAGAGACTTTTTCATACATTGAATATATTTGGATATCTAACACGGATGGAGATACGTTTCTAACCATAGTCTTTCCTGATCACATTCAAGAACTGAAGAAAAATTGTTCCCACATGTTATGAATACAGGTATACCAAAGGGATATTTTTCCAGATTGTAGATAAACATCATAAACAATGAAGTACCTGATACATTTTTTATGCCACAATTAATCATGCCATCAACAGATTATACACTGTCTCTAAGAGAACCTAGTTTAGAACATTGAAATTCTCTAATAAAAAAGGCTGTTTTATGTTACTCAATATGCTGATTACTTAACAAATGTTTAGTAGCAGGAAAGTAAATTAAGTAACTGCACATTTTAAATTATAAACAAACTCTAAGTACAATGCATATATTTTAAAATGTAACTATAGCAAATTAAAAAAAAATGAGGCCCCCTCCCCTTCCATCGCAAAAAAACAAGAAAACTCCAAACCAGTTTCTTCTTCCAACACAAATCTTAGAAGGTTTGTCTGTATGTAGTATTGCCCTTTATTCTTCTACAATCCTGCATGTTATCATCTTTGAATAATCAGAGCTTATATCATATATACTAAGATTGTAGGTAAAAGAAAAAAACTGTATTACAATTAAATCAACAAGACAGGACTTTAAATACCTCCAAAATGGAGATGGTCATCACAAGAAAATTATATAATAAATAATATGACATATATTTGAGGTCATGACCTCGAGTATATTTAAGAGTGAAAGAATGTAGAGGAGGGAACAAGGAGGGTAGTTCAGAATGAAGTAATTTTAACTAAGGTTTCATTTTTGTCAGTGAATATTTTATTTTTTAATCAGGGTAAAGTTAAAAAATGCTCATTTGTATTAATTCTGAAGTTATTAGTTTTCTTGGCAATTATCCTAGATAAGTGTAGCAAATTTTATTCTTACAGCATTGCTGCTACTATTTTCTGATTTTAATGTAACTCTTATTTTCTTAAGAAAAGAAATTAGTATTACTTTATAGCTGGCTTGCTTAACCTCTGATAATAATACTACATCAATTTAGTAAATGCCCAACAGAAATGAAGATCAGGTAGAAAAAATTCATACTGTCCTTATTTACTTAATTTCTTTAAGTCATGTTCTTCTTTGTATTATGATTTCTAAAATATGTTTCCAAATTACTTTAAGCAATTAGTGGCTTAGTGTTCAGCTGTCTCAATAGACATGTTTCTGCTCTTTTATTTGTTTGTGAACAAGAATACCTTTCTGCTAGTTGAAGTGGGATTTGAGATTACAGCACCAGGAGGCAATTTCTTGGACAAATTACTATTTGGGCCACTAATGTGGAGGAAGGGAAGAATGTTTATTGCACTATTGAACTGGCTCATGCTTCTATAGCCACAGATTGCACCAGAGGCCACTGGGCTGGGAAACAGTCCAAGAGAAGCTATACACCTTCTGTTTTCAGTGACTTGTCTCTGTGCTGAGAACACATGTTGGTATTCAGAGCGAAAGCTAAATCAATTTTGTAAGAGCAGTAGGAAAATTTAGCTACCTAGGTTGGCAACTTCAGCATTTCCATGACAATATATACATGAAATATAACATTTTGTCAATTTCCTGTGGAAATCATTTCAATATAATTTTGTATTCATTTTGTAATTTATTTCTAAACATTATTTTCCATACATAAATATGATAATACACTTTTATTTCACATGCCACCATAAAGTGGATCAGCCTTCTTTTAAAAATGTGACTCATAACCTGTTTCCACCCCAGCTGCCCAATGATAGCATGCACAATTTTAAAACAAACTGTTTAGCCATATTTTTCTGTAGAAATGTAAGATCAAACACAGAAATTTCTAGGGGACTGAAGAAGGAAAGATAGAGCCAGTACTACAGCCATATTTGTTTTCATGTTTTAGAGTAAGGCAGCTTCTAATCCTCAGTTTAAGATGGGAATATTCAAAAACTGTTTCAAAAAAATATTTATCGAGATAGTGAATTACCTATGGAAATTTAATCCTTTAAAAGAATCTCAACAGGAGACTTTGGCCTTCTAAGATCTTATAATGTAACTGTCACTCTAGGCCATACCCTTTTAACCAAATAGGTGGGTCTAGTTAAGGCACTAGGATTCCAACAATTACCTTAAACCCTCTTCCAAAGCTCCTCATCGCTGGGGTTCATATCATATGCTTGTTACTGGTTTTGCTGATAATGAATATAGAGAAATCCAATTGCTTCTACATTTCCCTTAAATGAAGGTGACCACAGAGAAACCCTATTGTCACAGATAATCCAGGTAGGGATGGAAGAAAACTCCATTGCCTAAACAGTAACTTCTCCATAGCCTGACACAATTTGTATTTCCAGGAACAGCTTCTGGTAAAGTCTATCACCAAATGCAGATCCCAGTTCTAGTTCATAGATGCCTAGACTCTTCATTATTACTAATTCTGGAAATAATTTCTAGGTCCAGTTAGCAGTTAATGATTTCAGTTATTCTATGACTCTTCTTTAGAATGGATCTTAAAATTGTGTCCATCTGAACACACTAGTTATAACTATGATTTTACACTGCTACTTTGAAGACGTCTCATAAACCATTTGTTCAAAACTTGCCTTGAGTAAAGCACTCATGGTACCACACTCTCTACTAACTCCTCAGTAACTTTCCATTTTGTTTTAAGGCAGATTGTAAGTTTCTTAACACTGCCATTGCTGGATGTAAGTCTTTATGTGTTTCTGTGAAGTACCCTTACAAGGAGTTTCCAGGATAAATCCATCCTGGCAGCCCAAAATTCAAGTATAAAGCATTCAACTCAAATGTTCTCTTCATAAATCAAAGAAAAGTGTTTAAAGACACACGTAGATTGAATTCTTTTAACAGCTTTGGCTATATGTCATATCATCTCCAAGAAGATATGCAAACTAAATGCATAGAATGTCCCTGAGGTGTCATAGTTCGTTGTTTACATTCACACTTAATATTGAAAATTTCTAATGCAGACCACTATCTAAGATTTATGTGAAAAAGGAAAAAAAAAGCCATGTTGTATCATGACATGGTAAAGTTCAACAAGAAAATTCAAGTTGACATTTAAGGTCAAGTGCCCATCTTTGCACATATTACAGAAAGAAATTTTAAAGTAAAAATATAGGTCTATGGTTTTATATCAAATGAATAAAGGGACTTTATAGGAAGATTAGTTCAATTTCTAAAGTCTTTCATATGACTAGCCAAACAGGTATTAGATCCCTTTGAAAATAATTATTTTAGAGTGAAAACCAAGATTTATCAAATGGTTAAAAATAAAAATGAGATGATAAACAGTTACATGCTCAAATTAGTTCTAAGATTAATATATTGGTTCATATCAAGGAGGTAAGTATGAAAATATGTGGAGGAACGAGGTATGAACATACCAATATTCTTCCACTGGACCCTTCATTAGTTAAATTTCACTTCAGGGGTTACAGCAATTATTATTTACCTCATTTAAAAGAGAATGCAATTAGAAAACTAGACATAATCAGAAAAGAAGTGTTCTTTAAGTCTTAGTTTAGAAAAATAAAAGATTTTGTTGAAGTAAGCTCCTACTCTGAAAACTATATACATACATATGATCTACTGTAAATACTTAAGTACAATTATTTTGAAAAATCTACTCTACATGCTTATATCAGTCCCCAAATTCTTCTTTTTCTGAGAACTAACAGCTCATAACCAGTGATCCAAGGAAATGGTAATAATGCAAGATAATGTAGTCTCTCTCGTTGAATACTCCATGTCTGCATTTTCCGTATTGGCATCTCTTTGTCTGTATCTTTCCCTCAATGATCTGCATCATCTACTTCATAGTGATGGAGGAGGCACTTTACTACAGAGTGAATGATTACTTCCTGGTTAGAGTGACAATTTGGTGGGCTTCACCATTACTTAGACACATGAGCACTTTGACCTTCTCTGGGCAATAGTATTAAACATTCCCTGACCAGATTGCTCAGATCTACAGCAGGAGTGTGACTGTTAGTGGATTTCTCCTTGATGACAGGTGGGCTCTAGAATTTGAACATCGTGTAAGGGCCCATATTGACTTTGGTGTTTTCTCTCACTATGAAATAGCTATGGGGCTTGGGAAGCTGAGAAGGGAAATTTCCATGACATCTTACTAGCTTAACACTCAGCACTAAGTAGCAGTATATGGGCAATATAAATCTAGGGATTTCTTTTCAGCCTTAGAAAACCAGGAAGGAAGAGCTGGGATCAGACTAAATCATGGAAGTTTTCAGCTACATACACCATCACTGTCCAAGGCTTAGGACACTAGAATGAAGTATAAAGAATAAAATGCTATTTATTGCTGGAACTTTTCCGAGAATAACTGATAAACTCTCTTTCCTAGCAGTTTTAGTTCAGCAGATTTCAGTCTTCCCCCTCCGATCACCAAAGTGCCTAAGGAAAGGCTATAAAGTAATGATGTTTACAAATTCCATGTTCACAACATTCTCTCCCACCCTTTCCAGCTCCCAGTTTGTGTGTGATTTGGTGATTTGGATGCTTAATAACTCGAGTAATTTGAAATAAAATCTCACAGGTGACAACTATGCCCTCTAGAAGACTAAACTGCCTCCCCGTATGAAAACCAGTGCCTTAGAAATATAGTTGCCAGTTGATTATTGTTAGAGATCTTATTATGCTGTATAATTTTATCAGAGTTTACCCTGGGAGAAAACTGATGATGGCAATAGAGAGCATGAATGGAGATTCTGTATCTATCCCAGCCTCCTCATCTACCAAGAAGGACAATATTCATGCCCAATTTTGTTGGTTTTATATACAGATATATACACACATAATATAAAACAATCACATGTTTCAGAGATATTTTAGGTGAAAGTCAAGGCAAGCTGACCTTAATGTCATTCCTAATTACACTAGTCTATAAATAGCATAAGGCCTTGTCTCTGGGCTATCAATTTATGATGTGTCATATTAACCAGTGGTAGTTACTCAGATTAACTCTCTTTAGGAAGATTAAGTGCTACAGGAAGCAATGACAGAGTTCATTTACAGATTTTCACCTGTCTAAATAATTTGGTCACAAAATAACAAATCAGACTACCTTTAAATTCTTCCATGCATCGTTACTAATTGAGCTTTAAGATGTATATTCTCATTTATCAAAATTCATCATTAGAAGCAAGTTTTATAGGTATGTGTTTTGAAATGAGCTTAGAATGAAGGAAAACACTTTGGCACAGATTATTATTTTCTGTAAACTGAGAAACTAAATCACAAATGGAATCATTATTTTAATGTTATATATATTACCAAAAGTACTAAAGTGTATAAAAATAACCTTTTAAAATTGAAGTACAATTTATATAAAATATGTTAGTTTCAGATGTACAACAATTTGACAATTATATACATCATGAAATGCACACCATGATAAGTATAGTTACCATTTGTCACCGTACAATGTTATTACAATATTATTAACTATATTCCCTATACTTTTTGTCATTGTAGTTTTATAATTTGAAGTTTGTATCTCTCTATCCCCTTCACCTATTTTGCCCATACCCTCACCCTTCTCCCATTTGGCAAACACCAGTGTGTTCCCTGTATTTATGAGTCTATTTCTGGCTTCTTTGTTTTATTTTTTAGTTTCCACATATAAGTGAAATCATATGGCATTGTCTTTCTCCACCTGACATATTTCAATTAGAATAATATCCTCTACATTCAGCCATGTTGCAAATGGCAATATTACATTCTTTTTATGAATAATTTTTTTATGGCTGAGTAATATTCCATTGTATATATGGACCATATCATATTTATAAAAATAAAATTTTAATATTATTAAATGTATGTTCTCTGGAGGACATATATTTAAACTAAATTATATAAAGCACTTGATATCTAGCATGGCAGAATTTGAAATATTAAAATAACAGTTAAGGAGATAGTTTTAAATGGCTATCACAAATTGTGTTTTCTGTGAGACTTTCAAAATTTGCTGTTTGAGATTTAATGAACTCTGAAGAAATATTAGAAATAGGTTTCTGTAAGTTCATTAATGTTTAAACAAGTGTCTTAGCACATATTACTCATGTGGTTAAAATAACGTTGATTAATGATTACCAGTACATTCTCTAATACCTTCATCAAATATAGACTATAACAAGATATTATATTCATGTTTGCCAGGGAAATGAATGCAGTACAGTGTTTGGTGTAGGGATAATCAAAAGTCGTCTTACAGTGTTTTTATCGTTGTCTTGCCTGAGGGGGATTGCCCCCAGGCAAGTTAATTCTGGATTTGGTGCGAGTGACTAACAACAGAACTTTAGGGGTAAAAGGTTTTTTACCAGGATTTATTCTCATGGTGGCCCATCAAGTGGTGGAATCACATCTGCCTCTGGAGCATTTCCAATCTATCTTTGCCTCTGGGCAGAGCACTGGACGAAGCTCATTATATAGTAACAGAGATAGTAATGGCTCATTGCCAGCAGTTGTGTAAGCATTAGCCTACTCAGTAGGCCAATTACAACATCTAGTAGTTTAGGGTCAGGTGAACATCCTGGCCATAGGAACGTTCTTTTTCCCTACAATTGTACTCTTGTGTTGCATCCATAGTCAAGCATAGCTACTCTCAAAGAATGTCTAACACTCTACTCCAGTCCTCTACTGATGGCCAGAGTTCTTGTATCAAAACCCCTGATTTTCTTGGTTCCTGGATTACTAATCTGTAATGTCTTCCCAGTGGTTACAAGGTAAATTCTACATTCTTTAGCATCTTCTATAAGAATCTCAGCTGAGAAGCAGTGTTTAGAGAAGATTATTGAAAGCATGTGTGTGTTACCTATCAACTTCTAACATATTTATTATGCTTTTGGCTCCAGTCAGATCCCTTAAGGCTACTTGAATCCACCATTTTATCCCTTCCTGCAACCTCTAGCAGATTTCACTATATTTTAAGCCCTTAGGTTGTGAAGAAGGGAATAATTGGGAGGAAATTATTCAATTTCCCCTATATATAATGTAAAATATTCCATTTTATTTTATGCAAAATGTACTCTGTTGGCCCTATAAAAAAGTGGTATTCTAAGAAAATGAGCTTCCTCCAAGTTCTTACCTATTTCTTTTCTTAATACTGTGGGAAAGTTGGGGTTCCTATGGCCAGGATCCTCACTGAACATAAACCACCTGATGATGTAACTGGCCTGTTGCTAGGCTACCGCTTCCACACCTTTAGGCAATAAGCTATTATTGCACTATATAGAGAGCTCGGCCCAGTGCTCTGAGTAGAGGCAGAGATGCTAGTGCTGGACTTACCACTGGAAGAACAAGCTGGGTAATAAACCCTTTCACCCCAAAGAATGTTTTGTTGTCAATTTATTTGGTTGCTCTGAATCCATAGCAGACTTGCAAGGGGCTGAAACCCATTGGCAAGACAATTGGCAAAGTCAACAGGGTTCATTGTTGACCAAGGAAAAAGACAGGCTTCCCTTATGGGAGGGGTGCTTCAGCAGGCTGCCCCTGTGAATGGGGAGACAATGGATTGTTCCCCAATGGGTATGTGGTCTGAGATGGCTTGCCTCCTAGAGAACTGGGCCCACCCCAAGTGGAGGTGAGACCTGAAGCAGTAGGGGTAGCCCTTGGTACAGTAGGTAGGTCTTTTGAGAAACAGTGCCCATGAGGCAGCGGGGACTGTGGGTTGGCTTCTTCTCACAGTATTAAAAACGTCTACAGAAGAGAAGGACATGCTCCTGAAAAAGACCCAAGAAATGGCAGCATGAGAACGCGAGCTGCAAACTTCTGTGGATTCCCTGAAAAAGGAAATGACATTGATGTGAGAGGAGGCAGCACGAGAGTGCCGGCAGCAAGGTGCCATTGAAGAGGTGAACTATTCCTTAGAGAATGAGACGACAGCAGCACTGCCAGGTGCTCTGAAGAAGGAAAAGGCCATCAAGGAAAAAGACGAACTCCTGAGGGAAGCACAGGCAGAGGTGGCATGAGAATGCCAGCTGCAAAGCACTGAGGTGAAGGCAAGAGAGCTGCTGAAGACTGAGGTAGCATTGCTGCGAGGCACAGTAGAAAAGGTAAAGGTTGTAGCAGAGGAGGTACTTGGGGGAGGGGAGAGAAGGTGCCCTCAGCCCCAGAAATGGAGGAGCTGGGGAAGGATGAAGGGGTGGTGCCAGAGGCACTGACCCCTCCTGCATTTAAAGCACACCCAGTGGTTGTAAAGAAAATAAAGACCCAGCAGCTGAAAGTTCCCCAAGGAGAGAGACAGCACCCTCCCCAGATCGTGGAGCACTCTAGGCATCACCCCTATACTCAGCCTGAGCTGGTGGATTTGGGCTCCTGGTTTAAGCAGAAGCCCTCGGAGTCAATATCAGCTTGGCTCGTGCGTCTGTGGGACTTAGCGGTGGATGGAATTGTTCTTTTGGAAGCAGAGATGGGAAATCTGGCTTCCCTGCCAGTGCAGCCCAACTTGAGGAAGAAGTTACAAAATGCACATCAGACCCCAGTGAGTCATTCCCTCTTCGATTGGCTTATGGCTGCACTTTGTGTTGTGTGGCCCAATCAGGGTGATGTACTATCCTCTTATTAGATGGCAGACATATATGCTGAGCTCCAACAGGTGTTACGAGAGCTGGGCATAAGAAATGCCATCTATAGTCCAGAGAATTATGGCCCAGATGAAGAGATTTTCACTACTGGGATGAGAAATACTGTGCTTCAAATGGCTCCCACATCCCATTTTGGGTCTCTTTTGGCCATTCTTTCCCCTCACTTAGGGCATCCCATAAGTGAGGTGATACATATAGTAGCACACGTAGGAGAGGCTGAAGCAATGAGAACTCAAAAAGAAATAACATCTGCTACTCACAAGAAGAATTTAAAGGGCCCCATGAAGGTGATGAGGACCCAAATATGGGTTGATTTAATATGGGCAGGAGCAGAAATTAGATGGGAAGTTAAATAGGATCTTACTAGAACTATGGCAACAACTAAAACCAGAGCAGCAGTTCCAGCCATTAAGACCAAAGAGGCAGAAGTCAGAGACAGAGCCACGAGTCCGGCCTGTGTGTTTGCAAGACTTCCTGCTGGAGAGAAAGCCAACCCCACTTGAGCCTGCACAGGAAGGTGATTGGGGAACATGGTTTGACTGAGGGGAAGGTCAAGGTATCTGCTGTGAGGGACCAGGGGGACCAGAGGCCACATGTTGAAAGAGCTATCCATTGGTCCCCAGTGAACATACAACATGGCTCTGGTGGACACTGGGACTGAATGTTCACTGATTCATGGTAACCCTGAGTGGTTCCCTGGGACCCCCGCTATCATAGATGGATATGAGGGGAAGGCTAGCATAGTAAAAAAAGCCCAAATCTCTTTTGGGAATAGGGTGTCTACCCCCAAAAGAGTATACTGTATATACATCTCCTATTCCTAAGTATGTTTTGGGGATTGATATCCTGCAGGTTCTATGGTTCCAGACCACTGCAGGTGTGTTCAGACTGAGAGTACGTGTGGTGAAGGCAGTTCTGAGGGGACATGCTAGGCACCCACACATAGCTTTGCCTGTGCCTCAGCAGGTGACTAATAGCAAACAATACAAACTGCCTGGAGGGCATAAAGAGATTGGAGAAACTCTCCAGGAGCTGGAAAAGGTGGGTATTATAAAGCCCACACATAGTCCTTTCAATTCCCCAGTGTAGCCAGTAAAAAAGCCAGGTGGCTCCTGGCATATGACTGGGGATTACAGAGAACTAAATAAAGTCACACCCCCTATTCATGCTGCTGTCCCCTCTATTTCAGGCCTGATAGATACCCTCAGCCATGAACTAGGAACATACCATTGTGTGGTAGATCTTGCTAATGCCTTCTTTTCTGTTGACATTGAGGAGGAAAGACAGGAACTGTTTGTCTTCACACGGGAAGGATGGCAATGGACTTTCACCGTCCTCCCACAGGGATACCTCCACAGCCCCGCCATCTGTCATGGACTTGTAGCCCAGGACTTGGCTACATGGGAGAAACTGCCAGTGGTGCAACTGTACCATTATATTGATGATGTCATGCTCACGTCCTATTCTCTTTCAGATCTAGAAGGTGCAGCACCTAGACTGCTGCAACATTTACAGGAGAAAGGATGGGCTGTGAACAGTACCAAGGTTCAGGACCTGGTTTGTCTGTCAAATTCTTGAGGGTCGCCTGGTTGGGTAAGACCAAAGTTATACCAGAAGCAGTTATAGATAAAGTCCAGGCCTTTCCTACCCCTACAACTGTAGCATTGCTACAGGGGTTTTTGGGTCTTCTAGGCTATGGTGAGTGTTTATCCTGTACTTGACACAAATTCTGAAGCCCTTATAGCGGTTGGTACAAAAGGTTTTCAGGTGGGATGGGGATGAAACATGTGCATCTGCCTTTACTCAGTGAAATGGGCAGTCAAGGTCGTGCAGGCCTTGAGTGCGATGAACCCATCAAGGCCATGTGAGCTGGATGTTCATGTGACTGAAGACGGTTATGGCTGGGGTCTCTGGCAGCGACTTGAACGAACTCGACAACCTATTGGATTCTGACCACAACTCTGAAAAGGGGCAGAGGTATGATATACTTTGATAGAAAAACAACTGGCTGCCGTGTATCATGCCTTGCTGGCTACAGAACCCATCACTGGAATGGCCCCGATAAAGGTAATAACCACCTATCCCATCTTGGGGTGAGTACAAGACTGGTCCCAAAAGCCAAGGAGTGTCAGGTAGACTATATTGGGCCTCTACCTGTGTCTGAAGGATATTGGTATGCACAAATTCCCACACTGGCCAAGTGGGGTGCTTACCTACAGCAGCATAGTGCCCTCTCTAGTAGCCCCTTGAGTGAAGAACTCCAACGCTTATTGGGGCCGGTGAGATATAATAGTGAAAAGCAGGAAGAACTTGCTTTTGAACCATTAGTAGCAGAGAGTCCCTATCAGGAGGGAAGAGCCCCTATACCCGAAGATGCATGGTACACAGATGGCTCCAGCCATGGGCAGCCTCCAAAATGGAAGGCCATAGCTTTCCATCCTAAGACTGAGACAATATGGATGGAAGATGGTGAGGGGAAAAGCAGCCAATGGGCAGAGTTGCAGACTATGTGGCTTGTGATCAGCCAGGAGCCCTCCCCTATAGTTATCTGCACTGACAGCTGGCTGTCTATCGGGGCTTGACTCTGTGGCTACCAACCTGGTACCATGCCAACTGTCTGGTTGATCACCGACCCCTTTGGGGGCAAGAATTGTGGCAAGACTTATGGGCCTGTGGTCAGACTAAAATAATTACAGTATACCATGTGACAGGTCATTTGCCACTGGCATCCCCAGGAAATGATGAAGCAGATAAATTTGCCCAGAAACATTGGTTAGAAGGAAAGACTGCCTCTGATGTAGCCCAATGGTTACATCAGTGTTTGTTGCATGAAGGGCAAAAGACAAGGTGGGCTGTAGCCTCTCGGTAGGGCTTGCCTTTGACCTTTAAAGAAGTTAGTAGAGCCCAGCAGGAGTGTGTCATGTGCTCCAAAATGAACTTACACCAAGTTCCACAGCAACATGGGACAATAGCTAAGGGGCCTATATCCCTCGTCAGGTGGCAGATAGACTATATTGGGCCTCTACCTGTGTCAGAAGGATATCAGTATGCTATGACCTGTGTGGACACAGCTACTGGACTTCTGGTTGCTTTTCCTACCCATTGTGCAGACCATCAGATGACCAAAAGAGGCCTGAAATATCTCTTTGCCGCCTATGGCCGACCACAGGTAATTGAGAGTGATCGGGGCCCCCATTTTACTGGACATACACTGCAAGAATGGGTGTGACAGCTGGGAATCAAATGGAAGTTTCATGGGCCATACAATCCTACCGCAGCAGGCATGATAGAGAGGCACAATGGCTTGTTAAAATCTGGAGTAAAGTCAGATACCAATAGTCTGCAGGGATGGTCAATCTGCTTATGGACCGTGCTACAGCATTAGAATGAGAGACTCCAAAGGGAGCCCTGGGCCCCGCCCATAGACATGTTAACACATATGGGTGCCTCCCCTATACAACTGGAAGTACAATCCAAGGAAAAAATCACTGAAGCCAAGGTTTAGCCACTAGAATAACGTCTTGCTGCCAGCACCAACTGCACTGAGACTCCATTGAGTGCACATGGCTTGGACCTTTCGACACATGGACCAAAGATGGCTGGCTCTCCTGACACCTTGGGGACAAGCCCTGGAAGCTGGCCTCCTGTGTATTCCTGGAATAACAGCAGAGTGGCCCCCAAAGGTCACAGTAGTATAATCCTGAATGGCCAGAAGGTAGAAGCATCTTACTGGGGAGTTTTGTTTTATCATTATGGCCAGTCCATGCACCTCCAGCAGCACTATATATAGACCCTTCGGTAACCCCCACAGGGAAAGGAGTAAAAGTATGGTATACTAGACCTGGAAGGGATCCCCCTTCCTGCTAGAGTCCTATCACAGGCCCACTCTCTTGCATGCATCCTACCTGATGAACAAGATTTGCCTATGTTGGTGTCATTAAAACATGTGTGTTATTGCCCCTAAGGTTTTTGTGGATTGGGAACTTCCTCTGGCTTGAGGATTATTATAATTTTTGTTATTAGGAACCTCCTCTGGCTTGAGGATTATTAAAAATTTTGTTACCTGTATCGAAATCTTTTTGTATCTTAATTTTTGTTATTATCTCTAGTTGTTGCTATCCTCTGTTGCTCTTGTTTAATATGGTTACAGTGCTCCAGATTTCTTGCACAGGGACCATTGTGGAGGACTGAAAGCATGTAGATTGTAAGACAAGAATCTTGGAGGGATGGAATGTGGAAAAGTTGAGGTTCCTATGGCCACGATCCTCACTGAACTTAAACCTCCTGATGATGTAACTGGCTTGTTGCTAGGCTATTGTTTCCACACCTTTAGGCAATAAGCTATTATTGACTATATAGAGAGCTTGGCCCAGTACTCTGGGCAGAGGCAGAGATGCTAGTGCTGCACCTACCGCCAGGAGAACAAGCCAGTAATAAACCCTTTCGCCCCAAAGAATATTTTGCTGTCAATTTCTTTGGTCACATTGAATCCATAGCAAGCTTTCCTGGGGCTGAAACCCATCAGCAAGACAAATACTGACTCCAGAAAGGTTGAAATTAAGTTTAGTCATTGTAGATATGCTGGTTTGTAAGGTTACGATATTTTACTGTTCCATTATCTTCATTATTGTCCTCTCCTGCTCTCCCACCTATTTGAACCTACTTAAATAGTCAAACATCTTTGACTGTTTTAAGCCATTTCAAATCCTTTCAAAAATGGATGGTTTGGACGATAAATCTCTCCCTTTATGTGGCTTATGAGCTCTTCAAAATCTGTTTCCAGCTTGACTTCCCAGGGTTGTCTCCTGACAAGAGCAACTCAGAACAACTCAAGGTTTTTGTCATACTCCATGTGCTCCTCTGCTTACCCAGCTCCAGTTATAACATCCTCTTCTTCTAAATGCTATTCCTTCCCATTCCCATTTCTCTGCCTAGGAAATTCTTACTCTCTCTTAAAGACCCAGGTCAGATCTTCTTACATGATGTTGCCCACCATCGTCCAAAAGAATGCATCTTCCTTGCCAGGATCCCATCGTATCTTGAGTATGTATCTACCACAGAACCCATCCATTGTATTACAACTACTTGTCTCTGCTTTTTTTTTTTCCAGTATGTTAGTCTCATGAGATTAGTGCCGGTGTTAGTTTGCTAGGGCTACCATAACACAGTACTGCAGATGGGATGGCTTGTATAACAGAAGTTTATTTTTTCACAATTCTGGAGACTGGAAGTCTGAGAATAAAGCGTCAGTGGGGTTGGTTTCTTCTGAGACCTCTCTCTTTGGTTTGTAGATGGCCATATTTTCTCTGGGTCTTTACATGGTATTCCTCTGTGTGCGCTTGTATCCAAATTTACTCTTCTTACAAGTACACTAGTTATATTGTTTAGGGCCCACCTCATTCTTACTTAATGACCTCTTTAAAGCTCCTATCTCCAAATACATTGTCCAAGTCACATTCTGAGGTACTGGGGGTTAGGACTTCAATATACGAGTTTGCCAGGGGGGGACAAAGATTCAGCCTATAACATCCCATGTTTAATTTATCTTTCTAGCCCAAACTTTTAACTCCATTCCTGACATATAATAGAAGCAATAAATATTGTTAATGAGTGCTGTATTAATTAAAGTACAATTTTTACTATTTATTATATAGTATTAATAATATTTTTTCAATAACATAAAAACACTACCATGTTTTTTTTGTGTATTATAAAATAGCTACAACATACAGTTTTCACCAATCTATTCTTTATGGAGCTTAGTTTCCCATAGTCAGGAACTTTCATAGCAATTTTGTTATGCTGCCACCAAGTGACACTTAAATGAAACTGTCTCTACATGTTCTGCAGAGTTAAGCTTTTGCTAAAATTGAGGCTATGACTCTCTCTTAAAAACAGACTTGTAGTTTTGGCATTTTTACATTTAAAAAATCAGTTGCCCTTACTGAAACAAAATTTCAATCAATGTTTGAGAAAACATTGACAGGTAATTTTATAAATATTTTAAAGATAAGATCATATTCATAGTTCTCTGATAAAATAGTTCTCCAATAAAGAGATATTTATAACTTACATGCTAGGTATGAAAAACAAACTATAACTTAGGCTCAACTTTAATTTTGACCACAAGCCTTTCTCAAGTTCATGCAGTAAGGTATCCCCGGTTTGTGAAGTTTTTATTACTTCATCAGCTCACAGAGAGAGAAGATACTGCTTTTCTAGTAGGGAGAAATGGTTGATGTTTCCTCTAAATTTGGTGTTGGAATGTAGCAGGAATTTTACTTGCTGAAATAAACTGGCCCACCCAGACCTGAGGATATTTAAGGGAGAGCTGTGCAGTGAGATAGTACTTGGCCAAATTTTCTTTCCACTCATTCACATACCCATCCTTTTGTGCCTTGAATCAATAAAGATCACCTTCAAAGACTCCTTCCATGACCACCTATCTAAAAGACACTTCACCCAACCTAATTATTCTCTTTCTATAATATCATAAAACTTATTACACTGGATTTGTCATGTTCAGTTAATTTTTTCTTATTAACTGAATATGAACTTCCCCATTAGAAAGTAAGCTTAGTAAAACTTTTGATTCATGATTTTATTCACATCACCTAAAAGAGTATTGGGTACACAATAGGCTATTAATAAACAATAAATGAATAAAGAGCATTTCATATTTTAGAATAAATTAAAATTTAACTGAGGATCTTAACGAACTGACTTCATCACTATAGTTCTTACATAGCCAGAGCCTACGGTGAATGTCTGAATCCTTCCAGCCTCTTATACTAAAAAGGTATTCAAAGAGAAGGTGCTGCACTTGATTCAGGGCTTAATCTATTTTATCTCACATAAAACATGCCATCCCCATCTGTCTTGCTTGTCCTCCTCCTAACACATCTATTATTTTAATATCATATTTCATCAATTTCAAAACTCACATTTTTCACATTTTAATGGATATAAAATTGTGATGTGTCTTTCAATTGATGGAAAACTGCAAACACTGTTGGCCAGTTAGTGGTGCTGATGCACATGTCATTGCTGGCCCACGTGCAAACTTGATTGTTACTCCTCTTGGCATGACTGGATGATGTCATTCTTTTGAGGATTCTGGCAACAACTTATGTAAGGACTCTTTGACAGGAATATAAAGATTTTTAGAGGTAGTTTAATTTCTCTTGTTTATATGATTTTCACAAGGGTGGTATATGATAAATCTGCATCAGAATAAGTCTCAATGATTATTTGGAAAATGTTACATTAAAATTCACAGGAATAAGATAATTTTTTTATAGTTAGCAGTGTGTTTCCTTTCTTGATCACATTTGTATTATAATATTTCCAATAATTGATGACATGTTAGTATCAGTGAAATGTGGTATTGAGTGTCTACTGAGAACTAAGCACTGTACTAGGCATTGGAGTTATAAAAGTGAAAAAAAATGAGCAAATTTAGAGGAAACAAAATTAATACACAGAAATCTGTTGCATTCCTATATAGTAACAATGAATGAGCAGAAAGAGAAATCAGGAAAACAACTCCATTTACAACTGTATCAAAAAGAATAAAATATCTGGAAATAAACCTAACCAAGGAAGTGAAAGACTTATACTCTGAAAACTATA
>JAQQAC010008880.1:3729809-3777313 GCA_029783875.1 Phataginus tricuspis | reverse complement strand
TATAGTTTTCAGAGTATAAGTCTTTCACTTCCTTGGTTAGGTTTATTCCTCGGTATTTTATTCTTTTTGATATGATTGTGAATGTGAATGGAATTGTTTTCCTGATTTCTCTTTCTGCTAATTCATTGTTAGTGTATAGGAATGCAACAGATTTCTGTGTATTAATTTTGTATCCCACAACTTTACTGAATTCAGATACTAGATCAGTTAGTTTTGGAATGTTTTCTTTAGGGTTTTTTATGTACGATATCATGTCATCTGCAAATAGGGACAGTTTGAATTCTTCCTTGCCCATCTGGTTGCCTTTCATTTCTTTGTATTGTGGATTGTCATGGCTAGGACCTCCAGAACAATGTTGAGTAAAAGTGGGGAGAGTGGGCATCATTGTCTTGTTCCTGATATTAAAGGAAAAGTTTTCAGCTTCTCACAGTTAAGTATAATGTTGGCTGTGGGTTTGTCATATATGGCCTTTATTATGTTGAGGTACTTGCCCTCTATACCCATTTTGTTGAGAGTTTTTATCATTAATGGATGTTGAATTTTTTCCAATGCTTTTTCAGCATCTATGGAGATGATCATGTGGTTTTTGTCCTTTTTTAGTTGATGTAGTGGATTATGTTGATGGATTTTCAAGTGTTGTGGCATTCTTGCATCCCTGGGATGAATCCCACTTGATCATGATGGACAATCTTTTTGATGTATTTTTGAATTCAGTTTGGTAATATTTTGTTGAGTATTTTTGCCTCTTTGTTCATCCAGAATACTGGTGTGTAATTTTCTTTTTCTGTGATGTCTTTGCCTGGTTTTGGAATTAGAGTGACATTGGCCTCATAGAATGAGTTTGGGAGTATTCCCTCTTCTTCTACTTTTTTGAAAACTTTAAGGAGTATGGGTATTAGTTCTTCACTAAATGTTTGATAAAATTCAGCAAACAATCTGGTCTAGGGGTTTTGTTCCTAGGTAGTTTTTAAATTACCAATTCAATTTCTTTGCTCGTGATTTATCTATTCATATTTTCTGTTTCTTCCTGGGTCAGCCTTGTATTTTTCTAGAGAGTTGTCCCTTTCTTCTAGGTTTTCCAGTTTGTTAACATATAAGTTTTCATAGTATTCTCTCATAATTCTTTGTATTTCTGTGTTGTCCATCATGATTTTTCCTTCATCATTTTTGATTCTGTTTATGTGTGTAGACTGTCTTTTGTTCTTGATAAGTCTGGATAGGGGTTTATCTGTTTTGTTTATTTTCTCAGAGAACCAGCTCCTGCTTTCTTTGATTCTTTCTATAGTTTCATTCTTCTCAATTTTATTTATTTATGCTTTAATCATTATTATGTTCCTCCTTCTACTAACTGTGGGACTCAGTTGTTATTCCTTCTCTAGTTTAATTAATTGTGAGTTTAGACTGTTCATTTGGGGTTGCTCTTCTTTCCTGAGGGAGGCCTGTATTGCAATATATTTCCCTGTTAGCACAGCCTTCTCGGCATCCCACAGATTTTGTGGTGTTGAATTATTGTTGTCATTTGTCTCCATATATTGCTTAATCTCTGTTTTTATTTGATCACTGATTCATTTATTAATATTGGAGCATGTTATTAAGCCTCCATGTCTTTTTAGGCTTTTTTGTTTTCTTTGTGTAATTTGTTTCTAGTTTCATACCTTGCGGTCTGAGAAGCAGGTTGGTACAATTTCAATCTTTTCGAAATTAGTGAGGTTCTTTTCGTAGCCTAGTATATGACCTATTCTTGGAAATGTTCCATGTGCACTTGAGAAGATGTGTATTCTGTTGCTTTTGGATGGAGTGCTTTGTAGATGTCTGTTAGGTCCTTCTGTTCTCACACGTTGTTCAGTGCCTCTATCTCTTATTTACTGTCTGGTTGATCTGTCCTTTGGAGTGAGTGGTGTGTTGAAGTCTCCTAAAATGAATGAATTGCATTCTATTTCCTCCTTTAATTCTGTTAGTATTTGTTTCACATATGTAGGAGATCCTGTGTTGGGTTCATAGATATTTATAATAGTTATATCCTCTTGTTGGACTCACCCTTTTATCATTATGTAATGTCCTTCTTTGTCTCTTGTGACTTTTTTTTATTTTGAAGTCTAATTTGTCTGATACAAGTAGTGCAACTCTTGCTTTTTTCTCCCTTTTAGTTGCATTAAATATCTTTTTCCATCCCCTTACTTTCAGTCTGTGTATGTCTTTGGGTTTTAAGTGAGTCTCTTGTAGGCAGCATATAGATGGATTTTCTTTTTTTGTTGTTTGTTTGTTTTTTCAAATATAATGATTGGAATTTAAATTACAATTTTAAAAAAGAATTTCACAGTATCATGTGAAAATAAAATATTCCAGTATAAATGTAATATGTGCAAGATATGTATGTACAACTGTAAAATGTTCTTGGAAAAAACAGAATTAAACTAGAAAGATATTCCATATTTATGGATTTGATGTGTCAATATTATTCTATTCTATGTCAATTCAATCTGGAAATTTGTACACTTTAATCAAAATATTCCCATTTCCACCAACCTTGCCCTTCTTAACCATTGGTCTCCTCTCTTTTCCTATGAATTTAGGTGTTTTAGATACCACATAAAAGTGATGATATACAGTATTTGTCTTTCTCTGTCTGACTTATTTCATGTATGCCCTCAAGGTCATTCATATTGTCACAATTGCAGGATTTCCTTCTTTCTCGTGACCAAGTAATATTCCACTAGGTGTGTGTGATGGAGAGTATATCACATATTTATCCATTCATTCCTTGAAGGACAATTAGATTTTCCATATCTTGGCTATTGTGAGTAATGGTACAGTAAGCAAAGGAGTGCAGATATGTCTGTCTTCATTTCCTTGAGATAATTACCCAGTAGTGGGAGCTGGATTACATGGTAGTGCCATTTTCAATTCTTTGAGGAATGTCCATACTCTTTTCTATAGTGTCTGTACCAATTTATATTCCCACCAATAGTGCACAGGGTGTACTTTGACAACAAATGTACTTTCATCTTTTTGACAATAATGGTAAGAGGTGTGAGGTGATATCTCATGGTTTTGATTTGTAATTCCCTAATGACAAGTGATGTTGAGCATCTCTTCATGTTCCTTTTGGACATTTTTATGTCTTTTTTGGAAAAATGTCTATTTATTTAGTTCTTCTGCTTATTTATTTTTTATTTTTTTATTTTGCTATTAATAATATACAATTACATGAGCAACATTATGGTTCCTAGACTCCCCTTATTAAGTCCACACCATATAGCCCATTACAGTCACTGTCCATCAGCGTAGAAGGATGTTATAGAATCAGTATTTGTCTTCTCTGTGTTATACTGCCTTCCCCAAATCCCCACACCCTACCCCCCCCACCTGCTACATTATATGTGCTAATTGTAATAGCCCTCTTTCCCCCTTATCCCTGACTTCCCACCCATATTCCACAGTCCCTTTCCCTTTGGTAACTGTTAGTCCATTCTTGGGTTCTGTGAGTTGGATGCTGTTTTGTTCCTTCAGTTTTTCTTTGTTCTTATACTCCACATATGAATGAAATCATTTGGTACTTGTCTTTCTCTGCCTGGCTTATTTCACTGAGCATAATACCCTCTAGCTCCATCCACATTATTGCAAATGGTAGGATTTATTTTCTTCTTATGGATGAATAATATTCTATTGTGTATATTTACCACATTTTCTTTATCCATTCATATGCTAATGGACAATTACATTGCTTCCATTTCTTGGCTATTGTAAACCGTACTGCTATAAACATAGGGGTGCATATGTATTTTAAAAACTGGGGTCCTGCATTCTTAGGGTAAATGCCTAGGAGTCGAATTCCTGGGTCAAATGGTATTTCTATTTTGAGTTTTTTGAGGAACCTCCAAACTGCTTTCCACAATGGTTGTACTAATTTACATTTCCATCAGTAGTGTAGGAGGGTTCCCCTTTCTCTACATCCTTGCCAACATTTGTTGTTGTTTGTCTTTTGGATGGTGGCCATCCTAACTGGTGTGAGGTGATATCTCATTGTGGTTTTAATTTACATTTCTCTGATGACTAGTGATGTGGAGTATCTTTTCATGTGCCTGTTGGCCATCTGAATTTCTTCTTTGGAGAAGTGTCTGTTCAGCTCCTCTGCCCATTATTTAATTGGGTTATTTGCTTTTTGTTTGTTGAGGCACATGAGCTCTTTATATAATTTGGATGTCAACCCCTTGTCAGATATGTCATTTATGTATATATCTCCCATACTGTAGGAAGTCTTTTTGTTCTACTGATGGTATCCCTTGCTGTACAGAAGCTTTGGAGTTTGATAGAGTCCCATTCATTCATTTTTGCTTTTGTTTCCCTTGCCCGAGGAGATATGTTCATGAAGAAGTTGCACATGTTTATATCCAAGGGATTTTTGCCTGTATTTCTTTCAAAGAGTTTTGTGATTTCATGACTTACATTCAGGTCTTTGATCCATTCTGAGTTTACTTTGGTGTATGGGGTTAGACAGTAATTCAGTTTCATTCTCTTACATGTAGCTGTCCAGTTTTGCCAACACCAGCTGTTGAAGAGGTTGTCACTTCCCCATTGTATATCCATGGCTCCTTTATCATACATTAATTGACCATATATGCTTGGGTTTATATCTGGGCTCTCTATTCTGTTCCACTGGTCTATGGGTCTGTTCTTATGCCAGTACCAAATTTTCTTGATTACTGTAGCTTTGCAGTAGAGCTTGAAGTCAGGGAGCGTAATCCCTCCTGCTTTATTCTTCCTTCTCAGGATTGCTTTGGCTATTCGGGGTCTTTTGCGGTTCCATATGAATTTTAGAACTATTTGCTCTAGTTCATTGAAGAATGCTATTGGTAATTTGATAGGATTACATTGAATATGTAGATTGCTTTAGGCAGGATCACCATTTTGACAATATTAATTCTTCCTCCTCAAGTTCATGGGATGATTTCCATTTATCAGGGTCCTCTTTAATTTCTCTTTAGAGTGTCTTGTAGTTTTCAGAGTATAGGTCTTTCACATCCTTGGTTAGGTTTATTCATAGGTATTTTATTCTTTTTAATGCTATTGTGAATGGAATTGTTTTCCTCATTTCTCATTCTGCTAGTTCATCGTTAGTGTATAGGTATACAACAGATTTCTGTGTATTAATATTGTATCCCACAACTTTGCTGAACTCAGATATTAGAACTGATCATTTTGGAGTGGATTCTTTAGGGTTTTTTATGTACAATATCATGTCGTCTGCAAACAAGGACAATTTGAGTTCTTCTTTGCTAATCTTGATACCTTTTATTTCTTTGGGTTGTCTGATTGCTGTGGCTAGGACCTCCAGTCCTACGTTGGATAAAGTGGGGAGAGTGGGCATCCTTTTGTTGTTCCCTATCTTAAAGGAAAAGCTTTCTGCTTCTCGCTGTTAAGTATAATGTTGGCTGTGGGTTTGTCATATATGGCCTTTATTATGTTGAGGTACTTGCCCTCTATACCCATTTTGTTACCATGAATGGATGTTGAATTTTGTCAAATGCTTTTTTAGTATCTATGGAGATAATCATGTGGTTTTTGTCCTCTTTTCTTTGATGTAGTGGATGATGTTGATGGATTTTCGAACGTTGTACCATCTTTGCATTCCTGGGATGAATCCCGCTTGATCATGATGGATGATCTTTTTGATGTTTTTTTGAATTGGGTTTGCTAATATTTTGTTCAGTATTTTTGCATCTATGTTCTTCAGGGATATTATATTGGTCTGTAATTGCTTTTTTTGTGATGTCTTTGCCTGGTTTTGTTATTAGAGTGATTTTGGCGTCATAGAATGAGTTTGGGAGTATTCCCTCCTCTTCTACTTTTTGGAACACTTTAATGAGGATGGGTATTAGGTCTTCACTAATTGTTTGATACAATTCAGCAGTGAAACTATCTGGCCCAGGAGTTTTGTTCTTAGGTAGTTTTTTGATTACCAACTCAATTTCTTTGCTGGTAATTGGTCTATTCAGATTTTCTTTCTCTTCCTGGACCAGCCTTGGAAGGTTGTATTTTTCTAGAATGTTGTCCATTTCTTCTGAATTGTCCAGTTTGTTAGCATATAATTTTTCATAGTATTCTATCATAATTCTTGGTATTTGTAATGGTTTTTCCTTTCACATTTCTGATGCTGTTTATGTGTGTAGACTCTTTTTTTCTTGATAAGTCTGACTGGGGGGTTATCTATTTTATTTATTTTCTCAAAGAACCAGCTCCTGCTTTCATTAATTCTTTCTATTGTTTTATTCTTCTCAGTTTTATGTATTTATGCTTTAATCTTTAATATGTCCCTCCTTCTATTGACTTTCGGCCCCATCTGTTCTTCCTTTTATAGTTTCATTAATTGTGAGTTTAGACTGTTCATTTGGGATTGTTCTTCTTTCCTGAGGGAGGCCTGTATTGCAGTATATTTCCCTCTTCACACAGCTTTTGCTGCATCTCACAGATTTTGTGGTATTGAATTATTGTTGTCATTTGTGTCCATATATTGCTTGATCTCTGTTTTTATTTGGTCATTGATCCATTGATTATTTAGGAGCATATCATTAAGCCTCCATGTGTTTGTGGGCTTTTTTGTTTTCTTTGTGTTATTTATTTCTAGTTTCATACCTTTGTGATCTGAGAAGCTGGTTGGTACAATTTCAGTCTATTTGAATTTCCTGAGGTTCTTTTTGTGGCCTAATATATGATCTATTCCTGAAAATGTTCCATGTGCACTTGAGAAGATGTGTATCCTGTTGCTTTTGGATGGAGTGTTCTGTAGATGTCCATTAAGTCCATCTGTTCTAATATGTTGTTCAGTGCCTCTGTCTCTTTGCTTTTTGTCTGTGTGGTTTATCTGTCCTTTGGAGTGAGTGGTGTATTGAAGTCTCCTAAATGAATGCATTGCATTCTATTTCCCCCTTTAATTCTTTTTGTATTTGTTTAACATATAGGTGATCCTGTGTTGGGTTCATAGATATTTTAATAGTTATATCCTCTTGTTGGACTCACCCTTTTATCATTATGTAATGTCCTTCTTTGTCTCTTGTGACTTTCTTTGTTTTGAACTCTATTTTGTCTGATACAAGTAGTGCAACTCCTGCTTTTTTCTCCCTATTAGTTGCATGAAATATCTTTTTCCATCCTTTTACTTTCAGTCTGTGTATGTCTTTGGGTTTGAAGTGAGTCTTTGTATGTAGCATATAGATGTGTCTTGTTTTTTTATCCATTCAGTAACTCTGTGTCTTTTGACTGGTGCATTCTAACCATTTACATATAGGGGAATTATTGATAGGTATTTACTTATTGCCATTGCAGGCTTAAATTTGTGGTTATAAAGGTTCAAGAGCAATTCCCTTACTGTCTAACAGTCTAATTTAATTTATTTTGTATATTACTACAAACTTAACCTAAAGGTTTTTGTTTTCTTCCTTTTTTTTCCTCCTCCATTCTTTGTATGTTATGAATCATATTCTGTACTCTTTGTCTTCCCTTGAATGACATCTGTTCAGTTTTAGGAATACTTCCATCTATAGGAGTCCCTCCAAAATGCCCTGTAGAGGTGGTTTGTGGGAGGTAAATTCTCTCAGCTTTTGCTTATCTGAAAATTGTTTAATCCCTCATTTAAATTTAAATGATAACCTTGCCAGGTGGAGTATTCTTGGTTCATGGCCCTTCTGCTTCATTGCATTAAATATATCATGCCACTCTCTTCTGGCCTGTACGATTTCTGTTGAGAAGTCTGATGGTAGCCTGATGGGTTTTCCTTTGTAAGTGATCTTTCTTCTCTCTCTAGCTGCTTTTAAAGTCTGTCTTTATCCTTAATCTTTGCCATTTTAATTATTATATGTCTTGATATTGTCTTCCTTGAGTCCCTTGTGTTGGAAGATCTGTGCACCTCCAAGGCCTGAGAGACTATCTATTTCCTCAGATTGGGGAAGTTTTCAGCAAGTTCCTCCTCAATGACACTCTCTATCCCTTTTTCTCTCTCTTCCTCTGGTACCCCTATAAAGTGAATATTGTTCCGTTTGGATTCATCACACAGTTCTCTCAATATTCTTTCATTCTTAGCGATCGTTTTTTCTTTCTGTGCCCCAGCTTCTTTATATTCCTCTTCTCTAATTTCTATTCCATTTACCATCTCTTCTACTACACCTAATCTGCTTTTAAATCCCTCCATTGTATGTTTCATTTCAGATATGGAATCTCTTAAGGATTGAATCTCCAACTTAAATTTGTTCCTGAGGTCTTTAATATTTTTCTGTACCTCGATAAGCATGTTTATAATTTTTATCTTGAACTCTTGTTTTGGAAGATTTGTGAGTTTGGTTTCATTTGACCCTCTTTCTGGGGTTTGTGAGATTTTGGTCTGAACCATGTTCTTTTGACGTTTCATATTTCTGTGTGGTGCCCACTAGTGTGCAGAAACTCTAGTCTCTGGAGGTGCTCAGCCCCTAGAGCAAGGCTGGGGGATGTAGGGGAGCAGAGATGGTGCCTGTGTGGAGGAAAGATCTGTTTCCTGCTTCCCGTCTGCGGTGCCCATCTCCACTGTCAGAGGCAGTCGGCCAAGCACACACGGGTAATCTTCTGTGCTTTGCATCTCTAGCTGTTGTAGGCAGGGCCTCCTTCTACCTGGCCTGACACCTGTGCAGTGCCTGCGGGTTTGTGATCAGGTGCCTGTAGGCCAGTAGGAAGGCTAGGCAGGCTTTGTGTCACAGTGGGGAGCCTCGGAGCTGAGTAGGCAGTCAGGGGGATGGAGCACCTGAAGCTCCTCTAAGTTCCCAACCACTGGCAGAGCACACCCAGGCAACCTTGTCCAGCTCTCCCTTCTCCAGCACAGCAAGCTTCATGCAACCCCGACCCATTCAGTAGCCCTCTCACTGCTAGGAAGCCTCTCAGACTCCCAGCCTTTACTCTGACACAGAGCAGACTCTTGTGGATCCCATCCTACACAAATGGCTGGAATGTAAATTTCTCAAGCACTCTGCCTGTCTGAGCACCCCAACACCCAGGGCACCACACAATATAGGATTCTACTCACAAAACAGATGTCCAGGTCTAGGTCTGGCAGTCCCAGGCTTTCACTCCCTCCTGCACTCCGTTTCTCTTCCTCCCCTTGGTGAGCTGGGGTCGGTGAAGGGCCTGGGTCCCACCAGATTAAGGCTTTTGTACGTTACCCTGTTTCTTGAGGTCTGCTCTTTTCGTGAAGTCTGTATGCACTCTGGTTCAGCCTTCTTTCTTGTTGCTGTCTGAAGGTTAGTTGTATTTATTAACTATATTTTTGTACTGTTTGTGGTTTTGGGAGGAGGTCTCTGCCTCACCTCTCACGCCAACATCTTCAATCTCTTCGGTTTCTTTTTTTTATCAATTCAGTAACTCTATGTCTTTTGATTGGTGCATTCAGACCATTGACATTTAGGGTGATTATTGATAGGTGTGTGCTTATTTCAATTGAAGGCTTTAGATTCGTGGTTACCAAAGGTTCAAGGGTCATTCCCTTACTAACAGTCAAATTTAACTCACTTCCTATGCTATTACATTCACAACCTAAAGGTTCTTTTTTTGTTTTCTCCTTGTTCTTTTTTATTCCTCATCCATTCTTTGTATTTTATGAATCATATTCTATACCCTTTGTATAGCCCTTGGGTGACATCTATTTAGCCTTAGGAATACTTCCATCCATAGGAGTCCCTCCAAAATGCACTGTAGATGTGGTTTGTGGGAGGTAAATTCTCTCAGCTTTTGCTTATCTGAAAATTGTTTAATCCCTCCTTCAAATTTAAAGGATAACCTTTCCGGGTAGAGTATTCTTGGTTCATGGCCCTTCTGCATCATTGCAGTAAATATATCATTCCACTCCCTTCTGGCCTGTGAGGTTTCTGCTGAGAAATCTGATGGTAGCCTGATGGGTTTTCCTATGTATGTGATCTTTTTTCTCTCTCTAGCTGCTTTTAAAAGTCTGTCTTTATCCTTGATCTTTGCCATTTTAATTATTATACGTCTTGATGTTGTCTTTCTTGGGTCCCTTGTGTTGGGAGATCTGTGCACCTTCATGGCTTGAGACACTATCTCCTTCCCCAGATTAGGTAAGTTTTCAGCAATTACCTCCTTAATGACACTTTCTATCCCTTTTTCTCTCTCTTCTTCTTCTGGTACCCCTATAATGCGCATTTTGTTCCTTTTGGATTGGTCACACAGTTCTCTCAATATTCTTTCATTCTTAGAGGTTCTTTTTTCTCTCTGTGCCTCTGCTTCTTTGTATTCCTCTTCTCTAATATCTATTCCATTTACCGTCTCTTCTACCACATCTAATCTGCTTTTAAATTCCTCCATTGTATGTTTCATTTCAGATATGGTATTTCTTAATGATTGAATCTCCATTTTAAATTTGTTCCTGAGTTCTTGAATATTTTTCTGTACCTCCATAAGCATGTTTATGATTTTTACTTTGAACTCTCTTTCAGGAAGATTGGTGAGTTCAGTTTCATTTGGCCCTTTTTCTGGGGATTTGTGAGGTTTTGGTTTGAACCATGTTCCTTTGACATTTCATATTTCTGTGTGGTTCCCTCTAGTGCCCTGAAGCTCATCTCTGGAGCTGCTCATGCCCTAGAGTGATGTTGGGGTCATTGGGTATGGAGCTGGTGCCTGGGTGGAGGAATGATGTGTTTCCTGAATCCGGTCTGCTGTGCCTGTCACCAGTATCACAGTCAGTGGGCCGAGCACCCAGGTGTAAGCCTCTGTGCTCGTCATCTCTAGTCATGTAGGTGGGGCCTCCCTCTGGCTGCCTTAATTGCCACTGTAGTGAGTCCCGTTTTGCGAGCCAGTGCTGTCAGGCCAGGAAGAAGGCTCGGCAGGCTGCATATCACAGTGAGGGGCCTCGGAGCTGAGCAGCCAGCCAGCAGGATGCAACGCCTGAAGCTCCTCAAAGTTCCCAACCTGCTGGGCAGAGCGCTCTCAGACAACCTTGTCCAGCTCTTCCTTCTGCACAGCAAATTTCACACAACCCCCGCCCCCTCAGCAGCCCTATCGCTGCTAGGAAACCTCTGAGATCACCTGCCTTTCCTCTGTCACAGAGCATCCGGATATTGATCGTATCCTCCACAAATGGCTGGAATGTCAGTCTCTCAGGCACTCTGCCTGTCACAACTTCCCAACCTCCAGAGCAAAACACAGTGTAGATTTCTGCTTGCAAAGCAAATCTCCAGGACTAGGTGTTTAGTAGTCTCAGGCTTCCACCCCCACCCCACTCTGTTTCTCTTTCTCCCACCAGTAAGCAGGGTTGGGGGAAGGGTTTGGGTCCCACTGAATCCAGGCTTTCATGTGTTACCTTGTTTCGTGAGGTCTGCTCTGTTCATGATGTCTGTAGGCAGTCTGATTCAGCCTTCTTTCCTGTTGTTGTTTTATGACTAGTTGTATTAATTAACTATGTTTTTGTACTATTTGTGGTTTTGGGAGGAGTTCTCTGTTTCACCTTTCATGCCACCATCTTGAATTCCTTGTTACCAGTTGAATTTTGTTGTTGGTAGTTGATCTATTCAGATATTCTGTTTCTTCCTTGGTCAGCCTTATGTTTTTCTAGAGAGTTGTTCCTTTCCTCAAGGTTATCCATTTTGTTGCCATATAATTTTTCATAGTGTTTTTTAGTAATTCTTTGTATTTTTGTGGTGTCTGTCATAATTTTTCCTTTTACATTTCTGGTTCTGTTTATGTATATCTGATAAGTCTATCCAGGTGTTAATCTATTTTGTCTGTTTTCTCAAAGAACCAGCTCCTGATTTCATTGATTCTTTCTATTGTTTTGTTCTTCTCCATGTTACTTATTTCTGATCTTTATTATTTCCCTCCTTCTACTTACTTTGGTCCTCATCTGTTCTTCCCTTTCTGGTTTTTTTGATTGTGAGTTTAGACTGTTCATTTGGGAGTTCTTTCTTGGGTTCGGTGAGTCTGTTGCTGTTTTTTTTTCTTTCAGTTTTTTTCTTTGCTCTTATGCTCCTCATATGAGTAAAATAATTTGATACTTCTCTTTTTCCGTTTGGCTTCTTTCACTAAGCATAATACCTTCTAGCTCCGTCCATGTTGTTGCAAATGGTAGGATTTGTTTACTTCTTATGGCTGAATAATATTCCATTGTGTATATGTACCACTTCTCCTTTATCCATTCATCTACTGATGGACACTTAGGTTGCTTCCATTTCTTGGCTATTGTGAATAGTGCTGCAATAAACATAGGGGTGCACATGTCTTTTTCAAACTGGGCTGCTGCATTCTTGGGGTAAATTCCTAGGAGTGGGATTCCTGGGTCAAATGGTATTTCTATTTTGAGTTTTTTGAGGAACCTCCATATTGTTTTCCACAATGGTTGAACTAATGTGCATTCCCACCAGCAGTGTAGGAGGGTTCCCTTTTCTCCACATCCTCACCAACATTTGTTGTTGTTTGTGTTTTGGATGTTGGCCATCCTCACTGGTATGAGGTGACATCTCATTGTGGTTTTAATCTGCATTTCTCTAATGACCAGCGATGTGGAGCATCTTTTCATGTGCCTGTTGGCCATCTGAATTTCTTCTGTGGAGAAGTGTCTATACATGTCCCCTGCCCATTTCTTAATTCGATTATTTGCTTTTTGTTTGTTGAGGTGCATGAGTTCTTTATATATTTTGGATGTCAACCCCTTATCAGAAAAGTCATTTATGAATATATTCTCTCATACTGTAGGATGTCTTTTTGTTCTATGAATGGTTTCCTTTGTTGTAGAGAAGCTTCTCAGATTGATATAGTCCCACTTGTTCATTTTTTGCTTTTGTTTGCCTTGCCCAGGGAGACATGTTCATGAAGAAGTCACTCATGTTTATGTCCAAGAGATTTTTGCTTATGTTTTTTTCTAAGAGCTTTGTGGTTTCATGACTTACATTAAGGTCTTTGATCCATTTTGAGTTGACTTTTGTGTGTGGGGTTAGACAGTAGTCCAGTTTCATTCTCTTACATGTAGCTGTCCAGTTTTTCCAACACCAGCTGCTGAAGAGGCTGTCATCTCCCCATTGTATATCCAAAGCTCCTTTATCAAATATTAATTGACTGTATATGTTTGGGTTAATGTTTGGATTTTCTATTGTGTTCCACTGGTCTGTGGGTCTGTTTTTGTGCCAGTACCAAATTGTCTTGATTACTGTGGCTTTGTAGTAGAGCTTGAAGTCAGGGCGCATAGTTCCCCCTGTTTTATTCCTCCTTCTCAAGATTGCTTTGGATATTCGGGGTCTTTTGTGGTTCCATATGAATTTTAGAACTATTTGTTCCAGTTCCTTGAAGAAAGCTGTTGGTATTTTGATAGGGATTGCATTGAATCTGTAGATTGCTTTAGGTAGTATAGCCATTTTGACAATATTTATTCTTCCTAGGCAAGAAAATGGGATGAATTTCCATTTATTAGTGTCTCTTTAATTTCTCTTAGGAGTATCTTGTAGTTTTCAGGGTATAGGTCTTTCACTTCCTTCGTTAGGTTTATTCGTAGCTATTTTATTTTTTTGATGCAATCATGAGTGGAATTGTTTTTCAGATTTCTCTTTCTGTTAGTTCATCGTTAGTGTATAGGAAAGCAACAGATTTCTGTGTGTTAATTTTGTATCCTGCAATTTTGCTGAATTCACATATTAGTTCTAGTGGTTTTGGAGTGGAATCTTTAGGGTTTTTTATGTACAGTAGCATGTCATCTGCAAATAGTGACAATTTGATTTCTTCCTTACCAATCTGGATGCCTTGTATTTCTTTGTTTTGTCTAATTGCCGTGGCTAGGACCTCCAGTGCTATGTTGAATAACAGTGGAGAGAGTGCGCATCCCTGTCTTGTTCCCAATCTTAAATAAAAAGCTTTCAGCTTCTCGCTGTTAAGTATGATGTTAGCTGTGGGTTTGTCTTATATGGCCTTTATTATGTTGAGGTACTTTCCCTTTATACCCATTTTGTTGAGAGTTTTAATCATGAATGGATGCTGAATTTTGTCAAATGCTTTTTCAGCATCTATGGAGATGATCATGTGGTTTTTGTTCTTTTTGTTGATATGATGGATGATGTTCATGTATTTTCAAATGTTGTACCATCCTTGCATCCCTGGGATGAATCCCACTTGATCATGGTGTATGATCCTCTTGATGTATTTCTGTATTTGGTTTGCTAATATTTTGTTGAGTACTTTTGCATTTACATCAATCAGTGATATTGGTCTGTAATTTTCTTCTTTGGTCTTTTCCCGGTTTGGTATTAGAGTGATGCTGGGTTCATAGAAAGAGTTTGGAAGTATTCCCTCCTCTTCTATTTTTCGGAAAACTTTAAGGAGGATGGGTGTTATTTCTTCTCTATATGTCTGGTAGAATTCAGAGGTGAATCCATTTGGCCCGGGGGTTTTGTTCTTGGGTAGTTTTTTGATTACCACTTCAATTTCGTTGCTGGTGATTGGTCTGGTCAGTTTTTCTGTTTCTTGCTTGGTCAGTCTTGGAAGGTTGTATTTTTCTAAGAAGTTGTCCATTTCTTCTAGGTTTTCCAGCTTGTCAGCATACAGATTCTCATAATATTCTCTTATAATTCTTTGTATTTCTGTGGGGTCCGTCGTTATTTTTCCTTTCTCATTTGTGATTACGTTTATGTGTGTAGATTCTCTTTTTCTCTTAATGAGTCTGGCTAGGGGTTTATCTATTTTGTTTATATTTTCAAAGAACCAGCTCTTGGTTTCATTGATTTTTTCTATTGTTTTATTCTTCTCAGGTTTATTTATTTCTTCTCTGATCTTTATTATGTCCCTCGTTCTGGTAACTTAGGGCCTCATTTGTTCTTTTTCCAATTTCAGTAATTGTGCCTTTAGACTATTCATTTGTTAATGTTCTTCCTTCTTTAAATAGGCCTGGATTGCAATATACTTTCCTCTTAGAACTGCCTTTGCTGCATCCCACAGAAATTGTGGCTTTGTGGTGTTGTTGTCATTACTCTCCATATATTCTTTGATTTCTGTTTTGATTTGGTCATTAACCCTTTGATTAATTAGGAGAATGTTGTTAAGTCTCCATGTATTTGTGAGCCTTTTTGTTTTCTTTGTACCATTTATTTCTAGTTTTATACCTTGTGATCTGCGAAGTTGGTTGGTAGAATTTCAATATTTTTTAATTTACTGAGGTTCTTTTTGTGGCCTAGTATGTGGTCTATTCTGTAAAATGTTCCATGTGCACTTGAGAAGAATGTTTATTGTGTTGCTTTTGGTGTAGAATTCTGTATATATCTGTTAGGTCCATCTGTTCTAGTGTGTTGTTCAGTGCCTCTGTATCTTTAGTTATTTTCTGTCTGGTTTATCTGTCCTTTGGAGTGAGTGGTGTGTTGAAGTCTCTGTAATGACTGCATTGCTTTCTATTTCCTCCTTTAATTCTGTTAGTATTTGTTTCACATGTGCCGGCACTCCTGTGTTGGGTGCATATATATTTAAAATGGTTATATCCTCTTGTTGGACTGACCCCTTTATTATTATGTAATGTCCTTCTTTATCTCTTGCTACTTTCTTCGTTTTGAAGTCTATTTCATCTGGTACAAGTATTGCAACACCTGCTTTTTTTTTCCTTGTTGTTGGCATGAAATATCTTTTTCCATCCCTTCACTTTTAGTCTGTGTATATCTTTGTGTTTGAGGTGAGTCTCTTGTAAGCAGCACATACATGGGTCTTGCTTTTTATCCATTCTATTACTCGGTGTCTTTTGATTGGTGCATTCAGCCCATTTACATTTAGGGTGATTATCGACAGATATGTACTTATTGCCATTGCTGGCTTTAGATTCGTGGTTACCAAATGTTCAAGGGTAGGTTCTCTACTATCTAACAATCTAGCAACTTTCTTGTTATGTTATTGTAAGCACAGTCTGATGATTCTTTATTTCTCTCCCTTCTTATTTTTTCTCCTCCATTCTTTATATACTAGGTGTTTTATTCTTTGCCTTTAGTTAGTATTTGGATGGTCTGCTTTCTTTGCTTTGATTTTATTTTCTCTGGTGACATCTTTTTAGCCCTAGGTGTGCCTCCATCTACAGCAGTCCATTTAAGATATCCTGTATAGCTTGTTTATTAGAGGCAAACTCTCTCAACTTTCGTTTGTCTGAAAATTGTTTAATCCCTCCATCATATTTAAATAATAATCGTGCTGCATACAATATTCTTGGTTCAAGGCCCTTCTGTTTCATTACGTTAAATATATCATGCCATTCTCTTCTGGCCTGTAGGGTTTCTGTTGAGAGGTCTGATGATAATCTGATGGGTTTTCCTTTGTAGGTGATCTTTTTCCTCTCTCTAGCTGCCTTTAATACTCTGTCCTTATCTTTGATATTTGTCATTTTAATTATTATGTGTCTTGGTGTTGTCTTCCTTGGGTGCCTTGTGTTGGGAGATCTGTGGGCTTCCTTGGACTGCGAGACTATTTCCTTCCCCAGCATGGGGAAGTTTTCAGCAATTATTTATTCAAAGACACTTTGTATCCCTTTTTCTCTCTCTTCTTCCTCTGGTACTCCTATAATGTGAATATTGTTCTGTGTGGATTGGTCACTCAGTTCTCTTCATGATCTTTCATTCCAAAGATCCTTTTATCTCTCTCTGCCTGAGCTTCTGTGTATTCCCTTTCTCTGATTTCTATTCCATGAACAGTCTCTTGCATCTTGTCCATTCTGCTGCTAAGCCCATCGATTGCTTGCCTGATTTCTGCATAGTCTTTCCTCACTTCCCTCACTTCCTCCCTCAGCTCTTGCATATTTCTCTGTTGATCCATCAGTATGGTTATGACTTTTATTGTGAATGCTTTTTCAGGAAGATTGTGCATTTCCATCCCAGCACACTCCCTGTCTGGTGTTGTCTGGGTCTGGAGCATTGTTTGTACCGTATTTCTCTGTCTTTTCATGGTGATAGAAGTGGTCACTGGTGGGTGCCACATATGTCAGCTGGGCTCTTTAAAACTTTTAAAAAGAAAAAAAGGAAAAAAAGGAGAAAAAGAGAAAGAAAGTAAAGAAAGAAAAGAGAAGAGAAAAGGAAGAAAGAAAAGAAAGAAAAACAAAACCAAACAACAAAAACAACAAAACGCCCACTGGGTGTAGATTCTGTAAGGATGTTTTAAGTGGAGCTGCTGCTCCAGTATTCCGCAGCCGTGCCTGCACCACTCTGCAGGGCCCTTTGTAGCTCTGGCCAGGGTGGGAATGAATGGGAGGCTGCTGATCTCTGTGAGAAGTTTCAGTTTGGCTACTTTTTCCCAGTCTCCATCCAAGGAGTTCGAAATTCCCAGGACTCCCAGCCTGCAGGGCTGAATGTGCAGGGACGATCCTGCTCCTCCTTTTGGCCCCTGTCACTTTAAGACCGCTAAAAAAGTGCGTGCTTTTCTTTTGTCCTGTGGAGCCAGCTGGGAGGACCCAGGTGCGTTCCCTGGCTTGAATCCTGCACCTCTGACTCTCCAGTTTCCAATACACTGCACGATGTGTGTCAGTGTTCCCGACGCAGATCACCAGGGCTGGTTATTTCGCGGGCCTGTTCTTCCACTCCCTCCCCGCTCTGAATCCTCTCCTCCTCCCGGTGTGCCTAGGCTGGGGAGTGCTTGGTCCCACCAGGTCGCGTTTCCGTATCTTACCCGCTTCTCGGGATGCTGAGTCCTCTCAGGTGTAGCTGCAGACTGGGTGCCATCCTATATCTTCTGGTGGCTCTTTTAGGAATAGTTGTATTTGTTGTATTTTCATAAATATATATGGTTTTGGGAGGAGATTTTTGCTGCCTTGCTCACACTGCCGTCTTCCCCTGGATTCCTAACAGTCTAATTTAACTCTCTTATTATGCTTTTGCAAACACAATCTAAGGTGGGGTTTTTTTTGTCACTTTTTCTTCTTCTTCCTGCACTCTTTATATATTAGGCATCATATTCTGTACTCTTTGTGTATCCCTTGACTGACTTTGGAGGTAGTTGATTTAATTTTGCATTTGCTTAGTAATTAATTGGTCTACTTCCTTTACTGTGGTTTCATTTTCTCTGTTGGCAGCTATTTAGTCTTAGCAACACTTCCATCTAGATCAGTCCCTTTAAATGTACTGTAGAGACCGTTAGTATGTGATAAATTCCCTTAGCTTTTGCTTATCTGGAAATTGTTCAATCCCTGATTCAAAATTAAATGTTAATCTTTCCGGGTAGAGTATTCTTGGTTAGAGGCCCTTCTGTTTCATTGCATTAAATATATCATGCCACTCCCTTTTAGCCTGTAAGTTTTCTGCTGGGAAATCTGCTAATAGCCTGATGTTCTTTCCAGTATATGTGATCATTTTTCTCTCTCTGGCTGCTTTTAATTCTATGTCCTTGTCCATGATCTTTGCCATTTTAATTATTATATGTCTTTGTATTGTCTTCCTAGGGTTTCTTGTACTGGGAGATCTCTGCACTTCCATGACTTGAGAGACTATTTCCTTCCCCACATTGGGGAAGTTTTCAGCAATTGTTTCTTCAAAGACACTTACCATCCTTTTTTCTCTTTTCTTCTTCTGGTACCCTATAATGCAAATATTGTTCCGTTTGGATTGGTCTCACAGTTGTCTTATTATTCTTCCATACCTAGAGATCCTTTTTCTATCTCGGAGCATCAGCTTCTTTGTATTTCTATTCTGTAGTTTCTATTTCATTTACCATCTCCTCAACCTCATCTAATCTACTTTTAAATCCCTACATTGTATGTTTTGTTTCACATACTGTGCTTTTCAAAGCTTTAATCTCTTTCTTGAATTATTCCCTGATATCTTAAATATTTTTCTGTAGCTTTGTGAGCATGTTTTCTATATTTATTTTTAATAATATTGGTGATTTTATTTTCCTTTAACCCCCTTTCTGGCATTTGAATTCTTGTTTTTAGAAAACGTTTTTTGTCATTTCTTTCTAATTATTCCCATGGAATAATAACTTTGTGTATATTGTGCCTTCTAGTGCCCACAAGCTCTACCCCCTAGAGCTGTGAGCACTTGGAGCAATGGCGTGGGTGTCAGGCAAGTGGCACCAGTGCCTGCCAGGAAAAAATTGCTCTTCCTTGCTTCCCAGCTTCCATGCCTGCCTCCACTGTCAGGTCCAGTGGACCACATACAAAGAGGAGCCTCTGTGTTACACCCCTGTAGCTTCCCTCAGTGGGGCCACTCTCCAGCTGGCCCTGGCATGATGGCTGTGGCAACAGGTGTGTGGACCAGTGCCTGCTGGGAGGAAGGATTGGCAGGCTGCAAATTGCAGTGTGGAGCCTCGGCACTGCATTGCCAGCCAGGGGTTGGATCATCAGAAGCTTCTGAAAGTTCCTGACCTGCTGGGCTGAGTGTGTCAGTACAGTTTTGTCCACCTGCCCTTTCTCCTGACCATCAAGCTATGTGTAATCTTTCCCCTTTTAGCACCCCTTTTTCTGCTGGGAAATCTTTCAAAGTGCCTGGCTTTCTTTCATTCTGGAGTGGCTGGTTGAGCCTACCTCTTCTCCACAGACTGCTATAATCTCAGTCTCTCTGACTATTCTCCCTGTCTTTGCTTTCCAAACCAGCTAATCTCCAGAGCACCATGTAATGTGGGTTCGTGCTCCCAGAGCAGATCTTCAGGGCTATGTGTTTAGCATTCCTGGGCTTCTACTCCCTCCCCCCTCCATTTCTCTTTCTCTGGCTTGCAAGCTGGGGTGGGGTGAAGGATTGGATCCTGCTGGACCATGGCTTTGCTGCTTTGCCCTTTTTGTGAGATATTCTCTTTTCCCCAGATGTAGGCAGCCTGTTCTGCAGTCTTTAGTTGCTCTTTCAGGATTAGCTGTACTTGCTGTATTTTCATGTTATATGTTGTTTTAGGTGGTTTCTGACTCACTTCTCATGCTGCCATCTTTTTCCCTCTTCTGGATATATGATTGAAATGTTTTGAAATGGATCACTGTGATGGTTGCACAAATACATAAGTAAATGAAAGCCACTGAATTGTATGCTTCAAAAGAGCTAATTTTTTAGTGTCTGTATTGTATCTTAAGAGAGTCATTAGAAAAAATAATAAGGGAACTTATTTGAAAGACATTATCCAGAGATTCCTAAAGATTTGGTGGTTATTCATGAGAATTTAATGGGTAAGTATAGGAATTTGAAGAGTACTTTGTTCATCTATGTACACCTTCATTAGAACCTAATCTTGAACAATGCATTGATCATTAAATATTTGAGAAATTAATACTTTAATAGATGTTTTAAAGACAAGAAGTGCATTTAAGTAGATAATGACATTAATTAAGCTAGGAAAAAATAAGAGAAGGAAACTTTGCGGTAAACATGGAGGAATGTTAAATTTTTGGTAACAGTGAACATACAGGTGGATGCATCCCTTTGGCATTGGAAAAGGAACTACTTTATAGTAAAAAAGAGAAACAGGGCTCAGTAATTACAGACTCATCTTTATAATCTGACCTTTCAAAATTAGGGAGAATATTTTTTAATGAAAAAAGTACATATATATATATATATATCTTCACAATTGCATTAAACATATTAAGATAACAAAATGATTGAAGTTTTAGTTTAAAAGGTAAGTGGTGAACTTATCTTTTGATATGTTACTTTTGAGGGTTTTGTGTTGTACGACAGTTATGAGTTCCATGAAGACAGGAACTAGATGTGTTTTCCTTACCATTTTAACCAGTAATAGCAATAATAACAGTGTCCTTGAAAGCCACTAAAAATAGTTGTTAAATTAACAAAACCATTTTCATATATGCATTAGGTAGTTAATATATGATTTTAATGCTGTAGAACTGAGTTGGGCTGGAAGTACAGATTCTTAATCTCATTTTAAAGATAATAATCAAAAATATTGAGAGAAGAAAAAAATTAACAATTGATACCCTCTTTTCTAGTATAAAAACTTGCCAGAGCTGGAATTCTGCCCAGTCTTAAAGCAATGGTTAAATCAAGAGAAACTATAACCCAAATTGGGTTTTCAAAATTATTTCTTAAGTTCTTGTTTTCTCAACTCTAAGACAGAAATGATTTAGAGCACAGGCAGAAAAAAAAGCAAAGTAAGGTGGAAAAATGTTTTCAGGTTTTGAGAAAATACACTGAAGGAATAGAAATTGTATGTCATGCTCTAAGTGCTATGGGATAATTAAATCAACTCCCAAGGGAGATTATCTTGAAAACTGAATGGTCCCCTTATCCTAGTCCAACAGTGACTGATTGAGTTCAAGAAATTCATCTACATTCTTATTCTCATTTTACCACTCAAGATAATGTCTTTATATCTTTGTCTAATAAAACCAGGCAATCTATATGCAGAGATAACTGTTATTTCTTATATTACTGGTAATCAATAATAGTCCATCAGAGATGATTGTATGGGTGTCTGATCTGTTACTTAATTGATTTCTCTATTCCACTAATATGAGGCACATATTAAATCTCATGACCTTGTCCCAAAGGTGTTAGCAGATATTAAGCACCCATTCCATTGAGACATGATTTTCCAGTATAACAAATTTCACAGTTCTGTAAGCTATCAGAGATGTTAACAAGTGCTGCCTTCTCATGTAATTTTTAGTGGTGATATAATTTCACATTTAGTAATGATGAGAGAGAGGCAGAGGGAAATGGAAAACTAGCTTAATGAGGAGCATATACTGAATGTAGGCAGAGCCATGTTTGGGGATAGGGAGGAAGTGCCCGATGCTGAGGGGTCTGTAGCCAATAAGTATGCAGCTCACAGCTCTGCAGAGGAACAGAAGACTGTGGAAGCACATGGGTTGGAACAGCCTTGAAACTATACTAAGATACAAAAGTGACCCATGTGTCTCATTGGAGTTGCCAAAGGTCTGTAAATTCTAGTTTCAGCTAGCTCTAAACTCATGTCTTTCCTGTTTGGTAAAGGGCTCTCTGCCAGACAGAGAAGTCCATATCTTGCAGCTCATGTGGTATTACTACTGCACTAACTTAAAAAAAGAAATGCCTATTTAGTCTTTCAAAATAATTCTCTGTATGCTTATTTTCAGTGCCTCACTAAAGCACATCATCCTTTCCTCTGCAGTCACAGTTGTAGTGTAGCCATCATTTTAAAGTAGATAAAATTCCTCTCCATTGCCTTCTTACCGTTTCTTTTCCATCTTTGAACACACTCCTCTGAAGATACCAAATTCTTTAACTTTACTAAGATCTCTAGGACATCTGAATTATGTCCCTGGTCCTTACATCAAATTTTTTCAATACTTAGAAGTTGGAAAACAGTCATTTCTTTTAAATTCTCACTCTAGGAATATATCCTAGTGACATTGAAAGGTATGTACAGAAATTTATATGTAAAAGTATTATTTATTATGGCAAAAGAAAGTAAAGAGCCTTAGATTTAAATGTATTTATTAAAACAAATCCAGGCTGTGTTAAATACAGTGAGATAGTAGATTTTTAAAGTGATTTTCCAGGCTAATAGTCCCATAATTTGCTCTATTCTTCCACCCTCCATCCATGTATGTAGCTATTGGAAAGGGATCTCAGTGACTATTAACATATTAAGGAATTAGGCCCCATAAAAGAAACTCACATCTGTTAACATAGAGCAACATTGTTGGTCTAAACCAGTACTTCCCAAACTTTAAATTTGGGGATTACATGAGGATTTTGTTAAACATATAGATTCTGTTTCAGTAAGTCTAGAATGGAATCTGAAATTCTGTTTGTAATAAACTCCCAGGTGAGGCTGATGCAGCTGGCCCAAGGACCACACTTTGAGGAGCAAGGTTCTGAAAGGACACATCCAGGAAAATGCTGTGCCATTCATTGCTACCAAGCTATAAGCATCAGAGCAATGCAGGGCTGGTGTGGCTTGAAGGTTTGGTCTGTGAAGCTAATGGAGAGGGTAGGAACAGTTGAGAGGGGGATACCTGGACTGGTCTGCATCACACCTAAAGAACAGCCTGAGTCCTAGTGACTAGAGTATGTAACCCAAAGGCTTTTTGTACCCCTAAGAAAAGGCTCAGCATAATTCTATTTCAGGATTGTAAAACCAAAGCAAACATTCAAAGCAAAGTTAAAGAAAATGGCAAGGTTGTGTAGTCTAGAGTACAAGTTCTATCTATGCTGTTGATTTATATCATTGATTTGTGGGGTTTTTTTTCCTCCTTTCCTCTTTTCTTCTTGGAATAGCAGGAATTGTGCTTGGTGAAGCCAGCAAGGGCCTTGGGGTCCGATGTATTTGAGTTAAACCATGGAGAGTGAATTTGAGCCTTTGATCAAAGCTTCTATGAACCTAGATTCTCTCTTCTGTTAAATGAGGATGCTATCCAGTTCATTGGTGGTTAGGTGAGAGAATTAAATGAGATAGTAAATATAAAACTCCTAGCACATACTAAGGGCTTTATGTGTGCTAGTTCCATTTCCTCTTCCATGTAATGCCCTAACAGAACCTACATATGAAAAAAACCTCAAAACATTTCCTCTTCCCCTGGCTGCTTCTGGGAGCCTCACATTAAATGCATGCCACTTCATTCTGGAAGCTTTCCTTACTCCCCATCTCCTCCTCAAGTTAGCTGCTGCCAAACCTGATCTAAAATCTCCCCTGTAGTTTTTGCTTAATTGGCTGTCTTCCCTATTAGATCTCCTTAGGTCAGAAGACTCTGACTCTCCTCTTCATTTTTGAATTCTGATTGCCTGATGGACAATAAATCTTTTTTTGATTGAATAAATATTCTCGCTAATTTAATTTAGCCCCATTCTGAGGCTCTCTGTGTAATTCCTGTGTTTATAAAACCCTAGTAGAGAAGTTTAAAGAACCTTCTCAAAAGATAACCTCTCTTTGGGAGAGAGTAGTTCTCAAAGCATCATTGATCATTCTTCTGTGATATTATTTCTGCTCTTTATTACAAAAGTATAGCCTGCAAAAGCCAGTGTGTGAGTGTTCTGAGTGGTCAGTAAAATGTAGTGCTGTGTGTATTAAGCCACCCACTCAAGATCTTAGCACCCTATTTATCTGAAGATAAGAAAAAGGAAATGTGCTGCATTTAATAGAAAACACAACCTCCTGTAGCTCTGTGAGGCATTGTTAGGGATTTTTTGCCTAAAGCAATACACCAACAGATTCTGACAAGGTGTTTGAAATGTTTTAAATCAGAATTTAACATCTGACTGTGAACTGAGTAGCTTTTTCTCAGGCATATTGGAGTCTGATAAAAAGTCTTTAAAAGTTGGATACTAATAGCAGATATGAACAATTCCTACAAGCACTCTTTAACTGAAAGTCAAATTGTGAAAACGAGACAAAATTTTTTTTTAAAAACTCCTTGTTTGCCATGTTTTAAATCAAACAATGTTATTTTTATTATTATAATAATGAAAGTGCTGCAATTTTAATAATTGATATTTGAACTGGGCACTTAATTTGTTTAATCCAGTTAACAGTAGGTCGCCCTGTGACAGTTACAACTAAAGGTAATTCAGCATACAGATATTTTAGATGTAATGTAATTTATTTACATGGATAAAATTCACCTTATTAAGAGGTATTCTTTTCACAGTTTAACAGCATTTGAATTATTGTATTTTCATCTTCTTGGTCTTGACAAAATGTCATCAATCCAATAGATTAGGCAACTTAAAATATGAGGTCTTTAAGAGAGGAGACTTTTAAACATATAATAATGTCAATACGTACATTGGCAGATAGAGTTGTTAAAATCAATGAAGGTTGTAAAGCAAATGAAAAGATGCATTTGGTAATAGTTTAACTATTCCTCATGGTTTGAGTTAAAGGATGCACATATTCATTTATCGCTATAAGTAATATATCTCCAGTTTATAGAACACTCTGTTATTTTACTACTTCATCTAAAATATTTTTCTTCATTGAATGGGAATTGTAAAGAAAAAGATAATATTACATTATATGATGGTAGATTAACTTCATGGAAGTCAAGAAAGGTTGGGTTGAGTTTATTTTAGGTCTCTTTGCTTTTCTGTTGTGTAGAAGTTTAAGTATTTTGTCATTTAAACTATGCCAAGTGCATATTAACCTATAACCTAAAATACAACTTAATAAAATTAGAGGAAAGGGAGTATACTTTTTATTGTTCTGTGTTTTACATATTCACTTAGATCTTATGGCCAAGTCTCTTAAATGTGCCAGAAAGCTCTATCTTTGGGATAATAGAAATTTTTGCCAGAATATGACCTCTTTCCCAGCTTTTCTCTCCCATTCCAATGCCTAGTGAGATCTTATATTATTATTTTAAAATATATAAAAAATTATATAAAAATATATGAATAAAATCAGATACACTCATAGAAATTCAGCCCATACATATGTATATAAAAATGTTCTATGAAGATGTAGGAATTGCAAATGCTAAGTTCTCCCTTCTGTCCCTTTACCTTTCAGGACACTTGCTGTACTTTTAATTCAAAAACGTGGGCCCTGCTTAGGGGACAAGTACACATATGTCTGTATGTGAGTGATTCAGGTGTATGTTATAGATGATTATTACCTGGGAAAATTCCACAAAATACCATTGAATACTAATTGAAACTACTGATCTTAGATCAGAACTAAGTTCTAAAAGAAAATGTATTGAGATGAAGTAATTGAAACTGTTTTAATAGGAGTAATAGTTTCATTGTGACTTAACTCTCCCATTGCATCAATTATCTTTTTTTATTTTGCTATTATTAATACACAATTACATGAGCAACATTATGGTTACTAGACTCTCCCTATTATCAAGTCCCCACCACATACCCCATTGTAGTCACTGTCCATCAGCGTAGTATCTTTTTTTTTAATTAGGAGAAAGAGAGAGAGAGAGAGAGAGACCTAAGAAAATTGATTATGAGCAGGAGGGTGAGAAATTGGAAAAGTCCAGAGTAGTTACTATTAAAAGAGTGTGATCTAGTAAGGTTTTGTCCAAGGCCATGCCAAACCATATGAAGTCCCATATTAGAAACTACTTAAGAGCAGAGTCTATATTTTACAGAATTTTACAAATGGGTGTCCATTTGTAAATGTTCAGTAAGGGTTGCATGGTGATAGATGGAAATAAGTTGGACAATGAAAAGTTTATCTACCATAGAGAAGGTTGGTAAAGACCAACTTGACCTACTTCAACCTAATATTTTCCCTAGAGTTGATCATATCATAAGAATGTAAAAGATCAGATACAAATGATATTAGCATACTTTTGACTGCAAGTAACAGAAAAGCCACCTAAAATGTTTTAAACAATGAGGATATTTATTGATGCATACTAAGAAGTCCAGAAGTAATTCCATTAAAAAGTGAAATTCTTTATCTATCTTTTTTTCATTTTTTTAATTAAGGTATTATTGATATACACTGTTATGAATGTTTCACATGAAAAAACAATGTGGTTACTACATTTACCGATATTATCAAGCCCCCACCCATACCCCAATGCAGTCACTGTCCATCAGTGTAGTAAGATGCCACAGATTCACTGTTTGCCTTCTCTGTGCTACACTGTTTTCCCCATTACTGCCCACACCATGTGTACTAAATATAATACCCCACAATCCCCTTCTCCCACCCTCCCAAACCCCTCCCCTTTGGTAACCACTAGTTCCTTCTTAGCGTCCCTGAGTCTGCTGCTATTTTGTTCCTTCAGTTTTGCTTGATTGTTATACTCCACAAATGAGGGAAATCATTTGGCACTTGTATTTCTCCACCTGGCTTATTTCAATGAACATAATATCCTCCAGCTCCATTCATGTTGTTGTAAATGGTAGGATTTGTTTCTTTCTTATGGCTGAATAGTATTCCATTGTGTATATGTACCACTTTTCTTTATCCATTCATCTACTGATGGACATTTAGGTTGTTTCCATATCTTGGCTATTGTAAAAAAGTGCTGCAATAAAGGTGCATATGTCTTTTTGAATCTAAGAAGTTGTATTCTTTGGATAAATTCCAAGGAGTGGTATCCTAGGTCAAATATTACTTCTATTTTTAGTTTTTTGAGGAACCTCCATATTGTTTTCCACAATGGTTGAACTAGCTTGCATTCCCACCAGCAGTGTAGGAGGGTTCCCCTTTCTCCGCATCCTTGCCAGCATTTGTTGCTCTTAGTCTTTTCGATGCTGGCCATCCTTACTGGTGTGAGGTGACATCTCATTGTGGTTTTAATTTGCATTTCCCAGATGATTAGTGATGTGGAGCATCTTTTCATGTGTCTGTTGGCCATGTGAATTTCTTCTTTGGAGAACTGTCTCTTCATATCCTCTGTGCATTTTTTAATTGGGTTATTTGCTCTTTGGGTGTTGAGGCATGTAAATTCTTTATATATTCTGGAGGTTAACCCCTTGTCTGATATGTCATTTACAAATATATTCTCCCATACTCTAGGCTGCCTTTTTGTTCTGTTGATGGTGTCCTTTGCTGTACAGAAACTTTTTAGTTTGATGAAGTCACATGAGTTCATTTTTGCTTTTGTTTCCCTTGCTTGAGGAGATGCATTCAGGAAGAAGTTGCTCATGCTTATATTCAGGAGATTTTTGCCTATGTTGTCTTCTAACAGTTTTGTGGTTTCATGACTTACATTCAGGTCTTTGATCCATTTTGAGTTTACTTTTGTGTATGGGGTTAAACAATAATCCAGTTTCATTCTCGCATGCAGCTGTTCAGTTTTGCCAACACCAGCTGTTGAAGAGGCTGTCATTTCCTCATTGTATGTCCATGGCTCCTTTATCATATATTAATTGACCGTATATGGTTGAGTATATATCAGGGCTCTATAGTCTGTTCCATTGGTCGATGGGTCTGTTCTTGGGCCAGTACCAAATTATTTTGAGTACTGTGGCTTTGTAGTAGTAGAGCTTGAAGTTGGGGAGCATAATCCCCGCAGCTTTATTCTTCCTTCTCAGGATTGCTTTGGCTATTCGAGGTCTTTTTTGGTTCCATATGAATTTTAGAATGATTTTCTCTAGTTCATTGAAGAATGCTCTTGGTATTTTGATAGGAATTGCATTGAATCTGTAGATTGCTCTAGGCAGGATGGCCATTTTGACAATATTAATTCTTCCTATCCATGAGCACTGGATGTGTATTCATTTATTGATATCTTCTTTACTTTCCCTTATGAGTGTCTTGTAGTTTTCAGAGTATAGGTCTTTCACTTCCTTGGTTAGGTTTATTTGTAGGTATTTTATTCTTTTTGATGCAACTATAATGGAATTGTTTTCCTGATTTTTCTCTCTGCTAGTTCATTGTTAGTGTATAGGAGTGCCACAGATTTCTGCATATTAATTTTGTATCCCGCAACTTTGCTGAATTCTGATATTAGATCTAGTAGTTTTGGAGTGGATTTTTTAGGGTTTTTTATGCACAATATCATGTCATCTACAAACAGGGACAGTTTAACTTCTTCCTTGCCAGTCTGAATGCCTTTATTTCTTTGTGTTGTCTGATTGCCGTGGCTAGGACCTCCAGTACTATGTTGAATAGAAGTGGGGAGAGTGGGCATCCTCGTCTTGCTCCCTATCTTAAAGGAAAAGCTTCCAGCTTCTCACTGTTAAGTATAATGTTGGCTGTGGGTTTGTCATATATGGCCTTTATTATGTTGAGATACTTGCCCTCTGTACCCATTTTGTTGAGAGTTTTTATCATTAGTGGATGTTGAATTTTTTCAAATGCTTTCTCAGCATCTATGGAGATGATGATGTGGTTTTTGTCCTTCTTTTTGTTGATGTGGTGGGTGATGTTGATGGAGTTTGAATGTTGTACCATCCTTGCATCCCTGGAATAAATCCCACTTGATCATGATGAATGATCCTTTTGATGTATTTTTGAATTGGGTTTGCTAATATTTTGTTGAGTATTTTTGCATTTATGTTCATCAGGGATATTGGTCTGTAGTTTTCTTTTTTTGTGGTGTCTTTTCCTTGTTTTGGTATTAGAGTGATGCTGGCCTCATAGAATGAGTTTGGAAGTATTCCCTCTTCTTCTACTCTTTGGAAAACCTTAAGGAGGATGGATTTTAGGTCTTCACTAAATGTTTGATAAAATTCAGCGGTGAAGCCCTTTGGTCCAGGCCTTCTGTTCTTAGGTAGGTTTTTGATTACCAGTTCAATTCAGTTGCTGCTAAATGGTCTGTTGAGATTTTTCTGTTTCTTTCTGGGTCAGCCTTGGAAGGTTGTATTTTTCTAGAAAGATGTCCATTTCTTCTAGGTTATCCAGTTTGTTAGCATATAATTTTTTATAGTATTCTCTAATATTTCTTTGTATTTCTGTGCTTTCCGTAGTGATTTTTTCCTTTCTCATTTCTGATTCTGTTTGTGTGAGTAGACTCTTTCTTTCTTGATAAGTCTGGCTAGGGGTTTATCTATTCTGTTTATTTTCTTGAAGAACCAGCTCTTGCTTTCATTGATCCTTTCTATTTTATTCTTCTCGATTTTATTTATTTCTGCTCTAATCTTTATTATGCCCCTCCTTCTACTGACTTTGAGTCTCATTTGTTCTTTTTCTATTTCTTTAATTGTGAGTTTAGACTGCTCATATGGGATTGTTCTTCTTTCCTGAGGTAGGCCTGTATTGAAATATACTTTCCACTTAGCATGGTCTTTGCTGCATCCCACACTTTGCAGTGTTGAATTATTGTTGTCATTTGTCTCCATATATTGCTTGATCTCTGTTTTCATTTGGTCATTGACCCATTGGTTATTTAGGAGCATGTTGTGAAGCCTCCATGTGTTTGTGGGATTTTTCATTCTCTTTTCATAATTCATTTCTTGTTTCAGACCTTTGTGGTCTGAGAAACTGGTTGGTACAATTTCAATCTTTTTTAATTTACTGAGGCTCTTTTTGTGGCCTAGTGTATGATATATTCTTGAAAATGTTCTGTGTGCACTTGAGAAGAATGTGTATTCTGCTGCTTTTGGGTGTAGAGTTCTGTAGATGTCTGTTAGGTCCTTCTGTTCTAATGTATTGTTCAGTGCCTCTGTCTCCTTACTTATTTTCTGTCTGGTTGATCTGTCCTTCAGAGTGAGTGGTGTGTTGAAGTCTCCTAGAATGAATGCATTGCATTCTATTTCCCCTTTTAATTCTGTTAGTATTTGTTTCACATATGTAGGAGCTCCTGTGTTGGGTGCATAGATATTTATAATCGTTATATCTCCTTGTTGGATTGACCCTTCTACCATTATGTAATGTCCTTCTTTTTCTCTTGTGGCTTTCTTTGTTTTGAAGTCTATTTTGTCTGATATAAGTACTGCAACTCCTTTTTTCTCCCTATTAGTTGCATGAACTGTCTTTCTCCATTCCTTCACTTTTAGTCTGTGTATGTATTTGGGTTTAAAGTGAGTCTCTTGAAGGAAGCGTATAGATGGGTCTTGTTTTTTTATGCATTCAGTGACTTTGTGTCTTTTGATTGGTTCATTCAGCCCATTTATGTTTAGGGTGATTATCGATAGGTATGTACTTATTGGCCTTGCAGGCTTTAGATTCGTGGTTACCAATGGTCCAAGGTTAACTTCCTTACTATCTAAAAGTCTAAGTTAACTCACGTAATATGGTATTACAAACACAATCTAAAGGTTCTTTTTTTTTTCTCCTTTTTCTTCCTCCTCCATTCTTTATATATTAGGTATCATATTCTGTACTGTTTGTCTATCCCTTTATTGACTTTGGAGACAGTCAATTTAATTTTGCATTTTCTTAGTAATTAGTTGTCTACTTTCTTTATTGTGGTTTCATTACCTCTGGTGACAGCTATTAAACTGTATGAACACTTCCATCTATAGCAGTCCCTCCAAAATACACTGTAGAGATGGTTTTTGGCAGGTAAATTCTCTCAGCTTTTGCTTATCTGAAAATTGTTTAATCCCTTCTTCAAATTTAAGTGATAATCTTGCCAGATAAAGTAATCTTGGTTCAAGGCCCTTCTGCTTTATTGCATTAAATACATCATGCTGCTCCCTTCTGGTCTGTAAAGTTTCTATTGAGAAGTCTGAGGATAGCCTGATGGGCTATGTGATCTTATTTCTCTCTCTGGCTGCTTTTAGTAGTCTGTCCTTATGCTTGATCTTTGCCATTTTAATTACTATATGTCTTGGTGTTGTCTTCCTTGGGTCCCTTTTGTTGGGAGATCTGTGCACCTCCATGGCCTGAGAGACTATCTCCTTCCTCAGATTGGGGAAGTTTTCAGCAATTACCTCTTCAAAGACACTTTCTATCCCTTTTTCTCTCTCTTCTTCTTCTGGTACCCCTATAATGCAAATATTGTTCCATTTGGATTGGTCACACAGTTCCCTCCACATTCTTTCATTCTTAGAGATTCGTTTTTCTCTCTGTGCCTCACTCTCTTTGTATTCCTCTTCTCTAGATTCTGTTTCATTTATCGTCTCCTCCACTGTATCCAGTCTGCTTTCTATACCCTCCATTGTGCTCTTCAACAATTGGATCTCCAACCGGAGATCATTCCTGAGTTCTTGAGTATCTTTTTGTACTTCCATGAGCATGTTAATGATTTTCGTTTTGAACTCCCTTTCAGGGAGAGTCATCAGGTCGATATCACTTAAATCTTTCTCAGGAGTTGTGTTAATAATTTTACTCTGAACCAGGTTCCTTTGGCATTGCATATTTGCATATGGCGCCCTCTAGTGCCCAGAAGCTCTACTTTCTGGAGATGCCTAGCCCCTGAAGCAATGTCGGGGGTTTCATGGGAGTGGTTTTGGTGCCTTGGGGGAGGGAAAGGGCTGTTTCCTGGTTCCTGGCTGCTATGCCTGTCTCCACTGCCTGAACCAGTGGGCCGAGCACACAGGTATAAACCTCTATGCTTTGCGTTTGTAGTTGCTGTAGACAGATCTTCCCTCTGGCGGCCTAATGCCAGGGTAGGGTTTGCCGGTTTGATAGCCGGGTGGGGCTGACCAGGAGAAAGGAACATTAGGCTACCTATCATGGGAGGGGTTCTTGGAGCTGTGTAGGCAGCCAGGGAGCTGTACCACCTGAAGATCCTGAAAGCTCCTAATCTGCTGGGCAGAGTGCACCTGGACAATTTTGTCTACCTGTCCTTTCTCCTGAACAGTAAGTTCTGTGCAATCCTTGCCCCTTTAGCAGCCCTCTTGCTAAGGGCTTCCTTGTTAGGAAGTCTCTCAGACTGCCCGCCTTTCTTTAGTTCCAGAGCAGCCAGATATGGATCCCTGCTTTCCACAAGCAGCTGGAATCTCAGTCTCTCCAGGAATTCTGCCTGTGTTAGCTTTCCAACACCCTAATTACAAGAGTATCATGCAAGCACCATGAACTGTAGGTTTGTGCTCCCAGAGCAGATCTCCTGAGTTAGGTATTCAGCAGTCCAAAGTCTCCACTCCCTCCCTACTCCATTTCTCTTCCTCCCGCTGTTGAGCTGGGGTGGGGGAAAGGCTTGGGTCCTGCTGAGCCACAGCTTTAGTATGTTACCATGTTCTGTGAGGTCTGCTCTTGTCTCCAGGTGTATGCAGTTTGGCACAGTCCTCTTTCCTCTTGCTCTTTCAGGAGTAGTTGTATCAGTTATAATTTTGTATTATATACTGTTTTAGGAGGAAGCCTCTTTCTCACCTCTCACGCCGCCATCTTTAATCCAATTCTTTCTTTTTTAAGACAAAGAAAAACTTCCCAAAGCCTCACATCAGACTTCCTTTCCAGTCTTATTGGCCATTAGTACATCACATGCTTTAGCTGAAACAATCACTAATACAAAGAACTTGACCACTCTGATTGGATTTGACCAGTTACGTTTGGTGCTGACACCCACATTCCATGGAAGATAAGGCCCCTTCTAGGAAGGTAAATAAAATTTAGATTCTATTAACAATAAAGAGGAAGTAGTGGAAGTGGGTAGTAGCTGTGAGGTAGCTAAATAGCCATAGATATTATGTGAACAAATAAATCATGGTTACCCCTTGGTCCCTCCAAGGATGCTTTCTGCTTTATTAGTGTTTGAGAAAGTTAAAATTAACGATTTATGGTTAAAAAATAACTACAATGTCTGCTGCATTTATGTGTATCTCCTTGACATTTACAACTCCAAATGGCTTTTAAAATCTGTGGATTAGAAGGAGTTTAAAGTAAAACCCTGTCCGATTGGGTTATTAAAATTTCTGAACGCTGAGGGGTGTATAATCCTACAGATTTCTTGGCTTCAAGATTCAGAAGCAAAAGCACAGATAATTATATTTCAGAAACTGCATTTCACTAGGATTAGAAAATCAGTAGCATATTTAAACTTCATGTTACAGAAAATAGAACATGTTCATCCATTTTATCACATCTGGTATTTTTTCAAGCATATACCTCTTACCATACCATAACTTATGATTACCTTTTATCCTTCCCAGCATTAGACTCTGAATTTGTAAAATGTAATATACCAAAAGAAATTAATTTAGTGTCAGAAGTTTGGGAATAAATGCAAGTTCTGCTGCTTAACTAGCTCTTAAACTTCTATAATTCACTTAGACTTCTGGACTCTCAATTGCCTCAAATTACCTGGAACATCCCTAGTTTTGCAATAAACTTCAAACAAAACCTATGTATAAGATCATCTTTCTGAATTCCCTGGATCTTTATGCCACCTTGTCTAGTGACTCCTACATACCCTGAGACTCTCCTGATGAGTGGAGAAGAGAGTTTATCTTTTCTCACTTGCACTGTTGTTTATTATATTCTCTAGTTTTTTGCTATGTCTTCACTTAAGAAATATAGAAAAAATATTAATTCGAAAATAACTATCCAAATGAACCTCCAGAATATATTATTCTTAAATTTCATTGTCTTTAATTTACTTTTTTTATGTCAAAAAAACATAAAATCAGCAGCCTTTCTTTTCCATCTTCAGCAGTAGTTATTTGCCCCAGAGATCTAGGTGTGAAGCTATTTTCAAAGTTATCTCAATACATGAGAATAAGCCTTTGGTATTTCTTCTCATCTAGAGGTTATACATGGAAGCAAGCTCACAGCCATTTCCAGAATTGCTGACGGTTTCACTTTGAAGGCTCTGCCACCAGAGGGAACTGAAGTTATAAGATTTTACAATGCCTCAGACATGCTGCATATTCCTAATAAAATACCACTTGCTTAAGAGACTAATGACATTAAACTTGGAAATTTTCACACAAAATTTTCTAAGGAATTAGTTGTGTGAAGTATATCTAGAGCTTTTATTAGTCATTTTATCTTAAAGAAGAGATCTCTTCAGTGGTCCCTTTATTCACATAGATTCCTACATTTTCACAATGATAGAATTCATCCATCAAAGGATTTAGAGTGGAAATAATTGGGAGGAACAATGGAAAAATGAAGATCTCACAGGAATGATAAAAGTTATGCATATGGCATAATCCTCAATTGAAAGTAGGAAACATTAATTTTTAAATATGCATTCAAGTTTTAAATAGACAACTCTTTAACTCCATTACATATTACAGAGTGAGTAAGTTATATAGTATATAAAACTTGCAAGACTTTGACCAGCATAAATGATACTGCCACAGATCTATTGAAGATACCTACTTTGGGAACACATCAGACATTCAGTGTAGCTATAAAAGTAAACTTGCTTTTTCTAAAAGTTCATTTTACCCAGGATACTTTTGAACGACTTTTATAGAAAAACAGTCCACATCTTAATTTTCTCTGATGACTCAGTAATCATTTTATGCTCTATTTTTGGTATGCCGACTTTTGGTCTTTTATAGTTCAGTGTTTTCTGTTTTTGCTTTTGATTAATTTGTAACATCAACATGAAGCAGAATGCAAGGAGAAATAGGATCTCTTGTCAGATATCAAAGCAATCTAAATTATGGCATTAAAGACAGATTTTTCTTATTTGATAAGTCCCTCTCAGTGTATGTATGTCCTCGTGTGGTCTCAGGTTCACCTGGGGTTACTGTTTGATATTCAAATTTCTAGCTTCAACCCTCCATCATTGACTGCATTATGAACAAGCAGCCCTCAAGTGGTTCTCATGCATGCCAAAGTTTAAGAACTCTTCTAGATGTGTATAGTCCATGATCATTTAACCTCTTAAACTGTTATCCATCCCTAGTTTTTAACTGTCATCATTTTCAGGGTCAGCACACACTGATTTCTTTAATTCATACATATCATTGGCTGCTTTGTCATTTCTATGTGGGTAGCTCCCAAATGTACATTTTCTAGACAGACATGTCGCCTATTTGAAACATCGTTTAGTGTTCTCTTGGAAATTCATTCTGCATCTCTACCTTGTTTCATTCTCCATTGTGTCTTCTTTAATCACCTTTCAACACCATTGATTGTGTTAAAGAAAACTGTATTGTTGCATCAGTTTCCCAGCAAGTTTTCCTACCCCCTGACTCTCTTACTCCAACCCATTCTATAGGGAAAAACCTTCCTAAAACATCTCTTATTTCCCTTTAAAAAACTGTCTGATGTTTCTTAGAACCCAGATTAAATTGTTTATATGTAGGTATCTTTATGTCTTCTACATCCCTCTCAACCCCATGATACCATTTTTGGCTTATTCTTCCAACCAACATAACTTTCCTTTTCCCATGTTTATCTTTGCTGTACCTTCCCATATCTTCCCCTTGCTTTACACATATTTGATCTTATCTCTACAAACATAGATCAATTCTCAGTGATCTCAGGAAGCCTCCTCCAGAGTCCTCTGTCCTAGGTTATGATTTATTTGTTCACAGTATGTAAGTATCCTACTAACTGTGCTTTTAAAGCAGAGACGTAGGCTTATTCTGCTTTTGAATATTCTACATCATGTAGCCATCGAGTAAGTCAATAGAAATTGCTCAATACTGGTTTATAATTGAGGTCATGCTAAAAAAAATCATAACCTCCTAAGTTCCTTTATATTCAGAACAACAGATAAGAACATACTAATTTAATGTCATCATTTTCATTGTGATCCCAGTAGTAGTTATTTGGTACCATTGGTATATGTCTGGTGCTCTTCAGTAAAGTTTAAATAAGTACCTATTGGGGTTTCTAGCCTCTCCCCTGACGGTCCTGCTCACCATCAGGACTACTAGCTCTTTCAGTGACCCTCCAAGCCAGTGGAGGGAAAGGAAAGGAGGGAGAGGCATGCCCGACAAGGCAAAGCAAGGAAAGCAAGAGTCGACTGCCCGTTCCCCAGCCTCCGCCGTCCCCAGAGACAATCAGACGCAACAGGGAGTTCAGTCAAAGCAGGAACTTGTTTATTGCAGCTCGGAACATGGAATATATAGGGTGTGGTCTCTTCTGATTGGTTGCACCTTATGCTAACAAGGCGACCTTCAAATTTCCAATTATGCACAGAGTTGTGCTGTGCGCATGCGCAGTTGTCTCTGACGTAAGCAGTGGACCTAAGTGAGAACACTTGGCGGGAAGCTGTGGTGCAGCAGAAATTCAAGGTAGTTCCCCACATTTTCCCCCTTTTTGTTTTTGTATGAGCATAAGAGATGCCATTCTGTACTCAAGGATGTGCCTGTCTTAGGTTGTCCCCATCTTTCAGGAGATCTTACCCGTCATTGACTACTATCCTAGCACTTCCAGTAATGACATTCTCAAGAGGTTGCTTGCACCTCTTGGAGGGCCATAAATGCCCATGAACTCTCTGGGGTATGGGGAACTCCTTCTTCGATCACTTGGGTTAACATAATTATCTTTTGCTGTAATATCTGTTGCCGTTGATATGATCTTCACCACTGCAGGAGCATGAAAATAACTAATGACATTACAATTATTATACCTCCTAATAACAGCTTGGGTAGACTAAACAAACTAGTTATTTCTTCCCATACTCTGGTAAAAAAGGAAGCAGAGGGTAAGATTACAACCTCAGTCGCATTAAGGTTCACAATATCGTGAAGGAGCATTGCAGACATTTTTAACATCTTATCATTCCATGGTCCCTTAATATTCAGAGTAATTCCTCAACATTGTAGTAGCATTAGTGGTAGTAAATGTTTGACATACATGGGAAAACATAGGACTGCAAATATGTCCTTGTTGAAGGCTTAACAGTGTCACTTCTTCAGCAGTAGTCACTGTCCGGACTATGGCAATGGTAGCAGCAATTGCAGCCACAGCAGATGCAGCAATGGAGGCAACAATAACAGCAGTGATTCCAAAGTCTCTCTTAGTCCTGCGATGAACTAATTGGATTCTTTGTCCTCCCATTGTGTTAGTAACAGCCCACAGATATGGAGGGTGCCGGAACAAGTATTCGAGGATTAGCATAGAGGGCTAAATATTCTCCGGCACACAAAGAAAGGGAGTAGGAAAGTGAGCACGAGCAGGAGTAATATTCCAGCCTTCATGACTCCTTTTCCTCTTATGCAATCCTCAAAAGGTCAGTCCTGGAAAAGAAGGAATCGGCAGGCCCTCAAGACGTCACCCTCTTGGGCAGAATCTATATCATGGCTTTCTTCCACTTGCTGAGTGGTCTGAGGGCAGAATTTCAAGTTCCTAGCAGGAACCCAAATTGGATTCGGTTTGCCTATAGGAAATACACATCCAAATTCTCTGCCCATACTTATCAGTGGACCTGGTCCTCACCTTTGCCCAGTCAGCTGGTCTTTCCAGCACACTTTTATTTTGGCATATGGCGTTTGATTTGTCCAGTGCCTTTGAAAGGCCGTTAGAGGTTGATCTTTTGAAAAATTTAAAATATTTAATGGAAGTAGGGCCATCCGTAATTGGTCATGGGGGCTTATTCCCCCTTTTTGTTTTTGTAATAGGTCTTTTAATGTCTTATTGTGATGCTCTACTATGGCCTGGCCCTGTGGGTTGTATGGGATTCCTGTGGAGAGGCTGATATGCCATGTATTAAAAAAGTCTTGTAACGCCCTGCTAGTAAAGCAGGGGCCATTATCTGTTTTGATTTGATGTGGTATACCTAATATTGCAAAACATTGTAAAAAATGGCTCTGTGCATGTTTAGCTTTCTCTACAGCATGGGCACTAGCCCAGCAAGTGTGGGAGAATGTATCTATTGAGACAAAGACAAATTTTAATTTTCCAAAAGATGCATAATGAGTAACATCAGTTTGCCAGAGACAATTTGGTTTAATGCCCCTTGGGTTAACTCCAGGGGACTGGAGGGGTGGAATTTGTAGAAAAGGCAAACAGGATTTACAAGTCCTGATAATTTTTTTCAAGTCTTTAATAGGAATATGAGGAAATCTATGATTAAGTCCTCTCCAATTTAGGTGGCTAAGTTCATGGAGGTCTTGGGCCCATTGGAAATCTTTGGCCTGTTGCATGGAAAGGGCTTGAGCAGCAGAGGATGCTAATTGGTCAGCTAATAGGTTTCCTCTGGAGAGGAATCCGGGCAAACCTTGGAGTCCTCGGAGGTGCTGCAAGAATATGGGCTTGGATCGTGCCATCAGCAAGGATCCCACCTGAATCATCAAGGGGATTATGGGGTTTTTATCTAACTTGATATAAGAAGAGGCTAAGGTGGGAAGCAAGTTCACCACATACAGACTATCAGAAAAAAGATTCATATGTTCAGAAATTTTACTTAGGGCCAATGCTATGGCATACAACTCCTTAAATTGTGCTGAGCCAGTAACTTTTTCAAAATGTTGGGTTTCTTTTAACTTGGTCGAGAGGTGAGGAGGGGGAAAGACAACAACAGCAGACCCCACTTTTCCTCCATCGGTAAACACATTCAAGGCATCAGAAAGGGACTTACTCAAAAAGAGTCTAGGGGTGGTGGTGGTCTAACTTAACTTGGAGAAGAAGGCAACCCATCTGCTAGGCCCATAATGGCAATCAATCTTACCTACAAAACCCGTCAGAGCCTCAGACACTCTATTGTGATTTCGCTTGATCCATTCAAAGTCGGACAAATGATAAGGAATGGTTAGAATTTCCAGGTCTTTCCCATAATGTCTTAAGGTGGTGTCTCTGCCTTTGACTATAAGATCTGCCAGTTGATCTAATTGGGCATACACTCGCAGAGTGCCTCCTATTGATGCATGGACCCATTGGAGAGGGTTACCTTGCTGCGTAATAACAGCGGTAAGCAACTCCAAGCCAGGAAGAATCCACAGACAAAGGTCACAGTCAGGTTGATACTGGGCTAGTTGGGCATTATCAAGTGCTAATTGAATCTGTCTAAATACTTGTTTATGTTCTTCCGTTAATACAACAAGCTCAGATGGAGTTTTGTCTCTCAACAACTCAAAAAGAGGGAGGAGGTCATCTGTTGCAATGTGAATCCAGGGCTGCAGCCAGTTGAGTTCCCCTAATACCTTTTGTAATTCCACTAAAGAATATGAGGTCTTGATGGAAAACTGAGGTTTAAGGGGGCAGACAGAATCTAGGTTAAGCTTTGCCCCTAAAATCTCAAAGGGAAGTATAGTTTGGATCTTGTTATTAGACACATGCAGTCCCCCTTGCTCTAAGAGGCATTGAAGCTCCCTGTATGCAGATTCTAACTGCTGGGCACTAGCTGCCCCTAAAATAATATCATCCATGTACACATAAAGAGTTATTCCTGCCCACTGCTGAAGGGGCTGCAGAATTTTGAAAACAAATTGCTGACAGAAAGCAGGGCTATTGGCCATGCCTTGGGGTAGCACTGTCCATTCATATCTCTCATCAGGCCCTCGAAAATTGGTAGATGGCATGGAGAAGGCGAACTTCTCACAATCAGCTGGGTGGAGGGGAATTGAGAAGAAACAATCCTTAATATCAATTACGATAAGGGATAATTCTTTTGGAATGAATGGGATCCAGGGCAGGCCTCTCAAGGGCGTGCCCACTGTAACCATCCATTCATTGATTTTTCTTAAGTCTTGAAGCATCCTCCATTTACCAGAGGCCTTCTTAATAACAAACACTGGGTTATTCCATGGGCTTAGAGAAGGTCATATGTGTCCCAACCTAAACTGTTCCTGAACAATCTCCTTAGGTTTCTGAAGCTTAGTCTGCGGTAACGGCCACTGCTCCACCTAGACTGGAGGCCCAGGGAGCCACGTAATGGAGGGCGTCATCGGGGCAGTGGCCTTTAGTATTGGGGGTGCTGTGGCATAGTCTGAGGGAGATAATTGGAGCACTCAGTGGGCCACTGGCAACCCGGTCTCCCTGGCATTGTCTCATAAAGGACTTCTGGGTCATTAGTGATGTATACGGTAGACTCGCTTAAGATGTCTTGACCCAGCAGGTTGTCTGTTAGGCGGGAAACAACAAGGGGCCTAGCCTTTCCATGATTACTGTCTAAATATTCCCACCTGAACCAATCCCTAGCCTCCTCAGAGACTGCATTGCCCCCAACCCCCCATAGTGGTGGTCTGGGGATCAACTTCTAATGGGAGGGTACTTCCTCTTTTCTGAGCACTCTCCAATCGGCTCCTGTGTCAATGAGACATCGAAACCTCTTCCCAGATATAACTATATCCACATCTGGCCTTTTTCCTGGAACAAGGGGCACCGTCCAGCGGACTCCAAGAGAGCCTGGGGGATCTGCTCCTCCTTTGGTTAACGGGGCTGGAGGATGCCCCTTGCCTAGTTTAAAGGGTTCCCTTGCAGATCAAACTTGGATTGGCACTCTTTCATCCAGTGGAACCCTTTCTTGCACCTTGGGCACAGAAACTGGGGGGGTGGACGAACCTTCTTCCTCCCCCCTGGATTTCCCTGGCCCCCCTGGGGGCATTCTCTCTTATAGTGTCCCTTCTGCCCACACCTGAAACAAACTCCATCGCCCCTGACAGGTGGCTCATGCTCCCCGGACGGGGTCCGGGGGGAGAGCGCTAATGCCAGGGCCTCTGCCAGGGAGGCGGTTTGAGCCTGCAGTGCAGATACCAGGGTCTGGGCTTGGTGGGCCTGAGTGCCTACATCCTTGGTGGCAACTATCCACCTCTCCATGGACCTTTCTCTTAATCCTGCCCATGCCAGTTTGTGATCTGATGTCATGCCTTCCTACACTATTTTGACAAATTGGTCCCCTAGTGGACCCAGGGGGAACTTCTGGTGGAGGCTCCTCTCCACTCTATCTACAAAGGAGGCTAAGTCCTCTGTAGGTTTCTGAGTGATCCCTGAAATTGGAGGTTCGGAGGGGCCCTCCTGTAACTTCTTCCAGGCAGCTAGTCTGAGGGCCCTCACCTGCTCTTGGTACGGAGCAGGGATTGCTGCTTGTTGGAGACCGGTGGCAAATTGGTCACTGGTCCCAGAAAGCATCCCGAAGGTAACTAGGATGGGGGATTCACTGACTGATTCCTCTCCACCTGGACATGGCATTCCTCCTTAAAAAAGGCACACCATTTAAGGAACAAGGGCCCCAGAAGGACTGCCTTAGTCAAGCTCTTCCAGTCCTGTGTAGTGCAGGGCTGATGGGCCAGCCCCTGGAGGATGGTCTCTGCCCATGGGGATTTGGGCAGAGACTGCCTTCTTTAGCTCTTTGAGGTCAGGAGTCTCCCATGGGTACCATGCAGCCGGTCTATTGCCCCCAGGGTTGACGTTGACCTGAAACGCCTGGTAGGAAGGCGGCGCCAACCCATCCCTGCCCGCATTATCAGTCCCTAAAGGTGGAGGATATGATGGTGGTGGAGCGGAGTCGGGGGGTTTCTTAGGCGCTATGGCAACAGGGTCTGGTGTGGTTCAGGATCTGGGTCGATGTCGACCCAGGGGTTCGAGGTTTCTTTAGATAGTTTGGGGTATAGGTGTCGGGGCTGCTCAGCCCGCTTTCTGTGAACTGAACCCACTCTCTTTCCCCTGGCATTATCTTCACCTTTTCCTCTGTCTTGCTCTTTTCACCTAATCCTTCTCCCTCCTGGGGAGACTAGCCCCAAAACACACCTTAAGGGCGGATAAGGTGGGGTACACCCCCAATTGTGGACTCTCACCCTTGTCTAACTCTGCCTTCCTGATCAACTGTTCCACGATGCCACGTGGTCCACTCAAAAGGATTCCCAACCGGAAGCCAGGGAGCCACCCGCGTTAGGGCCTCCCAGACCTTCTCGGCTTGAGTGTCCAAGAGCTCTAATCCTTGACTTTTAAGCATATATTTCAGTGCTTTAAGTGCAGGTTCATCTTTAGAGGTTGCTTGTCCCATTTTCCCGGGAATGCTCTTACCACATAATCACCCACTGCTCATTCCGCCGCACTTTAGGTTCGTCAACCGAGGGATCCTTGATCCAGTCTGCAAGGCTTCGTCAGTTGTTCCTCACACGGGGCACCAGTTGTCAGGGTTTCTAGCCTCTCCCCTGCCGGTCCTGCTCACCGTCAGGACTAGTAGCTCTTTCAGTGACCCTCCGAGCCAGCGGAGGGAAAGGAAAGAAGGGAGAGGCACGCCCCGACAAGGTGAAGCAAGGGCAGCAAGAGCTGACTGTCCACCCATTCCGCAGCCTCCGCCATCCCCGGAGACAATCAGACACACAGGGAATTCAGTGAAAGCAGGAACTCGCTTATTGCAGCTCAGAACACAGACTATATAGGGTGTGGTCTCTTCTGATTGGTTGCACCTTTTGCTAACAAGGCGACCTTAAAATTTCCAATCACGCACAGAGTTGTGTGCATGCGCAGTTGTCTCTGACGTAAGCAGTGGACCTAAGTGAGAACACTCGGCGGGAAGCTGTGGCGCAGCAGAAATTCAAGGTAGTTCCCCACAAGTACCTTCTAAGATGTCATCATTAAAATTCAGCGCTGGGATAATTACATTTAGCCTACCATTATAAATTTTGTGTTATGGTAAATATAAATTTCATGTAATTGAAACTGAAGAGATTGAATCAAACGTGCTTTTTGGCTTGAGAGGGCTGTTGATATACTTAGTGAGTGTGGGGTAAGTTTCTCCCAGTCTAGCCTTTCCCTAGACTGATTTCAGTTGCACCAGTTTATCACGCTGGGCTGAGAACGCACTTTCCCCTGGAGCTACAGTAAGAAAGCAGATGCCCTGGTGAAGCACAGTAATGTCTCAAAAGAATCCACTTTTGACAAACAATGCTGTCCTTTCAGGGAAGGGTGGCTTGGTTTGCTGTGATAAACATCAGTACATAATCCCTCTGGGGGCTCTTCCCAGGTTGTAGATGTGTTTCTCTTGCTCAGTAATGACAATGTGGAGTATGACTGTCATTTTGGGCAATTGATGGAAGTCAAGAAGACATAGGGCTTTGGTTCCTTCAGAAAGAAGTGGCTTGGCAGAGACAGAGAATTAACCAAACCAAAACAGTCCAATCCGAGGAAGATATTCAAATCACAATGTGACTGGTTGTGAAGAATATGGAAATAAGTGAGGGGATATTTTTTGTAAGGAGACAAGTGGTGAGAACTCAGGAGGAGCCAAAGAACCAGGTCCCTGAAAGAGGAGGAATAAAACAGAAAACATCTTTAAGAGGAGCCAGAAGTTTAGTACTTATTCTTTTAGAGTGACCCAGAGAAATCTGAGAGAGGGTTAAGGAATTCAGTAAGTGATGTTGGGGAAGCTTTGCTGGCTCTCTGCCAATGACTTGGCTCAGCATTTCTCCGAGTGTCTGCAAGGCTATTTCCTCATTATAGACTACCTCATTCCCCTGACTCTGTTTGTCTTTTCCCTGAATTAGAATATATCTATAAAGTAGGTTTTTATTATCCATATTTTACAGGTGTGGAAAAAAAGTCTCACAAATAAAATATGTAGTAGGAGGCAGGAGTGAGATTCGAAGAAGTTCCATCTGATTCCTAAAGCAGTGTTCTTTCCTCCTGTGCCCACTGCTTACAAGCAAGGGTGGTATTCGAAATATTTAACATTAGGCACCACATCCCATCTTATTTGTTGTTGATCATATTCATTAAGAATATACTGGACTAGATAAGATTAACAATATATAAAATAAGATGTGGTTAGTACTGTAAAAGAAAAACTGCACCAGACCAGTTAAACAGGGAGGGAAGACTTTATTTCAGACTATTGTAATAGGAAAGAGAGATTGAACCAACTGCACTGAAATAAAAGGTGGGAGGATTTTTTAAAGCTGGGGTAAACTAATAAAAAATATCAGAGGATGTTAGGGGGTGCCTGGCCCACAGGATTAGGCCATCGGTGTTGCTAATTGTTATCTATTAAACTTAGACTCTTATCTCCCACAGGGACTTGGAAATGGGGTGATACCTCCTTCTATGATTACATTTCAAAGGGATGGCACTAGTTCCTTGAGAAGGACATTGCTGCTTTGTAAAAGATTGACATCTAAAAGGGGAAGAGAAAGTATTTATGATTCCAAGTTTCCTAAAATAAATTCTTTAAGAAAAAGGAGGTTAGGGACCTATAGTCAAGAAGAAACCTATCAAAAGTTTAATCAAGGTGAGAGGAACATTAAGGCAATCTTGGTCAGTATCCATTGTTAAACATTTTAAGTACCAGACTGTGAGCTACTTAAAGACAGTATTTTTTATCCAACTCTTCCTTGTAACATTATAACACAGATTTGTCTATATACATTTCGGATGTTTGATAAATGTATTGCATAAAGGAGGGAATGAGGACATTGTAGGTTCAGCTAAATTCTTCAGGATGCCAACAATAATAGAAAGAAAATTTTTTCTATATAGCAAAATATATTCCTGTTCATAATTTCACCATTTTGCATTTAGATGCCCTGAACTATGGCAATATTTCCTAAACTGTTTTATCATGGAAAACTATGTGCTTAAATTGCTTCCCTGTGTAGGCAGGGATGTTGTTCTATGACCAGATAAGTTTTGAAAATGCCTGTCTTGGAGTTTCACTTTCTTTATTGGTATTCTTAAGTCTTGAAAAAGTCTCAAGTGCTGGGTTGTTTTACAGTAAACTTTCTTATTCACTTTTTCTCATGTTAACAGAAGAAATAAAACACTGACTTGCTATGCTTCTATTTGGGAAATGTAGAAACAATTAAAATTCTTCCTTCTGTGAAGAAGATGTGACTTAACCTTTATCGAACACTTCCTTTGCATTTTGCTGAGCACTTCGGATTATTACATGTCATTTCTCCTGATATTATAAATATTTGCCTTTTTTCAGTAGGAAAAGGCAGGTTTACAGTGTTCAGGTAACTAATGCAGGTCACATAGTATGAAGCAGCAGACCTGGGATTCAAACACCTGTCTATCTTGCAAGCTTAAGTTCTTAAGCACTATGCATTGGATTTCAAAACCTTGGTCCCCAGACCAGCAGTATTAGTATCCCCTGGGGACCTGTTAGAGAATTCTTGGGGCACACCCTATTGAATCAGAAATTCTGAGTGGCACCAGTAATCTGTGTTTTAATAAGCCCTCCAGGTAGGGCTGCCAGATAAAATAAGAGAATGCCCAATTCAATTTGAGTGTCAGATAAACAACACATTTTTTAAAGTAAGAGTATGTCCCATGAAGCATTTATTTGTTTGTTATTTGTTAGTTGTCTAACATTCAAATTGAACTGGCATCCTGTATTTTTATTGGCTAAACCTGGTAACCCTACTGCGAGGTCATTCTCATGTGCACTAAAGGTTGAAAACCATCACCTCAAGATTATGGGTTTTGTGGAATACATTTAATCGTATTTTCAATAGGTTTAATCCAGGAGAACTTTTTAAAAAATAAGCAGTCTTTTACTAGCATCATTATTATCTCAAGAGCAAATAGTGATAAACAAACTGCAGAACACATTTCCTAAGAGGAATGGGTTTCAAAATGCCTAATGGAACACCGCACAGGGGAACAGTAATAGCATGTCTGATTATGGAGCATCAGGGCCACCAGGAATTTGGGGGCTAGGAGATAAGGTGAGTCATACTATAACAAAAGTTCTGTTTTTCTACCATAAAATGGGGGTGGGAAATACCATTTATATTGCATGTTTTCTGAAGGAGAAAAAGAAGAAGCTTTGGAAACTGCTGACAACAAAATGTCCAGGTTTAAGCTGATAGATAAAAATCCACTTCATCTTCCCTTTTTACTTTTCTCACTCAATTTTTAATCGTTCTTGAGATAAGCTGCACAAAACCCATGAGGTCAAGAAAAACTTTATATATTTATATCTTGCTTATTCTCTCTTAAGTATTTTTAGGAAAAAAAAACATTTCTCTGGGCTGTGAAAATCATTTCCAAGCATATAGGAGGCCTCATATGAAGGTAATAAGTCTAGCTCCATAATCTGAATTAGTGGTCCAATTATAATTTTCTGTGCTAATTGGTTCAGTATCTCTGAAAGAGATATTTCAGGATTCAAAACTTCCTTTTTTAGTACAATATCTCAAGCCCAATTTAAAAACAAAACAATAAAACAAAGAAAAAAGGAATCCCTATGTATGACTATATTACTATCCTGATATGACTTTTTAATTTTTCTAGGAAATGAGAGATTTGTTGAACTGAATTCAGCCAAAAGCACATTTTCAGAAATGACTTGCCTTAGCTAACCACAGTAAACGTTGTTACTTAGTATTTTATCCACCTGAAAAACTCTAAAATTTAGGAAAACAGTTTTAATCTAGAGGCCCCAGTACACTGTAGGAATAGAAGTGGGTCAGAATTAGTGCTAGTTAGTATCTTTCTTGCTGTTTGGTGAAGGAAAATCACATGCATGGATATCTTCTGGCATATATTATTACTGCTCTGCTATATATTATCTATCTATCTGTCTATATATATATATCATGTGGTATATATTATCATATGTATTATCATTCAAATGGTGGTTTTCAGAGAAGAGTATGGGGGAGGAGGAGGCACAGACTGTGAATTAACTGTTAAATAGCCAGATCATTTGTCTCAACTAAGTCTATATTTTGCTTAAGTAATATTGTCCTGTCATGTTAGATTAACAAAGACCTTTACTTAAACTTATAGGAAACCTAAAAATTACTCCTGAACATAAGCTACATTTTAACATTAAAATGATTTCTTATACATGAAAAGATGCTCCACATCGCTAATCATCAGAGAAATGCAGATTAAAACCACAATGAGATATCACCTCACACCAGTGAGGATGGCCAACATCCAAAACACAAACAACAATAAATGTTGGCGAGGATGTGGAGAGAGGGGAACCCTCCTACATTGCTGGTGGGAATGCAAATTAGTTCAACCATTGTGGAAAGCAGTATGGAGGTTCCTCAAAAAACTCAAAATAGAAATACCATTTGACCCAGGAATCCCACTCCTAGGAATTTACCCCAAGAATGCAGCAGCCCAGTTTCAAAAGGACAGATGCACCCCTATGTTTATTGCAGCACTATTTACAATAGCCAAGAAATGGAAGCAACCTAAGTGCCCATCAGTAGATGAATGGATTAAGAAGATGTGGTACATATACACAATGGAATATTATTCAGCCATAAGAAAAAACAAATCCTACCATTTGCAACAACATGGATGGAGCTGGAGGGTATTATGCTTAGTGAAATAAGCCAGGCCGAAAAAGACAAGTACCAAATGATCTCACTCATATGTGGAATATAAGAACAAAGAACAACAACAACAATAACAAAAAAAAAAAAAGCTGAAGGAACAAAACAGCAGCAGACTCACAGAACCCAAGAATAGACTAACAGTTACCAAAGGGAAAGGGACTGGGGAAG
>JAQQAC010008880.1:3500570-3729709 GCA_029783875.1 Phataginus tricuspis | reverse complement strand
ATTGGCAGGCATAGGGTGGGGGGGCACGGGGGAGACTGTACAGCTCAGAGAAGACAAGTAGTGATTCTCATCTCACTACGCTGATGGACAGTGACTGTGGTGGGGTTGGTGGGGGGGACCGGATGAAGGGGGTAGTTTAATCATCACAATATTGCTCATGTAATTGTAGGTTAATGATACTAAAATAAAATAAATTGTAAAAAAAAAAATTATTTCTTATAAATCATAATCTTTAATACTGATGTTAAAGGGGTTTCAGTGGATTGCATTGCTTCTTCTTTGAAAACAGTATTATCATTAATAAAATCCTAGCCACTGATATTAAATGGATGGAAGTTCAGTGAACTAATTAAGGATTAAAGCCGAAAATCTTTATTGTGTCATTAAATCAATCTATAGTTTAAATATTTATTATGCTAAGCACTCTAGTAATTAAAGAGCACTTAAATGAAACACATGCAGATAAATTAAAAATGAATTTCAAAAGCTGAAGCTTGTAATGGTGTCTTAATATATATAATATATATATATTATATATATATAATAAATTAAAGAGTGAGCAATTTAGTCACCATATACTTTAATGCAGAAATTACTAGTGCCACCTATTGGTCAAAGAGTAGAACTCCAAAAACTGTTTAATAAAGGTACTAAGCCGTAATTGCAATAGAAACAATGGGTTTCATAAAGTGGCTACATGAATGTTTTCCCTTTGGGTTTAAATTATCCTTAAGTTTTTAATACATATATTTCAAGTAATTTATAAAATTATTTTTAAAATATTTGCTAACTTTGAAACCTAGGAATAATGATTCTTAACAGTGATTTTTGGACATGTTTTTTGAAATCACAGCTTAACTAGTATTTTTGTTTAAATTACCTGCAGTAAGCCTAGAAATTTTAAATCACTGTGGTTCTCATTAAAATGTCCTGGAGAATTTACCAAAACATTTCATTGCCAGGACCCCACCCCAACCCAATTAAAAGACAGGGCAACCTTTAAAAAATCTCCTTTGCCTGTATTGTTCAACAACCTTCATGGCAAAATCACTCACACTTTAACATCCATATTACTTACTTTTTTCTGTTCTTTATTATCTCTAGAATAGGAAAATAAATTACCCACAGTTAAAAAATCGAAACAAAACCAAACAATACCTCTGTCATGGAAAAAACAACATTAAATTGTCTTTATGGGGTTATGCAAACTAAACTGGCTTCCTGCAACCTTAACTATATTGTTGAAAAGTTGCCATCCAAGGCTTTATAAAGGCAGAAAACAGGACAGGCTAATTCCAATTATTTAGTATGTGTCAGAGGTGCCAGATTTACAGCCTCAGAGGCTTAAGTCCATTACCCACTGAATGATTTACTAATGGAGTTCTATGGTACCTCATTCACCAAATGCTAGACATAAAATGGTGATATAAAACAGTCCCTAGAGTTGAGAATTTGGCAGTCCATGAGGGGAGATGAACTTGACATATATGTAATGGCACGAAAAGCTATATAACTGAGTTTTCAATGTGTAGAATTGTCAATGTGCTGTCGGAGTTCAGGGCTAGTTTAATCAAGGAGGACCTGGGAAGAAAGTTAAAAGTAATTAGCACAGAGGCTTTAGGTGATACTGATTAGCATTTTAAGGGAGAAAGTCCAGAGACATAATCACAGAGAGCCAGGCATTCACTATTAGGAGCTGTGAAGATGCAGAGGAAGCAATAAAGGAAACAGAAGAGATATTAGAAATAGATGGATGAAACAAGCACCAGGATAGGTTTGTGTTAGGGAAACAAGCCTAGCCAAGGAAGAGCAGTTTCAGGAAACAGTGGCATGCTTGCTAATGATGTCAACTGTAGCTGAAATACAGGGAAATTGTACTGACAAAGGATGAAGTAAATAAAAGCCACAGGTAGAATATTATAGAATAATATAGAGTATATAAAGTAATGTTATTTATTCTTTTCAGAGGAAAAAATAAGGCTTAGAGATACTATATAATTCTCCCCAGATCATCTAGCTAATGGCAGAGATCCTGGCATAAGTCACAGACAAGTGTCAAATTAAAAATGTCTACATATATATGTTACATGTATAATATTTGCGATTATTCTTCTGAAAATCTTATCTATGGCATTCTGTCTCATTCACCTGTGTTCCAGAAGGTACATGGGTCAATACCTACTGAAATAGTAAATGATTGAGAAAACTCATACTGTAATTGTTGATCACAGATCGCTTCAATCTCTGTCAACCATGCATTCTCTTGAATGACTTCACTGAGGAAATTGATCAGTTAAAGATGATTTATACATCGTAATCAATATACACAGCACCCAGGGCATTTTCATGTTTATGTATTAAGTATTATCAGTTTTGTATTCCACCTCGACTGATTTTCATTTTGGAAAGATGGTAAGGCTGAAGTATGTTTTGTATTTTGTTGTTTACTTTTATTATTTTTTTCAATCATTGAACACTCACTGTGATAGTATGTCTGCAAACATTAGGGTCATAGAGAAGCAGAAACCAAGAACCAAGAACCTTGTCCCTAAGGAATACTTAGCCTGGCAGCAGAGACAGACGTTTCAGAAGCTTCATCCTGAAATTCTGAGCAGTCTATATTTGATCAAAATGTGAGAAGTAAGCAGCTATTTGAGAATCCAATTATGTTATCCATCCATAATAGTTCTTAGTTATTGCTCTAATAAAAAGTTAGTTCCACTAGGAATTGAGTTTCTCCATTAAATGCCTTTCAAATGTGGATTGCTAAGTAATCTTTGCTATTTTGGTAGGACTTCAATTAAGCTATTCTGAAAAAGCAGAGGGAAATGCTAACAATGTTTCACTTGTTATATTTACCTTCTGTTTTCTTGTATTGTAAATTCAATTCCCAGCTGGGGATTCAGCTCCTGATAAGATGTTATTGAAATTTACTTTTCCTCCCCTTTCTGATCAACTCCAACCTTTCCCTTGATTGCAGGAATGGTGTGGGGAGAACATTTTGAAACAATGTGAACTCTGTCTAAATGCTTTTGAAACAAGTGATTATTTCATGTGTGATTGAAACTCTCCAGGAGCTGACAGGAAATAAAGACCTTTCAGTATCACCAACTAACCTGTGCCAGTGTCACAGAGTTGAGGGCTGCAGCCAGCCGAAAGACCCCCTGCAAAATTACCTGGCAACCTTTTTATTTTCTCTGTTTGTAAAAGTGTTGACAATTTAAAATCTGCCAGAACCTAACTCAGGGACATGCCATACAGAAATACAGAGGCCCAAGCAGGCAACAAATACTGAGCCAATCCACTGAAACTAAAAGTAATGCAGAGGTAATCCTAGAGAAACTAAGGTGTTTCTACATACCTCACTTGTGGAGTTTTGATTTGAAAACTAAAAAAAAAAAAAAAAAAAAAAAATCCCCAAATTAGAAGTCATTTTGGTGTCATATTCCCTGTGATGTTGGGACAGTTATGAGCAATCTGGTTTTGTGGGCTGACTTACTTTGGAAGATGCCAAAGGTTATTTCTAGTGTTTGAAAAGCCACATATTTTATAAAGGTCAACTAAGAAAAAGTGTGAAGGTTCTTAATCATATTGCCAATGCCCTCAGCCTTTTAAAATAGAAGGATATTAAGCTGCATTAATGCTATATATTAAATTCATGATACTGGTCAGTGTGTGAACTTGAATTTTACTAGTAATTTGCTTTGTTTTGTTTTCCTACATGTTATTTCCAGATATAGACAATTTTGATTACCTGTGTAGATGAAAGTATTGCCTCAATTCAAGTAGCTAAAACAGTATTATAAACCACCAACAACATGGACAAATAATTAAACAAATTTTGTTTTTGTTTTTGGCTAACCTGATAAGACAATCCAGTGCCAGCATACTGGGCACTACCCTACCTCGCTTTCTAGCATCGTGTAGTCAGTCCATTTAGGTCTTGCTGCTAAGTATGGTTCTGTGTGTGTTCTGCACGAAGGCACCATGTAAGTGAGCAAGAAGCTGCATAGGAAAGATGCCTTTTCCTCATGCATACATGCTGAGACAGCCTGTCTCTAATGTGCCTACTGTCCTCCTGTAGACTGGCAGTAAGCTCCATTGTTTAGAGTTCCCTCATCATGGGGTAGCTCAATTTTAAAAGGAGTCCTTGAAGAAGATAAAGAAAAATACTCAAGTCAAAGAAGTGAGGGAGAAAAAGATGGCAGAGTAAGAAGGCAGGGTGGAAACCTCCTCCCACACACACACCAAGGGAACAGCTATAGCAAATACAACTAACCCTGAAAATGACCTGAAGACTGCAGAGCAGACCACCTATGCCTGGGAAAGAAGAGAAGACCACAGAGAAGGGTAAAGTGGCAGAGCCAAATTGATCAGGACACCAGCCCTTACCCCCTCCCAGTCCAAGTGCCAGAGGAAGAAACTTTAACTGGGAGAGGGTAAGAGGAGGTTATATGTGTTCAAGAACTCTGCACACCTGACCCTGGAGATCTGGTCTGGGAACATGAGTCTACACTGTATCAGGCTTTGGTGATTTGCAGGGCTGGACACCAGGGTGAGCTGGAGCACTGTGGGAGGCTGAGACTCCTTCCACATGTGGAAGACAGGCATGCTCCACCAGTCCCACTGAGACCCAAACAGAACCAACAGTTTGAAAGATTTATCAGCAGCAGGAAGGACGCCAGAGGAGTGAAGGTTGTATGGAACTCTCTGCAGGTGGAAGAGCATGTAGATGACACTTACCCAGCCTTCCTCAGCACAACAGGTTAGACACTTGTGGGAGCCCCAAATGTTCCACGCCCCCTAACGCTCATGCCTGATGTGCTTCTCTGCACACTCTCCTGCCTGCCTGTCCATTCCCCTCAGTCCCACAGTAGTCAGACTTTGCTGCCTGACAGGTTGAATGACACTTTGCTGCCTGGCAGGCAGAGGGAAGCTTTCCCAGCCCAACTGGGGAGGTCCTGCAGGACCTAGCTCTGAGCATTCCTTCCTCCTTTGGGTGGCCCAGCCCAGTGCTGCACAACTGTGCACCCCACTGCCCTACACACTGAGGACCACCCCACCCACCCCCTTGGCCCAGTAGCGCTGCCATCACAGCAAGAAAGGCAGAGGGTGGCTCCACCCACAATGACACCAGCAGAAGCACCTCTGCTCTGCCATCTGTAGCAGACTGAGACCACTGACCGCAGACAGACAGAAAGACGGCCCTGCCCATAGCCCACCACAGCATCTGGGGCTCCACTGCAAAAGGGAACCAGGCATTGTAAAGTAAAGAGTCTTGGGCTTCTGGGCACCACAGGACACGTTCTTCATAAAGCCATTACTCTCTACACCAGGAGACATAGTGGATTCATGAAACACAAAGGAAGAAACACAGAAACTGACAAAATGAGGAGGCAGAGGAATACAGTCCAATCAAGCCTACAAGATAAGCCACCAGAAAGAGGGCTAAAGAAATGGAGACCACCAATCATCTTGCAAAGATTTCAAGGTAACAGTCATAAATATGCTCACGGATCTGCAGAAAAGTATTGATGATCTCAGAGAGGACTTCAACGAAGAGAGAGAAGAGTTGAAAAAGGGCCACTCATAGCTCAAGAATATAGTAACTGAAGTGAAATATACAGTGGAGGGAATGAATAACAGATTGCTGCAAGTAGAGGAGAAAATGAGATAGAAATCAGAGAATGGGAAAACAACAAAGCTGAGGAACAGAGAGAACAAAGGCATCTCTAGGAATGAAAGAATAATAAGAGAGCTGTGTGACAACTCCAAAGGAAACAATATTCACATAATAGGGGTACCAGGAGGAGAACAGGAAAACCAAGGGATAAAATGTCTCTGAAGAAATATTTGCAGAAAACTTCTCTATTGTGGGGAAGAAAATAGATGCCCAGGTCCTGGAGGCACATAAAGCCCTAACGAAAGGACCCCAGTAAGACAACATCAAGACATATGATAATTAAAATCACAAAGATAAGGATAAGGATAGGGTACTGAAGCAGCCAGGGAGAGAAAAAGATTACTTACAATGGAAAGCCCATTAGGCTATCAGCAGACTTCTCAGCAGAAACTTTACAGGCCAGAAGGGAATGGTATGAAATATTTTGTGTATTCAAACAGAAGGTTCTTCAACCAAGAATTCTCAATCCAGCAAGATTATGATTCAAATTTGAAGGAGAGATTTAACAATTCTCAGATAAATGAAGGCTGAAGGAATTTACAACCACTGAACCAGCATTACAGGATATGTTAAAGGGACTTCAGCAGATGGAAGTTTTCTTAAGCTTAAATATTTTTCACCAGTAAAAATAAACATGCAGTAAATGTAGTACACCAATTACTTAACAAGCAAGAATGAAACTGAAACAAAACAAACAAAACAAAACAAAAGTAGTAAAACCAACCAGATACAAAATCAGTCAAGGGATACACAAAAATGCAGATTGTGAAATCTAAAACATAAAGAGTGAAGGCAGAAGAAGAATAAGAAGTACTTTTAGACTGTGTTTGAAACAGAGTGGTCATCAACTTAATACAGACTGTTATATAGTTAGGAAACTATCCATGAACTTTATGGTAACCCCAAACCTAAAGCCTATATAGTAGATACACAAAAAATTCAGAAAGAGAAATCCAACCACACACTAAAGAAAACCACCAAATAACAAGAGAAGAGTGTAAGAGAGGAAGAAAGGAACAGAGGGGAACTACAAAGAAAACAGAAAACAATTAATAAAATGTCAATAAGTATACACATATGAACAATTACATTAAATATAAACAGACCAAATGCACCAATCAAGGCATAGGAGTGTCAGAATAGATAAAGAAACAAGACTAATCTATATGCTGCGTATAAGAGACTCATTTCAGACTGAAACACAAACTGAAAGTAAAGAGATGGAAAAAGTTACTTCATGCAAATAGTAGGGAGAAAAAAGCAGGGGTAGTAGTACTCTTATCAGAAAAAATAGACTTCTAAACAAAGAAAGTGAAAACAGACAAAGAAGGGCATAATGATAAAGGGGTCAGTCCAAGTAGAGGGTATAACCATTATAAATATCTCTGCATACAACACAGGAGCAACTAAATATGTAAAACAAATACTAAGAGAATTAAAGGGGGAAATAGATTGGAAGTCATTCATATTAGGAGATTTTAACACATCATTTACATCAATGGACAGATCAACCAGACAGAAAATAAGTAAGAAGAGAGACGCTCTGAACAACCCATTACATAAGATGGACTTAACAGATATTTACAGAACATTCCACCTAAAAGCAGCAAGATACGCATTTTTCTCAAGTGTGCATGGAACATTCTCCAGAATAGATCACATACTAGGCCACAGAAAGAACCTCAGTAAATTAAAAAATATTGAAATTGCATCAAGCAACATCTCAGACCATAGTGGTATGAAACTAAAAATAAATCGTACAAAGAAAACCAAAAAGCCCACAAATACATGGAGACTAAACAACATCCTTCTAGATAATCAATGGATCAATGATCAAATTAAAACAGAAAAAAGCAATACAGGGAGACAAGTGAAAACAAAAATACAACAGTCCAAAATTTATGGGGTAATTCAAACATGAGTCAAAGAGGGAAGTATATAGCAATACAGGCTCACTTCAAGAAACAAGAGCAATCCTAAATAAACAGTCTAAACTCAAAGTTAAAGACTAGAAAAAGAAGAACAAATGAAACCCAAAGTTAGTAGGAGGGACATAATAAAGATCAGAGCAGAAATAAATAGGGAAAAATAAAGCAATAGAGAAAATCAGTAAAACCAAGAGCTTGTTCTTTGAGAAGGTAAAATATGCAAACCCCAAGCTAGACATATAAATAATAAAAGAGAGAGTACACAAATAAACAAAATCAGAAAAGAAAAAGGAATAGTCACAATGGATACCAGAGAAATACAAAAAATTATTAGACAAGTCTATGAAAATTTACATGCCAATTAATGGGACAACCTACAAGAAATGGAGAAATTCCTAGAAAAATACAACCTTCCAAGACTGACCCTGAAGGAAACAAAAAAACTGATCAGACCAATCACCAGCAATAACATTGAATTGGCAATCAAAAGCTCCCAATAAACAAAATTCCAGGACCATATGACTTCACAGCTGAATTCTACAAAACAAAGAGCTAATATTCATCTTTATTAAAGTACTCCAAAAAGTAGAAGAGAAGGGAATACTTCCAAACTCATTCTATGAGGCCAGTATCACTCTAATACCAAAACCAGACAAAGACACCACAAAAAATGAAAATTATAGGTCAATGTCACTGATGAACATAGATGCAAAAGTTCTCAACATAATTCTAGCAAACTGATTTAAAGAATACATCAAAAAGATCATCCATCATGATCAAGTGGGATTATTCCAGGGATGCAAGGATGGTACAATATTCAAAAATCAATCAATTTAATACACCACATTACCAAAAGGATAAAAACCACATGATCACCTGAAGAGATGCTGAAAAAACATTTGACAAAATTCAAAATCCACTGATGATAAAAGCCCTCAACAAAAGATGTATAGTGGGAACACACCACAACATAGTAAAATCCATATATGAAAAACCTACAGCTAACATAATAATGGCAAAAAGCTGAAAACTTTTCCTCTAAGATAAGGAAAGACAGGAATATCCACTCTCACCACTTTTATTCAACACAGTATTGGTGGTCCTACCCATGACAATCAGAAAAGATAAAGAGATAAAAGGCATCCAAATTGGTAAGGAAGAAATAAAACTGTCACTGTTTGCAGATGATATGATATTATACATAGAAAACCCTAAAGACTCCACCAAAAAACGAATAGAACTAATAACTAAATTCAGCAAAGTTGCAGGATGCAAAATTAATACACAGAAATCTGTTGTATTCCCATATACTAACAATGAACTAGCAGAAAGAGAAATCAAATTTCTCAGTTGTTTCAGGAAAACAATTCCATTTATATAATAGCTAGGTATAAACCTAACCAGGGAGATGAAAGACCTTTACTCAGCAAACTATAAGACACTCATGAGATAAATTAAGGAAAACACAAATAAATGGAAATTATCCTAATCTCATAGATAGGAAGAACTAATATTGTCAAAGTGGCCATCCTGCCCAAAGCAATTTACAGATTCAACACAATCCCTATCAAAATACCAATGAAGTTTTCAATGGCAATTTTCAATGAACTAGAGCAAATAATCCCAAAATTCACATGGAACCTGAATAATTGAAGCAATCCTTGAAAGAAGAACAAAATTGGGGTATTGTACTCCAGGATGTCAAGCTGAATTACAAAGCTACAGTAATCAAAACTGGTATTGGCACAAGAACAGACCCATACATCAGTAGAACAGAATAGAGAGCCCACATATAAACTCATGAAAATATGGTCATATGGTATATGACAAAGAAGCCATGAATATACAATGGGGAAAAGATAGCCTCTTCAGTAGCTGGTATGGCAAAACTAGACAGCTATGTGCAAGAGAATGAAACTGCATTACTGTAAGGACACCATCAGCAGAACAAAAAAGCAACCTACAGCATGGGAGAATATATTCATAAACAGTATATTTGATAAGGGGTTAACATTCAAAATATATAAAAAATTCATATGCTTCAACACCAAAAATACAAATAATCTGATTAAAAAATGTGTGGAGGACCTGAAAAGACATTTCTCCAAAGAAGAAATACAGATGGCCAACAGGCACATGAAAAAATGCTCCACATTGCTAATTATCAGAGAAATGCAAATCAAAACCACAATGAGATAATCACCTCACACCAGTTAGAATGGCCACTATCTAAAAGACAAGAAAAAACAAGTGTTGGTGAGCATGTGGAGAAATGGGAACCCTCCTACACTGTTGTGGGACTGTAAATTGGTGCAGTTATTGTGGAAAGCAGTATGGAGGTTCTTGAAAAAACTAAAAATAGAAATACCATATGATTCAGTAATTCCACTTCTAGGAATTTACCTGACAAAAACAATATCACTGATTCGAAAAGACATATACCCCGCTATGTTTATTGCAGTACTATTTACAATGGCCAAGATAAGGAAGCAACTAAAATGTCTATCAATAGATGAATGAAGAAGATGTGCTACATATACACAATGGAATATTATTCAGCCATAAAAAGAGAAAGAAATCCTGCCATTTCTTTAGTATTTGACAACACGGATGGACCTAGAGGGTTTTATGCTAAGTGAAATAAGCCAGGTAGAGAATGACTAATACCATGTGATTTCACTTATTTATGGAGTCCCAAAACAAAACAAAACAAAATGAACAAAACAGCAGTAAATGAATAGACACTGTGAAGTGACTAGTGGTTACCCTGGGGTAGAAGTTGGGGTAGGTGGGAGGATGTGTGAGGGAGATAAAATGGCACAAAAATTCTCTTATCATAATATAAGTTGGTCATGGGGATGGTAGCACAGCATGGAGAACATAACCAATCATTCTGTAACACCTTCCTTTGTTGACAGATAGTAACTACACTAGTGGGGTGAGGATTTAATAATATGGATAACTGTTGAACCACTGTGTTGTATACTTGAAAGCAACATAAGATTGTACATCAATGATACTTCAATTAGAAAAAGGAAAAAATACTCCAATATCATAAAGGCTTCCCTGATGATGGAGGGCAATGAGATAAAAAGTTTGAGGTGACTTTTTCTTCCCAGTCATCTCAAATTAATATTACCTGGGTAGCTGTCTTCTAGCTATTCAAACCAATTTCTCTCCACTCCCCTTAGAAGAGAAATTAGCTGTGGAGAACAGGGAAGTGTTCTCATTTAACTGCTCAGTAATCAGGTAATCTTCTCTAAGTAATCAGAAGTTGGTTACAAAGTAATTTGGTAACAAATGGCACTCCGATGGTTTGAAGAATCAAGATATCTTTAGCTCATGATAAGTTTAGCTCTCACAGTGTCTAATGTCAGAAAAAAGCTACACCTGTAACTATATAAAGAATTTATGGACAAAATGATCATAAGGGGGACAAAGTGATCAAAAAGTGATCAAAGAGGGGATGATCAAGGAGGGATAAGATATTTAAGTCACTAAGCCCTTGTTCCAGTGGGCACCATCTGTGCTCCAGATCCTATCTCCTGAACCAATCCAGGGACCAACACTATTTATTCATGACATTCCATCCCCAACTCTCTGGATGCATACTCTAGTTACTATATAGATGCTTACAGTGAGAGAGTTAGAATTTTTTGTGTTAATAAGTAAATTCACAAATTCATAAAAATAATTATCCTTAATTTTCTAGTTTGTTAAATTCTCATTAGGGTTATTAAACAGTAAAGTCACCATAAAATATCTGAGATAATTCACACAAAACAGCACAAAATGGAAAATAAACCCAAACCGGAATGAAATTAGTTTAGAAAAAGCAGAAATATAGCTGCTTAATAGATCCAAGTTACCATTTTAGGAAGTCTAGATGAATTAAATTCTCAGTGTGCCATTATCTCTATTTTAGTGCTCGCCTACCCCCAGTACCCTGTGACTAATGACCCACACATGGCCAGCAGCTCATCACCAGGACTTCTTTAATTTTTAAAAATGTAATTTAAGACTTACCTGTAACATGAAATAACATTGAGTGTTTTGAAAATAGCATACAAGACTATCATCTTGTATTCTTATAGGGATATATATAAGCATACTTATATACATATTTACACAAACACATACACGTTATATAATGGAAAAACAGTATTTTTAGTATGGACGGTCACACATACAAACACTAAGAAAGTAAGAAACATGCTGGAAAGAAGTCCAAAATACCAAATATTAACAGTGATTTTCTCTAAATGCTAAGTTAAATAAGCTACAAAGACAAATACCATATGATTTCACTTGTATGTGGAATCTAAACATCAAAATAAATGAACAAACAAAACAGAAATAAACTCATAAACACAGATAATCAACTGCTGTTTATCATAGGATAGGGGAGGGAGTTAGGGGGCTGGGTGGAATAGGTGGAGGGGATGAAGAGGTGCAAACTTCTTCAAATTATGAAATAAATTAGTCACAAGGGTGGAAGTGCATTATAAGGATTATAGCCAATAATGTTGTAATCCCTTGGTATGATTGACAGGTAGTAACTGCCCTTACCATGGTGAACATGTAGTTGTGTATATATAATTGTCAAATGACTATGTTGTATATCTGAAATCAATATAGCATTGCATATCAACTGTATTTCAATAAACTTAAAATAAATCCTAATCAGAATTGAAGGTGAATTCTGTTTAGATTTGGTAAACCAAGATACAAATTTCTGAGTTTTGTTATCCTTGAATTGTTTGTCAAAGTAATATCACTCAGATGTTTGTGAGGTAATTTGTTTTGTTATAATAAAAAATTTAAAGTAAATTTTATTTTTATTCTATTTTTATTACATTAAAATAATTTATAAAGCATACATTTATAAGTAACATATATTGAAGTACAGCTCTTTCTGATTCAGGCTTATGAAAATTGTATGTATGACTGCATTTAAGAGTTTTGCTTTAACAGATTTAGAAAAGAATATTTTAACTTATGTACATTTTAAAGACATTTTTCAGCCATTACATTTTGTGCTATGTATACATTTATCTCCACTATATATATACTATGTAGGTGGGACTTACAAATCCATTAAAGCTATGGAAAAATAAATAGATATAAAAGTGAGCATTTACTTGGAATTTCAGCTCCTAAATTATATGAGAAACTCTTGAGCAAGTAACAGATGATTGTCACTGAAACAGGACATTGTTATTGGATGTGTTAGTTTACAGTATGGAAACTAGATTTCTGAAAGTAATAATCCATAGTAATAATTTCACATACTAACCCATCTTGAGAGGTAAATAAAACTTCATGGCTTAACTTTGTCAAAAGTGGTCATCTGTAGTGCTGAAAGGTATCTGAATGTAATTCTCTGAGAGTAGTATAAACAGGAGGCATACATTATTTTTCCACTACCTTTGGGTGGAAGCTATCAATTCAAATGATTCTCTCTAGTTCCGAATCTGTATGACCCTTTTCAACATTCTACCATTGTACATTGCATTTTCTAAATCAGAAGTGATGCTGCATTTTGGTTTAAACTCTCACCCCACACTACCTATATTGAAATGTTTTAGATATTTTATCTTTGGGAAAATTGGATGCTTTCTTCCATTAATATCATGTGGCTAATCACACCCAACTGGAAAATGCCCAGGCCCTTTATTTTAATACAGTATTTTGGGCAAATCTAATACAGTAACTGTTAATTCAATTAGAAATTTCTAGGTGATAGTGTATTGTCTAGAACTATAACCTGTATAATTGGCATGAGAGTATGATGGATTCCTACTTTTGTAAATGATCCAGCTTCTTTATATGAAGCCACCCCAGGCAGTAACTACTGGACTTTAATATCCTTCAATTTCCACACCTGCTTTTGTTTCACTGCCATAGCCCTGGAGTTGTTGACCTATAATCTTGACTTAATCTGATGCTATTAAAATTTTTTTTTCTTAAACTTTGCTGTCTTTTTCTCATTTTGGAAAGGGCAAAGTTTTTGTTCTCTGAATCAAGGTGTGAAACACCATAGCATATTTACATTTTTTTTTACATAATTCTTTCAGACTTTTCAAATCTAATAGATGTTAGATATGTATTATGTTCATACACACAGGAGTGCTTGCAATACCCAAAGTTTAATGGCAGCCCTAGATCTCATTAACCTGCTGATGGCTGCCTCTGGCAGACACCTGCCTAGTTAGTCAGTGGAAATTTGACTGTTCAATTGTGCACTGCTTTGGGAATTTCTTTCAATATTAGAACAATACTACTCAAGATTCTAATGAACAAATAAATAGGCCATGACAAAGGATGTTGGAAGACAGGTTTGGTTTGTCTTCTAACTAGTATTTATGTGAAATAGGTATTTATAGGTAAGCACAATAATGAAAATCTCTCAAGCTTATATAAAAGTGAAATCTCAAGGGTGTAAAACAAATAGAAAGAAATCACAAGGAAACTTAGATCAGGAATACTTTGGGAAGTATTGAAGTCTGTGGGAATGTATCTGCTTATGGCTCTTAGCATAGCTCACAAGTATGAGTGAGTATTAGGACTCTAGCCAGAGAATCCTTGTTCTGCTTCCTGCCTCTTCCTCTAACTGCTGTGGAATGTTGAATGAGTCTTGGAAGCTCTCTAGCCTTTACTTTCTTCATCTGTAAATTAAAGGAGCTGAATTAGATACTCTCTACTGTCCTTTTGAACATTGTCCATTGTATTTACTAAATGCTCTCTAAATTAACTAGTGAGTCTAGCCCTGCTAAATATTAAAACAATAGATTAACTAGTGAGTCTAGCCTTGCTAGGTACTAAAACAAATTACAATATGTCAGTAATAATTAAAGTACCGTGGCACTGGTACAAAAATAAGATGATTAATAGAAAAGAATAGAAGCCCAAGGAATAGACTTAAGGGGATTAAATGCATGCTTAATCTGTCATTTTTGTTCACTGAGATAGACTGGACTGTAAATAGTCTTGGAACAACTGCCTAACAATGAAACTGTATTCTTATCTCACTCCTTACATAAAACTGATTCTAAATGGACTAAAGATTTAAACATAAGAAAGAGAAAATGAAGGAGTGATATAGAATAGTGGTAAGAAAGCTTTTTGAAACATTTGCAGTTTGATGGCCTTTGTACATATCTCTATATGTTCAGAGCCTGTAAAGGAAAAATGGATATATGTCTTATACACACAAATTAAATACTTCATAGAGTTGAAAATGCCATAAGCAAATCAAAAGATTAATAAACTGGGGAAGGTATTTGCAGAACATGTGAAAGAGAATTAATTTCTTTTATACAAAGAGTTCCCACAAATCAATAACAAAAGATGAACAACCCAGGAGAAAAATGGCCAAAGGACATGGACAATTCACAGAAAGAAGAAAATAGAAATGAACATTTGACATGTTGATCAGCCTTGCTAATATAGAGTAACATCAAGATACCACTTTCATCTACAAGATTAGCAAGAATTGAAATGTTTAATAGGACCAAGTGTTGAAGGAAAAGGTATGATCATATACTTTTGATGGCAACTTTTTCTTTCTTTGAAGGTAAATTTAGCACCAGGGCTCAAAATCTTAAATGCAAATAGTTTGAGATCCAGTATTCCATTTCAAGGTATTTACCTATATTCAACTTGCCCGTCTCTATGTATACATGATTCTATTTGTGTTATTAACTTTGTATTTTATTCACTTTTTAAATTTATAGAACTAATTTTGGATAAAACATAAAGAACTATTTATATTGCTTGTCTGGGGAAGAAAAGGAGGTAAAGATGACTTTAAAAAATTTTATTTTGAATCATTTTATACTTCTATCTTAAATGACATCTTTACCATGATTGGGTAAAGGCTAGTAGTTTTAAATAGTGCTAAAATTTAACAGTAAATGACACTGTCCTAAAGTACCCTTTTAAAGAGGTTGTGAAAAGAGTGATGGTAAGGCTAAAATATACTTAAGAAAACATGTCATTCATCTTCTGTCCTAAATTGAAAATAGTAGTTAAAAAATATATGGTAGTATCGGTGATCTTTTAGAAAATAATACAAGCTCATATAACAAAAATAACACTCTCTAGAGTTTCTGTAAATTGTATGCTTCACTCACTATACCAATATCCTTAAATTTCCTTCTGTTTAAGATAAAGTGAGATTGATATCCTATATTCTTTCATGCATAACTTTTTTATTTTATTTTATGAATTCATCACATTCAAAGTGCTTTAAGATGTGTTAGTGTTTTTTTATTGAAGTATCATTGATAAACAACTTATATTGGTTTCAAGTATACAACACAGTGGTTGAACAGCTACCCATATTGTTAAATCCTCACCCCAAGTAATGCAGTTACTATCTGTCAACACAGGAAGCTACTACAGAATTGTTGGCTGTAACCTCCATGCTGTACTGCTGTTCCCATGACCGACTTATATTATGATTGAGAATTTTTGTGCCCCTTTATTCCCTCACCTTTCCTGCCCACCCATCCCAAAATCTCCCCATGGTAACCACCAGTCACTTCTCAGTGTCTATGAATCTACTGCCATTTTGTTCATTTTGTTTTGTTTTGTTTTTATTTTTTTATTTGGTTCCAAATACACAATACAGTGGTTCAACAGTTACCAATTAATTAAATCTTTGCCCTCTCTAGTGTGGTTACTATCAGTCAACATAGAAAAATATTACAGAATCATTGGCTATATTCACCATGCTATACTAATGTGATATGCCTTGTGACCAACTTATGCTATGATTGAGAGTTTTTGTACCCCTTTATCCCCCTTACCTTCCTTATCCACCTACTCCAACCATTCCCCCATGATAACCACTAGTCAGTTCTCAGTGTCTATCAGTCTACTGCTATTTTGTTCCTTCTCTTTTGCTTTGTTTTTAGATTCCAGAAACAACTGAAATTATATGGTATTTGTCTTTCTCTGCCAGGCTTATTTTACTTAGCATAATACCCTCTAGGTCCATCCATGTTGTTTCAAATGGTAGGATTTCTTTCTTTCTTTATGGCTGAATAATATTCCATTGTGTATATGTGCCACATCTTCTTTATCCATTCATCTATTGATGGACACTTAGCTTGCTTCCATATTTTGGCTATAGTAAATAATGTGCCAATAAACACAGGGGTGCATATATCTTTTTGAATCAGGATTTTGTTTTCTTTGTGTAAATTCTTAGGAGTGAAATTGCTATTTGCGTGGTATTTCTGTTTTTAGTTTGAGAGTTCATACTGCTCTCCACAGTGGCTGCACCAAATTATATTCCCACCAACAGTGTAGGAGAGTCCCCTTTTCTTCACATCCTCACCAACATTTGGTTTTTTCTTGTCTTTTGGAAAGTGACCATTCTAACTGGTGTGAGGTGATATTGTGGTTTTGATTTGCATTTCTCTGATAATTAGCAATGTGGAGCATTTTTTCTTGTACTTGTTGGCCATCTGTATTTCTTCTTTGGGAAAATGTTTTTTCAGGTCCTCTGCTCATTTCTTAAATCATGTTGTTTTTATTTTTGGCGCTGAGGCATATGAGTTCTTTATGTATTTGGGTGTTAAGCCCTTATCAGCTAAATCATTTATGAATATATTCTCCCATACTGTAGGTTGCCTTTTTGTTTTGTTGATGGTGTTCTTTCCTGTACAGAAGCTTTTTAGTTTGATGTAGTCCCAGTTGTTCATTTTTGCTTTTGTTTCACTTGCCTGAGGAGATGTGTCCAGGAAAAAATTGCTCATGTTTATGTGCAAGAGATTTTTGCCTATGTTTTGTTCCCAGAGTTTTATGGTTTCATGGCTTACATTTAGGTCATTCATCTATTTTGAGTTTACTTTTGTATATGGAGTTAGACAATAATCCTATTTCATTCTCTTGCATGTAGCTGTCCAGTTTTGCCAATACCAGTTATTAAAGAGGCTTTCTTATCTCCATTGCATATTCAGGGCTTCTTTATTATATATTGATTGACCATATATGGATGGGTTTATATCTGGGCTATCTCTTCTGTTCCACTGATGTATGGGTCTGTTCCTATGCCAGTACCATAGTGTTTTGATCACTATAGCTTTGTAGTATAGCTTGAAGTCATGTAGCATAGTCCCCCCAGCTTTGTTCTTTTTTTCTCAGGATTGCTTTGGCTAATTGGGATGTTTTGTGGTTCTATGTGAATTTTAGGATTTTTGCTCTAGTTTATTGAAAAATGCCATTGGTATTTTGGTAGGGATTGCATTGCATCTATAAATTGTTTTGGGAAGGATGGCATTGACAATATTAATTATTCCTATCCATGAGCTATATGTAGGTTATTTTAACAGCGGCATGACAAGCAGTGTCATTTCTACAAACCCTGAGCTATTCAGAAAGTAAATTCCCTGTTAATAGGCTTTGCCAAGTTTGTGTAAAAGCTGCTACAGTACTTGTAACTCTAGTTTTGTTTGTTGCTTAATGACTGTATGTCTTCTTTATAGACTTCTTAAAAGGAAGACTATCTTTTCATAGAAAGTCATCAAATGATATGTTTTTATTATGAGATTTTTTTTAAATAGACAAAAACATTTTCTATGTTCACAGATACCTCATGGCCAAAAGAAAAAACAAATAAACAGACTTTTTGCTTACTTATTTCTTCTGTTCCTTCCACCCTAGGCTTATGGTGGGTGTGTTGTACGTAATACATTTTGAGATACTATGACAGGAACAAAGGAATTAATTCCTGTACCTCTCTTCAAATGATTTTAGGAGCCATAAACTTAGGCAATAACTTCTGAAAACTGAAATCATATTATTTCTATTACCTAATATAGAATTTATTTATTTCTTCTAGAGGAGTAGCCATTGGTTTTTAAAACATGCAAATTAAGGAAATTACTAAAATTTTAGAAGACACTATCTTAAATTACAGACCTCAAAATTGTAGCTAAAATAATACAAAGCTGATATATTTCAAAACCATGGCAACAGGTCAGAAACCATATACTCTCCCCCAAAAAAAGGCCCAGATTTGGATAAATGATAATTCAATAAGACTTAAAACTGCTTTTACTGCATTCTAGTTGGAACCCCAGGTTCCTTGGAGATTGATTGTATTTCATCCCACTAATTCCTGAGTTAATTCACTGTGATTTCACCAACTTCTGGCCCTTGTGTGTTAGGTTTGGCTCTTCATACTGTGCCCTTTTTATCAACATGCCCACATTTTTCCATTTCATGTTCTTCAACATAGACTGCTTTTGAAAGTGCACATAAGACAAGTAGTTCAGATTAGGTATTAAAATTTTAGCCATGAGCAACCCACACATTAGAAAGACCTTTTAAGAACCCAAATAACATCAAAGTAAAATTGTCCTATTGCTTTTCATTTTAGAGCATATCTTTGTTTGTTGTGTGTGTGTGTGTGTGTGTGTGTGTGTGCGTGTGTGTGCGTTGATCATTGTGGGACAGATCAGACCACTGTAATAACATTATTTTTGCACTTGTTTAGTAAAAATTAAAGTGAAGATTGTTGCAAGAGTTTTGCTTCCTGGAAATATGATGCAGAATAGAAAACAGTTCTGATTATCCAGTAGTTAACGTAAAATATTCTTCTTAATCTTACAAGAAACATTTTTTTTTCTGAAATCAATGTACTCAAAAAATTAAAATAATTAGAACTTAGTACTGAGATATAGCCTCTTAATCGCCAAAGTAAAGAAAAAGCAAACATATTAACTGCAAAAAGACACAAAAATGAGACCATAATGAATGTATGGAGAATAAAAAAAATAAAGACTACATAGCTTTAAATTAGACTAAATTCTTTTTATTCTCATAATATCCATGTAACACAAAAATGTGCTTAGATAACAAGAAGCATTTATCCATAGATAAAGCTTATTAGTAGTAGAAACCTTAAAGTAGTATTTAAAGTTACATTAGTTAAAAATAATTACAGTAATTATTCTAGTAGTTGAAAATGAGGTTATTAATATTCTCACTCATTTGTTGAATGGGGAATGGTATCAGCAGAGAAGAATATGTGTGTCACCTTAGCTTATGCCTCAGGACAACCTAAGAGGAATGGTCAGTGAAATTACAAATTTCTTAAAGTAATAATGTTTAGGATAATATCTAATATTACTTTATAAAAAGCAAATAATTTCAAAGTAGAAAAGAGTGATGACTCCCGAATATATTTGGTGGTTTGTGTGTTCTGTTTTGCTCTCGAGCAGCCATGTTCTTTGATGATATTAGATAGCATAAATAAATTCCCTGTCCTGAATTTGGTGATAGTGAGAGGGCAAGCAACTAAGTCATCAATTGCTGAACATAATTCCCCAAGAATACACATTAAAACAATTTCAAACTAGAAAGATTGATTTTGACTTGGTTCATTGTAATTTTTCCAAAATCAAAGAGATAATTTATAATACAAAGCCTACCATGCAACATATATTAGTTTAATTTTTTAAAGAAGGCATACAAAAGTAACACCAAGCCATTATCTTCTCACTAAACTAATCTATAAGTGTATAAATGAGAAGAGGTATAGACAATTCAAGTTCTGCAGATAACAGACATGAATAAAATGGGAAAAAGAAAGCTCAGAGGAAAAAGTCAAAGAAAATACAGTTATGGAAGAGAAAGCACAGAAACAATTTAATAGTGCCCTTCAAGTATATCAGAGAGTATTCAAAAGAGCTACTGCTGACCAGCTGTTCCTAATCTTTGAAATCATAAGTTGGAAGGGGTCAAAATGATAATTTAACAGATTTGGATCAAGGAAGAGATGAGGACAGCAAAGAAGGAACCAGGGGATGATCCCAAAAAATGCCTCAAGTGCCATAGCGCCTAGAGGCATGTACTTCCGTTGATGTTTTGCTCATAAAGGTAAGGTCACTGGTACAGATCAATTATTTTTCCTTGCACCATTTATTCCCTTCCTTTTAGAGATAATAAAAATTAGTAAAACAAAACTGGCAAGGTGATTATAAATATCACTAACATAAATACAACTTCACAAAGAGAAGCAATAAGGCATAGTAACTAAGAGCGTGGGTTATGGATTAGTCATTCCTATGTTTGAATCCTACCACCTTTTATCTGAGTGATCTTGGACCTAATTCCTCTAATCTTTAGTTTACTCATGTGCAAAGTGGGTTTATTGCAACACACCAAAGTTGGTCATTGTGCATGTAAGTGAGATCATGTATATATAGTACCTGACATATAGAAAACACTTAACAAATGTAATGGTGAATTGTAGGAGTATTATCATGTGGCATTACAGTGAAGTTGGTGCATTGTCTTCTATTGTCTCACGTCTTGGTAACATTAAAAAAATGGTCCAATTAAACAATAAAAACCTTTAACGCAGGCAAATTTTATAGTAAAATTTATGCACAGTTATTATTGTATCCCATACGCTGTCAAACTTCATACTCATTCACTTTCTAAATATCTCTGAATGGTTAAAATAAATGACATGATATTCTCAAAATGTATTTGGTACTTAAATCTACATATAATGTGTATGTCAGGGAGAGATAGGACAAGACCTGGACACTAGAGAGCAGGTCCTATGGGAAAGACCAAGGATCAGAACAGCATTGGACTGAAAAGTAAGCAAGTAGACAGATCCAGGGTACAAGGGTCAGATACAGTAGTTGTAGACCTCATGCAGATGGGGAAGACTTGAAAGAGTAGAGCAAGAGTAGTGGTCAAAGAACCAAGCAAATTGTCCACAACCAAAAGATACCAAGGAAGGGCCAAGACAAACCACTGTAGCCTCTGGAGCAAATCCTGGAACAGAAGGGATGCACTGGCCCACTCTCGGCTGCTTCTCTTTGGCCCCAGCAGAGCCTAAGTGACCTATGTTTGGACAACTGCCATTGATTAAATTAAAGCCTGTTGACTGGGTGGAGTGTGGGAGTGGCAGACATTTCTTTGGCAAAGAGCCTTCTTGACATGAAGTAATAATGAGTTTGTCATCCCTTTGGGATCAGTTGCTTGTGGTTTTGATATGTGAGATGTTGATATGGTGTTTTTAATTTATTATTAATACCTTATTTGAATTTGTGGTTTGTACATAGTGCCTTTGTGGTAATCATGAAACTTATCTTTATAAATAATTTACTATCAAAATAATAACTGATTTCCACAGGGGATTGTCTGCTGCGTTTTGGTAATCAGCCTGACACAGGCAGCTTCTTTATCTGTCAGTCAGCTAAATAGTATGTGTTTAATTATAATGAAGATGTCAGTGTGACTACACTTCCTTTTACTGACAGATACAGAAAAACATTTTGTAAATTTTTTTCTATATTTACAATGAAGTTCATACTTGAAAGCTATGGGATATTCCATTTTTGCCATTGAAAATGTAGCCCAAAGGAGATATTTATGTCAAAAATACTTTTCTGAATAAAGCATAATCAAATTAGAGGTGATCTGCTTTGTGGGCATACATGATGGTGAGGTATTTTATTCAAGTATGTTAATAAGTTAAATTATTTTAATTAATTAGAATCCCATTTTCAAATTGATCACACACATGAAATTAAGACTTTCTAGACCATACAGCTCCCTATATTTCTATAGTTCGGACTATGTATGTTTGTGTATTGAAATGTACATCACATTTGTTTCACCTAAATAGATGAATTTGTTATTTGAAATGACCTATACCAGTAGTTCTCAAAGACAGTTCCTTAGTGTAACAGTGTCAGCACCACCTGAGAACTTGTTAGACTCCACCCCAGACCTACAGAATCAGAAGTTTGCAGTGGCCAGGGGTGGGTGTGGGGGTGGAGTGGAGGGTTGGGAGGGTTCAGAGGGGAGCAGCTATCTGTATTTTAACAAGTCTTCCAGGTATATCTGATGCACCTTAAAGTTTGAGAACCAGTAGATCAGCAGACCAATTAGTTGCTTCATTTATATGACTTATGTGATTGATTAATGTAAGTTAATGCAATCTCTGTAGCTTAGTAGCTACTATGGGGGAATACTAAGAGGTTAGTCATAATGTTCTCCTTCAAGAACATGTAATCTGAGAGGTTAACTCAGAAATGAAGAGTTAAATGATATTACAAGAGTCTAACATACACCATTGTGTAGTATATGATAATCACCAAATTTAGAAGATAGTATAATGTAGTCATTTCACTGTAGTGGTTAAGAGTTAGGCTCAAGAGTCAAACTTCCTACATTCAAATCCCAGTTTTGTAACTGATTGGTACCTACCTCAGAGGATTATTGTGAGGCCAGAGAGTTAGAGCCTGACATGTGATGAAGTATATTATTTTAGTGTCATAAATAGTAGGTCCCGTAAGAATCCAAATAAATATTTTTTAGCTGAAGGAATTGGGATGATTTACAGGAAAGAAGTAATTTTATCTGGACTTTGAAATATGAGTTTATGTTGGTAGAAGAGTAAAGGGGAGGGATGCTGATATTGTATGAGAACAAATGGGTCCATCTTTGTGATAGAGATAATTACGTAGAGTTGACTCTCTAGCTGCTGTATTTCAATCCACTGGCAAAACCCTGTTTTACATGGCTGATTTACAAGGCAGTCGTGGTCCTCATAGCTTGTGGAAACCACCTACATGTTCTTGAAAAATAACCTACACAGTCCCTGGACCATCATTTCTTTGCCTTCCACATTTATATGTCAAGCCCACATCTGTTGTGTGCTTCATAGCTTGCTTTTAACATCTCTACTTAACCATATGTACCTACATATTCCAAAGGCCTCTCAAATTCACACTGCTACCAACTAAAATGATCTCTTCTCCATACTTTCAATTCTGCTCTTCTATTCTGTTTCTCAGCAAATGGGACTCTCTGCTCAATCAGTAGTTCATGTACCAGTGTGTGGCATCCTGCCAAGATCTGTCCATTTGCCTCCTTGGAAGTGGAAACCATATTTGTTCATTTTCCAAGAAAAACATTTAAATGTCTCCCCTTTGCTTAGAGGATGAATTGTCACTAGTGTGGTACACTGCGCCTGATGGTCTCCCGTGCCTGTCTTCCTTTCAGCCCTCGTGAACGGCCACTTCCTCCTATGTGCCTTTCACTCCAAACAAAACAAAGTGTGACATCCTTGTCTTTTCGTTCTTTTCAAATCCCGTTCCCTCTGCCTAGAAGACAGTTCACCCCCACTCAGATCCATCTTTCTTTCTATTGCTTTCTTTAGAACTCATCTGTGTCACTGGGTCTCTTCCTCTATGAGGTTTTCACGTCCTTATTACAGTCCAGAGGAGTGCAGTGCCCTCAGGCCCCAGATTACCAGGAACACACCTGTCACTGAATGGTTTGGGTGTATTATGCCTTGTACCAGGGGATGACACTCAGCTTTCAAGGAGAACCGTGAGACATTTCAGGGAGAGGCAGAAAGAATCTCTTACATGTTTTGGGCTTTGGTTGGGTGATTTAAGGGAGGATCTGTAAAAGCAGGGTTTTTCTCTAGATATTGTCAGAAGACAGTAAAATTCTTTGACTGAGTATCTCAATAAGTCTTAGGTATAGGGAGGGCAGACCAGAGTCTGGAATAAAGCTTCAAATGGTAAAGAAGCAGTAACTTATTTTAGTCAAGAAAAAAGGGAGATTGCCCTTTTGTGGGTAAGACAGTGACCTGATTTTTGTCTGTGCTTAGACAAAGTTATGAAGCACCTTGTTTTGTCTTACCTTACCATAGTCATACCATTGCTTGTCTGAAGTGGATATTCTGTGGGATTATTTACACTGTGTAGAATAACAGGGCTTCCCTGTGAGTGCAGGGCCAGCTTCCAGATGTCAGTAGCTGGTTGTCTTTCTTTCTCACAAGTTACACATTCCATGTTTCCGTAGATCTTTTCAGTGCCTCTACTATATCATTTATACATCACATTTTAAGCAAACCAATGTCTAGTATATTATATTCAGTAAAGTTTTGATTAAAAATTTGGTAAATGAATGAAAAGATGCATTGTCAAAACTGTTGATTCATGTCTTCTATGTTGTGGTACCTCCTTTCTAATATTTATTAGAAACCATTAATTATAAGACTTTGAGGAAATAGAAAGTATCTCCTTTCAAGGAAAATATGCATGAACCATGGTGTCAGATGTTAGAAATACAATTTGAATTGTAATTTTTAATTACCTTTTTGCCAAATGCATTGGTTACCTTTGCTCCTGTTCTATGGGAAAGCGATTGGACTTACCACCCATTAATATTATTTTAACAATGTGAAATACCAAAGAAGTATAAAGTAAAAAACACATAATGTACAAATCCATAGCCATCATATATATGTGAAACATGTCTCCCCATTTAGAACATTATTTCATAATGAATGTTATTGTGTCCTGAAACATTGTTCCTTTTCTTCTCCTCAAGTATATGCCAGATCCTCAATTTCTGACATCAGTTCCGATATTTTCATTTACCAGGACTCTTTTTAAAATGTATTGTGTGTGTGTGTGAGAGAGAGAGGGAGAGAGAGAATGAGAATGACCACCCCCTCACTTTTAAACTGTTATGTGTATGTGTGTGTGTGTGTGTATGTATATATATATATAATTATACATATTATAAATTATTATACATACTATAAAATATTTTGTAAATATAGTATATATTTATTTGATATTTGTATAACCCTATTAGTACTACTTTAAAAGAGAATGGTACGAGTGACCAATAATGAGCTTTCATTAGAAGGATAAAGTATAAATTTCAAGAGTAGGAATCATGTCCATGTAACATTCCTAAGTTCTTAAGCCAAAACAGGTTAGTCCTTTCAAGTAACATTTAAGAAAGACTCTGGATAGTCACTGGATGATCATGATGATGAGATGTTTCATTTGTACTGATTCCAGTTCTTCAAACTACCAGTGAACTGTTTTGACTAGAAACCACCTCAGTACAAAATGGGCTGTTGAGTTGAAACACAAGTTTTGATGAAATATTTTATCCAATAGGACATGATTTTGCATTCTTTTCAATTTCCTGACATATGGGCTCTTGCCAGAACATTAGTTGATAAACATGGCTTTCATTAAAGAAAACACAGGGAGAGTCAAATGGAAAAGTTCCAAAAAGAAGGAAGAAGAAGCCACTGGAGTATAAAAAGGAAGTGGGAACACATAAGAAGCACAAATTCTGATGGAAAGGGAAGTTGTGAGAGAAAAGTGTACTTGATGAAGGCAATAGAATATAATAGAAAATAATTTTTAAGGTAAATGAAATTAGAATAACACAATAACAGGAAGATAAGGATAAAGCCCATGAAGTGAGCAATAGATTTTTTTAAAGAAAAGAAAAACAAGAAAGAATCAGGAATTCAAAGTTTAAAAATAAGAAAATAAAATTTGAATGTGTTAAGCCATTTGACTCTAATTGAGTGCTTAGATTTGTAACTCTTTTTTATAAAATTCTGATGAAAATCCTAATTTCCAGAAAACATCAATTTAAATACACCTGGAAATACATGCACATTCACCTATTAATCAAGTTACACTAGATTTCAGAATCATCACAGAGCTCCAGGTTTAGCTACAGACTTTCCCTTCCATGATTTATTTTAGAAGTCTATCCTAAGGAACTAGAGACTCAAAGACATATATACAAAAATATTTCATGATATTATGGTGAAAAATTAGAAAATGCCAAAAATCAGAGAGCAGAGGAATGCTTGAATACATCATTATATATTCAAGGATAGATTATAATTCAAGCAATTAAAATCATGTCCACAAAGAACATCTAGTGTTATGGTAAAATACTCATGTTAAGTGAAGAGAGTAGAAACACTATTATAAAAAGCAGAAGAACCCAGTTGTGAGAATAGATGTGTACAGTGGGGAACAGAAAAAGAGAGAGGGCTTAACATGCTCATGGTATTTCTCTGGATAGGACAATATATATATTTAAATATCCTTCTGCATATGTTAATTTTTTTTTTAGTAGAAGTATAATTGACATACAACCTTTTATGAGTTTTTGGTATACCACATATTGATTCACTATTTGTATATATATTGTGAAACGCTGAGACAATAAATCTAGTTAACATCCATCACCATATGTAGTTACAGAACTTTTTCTCTTGTGATGAGAACTTTTAAGTTTTACTCCCTTAGTAACTTCATAACTTTTCTAATTAAAAATATTTTACATGATTCTGTTTTAAGGCCCATTTTTATGTATTATTAACATGAAGTCTGTTATTCTGATCTACTTTCTCATGTTATTTAGAGATATAAACTGAAAGTTATCCATTCAAGTCTCAAGTGCATTTTGTATATATGGTTATAATATATCTGTCATTATATGCTGTTTGTGTGGTAAAGGTTTGTTTTTCTCTTCATGCTATTAAAAAAATCAATGACATTAAAATATTCTGGGACAAGTCAGATAAAACACAAGAGATCATAGACTTTTATTGTGGAAACAGACCTTAGAGTCCATCTAGTTCAATACTTTCATTTTACAGACTTGGACCACAGGTCCAGAGATACTAAATATCTTACCTGAGGTTACATGGCTCTTTAACAGAGCCGAGGCTACAGGTCAGGTTTTCTGACTCCAGCACCACTATTTTGTGCTGCTCCCTATCTCCAAACCATATATGATTATGCTGGAATAAATTTTCATAAAACTTCCCTACATACAATTATTGATAAATAAAGATTTTTTCAGTTCCAATCCCTCACACTAACCCTTGGCTACTGTGTTGTGATTCCCCTTTTAACTCTGACAGAGCCCAATGCTAATAGATCTGGCCTTTTCCCATATCTCTTTAATATTTTTTCTCTTGTAAAATGACTTGGGTTGGAAATAAACTAATCACTGTTAGTTTATTAGCTTATTAACATGTTAATTCTCTCAGATAATATCTTAGTCCGTCGGGCTGCTATCACAGAATACCACTGACTTGGTGGCTTAAAAACAACGGAATTCTATTTCTCACAGTTCTGGAGGCCAGGAGGTCCCAGGTCAAGGATCAAGCAGTATCAGTGTCCGGTGAGAGCATTCTTCCTGGGTCGGGTTCAATTACTGCTGTCTTCTTGCTATGTTGTCACATGGTAGAAGAGGCAAGGGGGCTTTTGGTGGTCTGTTTTACAGAAGCACTAATCCTACTCCTGAGTGGTCCCTAACCTGATCAGTTACAAAGTCCCTGCCACCTAATACCATCGTATTGGGGGCTAGGATGTCAACATATGGATTTGGGGGGTGAGGGGCACAAACATTCAGTCAATAGCATATATCATACTGCCTTATGACAGTTAAATTTTTACTTAAGATAGTTGCTACTGGCAGAAATTCCAGATAAGACAAAAGGATAAGAAAATTAATATTTTTAGAAAAGTATTTTTTTGTGGGATTCATTCATTCCAGTGACTCCTTACTTAAAAGGCAAGTCTTTTTCTAATACAAGCAATACATAATATGCATTTGTCCAAAGGCTAGCAAACCTAGAGTTTTCCACATGGCCACTGACGATGTGGCTGGACTTTCCCATTTCCCAAAGTAAGTCAAAATGCATACTTTTCATTCTTTCAACTATTGTTTATCAAGGTTCAATTATGTGCCTGGTACTTTCGAGAAGCTAAAAGTACAGCAGTGAACATAATGGACAAAGTCCCAACTAAAGTGTTTTAAGAGCAATAACAATGACTCAGAATATTTTTCAGATAAACTTTTCTGAACCAAAGAAATTATGGAAGAATTTAGAACAACAACTGCAAAGAGGCATACTTAAGAATTCCATTATCTCTCTCTGCAACTGGAACCCAGAATCTGATACTTGGTCAATTATATTAAACACCAATTCATATGCTTTATGCTTTTGATAATGCACATTTGCAATTGCAGAAATAACTCTCAAGTTATACTTTTCTCCTATGCTTATTATTTTAAGTCCTGAGTATGAAAAAAGTCCTAGCTTTTTCTGGATTAACCATTGAAATCAATCTAAAAATGTATTTAACTCAGTTTTTCCCCCTCTGTGTTACCTCCTTGTAGCTAAGAGGGAAGATAATAGATCTAAATGCTGTACTCTTTATTTTTCACTGTTAAGTACACTACCATCCTAGTCTTCTCATGTTTTCTTGGGAGCATGCATGAGCTTTTGTAGATAGCTCAGGGGAGACAGAAGGGTAAGACAAAAAAATCTTTGGCTTTGAAGATATCATGCCAGAAACAACCAGTAGAAACATTTCTGAAGAAAACTGTGGTTAAACCACCCAAAGTCTACACAACTTTTCTGCTTTTTAATTTTCCTATGCTTAGTAGTAGTCTAGAACTTAAGCTTTATGTTTGGTTTAAAAAATATCACAGTCATATACTCCCTGCAAAGCCTTGCCTCAGACCTGGAACAAGCTTACAAGAAGTAGAAATAACTCACCCTACTTTTTCTTAAGCCAGTGGACTAGTGAAGGTAACATTCACTGCCAGGGCTTTTAAACAGAGGCTTGTTTTTTAGTGTGAGTTGGGCAAAGAAGGAAAGAGAGGCACCAAACCATTGTCCCTCCTACTCTTAGACTCTCACTGCTGATGTTCTCTGAAGATCTGGGGTTCTTCCCTTTTGCTTAGATCCATAATGACTTGAAGAAGGTGGGAGTGAATCCTCTCAGACCTTGATGTGGCCACTAATGGGTCCCCTACTAACTTTCTTGTCCTTAAAGAAGCCGAGAAGTCAAATCATTTCACAAGACATCAACTGAACAAACACAACTACAAATAACTGTAACAATGTGGCTTGTAATTACGTGTAGACTTCTCCTGCTCCATTTGATCTGCTTCCCTTGTTGGAAGTAGAAGCTTGTGTCATATTGGCTGACCCAAACAATGCAGGGCCAGGAGAACATTTATTATTAGATCTATCTTAATATAGTTCACAAAACAGGGTAAATTCTGCATTCTTAAAATGTTACTTATAGCACATAAACATACTTGACACTGAATCTTTTTTCCTTATTTCCTAAAACAGGATGATCGCAGCAGTATTTTCTGATATTTCTAAAAAGAGGCCACACCTGGCACAGATTTACTCTGGCCGCATTAAGCACAGATTCTCCTTCACTTCTATGGTGCTAATACCCTTATATATGAGTTATGTCATAGGAAGTGTGACAGGACCTAAAATATTAGAAGAATAGGAAAGATATAGAAAGGGGTAAAGAGTGAGAAGTCAAGAGGAAAATTATTATCCAACCTGTGGAGTCTTGTAAAAAAAAACTGTTAAGAATTTGGATTTGATTTTTTTCTTCTATCAAAGATAAAAAGAAATCAAGACTTTTTTTCTAATTATCTGAAAGCCAGTAGTTGAGAGCTGTGTCAGATTTAGTATACAATTAAATGTTTATTCTCACCAAAAATAAAAATAGACATATACATCAAAGAAAGAAGTGACAGCATATTGGATTTATATTTTCATCACTGAGCAAAATTTTATGTGCTAAAGAAAGGGCTACTGAAAAATAAAGGAAAAAAAACAAAGGTCTAAGGAATAAAGAAAATAAAGGGCTAAGAAATAAAGAGTATAACAAAAATTTTAATACATTGAATATTCAATATGAAGTATTGAATATTACTACATATCAAATTTCTTCCCTAGCTTTGCTTCATGTGTGGTGTAATTTATTGCCACTTAGTATTTGGTAGAAAGAATTCAATGTTTGCATTTTTATTGAGCTATTAAATGTCACTGCCATGAAATATATTGAGAGTAGGATAATACCCTGCATGGAAAAAAGAAATCACAGTGCAGTGGGTGCATTATCCCTCATCCTCAAACGAGTCACACAAAACTGACCCTTCTCATGCATTCATTTTTTAAGTTTACAACCAATTCAACTTTTTTGAGGTTTTGTTCACAAGTGATAATAGACAGCAATTCATGGGTTGCATAAAAGAACGTTCATACTATTTATTGCTAACATTTTTTGTTAACAGCCAGGTTGCATTTGAACCCGGAAATTGGGTACTTAACCTACTGATTAAATATTGATGATTTAAGTGCAAAAATAAATGCTTTTTGAAATGTTTATTTAGTTCAGTAGAATTTTATATCCTCACAGCTACTTTAGAGACAGAAAAACACTTCTAATATTGTTGGAGACTTAGAAGCAAAATAAATATTATAAGAAATTAGCTAATGGTCACCTACAAATTAATATTTACTAATTAATTTATTTTTAAATGAGATTCCAAAGCAGAATTATGCATGCTTAGTATGACATGGATATCTTATTCAAGAAGTGTTTTGGAAAGTATATGCTACTGCATCTATTTTAAAAGTAAAATGGAATTTCACTATAATACTATTAGCTGGGAGTGGATTTGGGGTAAAGGAAATTCTGTCTGTGGTTCCATCCATCAATCCTTGGCCGCTGAAATATGAAGGAAGTGAGGGAGGGAGAAGGAGAAACCATGGGAGGGAGGGAAGGGAAAAGGGAAAGGAGAGGGGACAAAACTCAGTGATCAAAAGAGCTCAACCTATTTCCTTTCAGTGTTCATTTTTACTTAGTTTTATCATCATTTTTATTCCAATGCTTTAGATCTTTTTGTAATTTCATGATGAGTCAGTTTTTAGACTATTTGTTATGGATCTTAAAATTTATCAGTGATCATAAATAGGTAAGATTATATATTCTTAGAAATGGAATTATATAAAGTTATATCATTTGTATGTGATAGGGATTGGGATACCTAAATATTCCCTTCCAAGGCCACGCCAGTTCTGGTTCCCCTCCACCCCTCTATAATGGAAGGATGGGGTGTTATGATTACACACTATGGCTACATGGTGATATCATCATTGCAGAAGCTGTCTCTTCCTTCTGATTCTTTTAATACATCCTGCCTAGTGACACAAATATATTTTTTTCATTTCTTTTACATGAGAGTCAATGTAAGCTTTAGGTGTTAAATTCATAATCTTAGTCCAACATGAATTTCTACTTTTCTTTTAATTTTTCTTTTGATTGATAAGTATCATTTCAGTAGCCTAATATCTGATAACAGAATAGGCTATGAATCAGAAAAACAATTCTGTTAGAATAAAAGTGGTTATGGAAATCTCACCCCTCAGGTGACATTCTATACAAAGAGCAGCCAAGTGCCTCAAATTCTGTTGGGATATAATTATCTCATAAGGACTATTTTCTCAGCAGCAATGCATCACAATCAGACTATAAAATGTGTTTTTGTGTCTTATGAAAGAAGATAGAGTAAGCAATTCAGAATATTACAAAACAGGCTCAGCTGAGCAGTTTAATTTGCATGGGTTATACTCATCCCGTAAATGTCTCATTGACCAGTGAGAGTTCTCAATTGCCTTAGTCCAGAGAGCATTATAATTTTATATGCACATATTTGCATAAATTGAGATTAAACAGTTGCTCAAAATATAATAAAAACAAAAGAACTATTAAAATGTTAACTGCTGTAAATAATGTATTTACAATTTTTGAGATGTTTTATTCTTCTGTATTTAGCATATACCTAACAGATATCTTACCAGCAAAGGTATGCAAAAATAAATCAGACTAGAACAACCCTATAATTATATCTGTATACATTTTTTAAAGGATTGTATTACAATTAAACTGTGGTAGTAACTTTATTATGCTATTTTTAATATGCAAACAAACTTTATACAGTAGTCAGATGGACTTGAGTTAAATCAAGTACATTCTATATCTATACCTATTTTAGAAGCCAACAAAGTTCCAAACATAGTTTTAGTTTGTTTAACAAACATTTGTTTAGTTCTCATATAACACTGAGTCCCTGGAGATGTAAAGATGAGTAAGACCTTGTTTTTCCTTTTAGGTGCTTGCAATTACAGACACTGGTACCATGTTATTATGCATTGAAAGAGATAGATATATATGCCCAGGGGATAGAAAAGCCCAGAGGAGGTGCCCATAGCCTAGCATGGGAATTGAGGGATAATTTTTTGAGGGAGATTGATACTTAAGCTCAGATTTAAAAGGTGGGTAAGAATTGTCCAAAAATGAAGATTATTCAAAAAGTGTGGACAAAGACCAGATTAATCAGTTGTTTTCATTTCATGCTAAGAAACTCAGATAGCATTCCCAAAGCAATGGGAAGGGTTTAAGCAGTGATATTATATGCTCATACTTCTATTTTGTCTGAGGTATCAAGGTGGAACTTGAACTACTTGGAGGAGGCACTGGGTAGAAATGAGGCTGGAAGAATTTAAGATTCAATTATAATCAGGATCTTACAGTAGTACTGTTGTGCCCAAGTTGTGAGTCCCCAAAAGAACACCAAGGAGCCAATTCCGATGCAAACACACAAGGGTCGTTTATTTCAAGTTCGAGCTCGGGTTCACACTCGTCACCAATGCAGAGGTTCCAAAGTGAGAGCCCTGAGCCCAGGGTAGGCAAAGTTTTTATGCATTACAAGGTGCAGGAAGAGGGGAACTCTAACTTGTCATATGCTGATTGGATGATGTAAAGTAAGGGTGTCTTGTACATTCTTTATTGGTTGAGTCCGGCTGGCACCAAGCTGCTGGCTGATGTAACATGTAAGGTATGTTATCTTTAATGAGCAGGTGCGTCTGGACCTTGAGGTCCTCCCTATGGTTGTTGCTAGGGAACTATCTGGGGTGAGGGTCACTGGAACAATGGGTGGTTTTTCCAGTAACTGGAACAGTTTTCTTAGAACTAGGTCTGAGTTGAGGCTTCTTTCCTAAGATGGCCTCCTTTTTTAAAATGGAGTTTCTTTTGTTTTCACATTCCCCCCTTTTCTTGTACATTGGGTCCAATCATGGGCCCAAAGTTTTTAAATGACAGAGACATATACAAATATATTTGTAGAAAGGTACCAGAATAATGATTAGCTGGGCTCTGCCTGTGACACAGCCTGTCACAGGGAATGTCTGGGGGGGTGAGATTCTATGCCTCACCTCAGTTGGCCCCCACGTTGCTCACCTGATGCCCCTCCTGCGACTGTGTCTGTCTTAGGTTGTTCCTCCCGTGAGGAATCTTACCTGTCTCTGGCTAACCAGCCATCTCCTGGGACCAAACAGGGAGGTAAAATATAAAAGAAGAGGACAGCCAGCAGCTATAATTCTGGATAAAATCATAATATACATGATTATATTCTTGCAGCAAATGCAGGTGGGGAATCAGCATATGATTTCAAAAAGTTGCTTGAAAGGAATCACTTATTTCTTGAAGTTAATTCTTGAAAAGTAGCACAAGTATGTGTTGGCTTTAAAAGATTAGCAACTGCACTCCATACACACGCTAGGAGAATAGGAATACAAATATATAAAAAAAGCAGAAAAATCAGACAAATTAAAACAACACATTCCTGGAAACTGTTCACATCTCATATGTTCTTTTAACAGCAGATAATTTATGGTAGCACAATTCTGAAGCACTACAATTCGTACTTCTCCTAGCTTTTGATTGAGTTCAGATAATACAGAAGCAGTCAAATTCATTGTCTCACTGTATGCACAGACCAGCTTAAGATGTTTCCTTTTGCATTCTACTGACAAGTCCAGGAACCAGCAGGATGAATGCTGCTGCAACTGCAATAGAGGCAGGATCTAAAAGCTTCAAGTTGATGTCACAATCAGATGGCAGAGCTTGGAGAAGTCTTAACCACCTGCCCTGCTGCAAAGGTGGGCCGGGCCGCCATGTGTCTCCTAGGGCTGCCTACAGCAAAGTCATGGGCCATGCTGAGACACCCTCCCCCATCTTCGGAACATTCAAACATTCCAGGCCAAGTGCTCCTGGCCCTTTGAGCCTCAACTGATCTCACTGAAGAAAGACTCTAAGGCTTAATGTTTAACACAATTTTGGTAGGGGGTTCCTTGCATGTAGTTACATTGCTCTGACTGCAAACATTCTGCCTTGCTTCTTCTGGAGGCCCTCCCTCTACTCTGACTACACCCACAGTCCCTGTCTCACTCCCCCTTCTACAGATGGAAACCCTAGCTGCTGCTAGGGAAAGGGGGCGATGACCGCTCTGGCTGCTTCATGCTGAGAGGGGGTGCAGTAAGGGATGCAGCTAGGTCTCTATCAATTGTCGGTCAAGAGGGCCTCGGAAGATGGGCACTTCCATTTTGGGTTCTATTGCTATCACCATTTGCAGTTTTGTGGCTTCTAGGCGAGATAGAATAAATCATGTTATTAGGTTAAGTAGTAACATCTGGAGTTGGATTTTCCATTCTGGAAGAACAGACTTCAGACTTGACAAGGAGATTGATGAATGCATGGCTGAATATGAGGACTAGAAATAGTAAAACTCTAATTAAGAATCATTGCCAGATATCTTGGGGAAACTAGAATTATGGATCTAGTCTAGTCCCAATGACTAGTATTAGGACTCAGTATAGATAAGGCTGCATTATTGAAACAATACTTTTCTCTAAAGTCACCCTCATTTTTATTACTAGTAACTAGATTAAGAAAATATTAACACTTGGCTTGATTATTTGCATAAGTGCATCAAGAAGAGCAATTGGTCACATAGGCTCTTTTAAATGCGCTTTGCTGGAACTTTTTATAAGGAACTTCAGATTGGACTTTTAAAGGCCTCTCAAGGTCAGAAAGCCAAACCAGTCTTGCCATTGGGTTTTGCTTGCAGTACCTGTAGATTTGGGTGAATTCCTCTCTTCTTGAGGTCTCCAAGACATTCTGAGGTTCCTGCACCTGCCAGGAAGTGAACTTCTTTACTCACCTGGTAAAGCTGCTGGGAATCCTGTAAGCAAAGTACCAGGCCAGTTCTTCCAAGGTTCTTTGTTGGCTTTATAAAGTCGACCTCAGTTCCTTAAAGCTGTCTGTTCATATGTGAGTTTATGCACGTGTCTTTCAGGAATAACTTTCCAGTCAAAGCCTTGGTAATATAACCAGTGTTTTTAATTGGTCTTCTTACAAGGAAAGCAGATTCTTATTGAACTTATGCAAATAAATATACTGCTATGAAATATAAAAGTAGTCACTGAGAGTTGTTAAATTCTGGAGGGATCAGGTAGAGAGAAAGATAAATGTTTCAATTCTGCTTATAAAGGTATTGTCATTTACTAAACTGTTGTCAGTTTAAGAGAAAAAACTTAAAACACTTTATTAGCAACATTTGAAACAAAAAAACACAAAATCATCTTCCTTAGTTTACTTAATCTTATGTAAATACCTGTTCTGCTGACATCTAGTTCTTTACTAGTTTAGGAGTAATAAAACAGTGACTATAAATGACAAAAGACTTGTAAATGAGAGTGGCTAAAGATCTGGTGAGATCTTACTATAAGACAGTTGACATAAGGAAATTTGGATATTTTTGCAACATAAAACATTTAGTAACAAAGTTTAGCATCATTCTCTTTGACAGTGCTTTCCAGGTAATTAAGCAGGTAATTATAGATCAAATAAATAAGCTTATTTAGCCAAATGCTTTCCCAATGAGAAAAATTCCTCTGATATGTTCCACGGGCCCTCTGGAAAATATCAGAGTTAACTAGAGGTAAAAGTACCTTTTTGAATTTGATTTTGGCAAGTTGTCAGAAGAAAGTTTCTTTGGTGCTTGCTTAAATAGGATTATAGGTATTTAACTAGAATGACAATAAAAAGGCTTAAATGCAAATACAGGTTACTCAGTTGTTAACAACACTTGGCTTACAGTCCTTTTAATATGAAGATTTCATTTTCTTAAATACTCAGAGAAATTGAGACTTTAAGCATGAGAAACAGCTTTGATAAAAACAATTGGAAAGTTATTTGCAACATTAAGAGCAGACTAATCAGTTTAAGAAAACGTTGTCTTTTTAACTGAGAACAAAATTCTAATTTTGCTGTGTACTTGATATTGAGACTCATTTCTTTAGTTTCACATAACATGACTGTACCAATTCTTCTACAAACTTTCTACAACTTTCTTTTACATTCAGAGCTCTCTTTTAAATAAACAGCTGTACTTTAGAATTTACTTCCTTTTACACTTAACAAAATGAATTTCCATTCCTTATACTTTCTCTTATTAAACACACATCTTTTCTAGCAAGCAGAGATGTTTTCTTTATTACTTTAAGTAGTTTTATTAGAACTTAAAACTATTAGGAACTTTAACTTTCAATGAACACTGAAAATAGGCTATGGTAAACTGAAACACCGGCATTCCTTAGACTATTTATGAACACATTTTATAATTTCTGTAACTATGAGCTTTATAGCACAATCTCTCACTAAGCACAAAGTATGTCTACTTAACTTAGCAAAACTTTAAGGTTTTAGGTTACTACAAAAATTCTCAGGCTGTTTGTAGGTATACACACTGTAACACACTATTATTAAGATGTTCACTTGCTACACTTATTTTATTCATTCTTAACGACTCTGCTAGATTACTTACAAAACATTTACTGAACATTAGACAAAGTCAAGCCTTTAAGCATTGTATTCTTGAAAGATTTAACAGATAACATCAACTTTAAATGACTTGAGGTAAACTTAGGCAGCTGATAACTATAAGGACATGTCCATTTCAGTTCAACTTAAATTAGCATTAATGCTTAATATCTTTTATTAGAATTTTCTGGAAGTTTTAGAATGCCCAATTTTTACAAGCGCTTGTTTTTAAATTAAATCATATTAATACCATCCAGAGGTAGAAAAACATTTTTTCTTTATACACTTAGACATACAAACATACAGATTGAGACACAATGACTACAGTTAGCAACAATTTTCATAAAAGAACATATACACAGATAAACTGATAGAAAGATTTGAGTTACTGATATCCAATTGTAGAGGTCACTCATGGCAAAAGGCCAGTAGTGATGGGGCTGATTTCTCCCCATGTCTGGGGGACCAGTGGCTTGCAGGGGCAGAATAGTGGAGTCAGCGGCAGAGGCAGACTGCTCCCTCTGAGCCCTTTGTCTGGTATAGGGTGAGCTTCCTACTAGAGCACCTCCGCCCTCCACTCTTGGAGCAGTTTCTGCTTCCCCTGGTGGGGGATGGTTGTGTCTTTCTGGACTTCCACACTGAAGTCATTTGCCCTTCCCTTAACTTCTTTAAAATGATCTGTCATCAGAGATAACAGAGTAGAAGAAGTCTGACCCATTTTCTCCAAGTATAAAGCTATCAACAGCCAACCAAATATTACAGACAAAAAAAAGCAGAACAAAAAATGCCTGCGGGTGTTCGAAAACAAAATTGAAAGTGGGACGACGGCAATCTGCCATTCAGCAGTAGCGACCTGCCTCATTCCCTCAAAGGTTCCAAACAGATTAGGGGCACTCTGTCCACCTCAGATGGGCCCTGAACCAACTCCAGGACCCTTTCAGATGGGGCCTCGAACCCCTCAGATGGGCCCCGAACCAACTCCGGGACCCTTTCAAATGGGGGACTTGAACCCCCTCCAGACGGGCCCTGGACCAACTCCGGGACCCCTTCAGATGGGGGACTTGAACCCCTTTCAGACGGCCCTGGAACATCTTCCAGGACTCTTGGTCAGTGACCCTCCAGTGCGTCTGCTCAGGTTTTATACCGACGTTCAGATTCAGATTGGGCTCTTCTCAGAAAGTGAAAGTACGAAACAACAAGAAAGAAAGAAAGCTGAATTAGACTGCATACAGACCTCACGAACAGAGCAAAATTAACAAAGTGGACACATAAACACAAGGTTTTACCGGCCATTTCAGACCCTTCAGGTCGGGAGTCCTGGGGGTCTTAGGGATCCCGGATGAGCCCCAAATGTTGTGCCCAAGTTGCAAGTCCCTGAAAGACCACCAAGGAGCCAATTCCTATGCAAACACACAAGGGTCATTTATTTCAAGCTTGAGCTCGGGCTTACACTCGTCACTGATGCAGCGGTTCCAAAGTGAGAGCCCTGAGCCCAGGGTAGGAAAGGTTTTTATACGTTACAAGGTGCAGGAAGAGGGGAACTCTAACTTGGCATATGCTGATTGGATGATGTAAAGTAAGGGTGTCTTGTACATTCTTTATTGGTGGAGTCCGGCTGGCGCCAAGCTGCCGGCTGATGTAACATGTAAGGTATGTTATCTTTAATGAGCAGGTGCGTCTGGACCTTGAGGTCCTCCCTGTGGTCGTTGCTAGGAAACTATCTGGGGTGAGGGTCACTGGAACAATGGGTGGTTTTTCCAGTAACTGGAACAAAGTTTTCTTAGAACTAGGTCGGGGTTGAGGTTTCTTTCCTAAGATGGCCTCCTTTTTTAAAATGGAGTTTCTCTTGCTCTCACAGTACCTACTCCTGGAAATTTTATCTTAGAAAACAAACATGTGGATCTTACTCAAGACTTCCATTGTCACAATCTAAGGACACTGCACAGTTCACAAAACACATTTACTAATAACCCTTTCTGAGGAATTAAGCAGCTCACTCCTTAAGATCATGATCTGGGCTCAGCAGATTCACTGGGAAGAAAACACTTCACTATGTAGAGCTAAGCAAGGGCCTTTTTAAGACTGCCAGGCATTAACATTGAGGATCAAAACCCCTTTAATCTTCCTAACAACCCTATGGGGTAAGTGCCATTATCATCTGCATTTGCTGTAATGGAAAGAGTAGAGGTTTTGAAATCAGCAAACTGTGTGCATGCCAGAGTGACCATATATTACTGTAATGACCATATACTGTAATAATTTATGATGAATTGCATAATCTCTGTGAGCTCAAATTCCTTGTCTGTAAAATAGAGATCATAGTATTTACCTTATAGGAATTTTAGAAGGTGAATGAAACAGTGTGTAAAATATCCCCAGAGTATTACTGGTGGTCAGTAAATGTTTCCTCTCTAGAATTACCCTAAACTTTTTTTTTAATATACACAATGAAATGTTAATTGCTAAGTTGGAAATTAAACTTGAGTAATTAAAAATCAAAGAAGAAATCAAGCATTCAAATAAATTCCAAAGATTTCTAATGAACTTAAAACAGTACTTTAAAAGAATCCATTTAAAACAATATACATGAGGACCATGTTCCTTTATCTGTTTCAATGAAGATTAAATGATATAATATATATGAAGCATGTACACAGACACACATTCTCCCTCCTTTATGATTTTCCTATCTCATGAAAGAATTATAGTAAAATATTTTCCATTATAATAAATAATGGCCCTGGGATGTTTGCTCTGACCAATCTTTAGTAAAGACAAATTTGGAATATTTGAAAGAGTACCACGTATTAGAAAAAATAATCTTGTTTCATGCTTTTTCCAACACCAGAGAGGACCATTAAATAGATGCTGAGGGAGGCAGGTTTGGAAAAGATAAAAATAGACCTAATCATTAGAGTTGTCCAGTAGAAAGACTGGACAAAATTTGTTTAACCCCTGTCAGGAATGATTTAAAGTGAATTACTGCTTTTCAAGAAAAGGTTAAAATAGATCTCCTAAATAAAATCTCCTATAATATAATCTATCATACTTGGCCTTTCCAACTGTATGACTCATTGATTCTCTATTTCACTTCTCCAGAGTTTATAAGTACTTCAACATAATATTGCCTCATTTGAAAACCATTCTAACCTTTTAAATATATTACCATTTTTATATTGTTAAATTCTGGATTTCAAGTAATGTTGACATATAGGCTACCAAAATATTTTTTAGATGACTAAAGGGTTTATTGAACTCCATTTGGTTTTAAAGACATAGATTCTTTCATGCCATTATGTACCTTGCTGTTCAATATAGGGCTACAAATGACTGTGTCTTTTCTGTAGGAGTTAATTTATTTGGTATGTACATCCTTAATTGAACTGTTTTGGAAACAAGATTGCATGTTTTTTGCATGTTGCACTTGGTAGCTTTGGTTCATTCTCAGGGTCATATTACTCTCCCATAAAGTGTGGGCGGACCATTGTAAACATAATAGTTGTCCTTATTCTCTCCAGTAGAACTTTAACATAGATACTTTTCTTAATTTTGAACATTGGGGGAAATGTACTTGATATAGAACCATTAGTGTGCCTTTATTTCTCTCCCACTGCCAAATGGATTTTTTCCTTGAAGTAAGTATCAGTTCGTCCTTTGTGTGTCCACTGCTAATTCTCCAATATGGACCTTCACCGTTTTATGCCTACGATCTGAACCCTTGTCTTGCCTACTCTGATCCATTCTACAACTTCTACAGAATTAAATTTCATAAAATACCTGTTTGTAAAACACTGTACATTAAACTTTTAATGGCTCATCATTACACTACAGAAAAAAAATAAAAATAAAAACAATGTGATTAACCTTTAATTCAAGTCTTCACAGTATGATCGTGCCTGCTTACACAATCTACTTTTTTGGTACCAACTATGGCTCCTTCCATGCCAGACTCACCCCTAACAATGAACCTGTCTCCATAATCCATATATAAATATTATTTGTGTTTCAGAAAGCAGCTTAAGTTCCATTCTCTCCACAAAATCTCTGAGGACGTTTAGCCACCTTGTTCTGATCTCTTGTGTTTCTTACCCATGCCATCATGTAGACAAGAAGGTTAGACTTGGAAAGAAACCAAGGGAGTAACTGTATCTGCCCCTCTTTTAAAGATGTAAAAACAGAGACAGACATTAGACCTTTGAATCCAACTTAATGCTTTTTTTCTCCAATTGCCTTCATTGTTAATTAATTTTGAATAAGTGTGTTGTCTGCTACCAGTATAACCCAGCGAATGATGTTTTATTACCGATTCATTTTTCCCAATTATCTTTAGATTTGAATTTGATTTAATACCATCATTACTTTTTTAGATTACTTGTGATTATATAAGCTGTAAATATAGGCATGGAGTTCAATGCATAATTTCCTAAAATAGTTTCTTGTCCACCACAGAAGAGTGCCATAAAATTGGCTGCAAGTTGACTTTAGGCATGTCATCAATTTAGTTTTCCCAAGTGGGTATTACTACAGCACTTGGCATAGTGCTATAGTCTGCTTCAAACCTTGTCCCTTTAAACAAGTGGGATTAGGAAGGGGCAGACAGACTGCTACTTACATAACTGCCTACCTGGGGTTTGGAAATAGGGCACCGAACTTACACATACAGTGTTTTTTATTTTCCTTTTGTGTCAAAGAATGTTGGGCAGATATTCTGTGAAGAGCTGATGAAGGATGACATGACATGCATGATGTGGTTAAAGTTCCTTTTAATTCAGAAAATTAAGGACTCAACCTGATAAGCAGGAGTAACTTGATGAAGTGGTACTAGGCTTTCCTACGAGGTAACCTGGAGAGTGACCTGTTCAGATGTGTATTATTATTTTTATGTTATATATATATATGTTGTATGTTCTGTGTGTACATGTGTGTGTTCATAGGTTAGGAGGCTTTATTTATGAAGAATATATGTTTTAAATAATATAAACACATGAGTTTCAGGAGAACTGATCTCAATGAGTTACTATCTCTCTTCCATTTGTAACAAATATTTCAGAATAGTATAATGTATTTTAATGAACTTAATCATGACAGGTTTTAAAATACTTTCTTCTTGCATAGTACTTTTTCCTTTTGCCTTTTTCTTTTGTTATTTTCTTTTCCTTCTAACACTGCATTGCAGAAAGGGGAAGTACATTTAAAGATTGTTTATATAAAGAACTTTGAGAGTCTATGAAGAACGCTACAGTCTATCTCTTCATATTTTTTACATTAACGTTGTCAATATGAGTTCATCATCAAAACTATAATCAATTACAAGTTCACACCAGAAACTAAAAATGATGTTAAATCTCAGTTCCTGTCTGAGATGCCTTTGATATCAAGACACCAGTGGTAGCACAAATGTACAGCGGTCCATTATCCACCCATTGCGGTCCCTGGTTTTTTGCCATAAACCTGCCCATCAGGGGTACTGTGAGTATGAAGTGAAATAAAATAGTGCAGGGCTTGGCAGATGGCAAATGCTTCACAAATATCAGCTCTCCTTGGGCATAGATGATACACCACTTTTTAACAACCCACGTTTTGAATAAAGAATAGTTCATACAATTAACTTCCTAATTTAAAAATAATAAGTTAAATCCATTTCTGTTCTTTGAGACATTATAGAAGTATAGAAGTTAGAAGTCAGCCATTTCAAAATTTATGCTGCATATACAGCTGCTGTCTTTATTTTTTTTTAATTTTGGTATAATTAATGAACAATTACATGAGCAACATAAGGTTACTAGATTCCCCCTATTATCAAGTCCCCACCACATACCGCATTACAGTCACTGTCCATCAGCATAGTAAGATGCTATAGAATCACTAGTTGTCTTCTCTGTGCTATACTGCCTTCCCCGTGCCCCCCACCTTGACATTATGTATGCTAATCATAGTGCCCCATTTTCCCCCTTATCACTCCCTTCCCACAAATCCTCCCCAGTCCCTCCCTTTGGTAACTGTTGGTCCATTCTTTGGTTCTGTGAGTCTACTGCTGTTTTGTTCCTTCAGTTTTTTCTTTGTTCTTATACTCCACAGATGAGTGAAATCATTTGATACTTGTCTTTCTCCACCTGGCTTATTTCACTGAGCATAATACCCTCTAGCTCCATCCATGTTGTTGCAAATTGTAGGATTTGTTTTCTTCTTATGGCTGAATAATATTCCATTGTGTGTATGTACCACATCTTCTTTATCCATTCATCTACTGATGGACACAGGTTGCTTCCATTTATTGGCTATTGTAAATAGTGCTGCGATAAACATAGGGATGCATATATATATTTCAAATTGGGCTGCTGCATTCTGAGGGTAAATTCCTAGGAGTGGAATTCCTGGGTCAAATGGTATTTCTATTTTGAGTTTTTTGAGGAACCTCCATACTGCTTTCCACAATGGTTGAACTGATTTACATTCTCACCAGCAGTGTAAGAGGGTTCCCCTTTCTCCACATCCTTGCCAACATTTGTTGTTGTTTGTGTTTTGGATGTTGGCCATCTTTACTGGTGTGAGGTGATATCTCATTGTGGTTTTAATTTGCATTTCTCTGATGACCAGCGATGTGGAGCATCTTTTCATGTGCCTGTTGGCCATCTGAATTTCTTCTTTGGATAAATGTCTATTCATGTCCTCTGCCCATTTCTTAATTGGACTATTTCCTTTTTCATTGTTGAGGTGCACGAGGTCTTTATATATTTTGAATGTCAACCCTTTATCGGATATGTCATTTATGAATATATTCTCCCATACTGTAGGATGTCTTTTTGTTCCACTGATGGTGTCCTTTGCTGTACAGAAGTTCTCAGCTTGATATAGTCCCACTTGTTCATTTTTGCTTTTGTTTCCCTTGCCCAGGGAGATATGTTCATGAAGTAGTCACTCATGTTTATGTCCAAGAGATTTTTGCCTATGTTTTTTTCTGAGTTTTATGGTTTCATGACTTACATTAGATCTTTGATCCATTTTGAGTGTACTTTTGTGTATGACATTAAACAATAATCCAGTTTCATTCTCTTACATGTTGCTGTCCAGTTTTGCCAACACCACTTGTTGAAGAGGCTGTCATTTCCCCATTGTATATCCATGGTTCCTTTATCATATATTAATTGACGATATATGCTTGGGTTTATATCTGGGCTCTGTAGTCTGTTCCATTTGTCTATGCATCTGTTCTTGTGCCAGTACCAAATTGTCTTGATTACTGTAGCTTTCTAGTAGAGCTTGAAGTCAGGGAGCATAATTCACCCCACTTTGTACTTCCTTCTCAAGATTGCTTTGGCTGTTCGGGATCTTTTGTGGTTCCATATGAATTTTAGAACTGTTTGCTCTAGTTCATTGAAGAATACTTTTGGTACTTTGATAGGGATTCACACTTAATCTGTAGATTGCTTTAGGCAGGATGGCCATTTTGACAATATTAATTCTTCCTATCCATGAGCATGATATGTGTTTCCCTTTATTTGTGTCTTCTTTAATTTCTCTCAAGAGTGTCTTGTAGTTTTCAGAGTATAGGTCTTTCACTTCCTTGGTTAGGTTTATACTTAGATATTTTATTCTTTTTAATGCAGTTGTGAATGGAATTCTTTTCTGGATTTATCTTTCTGCTAGTTAGTTGTTATTGTATAGGAATGCAACATATTTCTGTGTATTAATTTTATATCCCACAACTTTACTGAATTCAGATATTAGATCTAGTAGTTTTGGAGTGGATTCTTTACTGCTGTATCTTTTTTTAATGCTTACACAAATAGAATGTTCGGGGGATTGCTTTCTTTTCTTCTCCCCCCCCAAAAAGCCCTACCAGACAAAGATAATTTACAAATGCATTTTAGTTTCTCAGAATTTATATCTAATCAGGGAAATCATTAAAACTCATTTTTTAAACTAGAAAATGATAAGACAATAACTAAGAGAACATTTAATTGAGATGCTTAAGAGGATCAAAAACTTTCAATGATTTTGTTTTAAATTACCGTGTACTAATACCCTGTGCTCTTGTTGAACTACCAAGTGGATGTACCGAATCTGTATTTCTAATATATGAATTTTTTAAAATTTATTTTGGTATCATTAATCTATAATAACATGTGCAATATTATGGATATTAAACTATCCCCTTCATCAGGTCCCCCCCACCCACCCCATTATAGTCACTGTCCTTCAGTGTAGTGAGATGATGTAGAATCACTACTTGTCTTCTCTGAGTTGTACAGCCCTACCCACGCCCCCTAACATTACGTCTGCTAATCGTACTGACCCTTTTTCCCCCTTGACCCTCCCTTCCCACCCACCTCCTCAGTTCCTTTCCCTTTGGTAACTATAACTCTGTTCTTGGGTTCTGTAAGTTTTCTGCTGTTTTGTTCCTTCAGTTCTTGCTTTGTTCTTACACTCCACATATGAGTGAAATCATTTGATACTTGTCTTTCTCTGCCTGGCTTATTTCACTGAGCATAATACCCTCTATCTCCATCCATGTTGTTGCAAATGTCAGGACTTGTTTTCTTCTTATGGCTGAATAATATTCCATTGTGTATATGTACCACATCTTCTTTATCCATTCATCTACTGATGGACACTAAGTTGCTTCCATTTCTTGGCTATTGTAAATAGTGCTGCGATAAACATAGGGGTGCATATGTCTTTTTCAAACTGGGCTGCTGCATTCTTAGGGTAAATTCCTGGGAGTGGGATTCCTGGGTCAAATGGTATTTCTATTTTGAGTTTTTAGAGGAACCTTCATATTGCTTTCCACAATGGTTGAACTAATTTGCATTCCCACCAGCAGTGTAGGAGGGTTCCCTTTTCTCCACATCCTCGCCAACATTTGTTGTTGTTTTGTTTTGGATGTTGGCCATCCTCACTGGTGTGAGGTAATATCTCATTGTGGTTTTAATTTGCATTTCTCTGATGATTAGTGATGTGGAGCATCTTTTCATGTGCCTGTTGGATATCTGAATTTCTTCTTTGGAGAAGTGTCTATTCATGTCCTCTGCCCATTTCTTAATTGGATTATTTCCTTTTTCTTTGTTGAGGTGTGTGAGTTCTTTATATATTTTGGATGTCAACCCCTTATCAGATACGTCATTTATGAATATATTCTCCGATACAGTAGGATGCCTTTTTGTTCTAGTGATGGTGTCCTTTGCTGATGTGTGTCCAGAAGCTTTTCAACTTGATATAGTCCCACTTGTTCATTTTTGCTTTTGTTTCCTTTGTGGGGGAGATAGTTTCATGAAGTAGCTCATGTTTATGTCCAAGAGATTTTTGCCTATGTTTTTTCCTAAGAGTTTTATGGTTTCGTGACTTACATTCAGGTCTTTGATCCACCTTGAGTTTACCTTTGTGTAGGGGGTTAGACAGTAATCCAGTATCATTCTCTTACATGTACCTGTGAAGTTTTGCCAACACCACCTACTGAAGAGGCTGTCATCTCCCCATTGTATATCCAAGGCTCCTTTATCATATATTAATTGACTGTATATGTTTGGGTTAATGGTTGGATTTTCTATTCTGTTCCACTGGTCTGTGGGTCTGTTGTTGTGCCAATACCAAATTGTCTTGATTACCGCGAATTTGTAGTAGAGCTTGAAGTCAGGGAGCGTAATTCCCCCTGGTTTATTCCGTCTTCTCAGGATTGCTTTGGCTATTTGGGGTCTTTTGTATTTCCATATGAATTTTAGAATTATTTGTTTCAGTTCATTGAAGAAAGCTGTTGGTATTTTGAAAGGGATTGCATTGAATCTGCAGATTGCTTTAGGTAGTATAGCCATTTTGACAATATTTATTCTTCCTAGCCAAAAGCATCGGATGAATTTCCATTTGTTAGTGTCCTCTTTAATTTCTCTTAATAGTGTCTTGTAGTTTTCAGGGTATAGGTCTTTCACTTTCTTCGTTAGGTTTATTCCTAGGTATTTCATTCTTTTTGATGCAATTGTGTATGGAATTGTTCTGATTTCTCTTTCTGTTAGTTCATTATTTGTGTATAGGAAAGCAACAGATTTCCGCACGTTAATTTTGTATCCTGCAACTTTGCTGAATTCAGATATTAGTTCTAGTAGTGTTGGAGTGGAGTCTTTAGGGTTGTTTATGTACAATATCATTTCATCTGCAAATAGTGACAATTTGACTTCTTCTTTACCCATTTGGATGTCTTGTATGTGTTTGCTTTGTCTGATTGCCCTGGCTAGGACCTCCAGTACTATGTTGAATAACAGTGGAGAGAATGGACGTCCCTATCTTGTTCCTGATTTTAGATGAAAAGTTCTCGGGTTCTCTCTGTTAAGTATGATGTTAGATGTGGGTTTGTCATATATGGCCTTTATGATGCTGAGGTACTTGCCTGCTATACCCATTTTGTTGAGAGTTTTTACCATGAATGGATGTTGAATTTTGTCAAATGCTTTTTCAGCATCTATGGAGATGATCATGTGGTTTTTGTTCTTCTTTTTGTTGATGTGGTGGATGATGTTGATGGATTTTCGAATGTTGTACCATCCTTGCATCCCTGAGATGGATCCCACTTGATCATGGTGTAAGATCCTCTTGATGTATTTTTGAATTTGGTTTGCTAATATTTTGTTGGGCATTTTTGCATCTATGTTCATCAGGGATGTTGGTGTGTAATTTTCTGTTTTGATGAGGTCTTTGCCAGGTTTTGGTATTAGAGCGATGCTGGCTTCATATAATGAGTTTGGAGGTCTTCCCTCCTCTTCTATATTTTGGAAAACGTTAAGTAGAATGGGTATTATTTCTTCTCTATATGTCTGGTAGAATTCAGAGGTGAATCTGTCTGGCCCGGATGTTTGTTCTTGCTTAGTGTTTTGATTACCAATTCAATTTCGTTGCTGGTAATTTATCTGTTTAGTTTTTCTGTTTCTTGCTTGGTCAGTCTTGGAAGGTTTTATTTTTCTAAGAAGTTGTCCATTTCTTCTAGGTTTTCCAGCTTGTTAGCATATAGATGCTCATAATATTCTCTTATAATTCTTTGTATTTCTGGGGGGTCTGTCATTATTTTTCCTTTCTCATTTCTGATTCTCTTTATGTGTGTAAATTCTCTTTTTCTCTCACTAAATCTGGCTAGTAGTTTATCTACTTTGTTAATTTTTTGAAAGAGCCAACTCTTGGTTTCATTGACTTTTTCTATTGTTTTATTCTTCTCAATTTTATTTATTTCTTCTCTGATCTTTATTATGTCCCTTCTTCTGGTGACTTTGGGCCGCATTTGTTCTTCTTTTTCCAATTTCAGTAGTTGTGTCTTTAGACTATTCATATGGGAATGTTCTTCCTTCTTCAAATAGGCCTTGATTGCAATATACTTTCCTCTTAGAACTGCCTTTGCTGCGTCCCACAGAAATTGTGGCTTTGTGTTGTTGTTGTCATTAGTCTCCATATATTCTTTGGCCTCTTTTTTTGTGAGCCTTTTTGTTTTCTTTCTAAAATTTATTTCTAGTTTTATACCTTTGTGATCTGAGAAGTTGATTTGTAGAATTTCAGTATTTTTGAATTTACTGAGGTTCTTTTTGTTGTCTAGTATGTTGTCTATTCTGGACAATGTTCCATATGCACTTGAGAAGAATGTGAATCCTGCTGCTTTTGGGTGTAGAGTTCTGTAAATGTCTGTTAGGTCCATCTGTTCTAGTGTGTTCTTCAGTGCCTCTGTGTCTTTACTTATTTTCTGTCTGGGTGATCTGTCCTTTGGAGTGAGTGATGTGTTAAAGTCTCCTAAAATGACTGAATTGCTTTCTATTTCCTCCTTTAATTCTAAGAGTATTTGTTTCACATATGCTGGTGCTCCTGTGTTGTGTGCATATATATTTTAAATGGTTATATCCTCTTCTTGGAATGACCCCTTTATCATTATGTAATGTCCTTCTTTATCTCTTGCTACTTTCTTCATTTTGAAGTGTATTTTCTCTGATACAAGTACTCCAACACCTGCTTTTTTCTCCTTGTTATTTGCATGAAGCATCTTTTTCCATCCCTTCACCTTTAGTCTGTGTATATCTTTGGGTTTGAGGTGAGTCTCTTGTAAGCAGCATATAGATGGGTCTTGCTTTTTTATCCATTCTATTACTGTTTCTTTTGATTGGTGCATTCAGTCCATTTACATTTATGGTGATTATTGATAGATATGTATGTATTGGCATTGCTGGCTTTAGATTCATGGTTACCAAAGGTTCAAGGGTAGCTTCTCTACTATATAACAGTATAGCTTAACCTTCTTGTTAAGTTATTGTAAGCACAGTCTGATGATTCTTTATTTCTCTCCCTTCTTAGTCTTCCTCCTCCATTCTTTATATACTAGGTGTTTTATTCTTTGCCTTTAGTTAGTATTTGGATGGTCTGCTTTCTTTGCTATGATTTTATTTTCTCTGGGGACCTCTTTTTAGCCTTAGGAGTGCTTCCATCTAGAGCAGTCCCTTTAAGATATCCTGAAGAGGTGGTTTATGGGAGGGAAATTCCCTCAATTTTCGCTCATCTGGAAATTGTTTAATCCCTTCCTCAGATTTAATTGATAACCGTGCTGGATATACTATTCTTGGTTCGAGGCCCTTCTGTTTCATTACGTTAAATGTATCATGCCATTCTCTTCTGGCCTGTAGGGTTCCTGTTGAGAAGTCTGATGATAGTCTGACTAATTTTTCTTTGTAGGTGATATTTTTTCTCTCTCTAGCTGCCTTTACTACTCTGTCCTTATCTTTGATCTTTGCCATTTTAATTATTATGTGTCTTGGTGTTGTCCTCCTTCAGTCCCTTATGTTGGGAAATCTGTAGGCTTCGATGGTCATAGAGACTATTTCCTTCCCCATCTTGGGGAAGTTTTCAGGAATTATTTCTTCAGAAACACTTTCTATCCCTTTTTCTCTCTTTTCTTCCTCTGGTATTCCTATAATGCAAATATTGTTCTGTTTGGATTGGTCACACAGTTCTCTTAAATTTCTTTCATTCCAAAGATCCTTTTATCTCTCTCTGCCTCAGCTTCTCTTTATTCCTGTTCTCTGATTTCTATTTCATTAACAGTTTCTTGCATCTCGTTCAGTCTCCTGCCAAGCCCGTCAATCGCTTGTCTCATCTCTGCATTGTCTTTCCTCACTTCCCTCACTCCCTCCCTTAGCTTTTGCATATTTCTCTGTAGATCCATCAGTATGGTTATGACTTTTATTCTGAATTCTTTTTCAGGAAGATTGTGCATGTCCATCCCATCAGCCTCCCTCTCTGGGGTTGTCTGGGTAAGCTTTGTTTGTATCATATTCCTCTGTCTTTTCATGGTGATAGAAGTGTGTCAGAAAAAGAAAAAAGAAAAAAGGGAAAAAAGAGAAAAAAAGAGAAAAAAAAAACAAAAAAACCCACCAGGTGTAATTTCTGTAAAGATGCTTTAGGTGGCGCTGCTGCTCCACTATTCCACAGCCACGGCTGCTCCGCCGGGTTACGCCATCCCGCTGTGCTCTTTGTGACTCTGCTTCACTAGGTGCTGAGTCCTCTCAGGTGTAGCTGCAGGCTGGGTGTCTTCCTGTATCTTCTGGTCTCTGTTTTAGAAATAGTTGTATTTGTTGTATTTTCATAAATACATATGGTTTTGCGAGGAAATTTCTGCTGCCCTGCTCACACCACCATCTTCCTGGAACTCCTGATTTTTTTTTAAATGATATTAAATTGATACAAAATAGCATATTAAATTCATCGTAAATATTGCAATCAAATCTAATATTTATCTTTGCCTTCTCCTTAAAAATATAAGAATCGTTATTCCACATGAACCTTCCAAGATGTAAGGAAACCTTTGGACCTACAAGGGCACATCGGTGCCCCTCTTCCTCCCTGGTTCCTCATACCACTCTCCAGTCCTCACCTCTCATTGGGGCATTTTCAGCTCCAGGGCAACTTCAAGTTCCATGCCTCTCATTCTTTTCCATCCAGTCAAAATTCATCTTCCAGGTGAGCGTTCTTTCTCAGGTGGCACTTAGAAGAAAAGAAATGCAACTAAAAATTCACACTACCATATGCGTGAATGTCTCTGAATTCATTTCTGTTACTAGAACTTCTCATGTATTTTAATGGGAGGGTGATTGTTCACACACACAAAGTTCAATGTGGTAATATTTCAAGTAGTTTAGTGGTACGAAATAATCTCTCCAAGCTGTATGGTGGAAGTTGTATTTGGGGTCATCTGAGCTTTATTAGGAAGCCCTGAGCTTCAGCTCTGGGATCAGCTCTCTTTGTTGTTCTTGCTTATCATAGCTTCTCTCTTCATTTGACTTGCCAACCAAGAGAATTTCTAAAAGCTCCATCTTTTATTCTACACCAGTTACCATGGGAGCAGCATTGAAGATGCCGGCTTTCTTACAGTGCGTGTGTACGCGAGCACACATTGTGTGTGTGTGTGTGTGTGTGTGTGTGTGTGGTGTGTTTAAGTAGGGGAGGGGACAAGAGAGCTCATTGATTATGTGTCTGGGTTATTAGAAACTTGAATGATGGTAAATGGAGAGCTGACTTCACTGAAACACCAGTTTTAAGTGAAATATTGCCTTTTTTTCTGTCTAGTTATCAGTTTTTGTCCCTCATATATATACTGCCTTACATTCACTGACTAAGCCTATCCTTGAGGTAGACAACCCATGTGCCATGTGAGCCAGGCCCTGCCTGACTGAGGTAGTGATTGAGGAGACGCACCCAGCTCCCTGCTCTCCCCATCTACCATGTCACTACCACACAGGGGATGGGATAGAAAAAGAAACAAATGTGGCTTCATACAGTGCTGTGAATATGTTGTTTAGCTTTAGAGTTTAATTTATGGCAAAAGGAACACCACTGAATTCTCCTTTCTGCCACTGGCTTTGGGAGCCCGTGGAGAGAAGAATGCAGAAGAAGATGAAGGGAGATGCTTTGGCTAATATAAGCACTATATAACTCTTTCCTTTCTTTCAACCCCTTGTAAGTGTTGTGAAAACAAGAGAAAAAGTATGTATGTGATATTTATTAAACCCAAATCTCCATTTAATCTCATCAGTCTTATGTAGAAAAGCATAGACCTTGAAAAATAGAAATTTAGGGACCAAATTTTTGTACAGTTTTGTGCCCTGCAGTTAAAAATTTCCAGATTTTTAGTATCTTAATAGTCTACACAGATGAAGTAATGAAACTCTCATATGAGCACAAGAAAAAGTGTAAGATTAGTTTGAATAAGTTTTGCCACTGTGAAGGCACTGAAATATAAAACATTTTAAAAATGAGCACTAAAGGATTCAATCTGTGTCTCAGTCATCATTCTTTTTCCCTGAGGCATCTTAAAAGGTAAACACATGTCTTTACTTTTTATAACCAAATTTAAAATTTTCAGTGAAGAAAGAATACTGACAAAATACAGAATGCAATCAATCAAGAACATAGGGGCTACTTGTAACAATTCTTGGTATTAATTGAAAGTGATTTCATTATCTATTTAAAAAGTCTAAATTCTGTGAAATAGAAGGAAAGCTAAATGCCAAATACAGTGTTTTCGGAAGCTAATGGAATCATTTAAGTGAACTTTTGGCAGAACCTGTAACTGTTCCATTAAATGATTAGATTTTTTTATATTCCTTTATTCATTTGCTGCAAGAAAAAGCCAACTTTTATTTAGTTTTGTTTGTGGTCTTTTTTTATAAATTGAAAACTTCTAATCTCAAAAAACATCATTAGCCATCTATGCTTTCTGATGGGAAGCATTGTTTTTGGCAAGCTTAATAATAATAAGTATTAAACTCAGTGTACCAAGCACTGTTCTAAATATTATACAATTATTAACTCATTTAATACATTCATTATCATAGTATTAGAATTAGTATTTCAAAAGAAAATGCTATTGGTGGTGTTTTTTGTGCATATATTAGGCTCTTTTACTTACATTTCTCCATGAACACACAGACCTCATCCTCCTTTAACAAGAATATCTAACAAATACTGGGAAAATGTTTAGAAAGCACTATTAGTTACATAACTTTAACACTTTACATTTTACGTATGTTAAATCGAATAGCATAAGAGAAGGCCCTCTAATATACTGTGCATGTACATGGGTTTAAAAACTGATTTTATGTATTGTCAACTTTATCAATTTATATATACTTCACTTTTCATAAACATGTTATATAAGTAATTGTATTAGCAGACAGCAGGCCAGAAAGGGGGTTCAATGAACTGAATATTTTGAATCCAAATGTTTCACAGGTACTATCTTGCAACACAGAGTGAAAAGATGCAGATGTATTTTCTACTCATTTATGTTTATTATAAGGAGGGGTTGTATAGAACACTTATCATGTGTAAGACATAATAGTAACCATTTACATGTATCACTTTCCTTAATGCTACAACAGCCCTACAGAGAGGTCTTTTAATTATTCCCATTTTGCAGAGAAAGAAACTGAAGTTTTGCAGTAACCAAGGAAGGTTACATAGCTAGAGAGTGACAGAGTTGGTCTGAACTGAAGGCATCTGTCTCCAAAGCCTTCAGGATTATTCTCAGCATTCTGTGATAAACAGTCACCAAAAGTTTGTTGGGTCCCTTCTCTGGCTAGGGGCTATACTTGGTGTTGGGAATAAAGCCATCAGTTAGAGGTATTGCCATGGGATCTTACAATATAATGTGTGAAAGTATAATAAGGCCATGTACAAAGTAACGTGGAATCCCAGAGGAATGACAGAAAACCCCTGGCTGAAGGTGTGTATTAATGCTTAATGAAAAACTTTGGAAACTTCTGTATTAGAGTGCCGCACCCTTCCCCCTGGTGCGTATCAGCATGGTATTTTCTTTCTTACACTGGTCCCAGATTATAGTTCTAGTCTCTGCCAAGAGTTATGAAACTTTTCAGTGGTGAGACCAAAACAATTTTTTTCAAATCAGAAGCCTAATATTCATGCGTGTTTTTCATAGCAAAGCCGCTGAAAACCATAATTATGCTGTCATTTTTCACAGAAAATTTATCATATTAGAAGAGGAAGTAAGCACCATAATAATAAATAATAACTACCATTTATTGATTGCTTTTCATGTGCCAAGCACTGTTCTACCTGCTTTACATCCAACATTTCATTTAATCCTCAATATACCCTATGAGATAGGCATTACTATCCCCGTTTTAGAGAAGAAATTCAGGCATAATGAGGATCATTTGCTCAAGGTAGCTTAGCTAGTTAAAATGGAACCTGAAACAAAGGTCTGGATGACCTAAACACTCTACTATTTTAATGATCAAGAGTTGAGGGTCTGGAACTACTCTAATTTTCATTCCAGATTTGCTGCTTTTTTGCTTTGAACCATAGATAAGATATTTACATTATTTGTGCCTCAGTTTCCTTATAAGTAAAATGAGAAATACAATACCTTCTCCATTAAATTGTCTACAGGGTTAAAAGAGGTTACCTTGAAAGCTCTTAGAATGATTCAAACCACAGAGCAAATGATGGAAATGAATATATATGATAGGGACTAAAATGCGGAATTTATAGCAATTTTTCACAACCAGCATATTAACTAAAGCTACTATATATTCACTGAGGTTGATAATTTTTTACAAAATGCCATTCATCTCACAGACTCCAAATTATTCTGAGAATATTTGATCTTTCCATCCTTTACCAGGATACATCTTACTTGAAATTAGTTATCATTCTGATTTTATTCCTTTCCTCAGATCTAAAAAATCAGTGACCAAAAAAGAGATCTGAAGTCACACATCCAAAGTCAAAAGGGTAAACATTTTTGCCTAACATGTTTCCTAGTATCAAATTAAAATTTCAGTATGTTGGAAAGGGAAGCTGAACATTAACTATCTAACACAAACTGGCCTCATATGCCTTTATTTGTCAATTACCAATGCTGTTTCTAACGAATTAACACTAATTTTCTAACAAATTAACACATTCTTCCGTAAGGATGAAAAATTAAAGACTAAATGTAAACATTAGATTGTCTTATATTCCTATCTTATCTGTTGGTGAGTAAATGAATTACCAGGATGCAAACAAAATAATTGTATCTTACTATGCCATTCTATTGTAACCTTCTTCACTTGAATACAACAACCATCTTCCAGGAGGAAGAACATGCTTCCAAGGGGGTAGTAGGGAAGTTATTGATATATATACACATATATGCTTATGTATGTATATGTACATACATGTGTGTGTATAAATGTGTGTATATATATATGTATATATATATGTATGTATACACACAGAGACAGAGACACAGAGAGTGACAAAAAGAAACACAATTCAGGAACTTAAAACAGAAATGTCATGTTCTTAGTTTAGGTGCTATAACAACCAAGTAAAACTATTTAAAATGGCAATGAAACTGTCCATCAAAAGTCTCATTCATGTCATGTCATGAATATAGGAGAAAATATTGAACCAGGAACAAAATTATGGAAAAACCATAATATGCAGTTCAGGGTAACTTACTACCATGAGGTATATTATGGATATTTGCCCAAAAAATGTATTTAAAGTGTATTAAATTTATTAATAAAACATTTACATTATGCTTTGGGTCTTAAGGGTTAGAACTGTAAGAATAGCTTTAATTGTACTGCTTTGCATACAAAAATATGATTTCCTTACAAAATTTAGTTTACATTCCCATGTTTCATCTTATCATTTTGGTCTCATCATATATGACTTTTATTACCCTTATTAATTTTCTGTGATGGTCCTTGTCAGAGCAGGAAAAATGTTGTTGAGGTAGCTGAATAAACCACAGAGAAACATTGATATTCTCCAAGAGATAAACTTCAGGAAGGAATGAGCATAGAGGGAATAGTCCTCCATAAACATATGAATGCTGATAAAAGAAAGAAAGGGCTGGGCCTCAGCAGGTGTAAGTGATAGCAAGATAATGAACAGTGGGAGTAGGAGTTGGCAGTGTCAAACCAGAGATGTTCTGCTTCATGAAATAAAATATATACACTTTGAACACATATATATTTTTTTAACTTAAGGAAAAATACACTAAGGGACTTCTAGTGTTGTATGATGGAGTGAAGCTGTATAATTGAATTGCATTCTCTCAAACTTAACAAAATTAACCAAAAAGTTTTCAAATGGCAAAAGTACACTATTTGCAATAAAAAAGGAAATGGACAGCCCTCAGTCGTAATATATGAATAGTGGTAATTAGGGAGACCGAGGGTCCCAGAAATCACCATGTGATGTCTATATTTTCCCACTCCATGCACCCATCCTATCTCCACCACATCCTCCCCTATCGAAGCAACACAGGGGACACAGTCTTCACGACAGCTAGGTATAACGCTCTCTATCCAATTTAAAACCAACTTCTATGGTGAGGAGGCATTTTATGGAAAAACAGAAAACTCCTCAAGAGAGGCACAAAAGGGACTCAGAGCCTCTCATACATTCCAGCGATAAACCAAAGTCAAGAAGAACTGCCTGGGTCAGCTTTTTCTTTTTTCCCTCAGCTTAATGATAAACTGAGAAGGAAAGCTAAACTTACATAATCACCGAGAGAAAGTTATTTTCTGCAATTAGTAGGGATTGAGTAGAATGGCAGAGAAAATAGAGAATAAATTAGACAAGCTCCTCTGAGAGAACACCCAGACCTGTGAAAACAGATGCAAAGAATCCTGGTTGTAGTTCCTCCTCCATGACACTAAAGCATCTATCGCCAAAACCTGAAAATTGTTCCTGACTCTTTTCCTATCAGATAGGCTACAATTCAAAAGTTTCGTACTACCCAATATTGGCAAGAATTTTGGGCAAACTATAAGTCTCATAACTTGTTGATGGAATGGTAAGTTGATGCAACCTTTTGGAAAATTATCTGACAATGTCATCAAAATTTAAAACACACATATGTGATGACCCAGCAATTCCACTCTTAATAATGTTACCTACATCCAAGCTGGCAAAAAGTATATGCACCAGAATTTTTGTTGAAGATTATATGTAACAGCGAAATACTAGAAACAATTCTAATGATGCTCAGTGAGGAGTGACTCAATTATATGCACCAATGGAATTTTCTACATTGACTAAAAGTAATTAGAGTCTTATGTTCTGAGGTGAAAAGATCTCTAAGGTATATTAATAAGTATAAAATGCAGAACATTGTATATTTTAAAGATTAAAATAAAAGAATATGCATACATATTTTTCTTTCTGGAATAATGCATAAGAAAATATAATTATTAATGGGAAGAAGTCCAAGGGTTGGTGTAGGGGAAAGAAACAACTTTTGCTTCCCATTTTATACATTTTGTCCTGTTTGAAGATTTTGCTATGTACAAGTATTGTGTTTGTTTCTGTGTGTTCAGTACTGCTGGCCCAAACAACATGCTCAAAAGAGTATCTGTATTATGTCTACCCCAGATCTTTTCCTTGTGTTACCTAAAAATGGATAATAGCCTCAAGCATTCTTCTATAAACCTAGTCTGAAAACCTGAGTCATTTTAAAAAGTCAATTATATTCTTTTCAAATACAAAAAATAATTGCTCTAATTGCAGAAACCTTGGGAAAAAATATGATATAAGGAAGATAAAACATCAATTGTCAAAACAGTGTAGCACAGAGAAGGCAAACAGTGAATCTGTGGCATCTTACTATACTGATGGACAGAGACTGCATTGGGGTATGGGTGGGAGCTTGATAATATGGGTAAATTAATAACCACATTGTTTTTTCATGTGAAACCTTCAAAGGGTGTATATCAATAATACCTTAATAAAAAAATTAATTAAAAAAAACAAAAAAGCATTAATTGTCTGTACTACCATCCAGGAAAGTAACTGTTAAATATTTGCGTATATCTTAAAGAAATACAGAGAGAAGGTAGATAAATGATAGATACATAGATACATAAATAGACAGACATAGATATATTCACATACTATCCAAACACACACTAAACTGTAATATATACTTTTTTTCCACTTAACAAAATATCATGAATAAGCCAGTACATATTCTTCTTTAGCATATTCCACAAGTGACTCACTCGATCTCCCATTGTAAAACATTTGGGTGTTTTCCAGATTTTTCAGTAGTGTACATAATGCTGTTGTGAACATCCTTATAGTTACTTGTGGAGTTAATGAATGGCTTCCCAACACAGTGCATGTGAACACAGATGTATTCCACAATGGAAGCAATGAATGATGGATGGTGCTAATTAGAAGTAAACTGTTGAAGAGAGCAGGACACATCACTTTTTTGAAATGAGGGAAAAAGAGAATATTTAATGCAAATTTTCTACATAATTTATTAAAAATGGTAGGTACATCCTGAATAGGACCATATGAAGGGATAGAAAAAGATAAGGTACAGCTTGAAGTAGATGAAATGTGGCTGATATCCAAGCAGCACTATGGCATGTGGAATGGCCTGTTAGGGCATGGGACCATTTCCCATGCAAAAATGTCTATCCCAACTGATGGCTGACATTCATTCATGAGATGACCATTCTATTAAGTCACTACTTAACATTGAGGTGAGCATTATGTTATTATTAGTCACTTAGGCCTTAACATAAAAGTATTTATCTTTCTTTTATGCCTAGCTGACTATGTGTGTGTGTGTTTAAAAATTTGGTATCAATCGATTTCATTGCACTCATCTGTCTTATTTTTATAGGCACTTATTTACAAGGAGCATATAAACATTCTATGCCAGTAGGAAAATGTAACAAAGTCAATGCACTTAAGAAAACATGACATCAAAATAGAAATGACTAGGTAAATTAGACTTGTATACAAAATGTGAAAAACGGCTGATTGGTTTCTTTATGGCTCTAGTTTTCAATTGTCTTTCATTTGCTTTTTATCTTTCAGTTTGTTTATCATTTGTGCCCACAAAACTCAAGCAAAGGAAAATGTAAACTGTATACCTTGACAACTCAGAGGAAAGTAGGGTTCAGTCTAGCAAACCCAGACACCTACTCGGTGTGAGGCACTAGGATAACCTACGAAAATATAAGGATGAGTCTGACATGACATGCTTCATGAAGTCAAGAAACTGATAGTTTTTCTTATTACTAATTCAATTTCATTGTTGGTAATTGATCTGTTCAGATTTTCCTTTTCTTCCTGGGTCAGCCTTGGAAGGTTGTATTTTTCTAGAAAGTTTTACATTTCTTCTAGATTATCCAGTTTGTTAGCATATAATTTTTCATAGTATTTTCTAATAATTCTTTGTATTTCTATGGTGCCTGTAGTGATTTTTCCTTTCTCATTTCTGATTCTTTTTATGTGTGTAGACTCTCTTTTTTTCTTGATAAGTCTGGCTAGGGGGTTTATCTATTTTGTTAATATTCTCAGTGTACAAGCTCCTGCTTTCATTGATTCTTTCTGTTATTTTGTTCTTCTTGATTTTATTTATTTATGCTCTAATTTTTATTATGTCCCTCATTCTACTCACTTTGGGCCTCATTTGTTCTTCTTTTTCCAGTTTTTTTAATTGTGAATTTAGACTATTCATATGGAATTGTTCTTCTTTCCTGAGGAAGGCCTGAATTGCAATGTACTTTGCTCTTATCACAGCCTTTGCTGCATCCCACAGATTTAACATTGTTGAGTTGTTGTTTTCATTTGTCTCCATGTATTGCTTGACCTCTGTTTTTATTTTGTTGTTGATTCACTGATTATTTAGGAACATATTATTAAGCCTCCATGTGTTTGTGGGCTTTTTGTTTTCTTTGCATAATTTATTTCTAGTTTCATACCTTTGTGGTCTGAGAAGTTGGTTGGTAGAATTTCAGTCTCTTTGAATTTACTGAGGTTCTTTTTGTGGCCTAGTATATGATATATTCTTGAACATGTTCCATGTGCACTTGAGAAGAATTTTTATCCTGCTGCTTTTGGGTGGAGTGTTCTGTAGATCTGTTATGTTCATCTATTCCAATGTGTTGTTCAGTGCCTCTGTCTCTTTACTTATTTTCTGCCTGGTTGATCTGTCCTTTTGATTAAGTGGGGTGTTGAAGTCTCCTAAAATGAATGCATTGCAATCTATTTCCCCCTTTAATTCTGGAAATATTGTTCCATTTGGATTGGTCACACAGTTCTCTTAGTTTTTCATTCCTAGAGATCTTTTTTTCTCTCTTTGCCTCATCTTCTTTGTATTCCTGTTCTCTAATTTCTATTTCATTTACATCTCCTCTCTTTCATCTAATCTGCTTTTAAATCCTCCATCGTATGTTTCATTTCAGATACAGTATATTTCAAAGTTTCTCTCTCTTTCCTGAATTCCTCCCTGAGTTCTTGAATATTTTCCTGTAGCTCCATGACCATGCTTATGATTTCTACTTTGAAATCTTTTTCAGGTAGATTGGTGAGTTCAGTTTCACTGGCCCCTCTTTCCGGTGGTTGTTGGATTTGGGGTTGTACCAGTTCTTTTGATATTTCATATTTGTAACAATAACTTGGTGTAGGTGGCACCCTCTAATGCCCAGAAACTCTACACTCTGGAACTGCTCAGCCCCTGGAGCAATAGCGGGGGTCACAGGTGAGTGACTCTGGTGCCTTCCAAAAGGAAAGAGCTCTTTCCTGCTTCCCAGCTGCAGTGCCTATCTCCATGGCCAAGGCCAGTGGGCCAAGCATGCAGGGAGGAGCCTCTATGCTATGCACTTTTAGCTGCTGTAGGCGGGGCCTCCCTCTAGCTATCTTTTTGCAATGGTGGGTGCAGCCAATTTGAAAGCTGGTGCTGGCTGGGTGGAAGGAGCAGCAGGCTACATATACAGTGGTGGACCTTGGAGCTGCGTTGTCATCCAGGGAGATGAAGCAGATGAAGCTCCTGAGAGTTCCCAACCAGCTGGCTGAGTGTGCCAGGATGATTAATCCACCTGTTCTTTCTCCTGAGCAGCAAGCTCTGTGCAATCCTTGCCCCTTTAGCAGCCCTCTCACTTTTGGGAAGTCTGTCAGAGTGCCTTGCTTTTGTCTGTTCCAGAGTGGCTGTTATGGTTACCTGTTCTCCACTAGCGGTTGGAATCTCAGTCTCTATGAGTATTCTGCTGTCTTAGCTCTCCAACCCCACTAATCTCCAGAGCACCATGTAATGTAGGTTTGTGCTCCAAGAGCAAACCTACAGGGCTGAGTGTTCAGCAGTCCTAGGCCTCCACCTGTGCCCTACTCCATTTCTCTTCCTCCCACCAGTGAGCTGGGGTGGGGGAAGAGCTTTTGTCCTGCTGGATCGTGGCTTTGTTACTTTACCCTTTTCCGTGAGGTCTGCTCTTTTCCCAAAATGTTGGCAGTCTGTCGCAGCCTTCTTTCCTTTTGTTATATCAGGATTAGTTGTATTTGCTATATTTTTATATTATATGTGGTTTTGGGAGGAGGTTGCTATCTCACCTCTCATGCTGCCATCTTGAAGCCAAATCCTCTACTTTGTTTTTAAAAGATCACTCTGTTATGTGGAAAAATTTAAAGACATGCAGGTGGGAGGCAGAACTAATAGGTAGTGATCTGTAGCCATAGTTCAAGGGAGAGACGATGGTGCTGTGTAGTAGCACAGTGTTGTTGCAGATGATTAGACATAGAGAAGTTAGTTTGTTGATGATTTTCCTCTGTAGAGTTGAAGAAAAGGGAATCCATTCTGGGTTTTGGGAAATTTTATGTGCTGTGTACTAAAATGAAAAGACTTAGGGTGAAAAGTTTGGGGTAAGGGTTGTGTGGAGAATCCAGAGTTCTGCTTTGGACCTGTTATATTTCAAATGTCTATTAGCCACATAAAGATATCGAACTGATGGCTGCATTTGGGAGTCTCATCTCAAGGGGCCACTCAGAGCTGGAGATACATATTGGCAATAATCAGCTTATAGACGATACTTAAAGACATGTATCTGGATGAAATTACAAGAGAAGGTGCGAATTGATGGTATAAGTTTTTTTTTTTTTTTTTTTTAGAAAACTCAGTTGTAACAGGAAGGAGGATCAGAGTTGTTAATGTCACAACAATTATGACTTTCTGTGGTTTTCCAGTCATTACTTATTTTTTCTCAGGTACATGTTTTCTTGTTCATTTGTAACTTCCCCATGAATTTTTTATTTATGTTTCATAGTTTATGAACCATAACATAATATAATATGTTTCAATAATAGTATTATAGTAAATGGGTCCTAAATTGATATGAAAGTTGATAACCCATACTAACTAGTGAACACATTCCAAAACCTTACTGGAAAACTGTGACGATAATAATAACAGATAGAAATAATAGCCCTGATGAGAAGTTATACAACAAAATTTACAAAGATTCTCAATGAAAGACCAAAAAGCATTCTAGGTCTCCTCACTCCCAATCCAGTGAACTTTCTGCTAAAACCTGAAAGTAGTGTCATGTTGTGACTATTCCTTGACCATAAACCATCTCTAGCCTAAGTGGATGATCAAAATGTCTTTTATAGGACAAAAGAAGCAAACTGGTGTTTAACCACCTTGCCCACTGAAAGGTAATAATAGTAATGTATGTCATTCCTAGACTCCAATGTCTCATTGTTACCAGGATTCTTTACTAATTGTAAATCCACTTAGTGGTTTCTCTTCAATCATCAAGAATGTTAGAAAAGTTTTGTTGATGACTAAAATATGTTTTCTGTACAATAGTAATGTTATTACACCACTAAAAGCAAATTCAACTAATATTTTAAATCCTGGAGTTGATAAGAATATTCAAAGTAAAAGAGAATGACCAGTTTTGAACTTAATTTAGGAAACTAGTAAAGAGTATGCTATGTGTCCTTCAATAAAAACATTAACTGAGACAAAAACTGAATTCTGTATGAACTCAAGCACTTACATAAGAGTCAAGCACAATTTTAAGAATTAAATGTCAGCTAAACATAGATAAAAAATTTTAAGGTATTTTATTCTTGCTACACAGATACTAAGGCATCATTTTCCCAAAGCAATTCATAAAATGCTAATACAAAAAAAAAGATTTTACAGGCAAATAGACTTGGGGAACAGTGAGTTAAATAAACCCAAAGTTCTCAGAACTTGTAATGTGCAACTGTGTGTTGTTAATCTCTTAGGATTAAATATGTTAGCCAACATTTCCCATATTTTTATTACTACAGATCCCACACTTTTCCACTTCTTTTAGAACCACTATTACTTTGAGGGACATACTTGGAAAGTGCTGCTCCAAAGAAATAATGAGATTGAAGAACTATTGAGGCAGCACGCTAGTATTGTTAAAGAAATTTTATTGTCTGTGACCTTGAAAGTCATCACTCTTGTGTTTCTCATATTCACTTAAACCCTCATAAACTTTCAAGGTTGGGAAGGGCAAGTGCTGTGTGAAAGAAACGAATCAAAACTGGCCCTGGGCAAGATGGTAAAGTAAGCAAAATATATTTTTGGCTTTTTACCTTTGGTATCATCACACTGTTTTCTTTCTTCTCCTGACAACTCACTCAGATTGTCATCCCTCATCACCACACCAGGAGCCTGTTCTAAAGCCTTTTCTTGGAGGGTGTTTGGACCCGGCCTGGAGGGTGTTTACACATGGCTGGTTATACCTGCCTTTCACTCCTCTCCCTAACAAAGTCATTTTCTGTTTAGGATTAACCACATCTGGGAGTCCTTTGATTGCATTGTTTTTAAACTGAAAGCTCTGTCTAGGGCCTTAACAAATGTATGTATTTGTGGTATTTTAGACCTGTAACAAAAAATAAAGAATGCAGCTTTTGGACAAAAGGTCCTACTGGAAATGCTTTCAATATATCTCAGTAGTAACCTTCTGTTTTGCTTACTATCAATGGCAATACTGGGAAAAAAATCTCAGGAAAAATAGACATAAATGAGGCTATAGAAGTAACTCTGCCTGTTGGAATGGAAAGGGCTGGAAGTCAGAGACTTGGGTTTTAGTTTTGTCTCTGGTACCAGCTGATTCTTTCACATCTGATGTCACAGAACTCAGTATTCTCACTGGTCCAGTGGGGATAATACTTCCACAGGACTATGGAGATGATAAAATGGATATGTAAATAGACATGAAAGTATTTGAATAGCTGAAAAACAACATGATATTCTTTTAGCAACTTCATGTTCCATATAAGGAAATTAGACTTGACCTACAACTTTTCAAAGTGGTCCAAATTTGTCCCAATAATGAATTATAGACTTATAAAACTGAAATTGGTCTTAAAGGACTAAGTATAAAAGAGGACACTCATGCCCAAAAATTAAGTAGGATGAACTCAAGATAAAGGTGACAGTGGGAATATAGTTGTCCAAATCTGGGCCAGCCATTTTTCCACTGTGCTAGGACACTGCTGAAGTGTACTTAATAGTCTGGAATTGACAGCCACAAATGAGGAAGACTGAAATTAGGATTGGGCTGGAAATGTCAGTTTCCTTGTCTGTCAATCAAGGAACAAGAGTCATGATTCCATTCCTAAGAATTAATAATATGTTGGGTCCATAGTTTTGCATAAAGACTAGGGATAATGTCATGGAAAGCTTGCTGGAAAGTTCAGTTACTAAAGGAAAAAGAGAGAACTCCTCTTTCATTTTCCGTCTTTTCCAGAGGCAGGAATGAGTCCCAAATCTGCATATCTTGCTTAGCTTCCTTATCTCTCCCCTGACTGTACTACCAAGGACATCCGTTTCTCCCATGCTGTCTGCTTACACAAAGCCTTTTAAAAAGCTTTCTAGGTACTATTACATTCAGAGATTTCACTCCTGAAAGCATATTAAAACACACCTACATCCTACATTAAATATAATTTTGATGTAAAATAACTTAAATGATTGGCTTTGCATAATTCATTTAATATAGGACTGATTTCCTTCATGATCCTTTTTTAAATTTATTTTTATTTTTTTATTTTGTATCATTAATATACAATCACATGAGCGACATTGTGATTACTAGATTTCCCCCATTATTAAGTCCCCACTACATACCCCATTACAGTCACTGTACATCAGCGTAGTAAGATGCTCTAGAGTCAAAACTTCTCTTCTCTGTGCTATACTGCCTTCCCTGTGGCCCCTCATTGGGTGTGCTAATCATAATGCCCTTATTCCCTTTATCCCTCCCTTCCCACACATCCTCCCTAGTCTCATTCCCTTTGGCAACTGTTAGACCATTCATGGGTTCTGTGAGTCTGCTGCTGTTTTGTTCCTTCAGTTTTTGCTTTGTTCTTAGGCTCCGCAGATGAGTGAAATCATTTGGTACTTGTCTTTCTCCAACTGGCTCATTTCACTGAGCATAATGCCCTCTAGCTCCATCCATGTTGTTGCAAATGGTGGGATATGTTTTCTTCTTATGGCTGAATAATATTCCATTGTATATATGTACCACATCTTCTTTATCCATTCATCTACTGATGGACACTTAGGTTGCTTCCATTTCTTGGCTATTGTAAATAGTGCTGCAATAAATATAGGGGTGCATCTGTCTTTTTCAAACTGGGCTGCTGCATTCTTGGGGTAAATTCCTAGGAGAGGAATTCTTGGGACAAATGGTATTTCTATTTTTAGTTTTTGAGGAACGTCCATACTACTTTCCACAATAAGTGAACTATTTTAAATTCTCACCAGCAGGGTAGGAGGGTTCCTCTTTTTCTGCATCCTTGCCAGCATTTATTATTCCTATTCTTCTCTATGTTGGCCATCCTAACTGTTGTGAGGCAATATCTCCTTGGGGTTTTAATTTGCATTTCCCTGATAATTAGCAGTGTGGAGCATCTTTTCTTGTGCCTGTTGGCCATCTTAATTTCTTCTTTGGAGAAGTGTCTGTTCATATCCTCTGCCCTTTTTTTAATAGGGTTATTTGCTTTTTGGGTGTTGAGGCATGTGAGTTCTTTATATATTTTGGATGTTAATCCCTTGTCAGATATGTCATTTACAAATATATTCTCCCATACTGTAGGATGAATTTTTGTTCTGCTGATGGTGTCCTTTGCTGTACAGAGCTTTTTAGCATAATGTACTCCCATTTGTGCATGTTTCATTTTGTTTCTCTTGCCCAAGTTCATGTATTCAGGAAAAAGTTGCTTATGTTTCTAATCAAGAGATTGTTGCCTATGTTTTCTTCTATGAGTTTTATGGTTTCATGACTTACATTCAGGTCTTTGATCCATTTTTAGTTTACTTTTGTGTATGGGGTTAGACAATAATCCAGTTTCATTCTCTTGCGTGTAGCTTTCCAGTTTTGTCAACACCAGTTGTTGAAAAGGCTGTCATTTCCCCATTGTATGTCCATGGATCCTTTATCATATATTAATTGATCATATATGCTTGGGTTTATATCTGGGCTCTCTATTCTATTCCATTGGTCTATGGGTCTGTTCTTGTACCATTACCAAATTGTCTTGATTACTGTGGCTTCGTAATAGAGCTTGAAGTCGGGAGCATAATCTCCCCCGCTTTCTTCTTCCTTCTCAGAATTGCTTTGGCTATTTGGGGTCTTTTGTGGCTCCTTATGAATTTTAGAACTCTTTTCTCTAGTTCATTGAAGAAAGCTATTGGTATTTTGATAGGGATTGCACTGAATCTGTATATTGATTTATGCAGGATGGCCATTTTAACATATTAATTCTTCCTATACATGAGCACGGGATGTGTTTCCATATATTGGTATTTTCTTTAATTTCTCTCACGAGTGTCTTATAGTTTGCAGTGTATAGGTCTTTCACTTCCTTCGTTAGGTTTATTCCTAGGTATTTTATTCTTTTTGATGCAATTGTGAATGGAATTGTTTTCCTGATTTCTCTTCCTGCTAGTTCATCATTAGTGTACAGGAATGCAACATATTTATGTGTATTAATTTTGTATCCTGCAACTTTACTGAATTCAGATATTAGACCTAGTAGTTTTGGAGTGGATTCTTTAGGGTTTTTTATGTACAATATCATGTCAATTGCAAACAAAGACAGTTTAACTTCTTCCTAGTCAATCTGCATGCCTTTTATGTCTATGTGTTGTCTGATTGCCATGGCTAGGATGTCCATAACTATGTTTAATAAAAGTGGGGAGAATGGGCATCCTTTTCTTATTCCCAATATTAAAGGAAAAGCTTTCAGCTTCTCGCTGTTATGTATAATGTTGGTTGTGGGTTTGGCATATTTGGCCTTTATTATGTTGAGGTACTTGCCCTCTATACCATTCTGTTGAGAATTTTTATCATGAATGGATGTTGAATTTTGTTGAATGCTTTTTCAGCATCGATTGAGATGATCATGTGGTTTTTCTCCTTCTGATTTTTAGTGTGGTGGATGATGTTGATGGATTTTCAGATGTTGTACCATCCTTGCATCCCTGGAATAAATCCTACTTGATCATTCTGGATGTTCTTTTTGATGTATTTTTTAATTCAGTTTCCTAATATTTTGTTGAGTATTTTTGTATCTATATTCTTCAGGTATATTGGTCTGTAATGTTCATTTGTTTGGGGTGTCTGTCTGGTTTTGGTATTAGCGTGATGCTGGCCTCGTAGAATGAGTTTGGATGTATTCCCTTCTCTTCTGTGTTTTGGAACAGTTTAAGGATGATGGGTATTATATCTTCACTAAGTGTTTGATAAAATTCTGTAGTGAAACAATCTGGTCCAGGAGTTTTGCTCTTAGGTAGTTTTTTGATTACCAATTCAATTTCTTTGCTGGTAATTGGTCTATTCAGATTTTCTGTTTCTTCCTGGGTCAGCCTTGGAAGGTTGTATTTTTCTAGAAAGTTGTCCATTTCTTCTAGGTTATCCTGTTTGCTAGCATATAATTTTTCATAGTATTCCCTTATAATCTTTGTATTTCTGTGGTGTTGATAGTGATTTTTCCTTTCTCATTTCTGATTCTTTTTATGTGTGTAGACTCTCTTTTTTTCTTGATAAGTCTGGCTAGGGGTTTATCTACTTTGTTTTCCTGAAGAACCAGCAACTGCTTTCATTGATTCTTTCTATTGTTTTATTCTTCTCAATTTTATTTATTTATGCTCCAATCTTTATTATGTCCGTCCTTCTTCTGACTTTGGTCCTCATTTTTTATTTTTTCTAGTTTCATTAATTGTGAGTTTAGACTGTTCATTTGGGATTGTTCTTCTTTTTGACATAGGCCTGTATTGCAGTATATTTCCCTCTTAGCCTGGCCTTCACTGCATCCTACAGATTTAACATTGTTGAGTTGTCTTCATTTGTCTCCATATATTGCTTGATCTCTGTTTTTATTTGGTCATTGATCCCCTGATTATTTAGGAGCGTGTTATCAAGCCTCCATGTATTTGTGGGCTTTTTCATTTTCTTTGCATAATTTCTAGTTTCATATCTTTTTGGTCTTTCAATCTTTTTGAAATTACCGAGTCTCATTTTGTGTCCTAGTATATAATCTATTCTTGAAAATGTTCCATGTGCACTTGAGAAGAATGTGTATTCTGTTGCTTTTGGGTGTAGAATTCTGTAATGTCTGTTAGATCTGTTCTATTGTGTTTTTCAGTACCTCTGTCTCCTTACTTATTTTCTGTCTGGTTGATATGTCCTTTGGAGTGAGTGGTGTGTTGAAGTCTCCTAGAATGAATGCATTGCATTCTATTTCCCCCTTTAATTCTGTTAGTATTTGTTTCACATATGTATGTGATCCTGTGTTGGGTGCATAGATATTTATAATAGTTATATCCTCTTGTTGGAATGACCCTGTTATCATTATTTAATATTCTTCTTTGTCTCTTGTTACTTTGTTTGTTTTAAAGTCTATTTTGTCTGATACAAGTACTGCAACTCCTGCTTTTTTCTCCCTATTCGTTGCATGAAATATCTTTTTCCATCCATTTACTTTCAGTCTGTGTATGTCTTTGGGTTTGAAGTGCATCTCTTGTAGGCAGCATATAGATGGGTCTTGTTTTTTTTATGCATTCAGTGACTATATGTCTTTTGATTGGTGCATTCAGGCCAGTTACATTTATGGTGATTCTCGATAGGTATGTACTTATTGCCATTGCGGGCTTTAGATTCCTGCTTACCTAAGACTCAAGTGTAATTCCCTTACTATCTAACAGTCTAATTTAACTCACTTAGTATGCTGTTACCAATACAACCTAAAGGTTCTTTTTTTTTTTTTATCTCCTTCTTCCTCCTCCATTCTTTATATATTAGGTATCATATACTGTAGTCTTTTCTATCCCTCGATTTAGTTTGGGGGTAATTGATTTGATTTTGCATCTCTTAGTAACTAATTGTTCTGATTTCTTTGCTGTGTTTTTATTTTCCCTGGTGACAGCTATTTAGCCTTAGGAATACTTCCATCTATAGCAGTCCCTACAAATTGCACTGTCGAGGTGGTGTCTGGGAGTTAAATTCTCTCAGCTTTTGCTTTTCTGGAAATTGTTTAATCCCTCCTTCAAATTAATATGATAATCTTGCCAGGTAGAGTATTCTTGGTTCGAAGCCCTCTACTCATTGCATTAAATATATCATGCCACTCCATTCTGGTGTGTAAGGTTTCTGGTGAGAAGTCTGATGATAGCCTGATGGTTTTTCCTTTATATGTGATCTTATTTCTCTCTCAGGCTGCTTTTAATATTCTGTCCTTATCCTTGATCTTTGTGATTTTAATTATTATATCTCTTGGTATTTTCTTCCTTGGGTCCCTTGTGTTGGGAGATTTGTGCACCTCCATTGTCTGAGACACTATCTCCTTCCCCAGATTGGGGAAGATTTAAGCAATTACCTCCTCAATGACACTTTCTACCCATTTTTCTCTCTCTTCTTCTGTTACCCCTATAATGCAAATATTGTTCCATTTGGATTGGTCACACAGTTCTCTCAATATTCTTTCATTATTAGAGATCCTTTTTTCTCTCTGTGCCTCAGCTTCTTTGTATTCCTCTTCTCTAATTTCTATTCCATTTGTCGTCTCTTCTACTGCATCTAATCTGCTTTTAAATCCCTCCACTGTATGTTGCATTTCAGATATGCAATATCTTAATGATTGAATCTCTGTCCTAAATTCATCCCTGAGTTCTTGAAAATTTTTCTGTAGCTCCACAAGCATGTTTATGATTTTTATTTTGAACTCTCTTTCAGGAAGACTGATGAGTTCAGTTTCATATAACCCTTTTTCTGGTGTTTGTGAGATTTATGTTTGAACCAGGTTCCTTTTATGTTTCATATTTGTATGTGGCACCCTCTAGTGCCCAGAAGCTTTAGTCTCTTGAGTTTCACAGCCCCTGGAGTGATGTCTGGGGTTGCAGGGGAGCGGTGCTAGTGCCTGGGGGGAGGAAAGATCTGTTTCCTGCTTTCTGGCTGCAGTGCTCTTGTGCACTGTCAGAACCAGTGGGCCAGCACACAGGTGTGAGCCTCTGTGCTTTGAATCTGTAGCTGTCATAAGCAGGGCCTCCTCTCGCTGTCCTGACACCAGGGCAGGGACTGCAGGTTTACGAACTGGTGCTGACCGGACAGGAGGAAGTGCGGCAGGCCAGGAGGAAGGCCCAGTAGGCTGCGTATCACTGTGGGGGGCCTTGAAGCTGAGTAGCCAGCCGGGGGGATGGAGTACCTGAAGCTCCTGAAAGTTCTCAACCTGCTGGGCAGAGCACACCCAGACAACCTTGTCCACCTATCTCTTCTCCCGTGCTGCAAGCCCCATGCAAACCTCGCCCCTTCAGCAGCCCTCTTGCAGCTAGGAAACCTCTCAGACCACCTGCCTTTCCTTTGTCCCAGGGTAGCCGGATGTGGATCCCTGTCCTCCACCAATAGCTGGAATCTCAGTCTCTCCAAGTATTCTTCCTGTCTTAGCTTTCCAACCCAACTAATCTCCAGAGCACCATGCAATGTAGGTTTCTGCTCTCACAGCAAATCTCCAGGGTTGGGTGTTCAGCAGGGGTGCGGAAAGGGCTTGGTTCTCACTGCATCAAGGCTTTGGTTCATTATGCTGTTTCATAAGGTCTTCTCTGTTCTCCAGGTGTATCCCGTCTGGTGTAGCCTTTTTTCCTGTTGCTCTTTTAGGATTAGTTGTATTAACTATATTTTCATAATATATGTTGTTTTGGGAGGAGTTCTTTGTCTCACCTCTCATGCCACCATCTTTAATCCCTCCTTTTTAATAAACATGGACTCTTAGGCAATCTCTTGATTTGATTCCCAGGCTAGCCGTTTACCAGCTATATAACTAAGAGCAAGGGGTACCTCAGAAGCTTCAGCTGTAAAGTGAGGATGCTAACTGGAGTACCTTCAAGACTTAGTTTAAACAATAACCTAGCTTATGAAGATCTTTAAAAATTCTTGAAAGGATAGTAATTGTGTAATTTTTGTAGAAGGTATACAGATATTCTTTGCACTATTCTTTCAATTTTTCTTAATGTTTGAAGTTTTTTTAAATAAAATGTTAAGAAAGTTCACCCTCCCAAAATGCAGCTGGTATTATTAATATTATTACTTTTGTTGTCAGAATCAGGGTGGGTACTTAGAAATTCTTGGGAAGTGAAAACATCTAAATTCTACACAGTTTTTCAAATGTAATGAAATGCAGTAATTATTAAATAATGCATTAAATTTCATAATTAATCTCATATTTTTGGATGTTTAATTAGGCATTTATTAGTTTGAATTTTTAATTTCTGTATTTTAAAGAAAAAAAATATTATTTTTTTCTTTCAGTTCTTTAATATTTCCCAGAAAAGTAGGTCCCTAAAATGCTGGTAGGCTCTATGCCTTAGGGTTAAAATTGTACTGCATCTCTTTTATCTCTTTTTTTATGCAATAGATACTAAGCAAAGAAGGAAGACTGTGATTAAACATTTTTAGTCCTCTTCCATAGTTCATTGGTGTCAATATCTTAATAAAGAGACAGGCACCTTGCCACATATCTGAGGTGACAAGCAAATGATAATTACAGTAGGAACATTAATGCCTATTAGAAAGTGTGCTGTTCTGTTTATCATCATGCTTCATGTGCCAATCACTGTAAGAGGTGCAATGGGGAGATGATCAGAAAAGATAAGAGAGAACCCTCCCAAATGACAACACCATGTCTCATCATTCAAAGACTCATTCTAAAATTCTATTTCAGACTGCAGAATTAACCTCAGCCAGATGAGTGCCAAGAGATCCATTTATTAAGTTAGTACTTCAATTGATTTAGGGAATTTATATCACAGAGCAGAAGTGGACTTTGTGCAAGCATTGATTATGATTTTCCTATGAACAGAATGTGAGGTCCTGTACTTGGTGGTGATTGAGTGATTAAACATCTTCTGTCTGTTTATGAGAAATTACTTTGGCCCACTTTCTTAAGCTTATGGTCTTTACAGTCTCATTTCACTGATTTATTTCAAGCAGAGTCAGATCTGACATTAATACCAAACTCATTTAATTGGCGAGTCAGTCAAAAATCACTTTTCTGGCAAGCGGCAAAATGAGCTCCAAGTAGGCAGTTGGCCTAGAGGGTGACAAGTACCTACTGGAGCAGGAAGAGGAAAGAAAGCCCCAGGAAAAGAAGGAAATGAATCAATCAAATGTGATAGGGCTTTCAGAGTAAAAAGCAGACTTTTTTTTTAATTGAAGTATCATTGATATACAGTCATACCTTGGTTTCAAGTATATAGCACAGTGGTTCACCAGTTACCCATATTATTAAATCCTCACCCCACTAGTGCACTTACTATCTGTCAACATAGGAAGATGTTACAGAATCATTGGCTATATTCTCCATGCCATATTACCATCCATGTGACCAACCTACATTATGATTGAGAATCTTTGTGCCCCTTTTTTCCCCTCACCTTTCCTACTTAACCACCCCAACCCTCCCCCATGGTATCCTCTAGTCACTTCTCAGTGTCTGTGAGTCTGCTGCTGTTTTGTTCATTTTGTTTTGTTTTGTTTTTAGATTCCACAAATAAGTGAAATCATGTGGTATTTGTCTTTCTTTCACTGAGCATAGTACCCTCTAGGTCCATCCATGTTGTTGCAAATGGCAGGAGTTCTTTTTTGTTTGGCTGAATAATATTCCATTGTGTATATGTGCCACATCTTCTTTACCATTCATCTACCTATGGAACCTTAGGTTGCTTCCGTAACTTGGCTGTTGTAAATAATGAAGCAATAAACACAGGGGTACATATATCTTATTGAATCAGGGATTTTGTTTTATTCAACTAAATTTCTAGAAGTAGAATTGCTAGGTTGTATACTTCTATTTTTAGTATTTTGAGGAACCTCCATACTGCTTTTCACAGCGGTTGTACCAATTTACATTCCCATTCCCTACAACAGTGTAGGAGGGCTCCCATTTCTCCACATCTCTGCCAACACTTGTTATTTCTTGTCTTTTGGATAGTGCCCATTCTAACTAGTGTGAGGTGATCTTTCATTGTGGTTTTGATTTTCATTTCTCTGCTGATTAGTGATGTGAAGCATCTTTTCATGTGCCTGTTGGCCATCTGTATTTCTTCTTTGGAAACATATCTGTTCAGGTCCTCCACCCATTTTTCAACTGGGTTATTTGTTTTTTCTTGGTGTTGATGTGTATGAGTTCTTTATACATTTTGGATGTTAACCCCTTATCAGATAAATCATTTACAAATAAAAAAGCAGACTTTGGAGAGACATCCATACCTGATGGGACTGTAGGAAAAAAATTAAGGAATGGGTTAGAGAAAATAGTGCAAATGAAAAAATATGTAGAACAGGTTTATGAGAAAGGAACTATAATAACATACTACTTGGCTTTACACCAAACAATAGTCATAATGATGTAAATATTGATTATTAACCAAGAATCCATTATACCAAGAAGTCAGGAGAAAATAGGCATGAATGCCATGCAAATAGAATGATACTAATAATATAAATTTGTATGAAAGAAAGTGATTAGATAGTGCCTAAAAATAACAAATAGCAAGATTAGAACATGGAAAAAGAAGAGATAAATAATATGTTAAAAATCATTTTAAAGGGTTGGAACCATGGAGGGGCTGGTGCCATTTGACTTCTTTTTTAAACTATGTACATATGTTACTTTCTTAAATATTTTTAAAAGTAAGGAAAATATGGCAAGTACTGTTATTTTTATAACTTCTGAAGTTTCCTTTTCTTATTTTTTGTGTCTTAAAAAATATTCTTGGTAACATCAGTTCAGGGTGAGGAAGTATATATTAATTGAATATGCCTTTTATAGAGAGAGTTCATGACGGAGAAATGCTTAGAAAGGCAACAGAATAAACACTGTGAATGCCCAGTGCAGCACCCACAAAGGATGAGGGCATGACTCTTCATCACTCTTCAACAAAATGCAGCAGACTCTCCATTCCAGGTCTAGCAGCCAGAGCTGAGAGCAGGAAGGGAAGGGAGAGAGAAGAGGCTTGTGTCATTGGAATTTGAGTTGCTAATTGAATCACTATTGCATTTTCAAAATAGACATAATCATAAATTGTTTGCTTTTAGTTCCAAAATACATGTTCATTTCCTCTTTTAACACCACTTTTACCACTAGTGTTTCATTTATATTACAAGGTTTTGTGTGATTTCCTTCCCCTGCATTTTCTGGTTTTCTGAGATGGTCTGTTACCTTATAACAAGGGAGCAGTATTCAGCATGTGAAACTGCAGTTAATTGTCATTAAAAGCTCAGTTGATGAAATGAACATCACAGATGTCAGGATACATGCACATCTGATTTTCATTTGTAAGAAAGGCTCTCATTACCGCCATATTAGTTAGTGATATCTGCTTAAATGTGCTGGTAGTTAGTTGATGTTGAACATCTGGCTACAGTGTTTCTGATTGCTAGATGATGGCATCTTCTCTCGTGCCTGCCAAGAGCAATGTTAGTAAATCAGATTCCCAGTTGTTAATGATCCTTTCAGGGAAAATGGTAATGGAGTCATAAAATAAAATAATTAGAAAAGACCAAAAAAGATCATTAGGTCCAATAGCCTTTCAAATATTTGCCTCTATGTTACTTAATAATTAAGAAATTTCTCCTAGATGAACTTTGGGCACATCTTACTAAAAAAATGTTGTAACATATTCATTTTTGTTAAAAACATAAATTGAAAATTTAGTATGTTTTTCATCTATGTCCCATTAAAAGGTATTTAGTTCTCTCCATTAATTCTCATAACCTTTACTGTAGCAAACAGTTGTCCATAGTGTGCAAGATTTCTTTTTTTTTAAGTAGTCCTCAGACTGAAGACTTAAGAGAAATATGGTTCTTTTTCACTCCCTAATGTCAGGGAAAGATTTCATGCAAACACCAAAAAGCTAGATGTCCTCTTTATCTTTGAAATGTCCTCATTTTTTAATGAAAGAAAACGTTAAATGTATGGAATACATTTGTGCAAAAACATTTAAAATAGATTGACTATAACAAAGGAATTAAATGGCTGGAGAAGAAGAGAAAATTCTGATTCCAGAAGTAATCATTACAAACTACATAAATTATCCAGTCTATTCCTATTGGAATTAGTTCTTAATCTTTTAAAATACCCAGTGCATACATTAAAGTTCATGACTGTTGTCTTGCCAATGGGTTTCAGCCCCAGAGAAGTTCACTATGGATTCAATGAGACTGAAAAAAAGACAATGGAACATTCTTGGGGTGAAAGCGCTTATACCCAACTTTATTCCCATGGTGGCAGGTCAATCATTAGAATCCCATCCACTCAGAACAAGTGTGCAGGCAGCAAGCTGGTCTCTGCCTCTGGGCCTCTCTGTCCCCGCCACCGTCTCAGTCTCTGTCCTCGGCACTGCCACCACTCAAGCTTCTGCACTGCTGCAGCTGTGCAGCTATGCAGCCATGCAGCAGCCCAGAGTACTGGGCAGAGCTCTTTATTATAGAGTCAGTAACAACGTATTGCCCACACATGTGTAGTGAGCAAGCCAACCAAGGCCAGTTGAGAATCCTGGACATAGGAACATTCACTTTCTCCTCAACTATCCCTGTACTTAAACAGTTGTTACATTTTTGATTACTTATGAGAATAAACATTAAATAACAAAATAGTTGCACAAGTTAGAATGTAACAAAACTTACATTTCCTGATAAACATTAAGCTTTTCAAGAAAGACCAAAAAAAAAGATGTTTATCTCATTCTGGTGGGCCTTTAATTGGATGGAAAGATAATAGTAATAATAATAGCTTTTCAGTTTTTCTTATAAGTCTACAGTGAAATGGTAAAACCAGGATTCTGTATAAAATCCTCCCCCTTTTGATATTCAACATTTTTTCAGTAATAAAGAGGTGATAAGTGCATTTGAAGCCTATCTTGTCAGCAAGAGAAGGATAAATGGCTCACTTGTAGGAGGTCATTTCAACTTTCCAACTATCTGAACACCATTTTAGAAATGACCTTTTCCTGGATAAATGTGCTAGGTAGCACACTAGTCCCTAAAAATAAATTTTTTTTTAAAAGATTTTCCACTTGATCAGTTAAGGAGTGAGACTCCTTTTTGATGGCTTGTCTGAGCCCTTTCCCATTTTCTCCACTCACCCAGCATATACAGAAATAGCAAATTTGCAGTGCCCTAAAAATGACTATGCCCATTATAGTGAAAAACCTTAAAAGTAACTATTTTATTTCCCGTTAAGCAATGAGATCTGCACACAAATACACATATAAACATAGGCAAGTGCACATGAGTACCCTAGTTTAGCAGTCATACCCAAGGACCACTGCAAAATGAAAATTTAGGGCCTCCAGGTCAAAAAGCAGGGTGAAAAAAGAGTTGTTAAACATTCTAAAATATAATTCTTTCTTGCTTTCTTTCACAGTCCCTCTTATCATGGTGGTTTAATTTGTTATTTAATGTTCTATGTTAAAATTTTTAATTATTAGAATGAATTTTACCATTCATCTTTACATTGTGCAGTGCCAGTTTTAAATGAAATAGAGAGCCATTTAAGTTGTGAGCAGAAGAATCACTGCCATTACATAACTCATATCCTGTAGTTTATACACACATATGTATTTCATTCTCACCAGAACAGTGGAAATGCTACACAAAATTAACTCAACTATTCGAGTTTCACCTCTATGTGCACATCCTACCCCCAGTCTTTACTTTTGGCTTATTGATGAATAAGGAAGAATTAAAAAGAAAAAAGAAAAACATGGGTTTCCCTCCTTTTCCCTTTCCTTTTATATCAATGTCATTTTCAGCATAAGTAATTGGCTACTAAATGCAAGTAATACAATGAAGAAAGGCTATAATAAGGTTCCTTGGTCATTCATGTTTCTTAGAACACCACTGCCTTCTTTCTGCATCAAAGTAAATTCTGGTTCACCTGGAAAACAAGACCTATCTGGGCTTTCAACACCCCTTATTCAGCCATAGACATAACATATTTACTATATATTCTCACTTTGTGTTTTGCTGACCTCCCACACATTGTAGGGTCACATTGTAGAATTCTGGGCTCACAGGGCATCATGAGTCCTACATTTGAATGAAGCAGCAAGGAATGGGTGATAGATGCATTTTGCACATTTCTCCTGGGCTCATGCCCATGTTCCATTGTCCCACTAGACTTTAATTATCAAGCTTAAGTTCAAAGATAAAATTATTAAGAATTTTAAGATATTCGTAGAAGAGCATTAAACCAAAGCTGGGGCCTTTTTGAGCATGGGGCCCTGGGCTCCTTCACCAGCTGCATGCCCAAGAAGCTGGCTCCAGTCCTATTGGGAACCCTTGAATTGTATTTCAGGAGGGCTTTACTGCTTGTAGGTGCTTTTCTTCTCCCCTCTACTGAGAAAGGTGACACAAGGAAGATACTTTTAAAAGATGTTGATTAGTATTTTCACAGTACCTTTTTAGAGGTGCTTTAAGTATATGACACCTAAATAAGCACATTAACCCTAAAAATGAAAATTCCCAGGGTAGTTTTCAGAAAAAAATAGTACACTCAAGATCAAAAACAATAAAGCAAAGGTTAAAATTAAGCAGTAAAGTCAGACTTTGATAAAACCATACTTGCACTTACTGATCAAGGCCACTGTTGTTACTTTGAATGGAAACTACTGCTTTGACTTAGCGAAAAGTATTATGTGAACCCTAACTCATAAAAAATCAAGTGTTCTGTAGAACTTGCAGTACTAAGCCTTGGAAACATCTTGTTTGTGCCCTGTTGATACTGACCATATTTATACTTGCATTCTAGACTCTGAACTGTGAGCCTTAATAAAATATAAGATGGTACTGTTTTAGAATTCAATATTTGTCTCATTCTGTGTCAGTACACTTTATTAAATTTGGTAAAATGTTAGGCTATAGACATGACACTAAACATTTGTTATATTAAAGATGAACACTTTGTTGATAGCCAGAGAGCAACTTAACACAGTTTTGTTGCCTTCTTAGAAGAAAAGAAAGTTTGGAATATTAAAGCTAAGGAACTAAGAATATTGTCTACTTCTCCAACTTTGAAATAAGTAGTATTTAACAGGGCCATAGAATGATAGACCTTCTAAACATGGTAAATGGTGCATGTTTGGGGGAACTCCCAGATATATATCGCACACTTACAAGCTGAAGAATGTTGGGCAAGTTATTGGTATAAAGGCATGGTTATTCTAATCACACTGCAGATTTTGTCTCATCTGTTTGTTTGATTGTTTGTTTTCTGGCCCATGGCAAAAAATATGGTCACCATCATGATGAAATGCTTTGACACAGAATGCAAGTGAGTTGTAGGCATGGTACCTGAACATATGCGTCTCTGGTGAAATTCAGTCTTCCTGGGAATACTTATCCTTGGGAAGCCTTGGCAATCACTCGAAGATTGCCTAGATCAGAGCTGGGAACCAATGACTGGACCATCTGTCTATGCTGTTTATTCACTCTTAGTCAACTAATGTTTATTCAGCATCATATATGTGCAAGTCACAGTGTTACAGGGATTATAAATAATAACAGATAGAAATCTGCAAAGGGAATTCATACGTGGAAATAAAACATCTGTAGAAATAACTATCTCCTGAGGTAGAAAGTCGAAATTACAGCAAAAAGAAACCAATAAACCCCCATGTAACTTTAGAAGAGAAAATGAAATGCTTTCTCTCATGTGTGAATTGGATGATAATGTATCAGGAAAACTAGTTGCAATCAAGTAAAATCCATAAGAAAATGAAATTGTTCATTAAGTTAAAAAGGAGCACTAAAAAATTCACAAATTTCTTACATGACAAAATTAACCAGCTAAACTCTGGTGGGAAAACCCAGTTCATAATGACCAGGGAAAAAAAACAACATATTTAGTAATAAATGTAACAAGTAAAATTTGGATGTTTTGAGATAGAAAGAATAGAATTTCAGGTGGAGGAAATTGTAAATGCACAGGAACTGAGAAGTAAACATGCATAACAGTGAGTCTTTTTAGGGTATACATATGATTACCTAAGGATCTTGTTAAAATACAGATTCTGATTCAGTTGCCCTTGTATGGGGCCTAAGATTCTGTGATTATATCAGGCTCTCAGGTAATGTCAAGGCAGCTGATTTATTGACCACACTTTGAATAGGAAGGGTTTCGAGTACATGGGGCAAAACCAGAGAAAAGCTGGGTGGGAACTTCAAGTAGAACAATGAACATAGGCTAAGAAGTTCACACTTTACTACATAGAAAATAAATAATTCTGAAAACAGAAGTTATTTTTATCAATACTGAACTCTTCTGAAGCTAAAAGCAGCAGTATTTAAGACAGATATGCTTTTCATGAATTGAACAGTGTTTCTTGAAGAATGATAAACACCTGAAGTCTCTCAAGCAAACCAGAAGCTTTTGGTGCATAGATACCCAGGAGCTTTCCTGTTTAACAACCTGCCATCCAGGTTAGGTGTCTCTGGGACACTAGACCATGAGGTCCCCATAGTATAAGTAACTCAGATGCAGAGTACCAAGGTCATCTTAGGAGGAGGTTTCTGGGAAACCATATTATAACCCAGTTTTCATGAGTAATACATGGATAGAGGAAGTTCGTATTATAAATTCAATTAACAAATAAGCCTGAGAATCAAACAATGTAAAAAATGTCATGATTAAGCAGGATTTATTTCATGAATACAAAGATAGTTTAATATTTAACATCTAATTTCTCTCCCAGTTATCCCTGTCTTGGTAAATTGCTTAACCAGAAACCTAAGAGTTATCCTTAATTCCAGCATCTCCTTCACCTCCTATATTCAGTTATTCACTAACTCCTGTAGATCCTACATCCCAAAAGTATTTCAAATCTAGCTCATGAATCCTCTACCCGCATTATATGCCAGGCAATTATTCCTTGCCTAGACTACTACAGCAGCTTCTGAACTGGTCTTATGTTCTTCACACGGAAGACAGAAAAGCTTATTAAAATACAAATCCAGTCAATTTGTACCCATGATTGCAACTATTCAATGACTACCCATTGCACTTTAAATAAAATTTGAACTCCTCACTATAGTTTATAAGGCCAGTTTGTTTTCTTCTTATCTTTCTGATAATGCTTCAGCCATACACCAGCCTTTTTGTATCTTCCTAGACTCCATCTGTCTCCTTCTTGCCTTAGGCCCTTCATACATATTTGTTTCTCTGCTTGGATGATGATTTCAGAAAGGCATTTGCTAATCACTGTATATAAGTGGAGGTCCCTCATATTCCCCAAACTTTGTTATTGCAGCATCCCACTACTTCCTGTATATTTTTCTGCATTTATAGTAACATGTTTATTTCTTTGTTTACCTATTTTGTGTTTATTCCCTCACTGTATTGTAAACTCTATAAGGGCAGAGTTTATGTCTTTTTCAATTACATCATATTAATTTATTTGACAAGTATTTGTTGAGGAGCTAAGATGAGCCAGTAAATGTTTTAAGTTTTTGACATACAGCAGTAACAAAACAAATAATAATCCTTGACCTCATGGAAATTACACTGGTTGTGGGAAACACAATAAATAGACAATGAGCTGAAATATAAAGTATGTCAGATGTTGGTAAGTGCTATGGCAAAAAATAAGGGTCAGAAAGACAAAGGGAAATATTGGATATGTGTAGAGTTTCTACTTTAAATGAAGGTGTGGCAGGAAAGGTCTCATTCTATATTAATAGATGAAAGATTAATGTTGATATATACCTAACAATGATATATAGTAAGTACATTACAGATGTTAATATGATTTATAACAATAAATATATCAATATAAATAAACATATTAATATATAATGCATATCACATAGTATATATTAGATTAGTATAATCTAATATTAAGAGATATTAATACTAGATTAATTTCTGTAATATTAATAGATGAAAGATATATCCTCCATATAAACACAAAAGAGATATTTAATAAATTCAACATCTAGTCACCATAAACTATCTTAATAACTTGGAACTGAAAGGGTACATATAAAACATTTTTTAAGATTCTGACACAAATAGCCAGAAACCACATAGTTCCATGGAGTTCCAGTAAAGTCAGAAGTTAGGGATACAAAACAAATCCATTTAACACTGACCTGGAAATGCTACAGAATGTAATTGGACAGGGAAATAAACAGAAAAATAAAAACAAAAAAAATACAAACTGGAAAATAAGAGTGAAATTATTTTTAAAATAATGTAATTATATTCACAGAAAACTATTATACTCAACTAAAAATACATTAGAACTAATAAATATCCAGTTAAAACACAAGAATTAAAAAACTAGGAATTTGTTGTTGGGAAAATACCATTCACAATAGCAAGAATAAAACAATGTATCTGGCTTGATTTTAAAAGAATAATATTCAGGAAATAATTTTGCCAAAAGATATTTTTCAAGACATGAATGATGTGAACAACATACCATCCCCATACATAGGAAGACCTAGTCATTGAAAAATATGTTGATTCTTTCAAATTATCCTATAAATTTAACTTAACCCAAATCAAAGGTAAAAAGGGATTTGTATGGGAAACAACAAAATAAATGCAAATTTGTGTGGAAAAATAAAGCATCAGATTAGTCAGTAAAATATGAAAACAAAGAAGAGTGATTTGCTCTACTCAGAATTAAGATATATAATAACATAGCATTCAGAACAGAATAATACTGGTAGAGAAATAAACAACAAATGCAGAGGAATGAATTTAGAGTTCAAAAATAGTCCTGTATATGTGTGGGAATATATATGTGAATAATGAAGTTCTTATCTTTTAATCAAAAGAGAAACCTTCTGCCTTTTTTTCTCTTAATGTCATTGGTTTACTTAATAACTAATAAGGCACAAAGTTCATCCTGCATAAATAAAAATTATTCCAGATAAAGTAAGAATTTAATTGTTTAAAAAAATAGAGAAAATTATACTAGTGTATGTTAGCGTATAATTTGTTAATATAATTACAGAGCATGATACTAAAGGCAGAAAGCACAAAAGCATTGATAAAATTGGCTTCAAAGAAGCTATAAACTTTGGAATGATAAAACAAGGAAATACCAAAATCAAAAAGCTTTAGTTATCATAAGTGTTTGTAGTATATATGACAAAATATTAATAGCACTAATTTTTAATGCACTATTAAAAGAATGACAGAACAAGACTGAGAAAATACAAAACATATATAAAGAACTAGTATCCAAAATATACAAAGAACTCTTAAAACTTGTTTAAGAAAACAAACTGATCAAAAAGTGAGCAAAAGAAGATACAGAAATGGTAAATATACATAGAAAAGATGATCAACATTATAGGTAATGGGAATATGCAAATAATAACAATGACTAGATAGTGCTACATATCTATCACACACACCTAAAATCCAAAACAACACCAAATGGTGGCAAGGAAGTGGAGGAACAGGAACTCTTATTCACTGCTGATGGAATGGAAAATGGTGCAGCCACTTTGAAAGCCAGCTTGACAGTTTCTTATAAAGCTAAACAGTCTTAACTATATACCCAACAATTATGCTCCTTGGTATTTGTTGAAATGAGGTAAAAACTTATATCCACACAAAAACCTGCACGTGAATGTGTATAGCAGGTTTATTCCAATTTCAAAAAATTGGAAGGAACAAAATATCCTTCAGTAAGTAAATATATAAACAAAAACTGCTCTACAGCCGTACAATGGACAATTCAGTGCTAAAAAGAAATCATCTATCAAGCCATGAAAAGACAAGGAGAAACTTTAAATGCATATTTGTAGGTGATAGAAGCCAATCTGAAAAGAGTACAGAGTGTATGATTCCAAGTATATGACATTCTGGAAAAGACAGAACTATGGAGATGATAAAAAAGATCAGTGTTTTCCAGAGGTGGGCAGTGGAGAAAAGGCATGAGTAGGCAGAGTACAGAGTATTTTTATGACAGTGAAACTATACATTATGATACCATTATGATGGAAACATGACATTTGACATTTCTCATAACCTGTAGAATTGTACAAGCTGAAGAGTGAACTGTGATGTAAGCTATACTGCTAATAATACATCAATATTGGTTCATCAATTGTAACAGTATACATCACAAAATGTTGATAATAGGGAAACTGGGTGGCAGAGAAGAGTAGGGGTATATGACAACTCTGTACTTTCTGCTCAATTTTTCTGTAAACCTAAAATTGCTCCAAAAAATAAAGTTTGTTAAATTTTTTAATGGGCTAAAGCACATAGAGTAAAAATAAAATAGCTTAAACCACATAGTGACACATTTTTTCCCGTCAGAAATCAAAGAAATTAACATTGAAATCAGAGTAGGGTACCATTTTTGCCTATCAAAATAGCCAAGATTAACAGGAATGAGGCTCCCAGGATTGTCTTTATTTTGAGGAAATACTCCACTTGGAGGACTGTATTAGGAAAACTTCCTGTATAGTGATTTGTCAAAATATATCAAATTACTAAAAAGAAACATCTACCCTTTGACCTAATGATCCCAAATCAGTGCAGTTATACTGAAGAAATAGAGAGATTAGCAAAGATACACCTATGATATTATTCATCACATATTTGTAATAACAAAATTAGAAACAATCTTAAAGTCCCCCCAAAAAGGGATTGGTTAAATATATTCAGTGCATAGTTAGTAAACATAGTAGAATGAATACTTAAGTGAATAGTTAAGAAGTATTTAAAATTATCCAAATTTATACATATGACAAATCAAAAACTCTAGAGACAAAGAAATCTCTGAAATAAAAGGGTTTATTCAGCCTTTAGAGATGCTAGCCAGAAAAGGATGGAGTCTTGGGACATTAAGTGTCTACTTCACCAACAGCAAGGCCAGTTGTTGGAGACAACTTGTCCTGCACACTCAAGAAGAGGGGACTAGGAAAGAAAGACCCTTTAATTCACATTGGCTGTAGGTGGAAAATGTGAGTTAATGGGAAGTGGGGAAAGTCCAAGATAGGTGGTTAATCCATAAAGACTTGTGAATTGGTGGTTGATAATGGTCAGGAACTGTTCACCTGCAAGAGGAATGCACTGGTTCTGGGGACTTTCTAGATAATCGTTGAGATGATTCACCCAGGAACATGGAGTTTCTGGTTAGCTATAGGCCATGGCTATTGACTGACTGCCTTCTCTTGTCTCTTTCCCCTTTTACTACCACTTAATTTTAGGACATTTCAGACTTTTTCCTTATCACATAACATGGTAAGGTGTTTGTTATATTGTTTTTAGGAAAAAAGCAAGTTACAAGCCTTTTTATTGTTTTAAATAACACCCACACATTTGGAAAAGCCCAGAAGACCACGTGCCGGTATAACTGTAGCTGGATAGTAGGATATCTGGTACTTTAATTTTTTTCCTTTATATTTGTTTTAGTTTCCATTCTTTAACCACTGTTAATACATTGCTTGTTAAAACTTTAAAATATATAAACTCCCTACAAAAGAAAGGTTATACTTTTGACAACATAGAATATTAGCACTTCTTAGAACTGTTAAGAGACCTCAGATATTGTTTATTATATCCTCATCATTTAACAAATCAGCAATAGTTGCTTAAGTATTAAGTGAATTCCCCCAAATTGAATTATAGTCAGAGCTTGGACAACAACTGAGATCATGTGAATCTCAATCCACAGTTCTCTTTCATACTACAGTGGTGATCCCCCAAACAATGCTTTTAGTAGAAGCTACTTTTTAAATGTTATGTATGTATATTCATTAAACAAAATCATGCAAATCTCTTTGCATTACTTTATAATTTTCTAGAAATTTAGGTCTTCTGAATTCTCAATCAATCTACAAAGAGTGGCAATATCTAAAAACTCATTTGTAAGAAAGAATAAAATGATTAATGATATGTATCTGTGAAATACAACCTGAAAATGTACTTGCATTGCATGATTTTCTTTTCTTTTTTATAAAGTTGATGTCATATAGTTTTAATCACAAATCCTTTAAAATTATTAATAAAATGGAAATGCTTTTCATTTCCACTCGTGAAACACACAGATCTATCAACTACTTTGATATTAGAATAATCAATATTTAAAAGACCTTACAGTCAATAAATTGCTGCAGAGAAGTAAAATGTTGCTAAGAATTAGAGACATGTCTTCTAGTTCCATATATACCAACAAATAGTGGAGTTCCTTGGAAAATCCTTTCTAAGTATAAATTGTAGATGGATGTGGAGTGGATACATAAATTGTAATATTTTCCTTATACAGATTGGTCTGATTTCTGAATAGTTTTGCTCTAGATAGTACCATAATAGATGTAGAAATCACCATCAACAGACTACTTTTTGAAGAAATGTAAGTTCTGATAAATTTTGCTGTATTAAATAGAATCAGAAGGTTAAATTTAATTATATTATTAGAGTTAATACTGCTGCTTATATTAAAATTTCATAACTAAGTTATATAAATTTTAAAGTCATTAAATGTTTTATTCATCATGTTGAAAATCAAAGAGGGCAGATCACATCAGTTCTCTTAAAATACCTCCATCACGGATGGCCATATCTTACTCTCATGTACGCCACCAATTTCCCATAAGTAAACACTTAGGTTTTCCTCTGAGTACTTAAGTTCCATTTTAATGATAATCAGCAGCAAATATTAACATTTGTCTTGGGAGAAATTGTTATCTCTTCAGAGCAAATATAGTCTCAGTCTTTTTAAAATAATGGTAATAGTGTCTTTAAGAACATCATATTTCAAAATATTCAGGTGTTTAGTTTAATATAAACTAAATATCTAGATGATTTACTCAATTTCAGTTGACATTTTTAGAGACTCTGGTATCATATATTCATATGTTTTTCACAATTATATGGGGGCTATTGATTTGATCTCAGATAAATAGAGCTGCCTTTGAGGCATTGGGAAATGAATGGCAAAAATTATGTAATCATGTGTGTTTATATTTAGCTTTGTATGTCCACACATTGTGTGTGTGTGTGTGCATACACTTCTTACTACTACTGGTTTTTAAAATAAAACACTCACCATCAAAAAAAGATAAAACTGTATCAGCTTGGACCTGACGTTTCTATAAAAAAGCATATTTTAAGTTAGTGCAAGTATTTTGTTTTAAGGTACAGTCTGATGTCTCAGCAGTAAGTTTTTGCTGTGAATTTAGGTCAGATCATTTTAATTCCATCACTGTCAAGCTTCAGCCCTGTGTCCAAGTACTTACTGCCTTAGGAAAGTTTCCATTAGCAGGATTCTCTTTCTTGTTTAAGAGCAGCCCCTTATGTTAGCCTTATAATCGTCGTAATGCCTGCCCTTGAGTATGTTTTAATGAGATGTGATTCTTTGCAAATATTTGCCTGTTATCACTTTCATCATATATAATATTAATCTTTTGATAAAAGCAGGCTCATCTTCTGGGAAATGGAATGATGCGTCTAAGTGGAGATTAACTCATTGATTGATTGATTCATTTGGCAAACACCATTTAATATCTGCTATGTAATAAAGATGTTGTTGGCTACAAAATGACTCTGATGTGGTACCTTCCATATCAAATAAAGAAAGGTCGAATGGGTGGTAATACCGATGAAACAATACTGAAAATCATTGTTGGTCATTAAGTTTGAGTGTTGAGTGCATGGCAGTTATTTACTATTCCCTCTTTTCTGAATATGCTTGACATTTTCTATAATAAAGAAGTTTTTTTTTATGAGTCCTTTGTCAAGTTTACTACTCAACAGGGGGTGTGTATTCCATTCCCCTCAAAAGAAACCACTAGACTTTGTTTTTCCTTTGTATCCTTCTTCTGAGTGTCAGATACATTATTCACAACTTTACCATTTCTTCCCAGCATCAATTTCTAAAATTCTCTACTCGGAAATGTTAAAAGATAAAAATACCCACTTTTCTCAGATATGGGGATCAAAGTGGAGTTAGGAGCTTGGTTGTATTGAGGTACTATCCAAATTACCTCTTATTTCCTTAGCCTCTGGTCCATTAAATTTTGTCATTCGTTCATGAATATTCCCTTAGTTGATTGGTGCTATTAATTTTGTTACCATATTTCCCCCTTTTTTGTTGATTTTGTTATATTTTGGCAAAATGAGATTCTGAGCTGCACCTTTGTCCATTTTTAGTCATATCAGGCTTCATTTTTCATTTCTTTAAAGGCCCAAAAGGAATGAACAAAGTTATTTGAAAATTAAACAGCAAAGACAATGTCTTAAAACTTTGATATAACCAAAATAACAACAAGGGAGCTTTTAACTGTCTTGAAGTTTGGAATTATCAAGAACTTAACTGTATTTTATGACTATTTTATAGGAAAGTTTTCAACTAGCTTAAAAAGAAGTCAGCTCCCCTTCTGCTCTTCTCCTATGGAGTTGTACCATATGCTAAAAGTGTTCACATTTATATTTTTATTGCCTATTATCACATAACAGACTACTACAATATACTGAATATAATGAAAAAAATGGAATCAGGTGTGTATTTTAGGGTTTGAAATGTCATTAAAACTTTAGAGGAACTCTTAGGAAAATGAAAGTCAGCTTCAGATGGGGAGATAATATTTATAAAATCTGTATCTGAAAAAGGACTGATATACAGGATTTTTAAATTTCTGTAAACTCGAAATAAGAAAACAAGCCATCCAATTTGTTTAAAAAATGGTCAGTAGATTTGAATAGATACTAACAAAAGGACCTAAGGGTAATTTTTTTATGTGATGGAAATGTTATATGTCTTGATTTTCGTGGTGACATAACTGTATGTTCATCAGAATACATAGAAATTATTCACCTAAAAATGGTGAATTATAAAAACAGTGTATATAAGTTGTACTTCAATAAACAAAAAGCTGAGGGAAAAATAAAAGTGCTTTCCGACCAAAAAATAAGAAAAGATGTGAAAGATTAAAATATTATAACAATATTTTAAATGTTAACTAAGTTACCAGCACGGTACTAGCCTAACTTAGTCCCACAAGCATTAGACTTAATCAGTTTAAATGCCTTATCTTAACTTGGGTTCTCTGAAAACATACTAAGACATAAATTGCCTGTAAAAGGTTTACTGGGAAGCACTTTGGGAAACACCTGTAAGAAAGTGAGGGCAGGAGAAGCTACCCACAGGAGGCCTACCTGAGACCTGAGATAATCCTACAAAGCACTCCCAGCTCCTGTGGCCCTTCAGTGCAGGCCCAAATTTAGGCAAGAGGGTTGGGCCTTTGCAGCCCACCTCAGACTCATTGGACACAGGCTGTAACCTGAGAAAGGCCAATCCCTGGGGCAATTCCCAGAGAGGGACTCAGTCTTCTGCCATTAAGAGCAAATATTCCTAGCACCTGGGGGAATAGGTACATCTGCCCTGAAGATGGGATCTGGGATGTTCCACTGACCACTATCAATTTCAAAATGGTGTTCTGAGCCAAAGCCATCATCACATTTGCCTAGAAAATCACAGCCACATCTTGCTCCCTGACCTCCCTACTCTTGTTACTGCTTGCAGTTCATGCTCAACACAGCAGTCAAAAAGAGATCAGATCATGTTATTCCTTCATGCATCCCCTCTGTTGGCTTTTCATTCTCCTTAGTCTAAAAGCAAGGATCTTTGCAGTGACCAGTAAGTTTCTATGTGATCTCAGTCTACTTATCCCCCACTGACTCAACCCTTCCCTCCTTTACCCTCTGAATTCTTCTTCTACTCTGCCCTCCCTCACTTTGTCCCAGTCACTCTGGCCTCCTTTCTCTTGTCCCAACAAGACAGACATGCTCCTATCTCATGACCTTTGCATTCTTTTCCCATCTGGGAATACACTTTTCTCAGATATTTACATGACATATGTCCTTACTTCCTCAAATCTTACCAGTGAGCCTTTCCCTGGCCATCCTAATATAAATTCCAATCTTACACACATGAAAACACACACTCTCACCCCTCTCCCTCTTCCCTGATTAACTTTTCTCCACCATATGCCATTCTAACAATTTATTCTTTTATATTCTCCTTCCACCAGAATACTATGACAAGATGTAATGTTAATACTATGATGATAGGGATTTCTGCTTTGTTTGCTGAGGTAACCCCAACACCAAAAATGGTACCTGGCACATAATAGGCTTTAAAAATTATTTGTTTAATTAATTAATTATTTCCTAATGAAGTCTCTCAAAAAATATTTTCATCCCACTATTCAGAGACCCTGAGTTTGTCACACAAGGGAAAAGGGCAATGCTTTGTCTTGTTTTGGCTGAAGGTAATTTATGGGTAACTTTTGCTATGCTGTTTTGAAAATAATTTACAAAAAGAGCTATGATGTCACCACTTTTAGTTGCTAAGCCTTATGAAATTTTGTATCTGATACTTTTAAGTACAGTGAACTTGCTTTAGGTAGGTGATTCTTAGAATTTCCACACTTACTTAAGCCTGTTTTCCATCTTCTGTCTGGACACAATTATTCTGAATATCCATTGTACCTTAGCAACTTTTCATTCTGTATTACCTTGCTTTTTTCAGACCCCAGTTCTGTGTCATCAGTGCCAGAAAATATCTGCTGTTTTCAATATCTGATTATAACTTATTATTATGTGCAGTATCATTGTACAAAAAGTGTAAGTTCAGCCCATACAGACCAAGTCATGTAAGTTCTTGTAACTAGTACAGAGATACAGAAAAAGGTACATTAACACCATATATTTATTGGAAACAGTGAAGACCAATTGTGTACCACTTTTAGGATCTTATTTTACATAAAGACATAACTATACTTTAAAGAAATGATTAGAAGACTGGCTCACATTTAGAGAGAAAAACTACAAATGTAGCAGTTGATTATCTCTTGGGAAGAAATCGTAAACACACTACCTAAAAGACAAGAAGTCATACTTGAGCTTAAAGTGCAGACAGCCTGCATAGTAGTAAAACTACACACTCACTGTGAAATAACAGACTTTACAAAATATAGCTAACTTTCTCATGACTTAAGAAAGGCAATTTGTGTTAAATAAATGATGGAACTTCAGGTAATCCCATTCTCAAAAAAAAATGTAAGCTCCGTGAAATTAGAAACCATAACATTTGCAAAATGAAGTGGTTAGCATATATAAAGTATGTGTTTACAGTGTTGCCCATGGTGAGCACTCAGCTGTTTGCTTTCATCATTATCATAATTTTAATATACCCTACACAGCACCTAGTCCTTTGCTCAGTACATAGAAAGTGCTCAGTAAAATAATTGTAAGTTGAATGAAAATGATTGAAGCAGTGATTATTTTCTTTAAAAAGAATAGCCCACACCCCCCCAAAAAAAACATGGAAACAACGATGACCATCATACAAAGAGCAAGGAAAACTATCATGTGAAATAGAACCTGATGTGGGTGTGGGGTGTGAGGGAAATTTCCATACCTTTTACTCAATTTTGCTTTGAACCTAAAACTTCTTAAAAATAAGCCTATAAAAAATAGACTATGTCACTTATGTTTTTAATCAGAGGACATTTTCTATTATAATTTATATGACTTTTTAAAAATGGCTAATATATAAAATGATGAAAAGTCAAGAGAAAGACGAAAATATTTTCATCTTTTGTGTATGTGTGTGTATGTGTTGTCATTTTATCTTACCGCAATGTTTTCAAATATGTAGTTTTAATATTAGGTAATAATTAGTTTTTAAAAAGGCAAATGCAGACATACAAAGATACAGTACAAAAGAGATTATGAGAAAGAAAAATTCTTAATGCCCATTTAATTGAATTATCCCATTTAACTCATTATTCTATTAAGTTTCTAGAACAAAAATACCATAACTGACAAAGTGAATGTTTCCTAATTAAGGACTTTGCATTTTCATCTCTAGTTATCTCCAGAGGGCAGCAGACAGCTTCAATTCAAAGATTAGCATGTTGAGTTAGCACGTTTTAAGAGCTGCTTTCTGATTCAGTATCACTGGAAGCACTGTGAGACATGCTGAAATCAAGGTTCAGTTTGCTAAGCTTACGTGACTGCTGTATATGGATGGGAACAGGGGGACAAAACTAGCAACTTGACTACTGTCAAGGAAGGGTAGCAAATCAGTACCTTCAACATGTCAGTCATTTAATTAAAGCTTAATATAACCAAAGTAATATTTAAAATGCATTTTACTGAAATATTACAAAATAAATTGGTTATATTCTCACAATCAGTGATTATGGTGTTGTATGATATTATAAATGGATAACCATTAACGAGTAATGGTCTGAGGCATACTCTATAATGTTTTAAGGTAAGTTTGGTTCTGAATGCTTTCCTATTGATGCATCTATATCTCTAATTCTATACTTTTTTGTTCATCAAATTTATGATGTAATAAAATTCAAAATATATTCAAGATGCCAGGAAGCCTGCCTGTATCCAGAGGAGTAATACATTGTCCTTGATTGGGTTCTGATTCTAAGACTGAGTTTATCTTGTGGGATGTTTATGAAGATGTGCTCTCGAGGCCAGCACTTGTGGAATTGAGGGGAAGGAAGAAAGACTGGGCAGAGGGATACCCTGGACCTAGAATGATTCAGCAGAGTCCTCCTAAATCAGGTTAAGAGGGTGAGACTGAGTCAGTCAGTGCATGGGGGCCACTCCTAGGCAGGGTCATGACCTTGGAGAAGGCAGCTCAGGTCATCCTGGCTGAGGCAGCAGATCCTGCCTCAGAGGGATATTTCGAGTGAGACATCATGGCATCCACCATATTCGTGCACAATAAAAGGTAATCAAAGTGTTATTTCACTAAGTATAATACTCTCTAACTCCATCATGTTGTTATAAATGGTAGGATTTTTCTTTTTAAGACTGAATAATATTCCGTTATGTATATATACCACATCTTATTTATCCATTCATCTACTGATGGACACTTAGATTGCTTCCATATCTTGGTGCCTCACCCTAACACAGAAGGGATGGCCCTTACTTAGCCTGCTTTGTTATATTTTATAGTATCAACTTATTAATTCATGTTTAATAGGTGGCTCTCATTTAGTCTGTGTTAGCTCCTTCAAGTTCTGGTTCTTAACAGGTGAAACAGGAAATAAAATACAGAGGTGAATATCTGAGGTTTATATTAAGAGAAACAATAGAACACTGAATGACAACAGAAAAAGTGACTAGAGGAATGCTTAATTGTACTTAAGAGTCTACAGCACCTTTAGGGCATTCTTCAGCAGCACGGAAGGGGGCAAAAGGGAGGTTGTTTTCAGACTAACTGAATTGTCTTTAGTATTATTGAAGAGATATATAATTATTTAAGGTATATGGACAAACAGAGAAACATAAAGAAAATTAAAATTACCCATGGTCTCCCAATCCAGAGAAAACCACTAATGGTGAAGTTTTCCTTCTAATCATTTTTCCCACAGGACATATATAAACTTTTGATTTAGATTTTTTCACCTTATAGAGTACATTTTTTTCTATTCCATTAAAAAGTATTCAGATGAAAACATGCTTCTACTGCAGCTTGATGTACTTATTTGCCACATGGAATATATAATTAACGCCATTACAAGTAATGATAAGATGGATAGCTGAACCATGATAAATATTTCAGACTATTTCCATGGGAGAAATTCCACAAAATGGAATTATTTGGTCAAGAAAAATATCAGTGCAAGCTTCCTAATATATTGCCAAATTGGAGTCCAAATTAGTGTGCAAAACTATACTGCCTCAGATTTTGTATCTTTTTCAAAAGTTTTTTCAAAATTTGATAAGAGACAAATTCACTGTTGTTTAATTTTTTTATTTCCTTGATTATTAAATGAAAGTAAACATTTTGTAGTCAGTTATATATCTCCTTCCTGTAAATTGTCTACTTGTAAAATGAGTGTTTTTCTTATTTGTAAGTCTTCTTTATGCATTAAGGATATTTTCCTTTTCTTGTTATTGTTGTTGCAATTATTTTTTCTGGTTTGTTCTATTGTCTTCACTTTTTTTTTCTTCTAAAAAATACTTTTTTGTGTCTGTGAATTCAATCATGCTGCTCTTTTTCTCTATGATTTCTTCCTTAACTTTTACCCTTCCAAAATTCTTTCTCAGAAATCATATATGTGTATATATCTACATTTGTTGTAGTGATTTTTAAAAGAACTCTTTAGTCTGCCTATATTTTGTTCTGTTAATTTTCAAAAACTATAGATATAAAAAGGTATTTTTGCAAATAATTAATTACCCCAAATCATTTACTGGAGAGTATTCAAATTTCTTTTTAATTATAACCCACATTAAAAATTACATTTTACATAACAATCTAGAACACACATGATATACATATGCACTCAAACATATCTTTAACTGAAATGAAAGTGTTAAAAATCATTTTTATCATTAACATTAATACATGAATTCTGGTTTATGTTATTCTATTCTATTCTGCTCTGCTCTAATCTACTCTATTCTTTTCCTTCCCAGCCCATCCCAATCCATTCTATTTCAATTTAAAAAAAGGAACTGATTGTGGTCCACAAAACTGATTTTTAAAATTTATTAATGGTTTTGACCCCCCTATTCGGAAAAGATGATTTACTGAATCCTTGTTTTGTGATCTGTACTTTATTTTATATTGAGTTCCTATATCTAGTGAATGTTAAAGAAGTATAAATTCTGTTCCAATGCTTTTGAGGTTTTTTTCTTGAAGTATAGTTGACATGTAATATTATATTAGTTTCAAGTGTACATCATAGTTATTCAACATTCATATACATTACAAAATGCTCAATCTGATGTGTAGTTACCATCTGTCACCATACAAAGTTTTTACAATGTTATTGACTATATTCCCTATGCTGTAGTTTATGTCCCTCTGATTTATTTATTTTATAACTGGAAGATTGTAACTCTTAATCCCCTTCACCTATTTTGCTTATCCTCCTAACACCCCACCCCACCATTTGTTCTCTGTATTTATGACTATGTTTCTGTTTTGTTTTGTTTGTTTTGTTTTTTAGATTCCACATGTAAGTGAAATCATCTGTTATTTGTCTTTCTCTGACTTATTTCACTTAGCATCATTCACTGTAGGTCTGTACATGTTGTCACGAATGTTGTGACTGAGTGATAACTCCACTGTATATGTCTCATTTTACCCCATCTGTACCACATCTCTATCCACTTAACCAGCAATGAACACTTAGGTTGCTTTCTTTATACTGGCTACTGTAAATGATCACAGGACAGCTTGTTAAAACACAGACTTCTGAGTAGTATAACACTTTGACTTCACTAATGAAGAAACTAGGACTGATGCAGATTACATGACTTCCCAAGATCACATGGCTGTTGGTGGCCAAGCTGGTACTAGGTTTCATGTACTATGATTTCAGTGGTCTTTCCTTGTTACCATGCATGCTCTATTTATAGTATTATCCTGTTATCTGCATTATCAGGAAACTTTTAGCTGTCTTTATTAGGGCTATGAAAAGAAATTAGTCTTACTGACTCCTTAAAGTAAAATTAAATTTTGAGAAATTTAAACTCAACTATCCAGCCACAGTTCATTTGCTAAGGGTCTTTTTTCCCCTTATTTGCTTTTTAATAAGAACATTGCAGAATTTTAGTAACATAAACATTATCTTGAATGCATTCGTTTCTATTGCTTCACAACAAATTGGCATAAACATAGAGGCTTAAAGCCACACAAATTTATTATCTCATAGTTTCCATGGGCCAAGACTCTGCACTGGTGGGCTGAATTCTCTGCTCAGGGTCTCGCCAGGCTGCAAATAAGTTGTCAGCTGGAGCATTTATTTCATCTGAGACTTGGGGTCTTCTCCTACATTCACCCATCATTGACCGCATTTCATTCCCTGTGATTATGGGGTGAGAGGTATTCTCAGCTCCAAGGGGCTCCCCCTTGTGCCTGGGCAAGTGCCCTTCTCTCCTGTGTGGCAGTTTTCTTCTTTGAGGCTAGAAAAGAATCTCTTCAGTTGGCCAAGCAGAGACACATAGTGTAACAATCACTGGAGTGACTCTCCCCTTGCCTAATGATGTAATCTAATCTAGAAGTGACTCCAGACCATGTTCACAATCCCACCCAATTCAAGGGGAGGAGATTCTCAAGCGAGTACTCCAGGAGCAGAGTGGGAATGATGGGAGAAACCTTGGAATTCTGCCTACCCTGCACAACGGTATCTGAAAAATTTCCTTCAGGCATTTTATACTTGATGAGGTATCAATATCTTCTAGTAATTATACTTCAAAAAAACTTTGAGATTTAAACCAACACTTTTCTCTAGATGCTTGTTTTAGATCTATTTTAACAATCAAGCAAAAACAGGACCAGCATTCCATTCTTGGTAAAACAATGAGTTTGTTATCTGTCTTTGATGCAGCTGTAATTGCCTCCTTTGCTAGCTACTCATTTTTAGAGAATCTGTAATAGCTTTCCTTTTGGAGATTATTATCCTTTGAATATGTATATTTCTGTAAATATTCAGCACTGTCTTGTAAAAGGAGACTAAGATTCTGTCTGACAGTTGAACAGGACATGAGTTTATAATTTAGTATTGTGTGTGTTTTTTTAAAGCTGTGAATATAATAATAAAGATTAAAACACTACAGGGAGTATGTGTCTGTGGCAGTTGTAGGTATTAATTATGTTGACAGATACTAGAGTGAAAATTCAACCTCCTGAACTTGGGTCTCAGCAGATTGGCCAAGTATCTGATTTTTTCCCCTATTGTTATGAAAATGCATTTGTTTGTAATTCTAAATATCTTTGCTTCTGTAGATTTTTTTATTATTATTTTGAATATGGAAATGCAGATAAAATTAGACTCACTCTTTTGAATCCCAGAACTGCATGGCATAGCAGATTCACTAGAGGGTATTTAAAAGCTGAGCAGTGTGAACTGGATGCTTAGAGAGTGTCTAGGGCTTTGATCACAGTAGGTAAGCCTTCAAAAATCAGTGTTGGGGAGCGGTGTGTATTTTCCTCAGTTCTTGTCCCCGTAGCAAAAAAGAAAGGGCAGAGACACAGTAGTGAAGCAGAGTAAAAGTTTTATTTAAAATTACTTAAAGAGGGAAAAAGTACAGGTCACCTCAGCAAAGAGAGGTGCCCTAAAAGATTGAAAAAAAGAGAGTTTAAAGTTAAAAGGTTATGCACTTAGAAAGTGCGGGCAATCTCAGAGAGAGGAGCACCCCAAAAGGTTGGGGGTTCCCCCTTTTAAGGATTCTTCAGGAATGTGACTAAGGGCTGGGGGTGCTAACTTGTTAAATGGTCTCTGAATATTTAGAATTAACTTAACACAAGGAACTCCTGCTCTGATTTCTCCCTGGGATACCAGCATTCTTGGTCTGGGAGCATATCAGACAAGACTGCCTGCCCCAAGGTGAGCTAAGTTATTGTCTGTTTGCTAAAGAGTAAGTTAAGAATTTTACTTCTTAACTTCCTGGGTATTAAAATGCAATCCTATTTTTAAGATGGAATCCTTATTGCCTTTTACTATGTTGTTTATGACTGGGCCTGCATCCTAAATTAGTTACCTAGTTTGCAAACTACTTGATTAGGGCTGAAGGAGAAAAAAAACAGTATATAGGTAAAGTTAAAAAATAAGCTGGGCCTGCATGATTAACACAATTAAGACATGGGCTAGGCTGAGGTATCCCCCTTTCTCTGGGGAATATTCAAACATTCCAGGCCAACTTACTTCTGGCTTTTTGAGCTTTAACTGATTAACTCTCTGTCTTTTTTAGTGGGCTTTTTCCTGGCCTTATTCTCTTTCTACCCCTCTCATATCAATTTTCCTGCCTAATAAGAGGACCACTATTAATACAGAGAACACTAAAAGCCATTGTTTGGCTTTCATAAAGGTATTAACCTATTTTGATACTCACCAATAAATATGTCCATCAGTTAGGCTAAAATGCAGTAAGAATTAAAAAAAAAAACCTAAAGAACCCACTTATCTTAATACTTTTAAGATCTGTGAGATGCTATTTAGTGTGTAAATATTTAGTGTAATTAAATTAAATTAATTTAGTGTAATAATTAAAAAACAAGACTCCAAGTTCTTAAATGTTCTGATTTTTAGAAACAGAAGAGCTATTTCATGAGGGAAATTTAGTACCTATTGTTTTCAACATAGAGAAATTTAATACCAAAGTTTCATGGGTGGCTTACTAGCATCATAGTCTGATTTTGAAAGATTTCAAACAGGAGTAGAAGCAATGTTTCATTTCTTATTCTAAATGGATTATACCAAGTTATAAGCATTCAGGGAGCCTCTAATTTGCATATCACAGCCTAAGTGATCTTTTCAAAAAGTCTGTTTGATTCTTCTTCACTCATCCTTCCTTTGGTGATTTTTAATGCTCTTTAGAAGATTGAAGACCCCGCCTTCAACGGGCTTTACAAGCCTTATGACTTGGGCCTGCGTCTACCCCATCTTAGAGACCATCTCTCACCCTTGTCCCTTTTGTTGTGGACTTCGTCACATTGTCATTGCCCTTCTAGTTCCCTGTAAGAGGCATATACCCTGCCACATAACTTTTGCATGTGTTGTTCCTCTATCTGGAATGTACTCACACTTCTCTGGTCTCCACACCCCCCTTCTCCTTTTCTTAGATCTCACCTTTGTCATTTCCTGGGGAAAATGTCCATCTCTAACGCTCCCTCTCCACCAGTCTGGTTAAATTTCTTTGTTACGTGTATTTATGGACCCATGACTTTCCATTCCTTCCGAGTCCTTCTCTCAGTTTGGGATTATGCAATTATCAATGAGATTGTTTAATTAACATATGTCATAGACTCCTGCCCCACTAGAGTAAACTGAGAAGTCAGGGACCTTTTCTCATGTACTTATCATTTGATCCAGGGTCTAGTACATAAAAGATACTGAAAAATACTTGTTGAATGAATACATGAATGAATGAATGAATGAATGAATGAAATGGATTTGATTATTCATGACCACAGAACATTCAAAATCTCAACCAAAAGCTGTACCTGCAAATAAGCAAATCACAGAGGAAAGTCAGCAACTACTCTATCAATTATCAGCAAGTCGCCTCATGACCCATGTCTGCCAGCCAGTTGGCATTATCATTATTATTTTGATGTACTTTGTGAAAATTTTAATAAACCCAAAATAACAAAGATAGATGGTGACCTGAACACATACAGAAAGTCAACACAGTTCCCATCCTTCCCACAAGCAGATGAAATGTAAGGAAAGGAATATAGCATGAAAGGAACTGCACAAGCCACAAAACAGAACAGATGTGGACTAGCAGAATAGTTTTCTTGCCAAACGTTAGCTTTGAGAAGGCATTGAAAGGAATTAAAAGAGCAGCAGACCATTCTAGGCAAGCAGAAAGTATGTAAGAAAAAAATAGAAATGGTAGAAGAAACCAAAGTGGCATAATGTTGACCAGAAGTGACTGAGGAGGCTAAATGTTCAGTAAGACTTGAGGTGGCCAGAGAATGGTTTATGGCCTCGCTCCCATTGTCCTTCCGGCTTGAGGTAATGCTCCTGTCAACTTAAACTCTTCCATGTGGATGATGGTCTGGCATTTGAATTTCTTTCTCTGAAAGCACAAGAATATGAACTTTCAGACAGTCATTAAATTTTATTTTTTCTTAAAAGCAGTCGTGAATGGTGATAATACGACTTGTTCTGGCATTTGTAATTCTAGAAGGTGATGTCCTTCCAATTTACTTGTATTTTTGTAAGAATTATCATAGAGATGTTCTCCATAGCTAGTCAAAACAAGATCAAGTATAATCAAATTTATAATAAATTAACAGTTTTCAACAGTCAAGAAAAAGGAGCTTGGCATGTAAACGTCATTCAGCAAGTTGATATTTTAGGTTTTCTTTGTTCTTTTGTCAAATCAAGCTGAAATCAAGACTTTTTTGGATCATCGAGATTCAATGACTGTTTCATTAAAGACTTTAGAAGTTGCCTTTGAAAAGGTGCAAATAGAAATTTTCTCTGATTAGGATAAACTGAAACTAACTTTAACTTGGTAAAAGATATCTAAAGAAGTCTTATCTACAACCCCTAACTGTGTGAATGGACCTCAGTAACTGTATTGCTTTCTTAAGTAAGAAAAATAAAATATTAAACAATCCAAAAAAGTAATATAACAGTTGATGATTGAACAACATGAACTGCATGGGTCCACATACATGCACATTTTTTCAATAAGTATATTAGAAAAAATTTCAGTGATTTGCAACAACTTGAAAAAACATTTTTTTCTCAAGCTTACTTAATTGAAAGAATAAAGTATAAAATACATTTAACACACACATTATGTGTTAATCGACTGTATGTTATTGACAAACCCTATCAACAGGTGAATGCTATTAGCTGAGTTTCTTGGGAGTCAAAAGTTTTATGTGGATTTTTGGTTGGAAATTAGAATGTAAAATAGAAAATATACTTAAAAGTGATTGATAAAAGTCCTTAACAAAAAGATGGCATATGAATAATTCTTTGATATTTCTTCTTTTAGAGCTTTTTTGGTGCTTAAATATTCTGTTTTGACATGGGAAATGCCTGGACTTTCATTTTATATACCAGATCTAGTGAAAGGCAGCCTTGGAGGTGATGGGGTTTTATTCATGAATATCCTGCTTTCACTTCTCCAGCCTGTCCTCCAGTGAAGTCAAATGCCAGTCTGATCCTGTCACTCTTTTGCTCCAAACTCTGCCATAGCTTCCACTGTGCTTAGGACAAGCCCATCTCAGGCCTCCCTGATGGTCTTACCTCTGCTTACCCCAGTCTCCAACTACTCTTCCAGCCACACGTACCTTCTCTTACTTGCTCAGAAGAGCCCAGCTCCCTCCCTCTTTCTCAAGGCAATTTATGCTTGCCCCACCTCCAGTTGGATGCATTTTCCCTCCTCTTCATCTAGTCATCTCAGGCTTACATCTAATTATTGAGCTCACTGCTGTCCAACTGATTATGCCCTGCTCGCTTACCATGCTATGTGATTTCATGACTCTGGGAAGTTTTTCTTCAAAACGCTTATCACAATTTTTATTACTCATTTGTAAAGCTACTGTATTATTTTTGCACCCTACTAGGGAAACTCCAAACTCCACAAGGTCTATGGCTCACCAGTGCTTCTCAGAACCTGGTGGGTATTCAGTGAACAGGTGCTGAGATGACTAGTGAAGGCATGAAAGAATAAATTGCTTATAAAGCTGATTATGTTTAGGAGAACTAAGATTTTTAAAAATCATATCAAAATTATTGGAAGCATACTCAAATAAAAGAATATTTGTTCCTATTGAGTTGCTGCTATTCCTGATGACATGAATGGACACATATGAAGCAACATTAAGTTTTCTTAAAATAACCTTTGCAGTCAACCAACCTTCAGAAAGTGAAACATTAGGTATTCAGAGAAAAAAAATTGCTCCTTAGAAAAGAAATATAACCCTCTTGGTGTAATTTGGACATGAATATCGACTACTGATTGATAAGTTGTAAGGGGGAATTGTACACCATACTTACATTAAAGGGTTATGCATATGTTTATTAAAATTTCACATTCACATCAAAAAGCCAGGGTGTAATGAAATGTGCTTGTTTTCCCATACATACAGAATATGCATAGAGTTCAAGGCTAGACTTAGCAAAGCACTTCAAAATTACTAGGATTTTGCTTTTAAAAATATCATACGTGAAATCTCCTCCACATAAGGAAAACTGGGGAGAGGGTGTGAGTTGTAAGTCTTTATATTCAAAGATTACTCTAATTTTTGGAAAAGCATTTTGCACTGTCATCAATATCCTAATAATAGCTACAAGCTATCTGATGCTTATTATGTAACAAAACACTGTACTTTATATGTCTTAGTTTATTTAATTCTACCATCAAATACATGAACAATTGAGAAAGAAATATATCTGCCAGCTAATGAAAAACCTTACCAGAAAAGCTTTGTTTTATTTTTTTAATAGCCCATGTGATACATATAGGTGCCACATTTTACTTAATAGTTAATGTATATTTGATACCCCTTATTCTTCCTTAAATGAGCATGGGATGAGATGAATCTGAATTTAGGGGAAGTTGTTTAGTATGAATCAGGACAAAGGTGGGCACAATTTGTTTAGGGAAGGGTGGAATGTTCTAAAACCTGAGTAGATGCTTTAAAGCATTGCAGGAAGAACCATACTCTTAGGTAAAATTGTCAGGAAAATGTATCTGGATCAGAGAATATGCCAGTGTAGAAGAATCTACTTTTGATTTGGTTCTGTTTTGGAAGAGACTGTGCAATTAGTAACTATGGATATAATCCAAGATCATGATTTAGCAGCCAACATTTTATAGTACAAATTATTGATCACTTATTTGTTGTTTTATCCATATTCTTATCATTTATACTATTTAAGATTAAATAATATAAATTTATATATGTATATACAGCATAAGAATATGCATATATGCATACTGTGTAGTTATTCTGTATTAAAAGAAACTCTTTCTTGCCCATAATAATGATAGCTAACATTTTATAGAGTACTTTTACTAAATGCCAGACACTGGGCTAAGCACTTTACATTCATTTTCTTATTTAATCCTCATAACAATGCTATGAAGCATTATTATTCATAGCATTATTACTCTGTTGAAACCCTCATTTTACCAATAAAGGCAATTAGAGTTAGATAAAGTTATTTATCCAAGGTCACTTCTCTAGTAATCACTGAGGCCAGGACTCAAATCCAGGTCTTATCCAAACAGAAGCCAGTGCTCCTCTTCACCAGGGTAAACAGCCTTAGTCCCAGGCCAGCTTTTCAAGTCATCCCAGATCAAACCTCTCTCCATTCTCACCACTTACCACTCTCGATATTTTATCTCCTACCACCCTACTCTAATGCTGACCTGAGTTACCCCACATACCTGCCCTTCTTCCCAAACCTGTATGCTCTATATAAACACCTGGAGAACTTTATAAACCAAGCAGGTTCTGGGATCTCCTGGAGATCCAGATTCAGTATGTCAGGGATAGGGCCTGAAATCTATATATTTTGAAAGCACCTTTCTACTCCCATGGGGCTTCTAATACCCACCCAGGTTTAAGAAACATCAGATGGTGCTGCCTGGATTAGAAAAAAACACTTCTGTGTTTGTGCCAGCAATGAATTTTAGGAAAATAGCATATTTTTACATAGCTTGAATCCAAAAAGCAAGAGTAATTTTTAACCAACCTTAAAGTTGAAGTTTGTACTTCAAAAAATCATTTATTCAGACAATGATTTAGTTTTCATTTATAAATCCTTCATACCAAAAAGTACAAGGTACTTTACAAACATTAACCACAGAAGAAACATGAATCTTTACAAAAATACTGTCAGCTAGATAAAGTGTTTTTAGTAAATGAAAAAGTATAATTCTGCCTTTCAAATTGAATTTCAACTGATATTTCTTACTCTACTGACATATGAATCTGTTTTTTGCCTTTTTGTTTCTGGGTATTTTACATGTGTTTAGATATTCTCCTATACACTGGCAACTGAACACTCATTTTTCCACATTTACCATTTCTTCTTTACCTTTAAATGAGAAACCATGTGTTATTTCCATTATTTAAGTAGAGGAAAGGAAGTTGAACTTCTACTTTACCATGTTCTCCCAAAAGATCTTAATTTTATCCCTTTTTGATTGTCTGCAACTCTCCAGAGGTGGCTTTCCTTGACTTTCAGTTAAGCCAGGCTTTTATCCACGTTTTTTCACAGTCTACTGCAACACTATAACCTCTCTGGACTTCAGATAGCTGACACTTGGTGAAGAATTTTGTTCCTTTCCACCTCTAAGATCCCTTCCACTTCTAACAGGTTTTCTGTGCAATCCCTCAGAAAGCCCCACCTATACCTGTTTCTCCACAAGTGCCTTCTCATCTTATTTTTGTTTGTATTTTTCTCCCTATCAGATTTACCCACCCTATGTTACATTCTTTTCAAGTCCAGAATTCAGTTTAGGCTTCCCTTTAGAAGTAAAAAAATTGTTTACAACTTCCAGGGTGGGTATTTTTATTGTTCACCCAAGGTTTTAATTTTAATGCAGAAAATCAGGCACTCAGTTCTCCCTCTGTGCTCTCAGGGTCTCAGAATACTTAGTATGAATTGGATAAAATAAAGAATAGGTATTATTCATAATAAAACTTAACAGAAAATAAATCATTAATATACTTATGTCATAAGTGTCTAATTTAGCTAGATGGAGCTCCATGGTTAAACATGCCATATGTTGGAATATTCTGTAACTAGGCACTAAGTTATTGTAAAGCAACTTTTTTTTAATCCTCCAACAAAGAAATCAATGAGCTTCAAGAGAACAAGAAAAGTGTTACATGGAATTCCAAAAATGCATTGTTTAAAAAATAGTAGCATTTCTTGAATGATCAATTCCTGACAATATGTAAGGAAGTGTATGGCTATCTTTGTCTGCAGCAAAACAATTATAACTTGTAATTTCAGTATGAGAAATAGCACTGAAGAGGCTAACTTTGTTGGTTTAAATCTGCCTGATCATTTCAGAGGGAAAAAAAAATCAGTGAACCCAGTTTAAGTGAATAAAATTCAATAAATGGAAAACCTGTTTTTCACTGGGGTTTTTTCAGTGCCCTTAATTAGTGCACTTATATTTTTTATTAATAATTTTTAATCAAATGTAAAGTTAATTAACGTTTTAGTGTTCCTGCATACATCATTTTATGAAGATTTCAAAAATTTAATTATAACTTACATCAAATAGCTCAAATTGCATAATATGGTTCTAATCAAGTATGCAAATAGTACCCATAATATTTTTTTATTAATGTATCATTGATATACAATCTTATGTTGGTTTCAAATATATAACACAGTGGTTCAACAGTTACCCATATTATTAAATCATCATCCCCTCTAGTGTGGTTACAATCAACGTATAAGGTGTTACAGATCTCCATGCTGTACTACTATCCCTGTGATCAACTTATATTGCCGTTGTGAATTACTGAATGAACTTACTTTTCAATGCTTTATTAATCAGCTTTTAAAAGAAGAATCTCCCTTTAATCCAAAATTTGAACCTTCCTATATAACTATCTAATAGACTTCAGTTGCTATTGAGAAGACTGTATATATAGCCTCACAAATTTATTTCAAGCTTGACATCTTAAAATACGTGAAATGATGAAAATGAATGAAAAGTTGAATTATGGCTTCCTGATATGAAATATCACATAAATATTCTTGGAAGTGATATCATTAAACATTTATTCCACAATCAACATTTTGTGAGAATATGAAAATGAAGAAAAAATACTAGTTTGAGAACATGTTATTTATGTGATTAAATATATTGATAAAGTTCTCTTTTACGCAGAGACAAATGAGTCCCTCAACAAGTATAAATCTTTGCCAAGTGTTCTTAATTTCAGGTTTATTTTAGGGAAAAAAAGTGTCTTAGAAAAAAATTAAATTCATCATGATCAGAAGAGAATCTGCAATACGTTTATGGGGGAAAAGATATATCAGTGTCTCATCGTCTTCCTAAAGAAATCTGAAAAGAAATATACCAAATGCTAACATTGGAATTATGAGAGATTTGAATTTTATATTTAATATTTTCCTAATTTTACAGATTTTTAACTGTAAGTTTACTTTTTTAGTTAGGAAAAGAAAATTCATAATTTGTGTCACTACAAAAAAGCAGCCTGTTGGGTATTTGCCGTCCTACCTGCCCCTCCCCTAGTCTGTTCCTATTACCCTTCCTGGCTTATCTTCCTGCTTTTCTCCCTCTCCCATCTACAGCTGCCTTTTAGACCATCCTTCTGCCTCACACACATCAGGCTGGCTGACTCCAGCTCATCCATCGCCACCCAGTCCTGACCTTCTCATATCAGTTCACTAATCCAATATGAACACATGTATCTCTCTCCTATTGCTTAATAATGATAATAAAACAGAAACATTCCTGAATTCTCTTTTAAAGTGATTCTGAAATGTCAGACATTCTAATACCATATTTTCCACTTGAGGGACTCCTATTACTTCTTTTTCTTTAAAATAACTTTTCAATAAAATTCTGAAAATTTATTTTGAAAGAAAGAAACCTTATTTCTCTATTATATATCAAAATAAATACAATTGAAACAAACCAATTTTCCTAAATTCCTGACTGATACTCCTGCTTAAGGCTCTGAGCATGAGGCCACTAGGTCTTGGCTGAAACAGTGTTTGTCAGTGATCGCAAGATAGCACAAAAGTGAGAAACTTACTCCTTGATGTAATAAAAAGAACTGAAAAGGACTTGGAAGGGGCTGACCCATTCTGTGTCCTTTAATGCTCTATCCTCACAGCAGCTAAAACCACAGCCACCTCTTCCAGTGGAAGTGGCCCATATTTAGATTAGAATTGCCCCCTTTGCTTAATGCACATCTACACAGAAGCACAATAGGGAGCCACCCAAGAAACATTGCTCGCCAAGGTGCTGAGTTGAGTCCTAGGCATCCCCTTTTATTGATGAGCACACTAATGATCTGGATTCTACCAAAGAAGATGGTTATGAGGATTATATATCCAGACTCATTAGAGGAGCTGTGGAGCCAGGTTAAAAACACTTAGCAACAGCATGTGGTAATCACGCGGGTGGCTGAAAACCTGCCATGTGAAATCCTAAGGAAGGCTTATTTGATTTGGTGATAGAAGCCAGAGCTAGGATCAGTTTTGGGAACATGCCCAGAGAAATATTACTGTTTAATATATACAAAGACTTTATAAATCCTAGAGCTGTTTAAAAATGCTATTGAAGCACTAATGCCCCAGAAAATAGAGAAGGCGAGGGATGCAAACATAGTATTTCCTTCCTTCAACACTCCCCCATATGCAGAGGGAGCAAATGATTTCACATATGTGAAGACAAACCCTGGACAGTATATAGGGACAAGGGCCACACAGAGCTAGGGCTTTGAACTTACTTCAGGGACCTTTGGGTCCCAGTTTGCTGCCCAGCATTCTCTTCTTACGAGGGATGGAGGGGAGCCTGAGAGAGACCTTAGGTACATCCCTATGGTCAGCATGATCATCTTCAAATGAGGACAAAAAGACAAAGGAGATCACAGAGCAATACAGAAGCACTTCGATCTTGCAAGCCTAGTAAACTTGGAATAACCCCAAACAAGAAGATAACTGAATTTTGCAATAAATAATGTGGCAAAATGGAAGAAACAGGAGCATAAGAATGGTGAAATAGTAATAGAGAGATCATCACATAATTTTACCCTTGAGGGGGATTTGGATCAATCCCTCCAGTGGAGGCCAGTGACTGGCACCTAGAAGGGGTTGGGGGGAGGGTGTGTACATTAGTTAGAGGACATCACCCCAGACACAAATTCAACCACAGGAATTGACAATCCTGCTGACTGTTTTTTTTTTTAATCAATGGGAAACCAAAGCATCCTAACAAAGCGCTGCCACGGCAGGAGGGAGTGAGATCCTTCCAGAAAGTGAACGCTGCATATGCACCCCGCCTCCTGCCCTCACGCCAGTCCACCTCAGCAGTAAATGGCTAGACTGCTTTTTTGCCAGTGGGCAGCCCCAAAGAGCTGTGCTGAAAATTCCCTTCTGATCAAAATGTATGGGAACTGGGCTTTGGTGAGCCACTGGCAAGTCTTCTGCCCTAAGGGAAGGGCTGTTTCCCTGAACCTGAACATGCTATGCCTCTCCTGTGTTGGAGAAGTCCCTGTCCCGACTCTCAGCGGCTCCACAGGGCAGTGGGCCCGGGACACCAAATCCGTGGGCACAAGAGAGGGAGTCAGTGCTTCATGACTTGTGTCAGTGGACATGATGCCTTAAAGCCAGCCTCCGAGCCCCTCCGAGCTGGATGCGTGGGGGAGGACTGGGAGCCACAAGGGCCCAGCGCCACGTGCCTGCGCGCACCTGCGCTGCTTCCACGCCTTCGCCCTCCCGCCTCCTCTGCTCCATTTTCTAAGCAGAAAACACGCACTTCTGAATCTGAGGCCAGGGGGCAGAGTTTGCCTTTGGTGAGCGGAAGAGGGAGAAGTGAAACGAGGGAAAGTGAGAGGCGGGAACAGAGAGGAGAGGCCAGGGTTTCGAGGCATCCTGACTTAAACTCTAAGGAGGAGAGGGAGTTCGGGAAGGAGCATCTCTGGATTTGCAGTCAGAGTGGTGGTAAAATACTCACCTGGGCCCTGTGGCGGACATCAAAGGTTTCACTGATATTTTTTGTGAAGAGATGGACTTTGTGGCACTGACACCGTGTCGCCTGTGCAGGTGCTCCTTGGGGTTGAGGAGAAGCAGTTTGGTTCCCAAGTGAGCAACCCTAAGTGTCTTTCTCTACTACCCAGTTCTGCTTCCTGCTTTTAAAGGCTGGAAGAGGCGCCAAAGGTGCCCAAAGATAGAAGGAGGGTGTAGAGAAAGAAAATGTAAAGGCTGCTTGGGCTGAGTATTTGAGAATAACTGCCTTTGCTTCATAAAGGTTAATTCAGAGATTATTTTTTCCTATTATTGACTTTTTTGTGTTACTAAATCCTGGAAAAATCCCAGGTTCAAAATAAGAGTAATAGTTATTGAGCATTTTTATTGGGAATCGCACATTGGCCAGAATGATTCTGTGTCTGTTACCTTACTGAACTTTCGTCATACTCCTGTGCAGTGGACACTCTTATTCTAGTTTTACAGATGAGGAAATTGAGGCACAGATAGCCTAAACGTGCTGTCCAACACAGGTAAACACAGGTAGTAAGTGATATATCTTCGATATAAACTCTAATGTATGTAATTAGATATGTAATCTAATTGCAAACCCTGTGTTCTTAATATTCTGCTGCCTCTCAAGTGATCTAGAGGAGACTCCTGCCTGGGATACATGTTTGAACCAACTAAATAATGCACAGAGTCTATTATGATATGAATTCCAAATATCCTGCTCTATCAGGCCAAAGTGTTACTCTGGAATAACAAAAAGTTCCCTGTTAGAAGGAAAAAGACATTGCTCATTACATCATATCTGTTAAAGATTGGACTCTAAAGAAGCCAGGGGCACAGGATAAGGGCAGGGAGCCAGAAATGTCCAGGTCATAAGATGTGTCTTCCAAAATAAGAAAGTCATAATTCAACACATGAGCCCCTGGGAACAGCAAGAGTCTAACAAGAACATAAGTGGTAAGAAGCATTAGGAGGGAAGGTGTTTGTTGCCTGAGGACTTGATGCTTCATCTTCTTGCAAGTTTGCCTAAGGCTGTTTCTGCTCTTGTTCTTCCAAGTAACAACTGAGTCCAATTTTGCCTAACTTGACTTAAAGCTTACACAAAGCTTTTTTATTAAGCGAGCACAAAAGAATATTTTGGATTATAGAATGTGAACAAAGATTCAGTGTCGGTTGTTCAAAAAGAAAAGGCACGCTCATATCACTGTCTTTAGAGACTACTAACAAAGTTAGAGACATTAAAAGTGAGGGAAAGGTAACTGAGTTTACTAGTCCTTGAAAGTCCATCCTTCTCCATTGTCCTAAACCCCAAATCGCTGAGGCAGAGAAATGGCCTCTGCAGTAGGGCTCTGCATGGTCACTATCTGGAATGCACGACCTTCTGTTAGTGCCCTATGACCAAATTCCTTAATCACAAATCAAATTTTCCTACTTCACTAGCGTCAACCTACTTAGAGAAAATGAATGTGTCAGACATAATGTACTCTGATTCCCTAAAAATAACTGCAGAAATTAAAATCCCTGGAGATTTCAGTTCTGCAGTGGCAGAGACTCAGGAGCCAGATGCTGTGTAGGCTTTTTGAAACAGGCAAAGTCAACGCCAGCATTAGTCTTCTGAGAACTGATAGTGCAACTAGTCTGTGTTTTATTGGCATTTTTTTTCAACTTGGATTTTCACAGCAGGACTAGATTAGGTCTTCCTGTGTGTTCTACATAATTCATTTGCTCTTTTGCAGATGTTTGCCTTAAATACTTGTTTAGTTGTAGGTGGTTTCTTTTCAACAGCTCAAGGATGGTATTATAATATTCCCCTGTTGAGACCAAATCAACAAACTATTATTTTAGGACATGCATTTCCTCTTATTCCCTGGAAACCCAGAGTAATGAATGGGCTGTGGAATATGTGGGGAATTTTTTTAAATGTGTCTGTTTGAAAGAAATGTAAAATAGAAGATAGGAGAATGTATTTTTTATGCACATTTCTAACATAAAAATACATATGAAGAAAAATATGCTTGGACCAAACTATGTTAAGAATCAGCATATCTGTTTTTTATCAAACAGGAAATCCTTTCTTGTACCCAAACTGTGTTAAATAGCAACTACCTGATTCCAAAGCCCAGGTCAGCCCCTCCATTTCTGTGCAGAAGGACTACATCAACCCCTAGAATAACATTTCCAAAGCCAGCAGTAAAGTAAGAAATTTCATTTCCATAGAAACCAAAAATGAAACAATCATGTGAGTGCAGAGCCACAATTAGAGTAGCATAATTTTTTTCTGACTGAGATAAATTGTCACAACAAGTATTCACAGAAACTAATAGGAAGGATACATGGAGTGGGTGATGGAGGGTGTGTGTGCAAAATGAAATATTCTATAGAAATTTTAAAAGGCAAAAATGTGAATGTGCTGACTTTCATATTTACAACACTATTTGACCTTTGGGGGATTTGCTTGAAGTTCTAACCACCCATTTCTTCATCTATAAAATGGGAGTCATAATACCTGCTACCTGCTTCTTAGTAACTCACATTCACACAAGGTGCTTTTTATGAATTTACTAAATTCTCATCATTATACTTATGTTTTAGGTAATACCTAACAGTTATATGGTGCTTTTCACGTGCCTGGCATGGTTCTAAGCGTTTTGTATACATTTATGAACACATTTTCCTCAAAATAGTCATGAGGTAAATATGATCATTGTTCTACTTTACAAATGAAGAAACTGAAACAAAAAGTGAATGGGATAGTGCGCACTTGGTAAACTGCAAAGTATTGTATATAAATAGGCACACAATTTCATCATTCCCATGGAGTAATTAACTACTTTCTGAATATGTAATTACATAGTTCCTTTCTTCCTACTCCAATTTGGAAGGTAGATTTTAGTTAAAATTGTATTTATTATTATCTAATAGTTTCTACAAGAGATACAGTTTATCTTTTACTATATCACTGTATGCATGAGAGTAAAATTGAAATTTGGGGGCATACTTAAGTAAGTAATGATCATATGATTATCTTTTAACTATTGTTAAAAGCTCTTACAAATTACCATAATTAATTCAAATCTCTGATGAAAAGTAGAAGCTCACATTTGTTCTATATCTAACAGAATACTTAAAAACAGTAGTCACTGTTTTCTGGTGTGGGCCATTGGTCCTCAAAACGTTGTGGAATTTGAAGTTCAGTATTAATCATCTATGTTGCCATTAATATTTTTTGGATAGAGTTCTCACACTCTAATCATTATTATTTGAGTCATTGTGGTCAACTAAAGCTGGACATAATAACATGGGCACATTGAGAATTATGGAAATGTATAAGCATTTTTTTCGATGTAATTCTTAAGGACGTTTTTATATTAGCTAATATTGCAGCAAACATACATTTGTGTACTTTCATACTGTCACATCACTTAATATTGGAAAATGAAATTGTCAAGTTATTCTTAAAGCCTGCTTTGAGGCACATACTACTATTCATTTGGAGAGGTATGGTATCATCTGTCTGCTTTATGAATCTAACCCACTACTATGTACAAAATTATTAACAGTACTGTGTAAAATTTTGTTGGTTGCTTTTATGTAGCGAGTGAAAACCTATATAATGATTATATCCGATTTACCATGAACAAAGAAAATTTGATAAAATTTGTTTTAGCAATCTTTTATTTTTGCACCTTGTTCAGTCATCAAAACAAAACTGCAAAAGGCTTTTATAAAGGAAGTAAGATGTGGTATTGCCTGGGAAGGCATATGGAAATGCAGCTGATGTAGTGTCAGAGAGAAGACATGAGTCACTTCTCACAAAGCAAGAAGGGCATGCACACTGGCTGACATGCTGCCTATTTCTTGTGTGGAAAACTTCCCAGCTTCTGTGCTGGAGGATCAGGGATCATGAATGAGGAAAATCAAGACACCAGAAAGATGGGAACAATTTAAAGGATGCTAGGTGGGCACTAGCAATAACTAGTTAGAGAGTCAGGGCAGGAAAAAAGAGGTCCTCCAGGTCTTCAGACTTTCGGGAATTTTTGTTTTGGTAAATGCCTGTGCATCTGGTAAGAGACTGAACTCACAAGTTGAATCATATTATGGTATTACTGTTATTATACACACACACACATACACACTTGCACACACTGGCAATGACTATTCTCCCTGTTTCAGGTCTTCAACACATCCATTTTTGGGTCCTCTTCCTAGATTGCCATTCATGATCAATGTATGTAGCCTCAAAGAGGTAGGTTCAGATTAGAAGCATTCTTCCTATTAAAAAAAGAGATAAATAAGACAGATGCACCCCTATGTTTATTGCAGCACTATTTACAATAGCCAAGAAATGGAAGCAACCTAAGTGTCCATCAGTAGATGAATGGATTAAGATGTGGTACATATACACAATAGAATATTATTCAGCCATAAGAAGAAAACAAATCCTACCATTTGCAACAACATGGATGGAGTTAGAGGGTATTATGCTCAGTGAAATAAGCCAAGCCGAAAAAGACAAGTATCAAATGATTTCACTCATATGTGGAGTATAAGAACAAAGAAAAAAACTGAAGGAACAAAACAGCAGCAGATTCACAGAACCCAAAAACAGACTAATAGTTACCAAAGGGAAAGGGACTGGGGAAGATGGGTGGGAAGGGAGGGATAAGAAGGTAAAAGGGGTATTATGATTAGCAGACGTAAGGTAGGGGGGCACGGGGAGGGCTGTACAACTCAGAGAAGACAAGTAGTGACTCTATAGCATCTCACTACGCAGATGGACAGTGACTGTGATGGGGTTGGTGGGGGGGAACCTGATGAAGGGGGTAGTTTAATTACCATAATATAGCACATGTAATTGTAGGTTAATGATACCAAAATAAATTGTAAAAAAAACAAAACAAAACAATTCTGATTAAAAATTTGGAAAATAAATAAATAAAAATAAAAAATAAAAAAAGATAAAAATTGTCTCTCAGTCATTTATTTTTATTTTGGTATCATTAATATACAATCACATGAGCAACATTTTGGTTACTAGACTCCCCCTATTATCAAGTCCCCACCACATACCCCATTACAGTCACTGCCTGTCAGTGTAGTAAAATGCTACAGTATCACCACTTGTCTTCTCTGTGCAATACTGCCTTCCCCGTGACCCCCACCACTCTACCTTATGTGTGCTAATTATAATGCTCCATATTCCCCTTCTCCCTCCCTTCCCACCCAACCCTCTCCAGTCCCTTTCCCTTTGGCAACTGTTAGTCCATTCTTGGGTTCTGTTAGTCTGCTGCTGTTTTGTTCCTTCAGTTTTTGCTTTGTTCTTACACTCCACAGATGAGTCAAATCATTTGGTACTTGTCTTTCTCCACCAGGCTTATTTCACTGAGCATAATACCCTCTAGCTCCATCCATGTTGTTGCAAATGGAAGGACTTGTTTTCTTCTTGTGGCTGAATAATATTCCATTGTGTATATGTACCACATCTTCTTTATCCATTCATCTACTGATGGACACTTGGGTTGCTTCCATTTCTTGGCTATTGTAAATAGTGCTGCGATAAACATAGGGGTACATATGTCTTTTTGAAACTGGGATCCTGCATTCTTAGGGTAAATTCCTAGGGGTGGAATTCCTGGGTCAAATGGTATTTCTATTTTTAGTTTTTGAGGAACCTCCATACTGCTTTCCACAATGGTTGAACTATTTTAAATTCCCACCTGCAGTGTAGGAGGATTCCCTTTTCTCCGCATCCTCGCCAGCATTTGTTATTCCTAGTCTTTTCTATGTTGGCCATCCTAACTGGCATGAGGTGATATCTCATTGTGGTTTTAATTTGCACTTCCCTGATAATTAGTGATGTGGAGCATCTTTTCATGTGACTGTTGGCCATCTGAATTTCTTTGGAGAAGTGTCTGTTCATATCTCCACCCATTTTTAATAGGGTTATTTGCATTTTGGGTGTTGAGGCATGTTAATTCTTTATATATTTTGGATGTTAACCCCTTGTCAGATATGTCATTTACAAATATATTCTCCCATACTGTAGGATGCCTTTTTGTTCTGTTGATGGTGTCCTTTACTGTACAGAAGCTTTTTAGCATGATATAGTCCCATTTGTTCATTTTTTATTTTGTTTCCCTTGCCCGAGGAGATGTGTTCAAGAAAAAGTTGCTCATGTTTATATTCAAGAGATTTTTGCCTATGTTTTCTTCTGAGAGTTTTATGGTTTCATGACTTACATTCAGGTCTTTGATCCATTTTGAGTTTACTTTTGTGTATGGGGTTAACAATATTCCAGTTTCATTCTCTTGCATGTAGCTGTCCAGTTTTGCCAACACCAGTTGTCAAAGAGGCTGTCATTTCCCCATTGTATGTCCATGGCTCCTTTATCGTATATTAATTGCCCATATATGCTTGGGTTTATATCTGGGCTCTCTAGTCTATTCCATTGGTCTATGTTTAATGTGAATCAAATCCACATGTGAATGGAGAAAAGGAAGCCTTTGATAATCCACACTTAATTATGGGAGATTACAACAGACATCAGTGTATAAACATAAGCCGATCAAGTAGTCCAAATAAGAGGACAGATAAATGAAGTGGGAAGTAAGACAAAAATGTGAAATTCATATGAAAGTTCATTTCTAGTTAAAGTTCAGTAGTGCCTATTTTGACTGTAATTAAAGCCAGGATATATAAGACCCAGGGATATATATGCCCTCACTCTGTGAGTCATGATTGTGAAAAAGTGTTTCTTTTGAACCTATTGTACCCAACTAACATGTGCATATGGTGAATAACCACGAAAGACAGAGCACTGACTCTGCCATCAAGATAATTTAGCCAAAATGTGAACATGTAGTGCCAAACTTCATAAAAGTACCATATTATGCATCACAAACTAAAAATTGTTTATCTATGTTACTTAGAACATAGATATCCGATGATAGTGGAATTTGTTAGGTAATGGAACCTGAGCTTCAACTAAAATGTTAAGAATTTATATAAATACAGAAAAGCATGGTAGCTCTTTCATATCTGGGAAATAAAAAACATGAACCAAATCATAGATAAATCAACTTTGTGATGGTGGGTAATGGGGCAGCAAGAAGCTGGTAAGTCTGGAGTTGAAAATTCCTTTTCATATTAATGAAAATAATTTTATTTGCACCTCTGCCCTGATAATTGAATCAAGAATATGGTACACTAATGATTATTGCCTTTTCAACAAAGAAAATATAAACATAGGCCTAAAGGAAAATTAGTATAACAATGGTACACATCATTATTTTTGGAGGTAATGAGGGATATGGGAGAGAAATGAAGGGGTTAAGAAATGACCTGGAGATGAAGTAGGAGATGTTATATTAATGTTATATTATGTTATATTAAAGTGGGATCATGCAAAGTGCATACCTTGCCTGAAGGAAACGTGGAATTGAGGGATTTAGGGTCTGTGTTAATAGTGAATGAGACAGGTAAAAAAAGACTTACAGACAGTTGAAAGAATCAGGATATTTGGTAATTTCTTTTTGCTAGTTGTTTTTAATTGGAAAACTTGGAAATATTCAGATAGTGATTAAAGCATGGGAACCTGGATTTGTATTGATGCTGTAACTAAACCTAAGGACTTCATAACAACGATATACCAAATAGATAAAAGATATATTAAAAGTAACTGGATAATACATCCTAGATTTTTAAGAGAACATTCTATAATGTTGATGACAGTTCATAATCTGAAGTTCAGATTGTAGATCCTGAGAGAACTCAAAGTCATGCTGTTTTGACTTTTAGTGCTCAAGTCACTATCATGAGGTCAGAATGAGCCTGATTTTCACTGACTTTTTATATATTAAGACTTTAAGTGACTTCTTATATTCCAGTTTTGTTTTTTTAAGCAATATGTACACCATGTGTGCATAAACAGGGTACAGTAGTAAGTAACATGGTTCCCAGAGGGGAAAAACAACATTTCAGTGTTGTATTAATAGAGCAGAGAAGTTAGTATTTTTTGAGGAGCTTATGGACTTTAAAAATTATATTTCCCTATTTGGAGATTTGAAAATAGATATGCAGAGATTAAATGACTTGGAAAAATCATCTAGTGAGTCAATGACAAACCTAGAACTCAACCCCCAATGTTTAGAATCCTTCATACAGTGTAAAAGCTACTACATAAAAGACCACACCTTTTCTCTACATTGGCAGATAAGAATTGCATTAAGCCAGCTAATGTTATTGGCTTTCATTGTCAGAAGTCAAATCCTTGAACAAATTAAATGATCTATCAAAGACCTGGCCAAAATCTTCTAAAAATAGCTTCCAGAACTGTAGGTGATGTCACATGTATTCCAGGAGAGTTAAAGCTAATCAGCTGTGTTTGCCTTTAGACAGCTGCTTGCTTCCAAGTAGCAGAGAATCAGAGGAGCATTTAAGCAAGCCATGTCCGCTTAAGGTTCATATACATTACTGAAATTCAGGGTTCACTGTCATCTTCATTTCCACTAACTTTCTGAAAGTGTTGTTAATAAGACCCATGCTCACTCTGACTGCAGGCTCCATGTAAAATAATTGTGATTAAACATTAGGTAATACGTTAGGTTTTTTTTTTGGTTCATTTATTTAAACTGTTATACTGTGGAAATATTCATTATATCCAGGTAATAATGTGATTTGTTTATTGATGTAGAATTATAACAAAGAACTAAACATATATCTTAATCTACTCACCAGATTTCTCGTTTCCTGATAATATTCCTTAGTGATAGATACCACTCCTGATACCAAACATAATCCTCCCACTTGTTTCACAGTGCTTGGAATGGAGCAGGGGTTCAGTAAGTGACAATTACTAGGGAGTTCATATACCAGAGTGAGGTCATGCAAACAGGATTTGAGTCCTAGCTCTTTGTGTCGGTGAACATTCTGCATCCAAGTTTAACCCCTCTGAGTCCCAATTTGCTAATCTGTGAAACAGAAAATTATATCATCTTTGTGGAGTTTTGTAGGAGAAAATGTATACAAGCTCTTTGCATAGTACATAGCGATGAATACGTGGCAAATAAATGGTAGCAATTGAAATCTCAACTATTAGAATTACTCTCTTAGATGACGAGAGCAGTAGGGGCTGCCACAATAAAATTCCACAACTGGGTGGCTTAAACAACAGAAACATATTTCCTCACAGTTCTGGAGGCTGGCTGCCCAAGATCAACATGTAAGCAGGGTGATTTTCTTCCGAAGTGTGTCTCCTCAGCTTATAGATGGCAGTGTTCTTACTGCGTCTCCACATGGCTGTGACTCTGTGCTCACACATCCCTGACCTCTCTTCTTCTTATAAGGACACTAGTCATGATGGATTATCGCTCCATTTTTATGACCTCATTTAATCTTAATTGCCTCTTTCAAATGCCCTATATCCAAACACAGTCAAAGTGGGGTCTAGAGCTTTTATAAATGAAATTGGAAGGGATACTATTCAGTCTGTAACAGGATATCATTGTTGAAACAATTCTTTTGTTGTTTGAAACAGGATTGAGGGCTTTGAGAGAAGTATGCACTGCTATCTTGTACCAGCACTCTTGCACTCATATTTAAGGAATTTTGTGAAACAAATTGTCTCAACTTTACCTTGAAATAGACTTAGGGACTATAATGTTGAGTGGTTCAAATCCATTGGAAAGAAAAGGAATACAATTTTAAAGAAAAGGTTCTCAAATATTGAGTGTAAGAGTCAAATAGATAGCTTATTTATAAGACATAATCTTGGGTCCCTTCCAAAGAATCTGATTTACTGAGTCTGATTTGTTTCTCTATCAACTTCCTATTAGTACTATGAAAAAAATCACCACAAACTTAGTGGCTTAAAATGACACAAATTTATGATCTTCCAGTTCTGGGAGTCAGAGGAGTGAAAAGGATCATGTGGGCTAGAACCGAGATGTCAGTAGATGCCTCCTTCTGGAGACTGCAGAGGAGAATCCATTTCCTTGCCCTTCCCAGATTCTAGAAGCCACCTGCATTCTTTGGCTCTTGCTCCTTTGACCCATCCTCAAAACACATCACTCTGCTATGTCATCATATCTCCTGATGTCGCTCTCTTGTAGGGACTCTGTGCTTACATTGGGCCTATGCAGAAAATCCAGCGTGATCTTCCCTTCTGTCTATCCTTAATTTAAACACAGCTGCCATGCCCCTTCTGGCATGTAAAATAACATATTCACAGGTTCCTGTGACTAGAACATGGACATATTTGGGAGGTCATTATTCTGTCTACCAGAGTCTAAGAATGTGTATTTTATGTAAGTAGCCTAACTGATTTTACTGCTGGTGGACACCTAGGAGGGCTGCGGAAGGTATCACAGAGTCTCAAGGATGCTGAGGTGGTGTGGGCCGAGGCAGGACAAGTGTTTCATCTCCAACCTTCTCATTCTCCACCTCTTCCCTGTTCAGTGTATTACTCCTGCCTGTGTACATACGTGGTAAGGCAACATGGCATGAAGGACACAAAGGCTAAACTTTTCCTTTTTACTTAATTACCTTCATTGTCAACCTTAGTATAAAAGAAGTAAATGAGTAGCATCATAGAACAAAATGTGACTCTTAGAATTATTTGCTCAAACTACTTTAGAAAATCCAAAGGGTAAGAGCTCAGACTATTTAAGGGTATCTCGGAAGAGGTAATATTTGAGCAGGTGGCAGGATTTATTTAGAAGAAATTCTTCCCTGGGCTAAAAGAACACATTGACTAAAAGCTGGTACCAGGCAAACAACGGATCATTTCAGCAAATGATGTGTGGTGCATAAGGCTTGACCTATGGAAGCTGAGATGCTGGTCCTTCCGTGTTCACTGCAGATTGCTTACCTTCCTCCATACCTTAGCTCCTCTCAACGACCAATGCAAAATGCTGGCAAATGAGGATCGTAGAAATAGAGTAGCTTGTCTAACAGCTCTTGGTTTGTCAGGGAGAGTAGTCTGGATTAGAACCCAGGTTTCTTTACCCTGGGTGGGTGGTCCCTAACTACATACAAAGACCTCATACAAAGCTGTAACAGAGACTCTTCTTTAAATGAGGAGGGAAGGAAAAGGATGAGGGCAGGAAGCCAACAATAAAAGAAGCACAGGAGGACTCTGGACCCTAATTCATCATTTTGTCTAAAAAAATTCTTCTGTCCCATAAGCAAATTACTCTTTAACTAGTATGTGTTAATAAATATTTTGTTGGCATTATGTGTGAGTTTGTGTTGCTTCTGCATATCCAGTGGTTACATGTCTCTTGAGAGCCTTTTCCTTAGATATGAAGGCTGCAAAAAGCTAAGAAAAAAATCAGTGTATTTCCATTTGTAACATACCTTCTACTATATTACAAATAATCAGAAAATTGATATTGGTTTCAAAATGATACTGGGATATCCCTTCAAAAACTAGACCCATTTCCCTGTTTTCTTTCTACAGTTTTTACTGTCTTGTTCAACTCTACCTAGAATAATGCTGACAACCTTCAGCCACTTTATACATAGATCTGATCTGTAGTTAAAATTGCCTAATACTGTGGTAATGGTGAGCTTTTAGATGCTGGTCAGACAAACCACTTATCCAAATAGAAGACTTATCAAAATTATTGTAAGAAAATTATGTCACCCTTTGAGATCCATCCTTACTTACTCCCCCTGCCCACCCCTACCCCATCAACATTATCCATCCCAAAAATATTTATGCTGTGTGTTTTAGTATCCCATTAGCAAGTCCTGGCTTATTCAACCCTCTATTTATTACACAAATGGTGCATCATATCTATTCTCTGAGGACCATGCATGTCAAATCCTTATGTTGAAATGTTTACAAACATTTCTTCATACTTGGCATCTAATTAAACTCAGCTTCATGTATCCTATCACTTTCTACTTGTTTGCTTCATTTAAATCTTACTATTGATTATTGAAAAACACTTTGAAAACAATGGAAACAGAACTAACTCACTGGTTATTTTCAATTTTGGTGTCATAATAGGATTTTATAATAATTGAAAGGAAGAGAACGTTTGTTTTTTCCTACTTATGCATGTGCAGCATGCAGGACGTGAGTGAGGGACTGTTTGAAGGTTTCATGTACAAGCACAGTTAGGTTTTCAGTTGAGACAAATTTTGCCAACTTCCTAAAAGTTATCTAAGCTAAAATGGGAAACAGGAGCAAGCAAAACCCACACCATCGTTAAGTTCTAAACGAAGTTAAACAGTGTAGCAAATTTAGGAACAAAAAGTATTCTGTGAAAGTGGAAAATTTATTCATTATTACTAAAGAGGGTTTAATGAGAAATCTGTGGACAAAATCTCAGAGACGTATAAAAGGTATTTTTTAATTATCTCTTCTTACTTTCCTTATTGTGTCAACTAATAACTGAGCATTGCACTATAATTTCAGTTTGCCTTCTGTATTTTGATTAATGATAAAGTAGGTCCTACCAGACCTCTAAAAAATATCAGTGTTTCATTTTTGGAGTATGTTTGTTTAGTATATCTGGCTTGCCAGTTAGGTTGGGATTTTCAATGTAAAAATGACAGAAATCATAATTTATTCTCCAAATCAGCTACTTTTACCAGTTTGGGAAACACTTTTTTTTGCGTGTGGTGAGAATTTACAATTGAAAGGCATCTTAACAGACTAAGATTTAATTTTTTAATTAATTAGTTGAGATTTTGATTTAACGTGTATATCCTATAGTACAGAAGGGCTATCTATGTACTGCTTTGTCTTGGGTCAAGAGGAAAAGCAGTGGTGTCATAATATGTGAATTATACAACTGATGCAGTGGAAGAGCAGATGATGTTATGAGGCCCCATAAAGAAAAAGTTTCCAAATTATTGAGAAAGTGGTGGTGGATAATGTAATAATTGTCATAGGGTTCCCAGAGGTTTAGGCACGGGACACACAGAGGAACCTATCTATAGCAATTAGTTAGAAATTCGATTTAGGGCCAGTATGCTGCCTGAATTCCATCTGAGTTTGTGCCATCCTAAAAGATTAGTGGTAATAGCAATTATAGTAGTAACTCTATAAATAAAAATAGACAATTACATGGTTTTCATCTTTATTTTTGGTATATTTGGACATACAGTGGATTTCAGTAGACTCTTAGTTAAAATGGGTTAAATGTAAAAAAAAATTGGTACTGATCACAATGGTTAGATATCAATATAGACTACAAATACATATTTATATTATAAGGGTCAGTGCAAGTCATCCAACTTCAGCAAGATATTGCCATTTACCACATTAAATCAATATTCTTAACTTAAAGTTTATTGTTTTAATGTTTTATTTGTATTTAACTTATCTTTTTGTGGTTTGCACTCATAGCAGTTGTATAAAAGCTAGAAGGAAAAGGAATTAATATCTGGTGTTACATTTGCATATATTTAAGTAGCATTATAATAAATAAACAAGTGAGCACTAGGGACTGGAGAGCATTTTTCTATTTGAAAGGATCTGCTTGTTACTCAAGTTTGAAAAACACTGGCATAGATATTTCAGAAGTGAACAGAATTTTAACTAGATTTTCGTTAAAGTTAAATATCCAATTTAAATTAAAAAATGTTTAAAAAAAACAGTAATTCCTACAAATATGTCATCAGGGAATGCAAAATTAAAACAACAATAAGATACCCTTAATCCAGAACACTGCCAACATCAAATGCTGGTGAGACTGTGGAGCGTAAGGAACTCTCGGACTGCTGACTGAAATGCAAAATAGCACAGCCCTTTGGAAGACAGTTTGGCAGTTTCTTACAAACCTAAATGTACTCTTAACATATGGTCCAACAATCACACTGCTTGATATTTACCCAAAGGAACTGAAAACTATGTTCACATGGTAACTTGCACACAGATGTTTGTAGTAGCTTTATTCAGAATTGCCAAAATTTGGAGACAACCAAGATGTCCTTCAGTAGGTAAATGGATAAATATACTGTGGTACATCCAGACAATAATATTCAGTGCTAAAAAGAAATGAGCTATCAAGGCATGAAAAGACATGAAGGAACCTTAAATGCATTTACTAAGTGAAAGAAGCCTATCTGAAGAGGCTACATACTGGATGATTCCATCTATATGACAATCTGCAAAATGCAAAACTATGGTGACAGTAAAAAGATCAGTGATTGCCAGGGAAGGTGGGGGAAGAGATAAATAGTCAAAGTATAGAGGATTTTAAGGGCAGTGAAAATGTCTTATAAAATATAAAATACTTTATAAGATATAATGATAGATATATATGACCAATGTCATTATACATTGGTCCACATTCAGAACATACAATAATACTGGACCCTAATACAAACTATGGAATTGGGTCATTATGATGTGTCTATATAAGTTCATCCTTAGTAAAGAATGTAGTTTTGGTGGTGATGTTGTAATGGAAGGGTCTATGCATGTGTAAGGACAGGAGGCATGTGGGAAATCTCTGTACCTTCATATCAATTTTGTTGTAAATCTAAAACTGCTCTTAAAAAAATGGCTCTGATATTTCTCAGCCTGACTGATTCTCGATTTCCTCATCTGTAAAATGCAAATAATAATATTTAAACTTCTTATGGGAAAGGTTGAAAGGAATTATCACATGAACTGACAAATGCCAGTGTACTTAATAAAGAATGAAGCATACTCTAGATATACAGTACTTATAATATCCTCTGACTTCATCTGTCAAAAATGAAGGAGGTTTGTGTGAAGTCATTTATATCTTCCTCTCCAGTCCTTCTTGGGAGTATAGTATACTGTTTACAGAGTATAGATGAAATCTGTGTTAATTCACTCGTGGTTATCCTTCATTCTCATAGCACTATAAATCAGATGAGTCAGCCCAGAATAGAAAAGTTGGGAGAGGAGAAATATGAATGGCAGCGAACTGGGAATCAGAAGATGTAGGACTCAGTTTTTGGAAATCCTCCAACCTTACTTCTGAACTACTTCCTCTATGACTTTTTATCTTTCCTCTGATATACTAAATTCCTCTTCCCACATCACCTTTCCTACATCTCTAATTATCAGTTACCACCTTGCATTGTACCTAGCCTAGCACCTAATCCATGATCTTCATCACTATTCCTCCTGTGAACGTGTCTGGAATGAATGAATATTTCACGACTAGCACTATACCAAAGGATATCCAAGTCACCTTTAACTTGGATAAGTTAATTAACTTCTGTGACCTTCTCTTTCCTTATCTTTTTTTTTATGTTCCAATAAAACTTTATTTACAAAAAAAACAAGCAGTGAGCCAAATCCACGGTTCGCTGATCTGTGCCCTAAACAACAATGGGAAGTAGCTGACAGCTGTCGAATAGTTACTGTAAGCCAGGCTTTGGTAATTTTTTGTTTGTTTGTTTGTTTACTTACATTTATTTTGGTATCATTAATCTACAATTATATGTGCAATATTATGGTTATTAAACTACCCCCTTCATTAGGTCTCCCCCACCAACCCCACCACAGTCACTGTTCATCAACGTAGTGAGATGCTATAGAATCACTACTTGTCTTTTCAGAGTTCTATAGCCCTCTCCGTGCCCCCCCAACATTACATCTGCTAATCGTAATGCCCCTTTTCCCCCCTTATCCCTCTCTTCCCACTCATCCTCCCCAGTCCCTTTCCCTTTGGCAACTATCAGTCCGTTCTTGGGTTCTGTGAATCTGCTGCTGTTTTGTTCCTTCAGTTTTTTTCTTTGTTCTTATACTCCACATATGAGTGAAATCATTTGATACTTGTCTTTTTCAGCTTGGCTTATTTCACTGAGCATAATACCCTCTAGCTCCATCCATGTTGTTGCAAATGATAGGATTTGTTTTCTTCTTGTGGCTGAATAATATTCCATTGTGTATATGTACCACATCTTCTTTACCCATTCATCTACTGATGGACACTTAGGTTGCTTCCATTTATTGGCTATTGGAAATAGTGCTGCGATAAACATAGAGGTGCATATGTCTTTTCAAACTGGGCTGCTGCATTCATAGGGTAAATTCCTAGGAGTGGGATCCTGGGTCAAATGGTATTTCTATTTCAAGTTTTTTGAGGAACCTCCATACTGCTTCCCACAATGGTTGGACTAATTTGCATTCCCACAAGCAGTGTAGGAGGGTTCCCTTTTCTCCACATCCTCGCCAACATTTGTTGTTTGTGTTTTGGATGTTGGCATTTCTCACTGGTGTGAGGTGATATCTCATTGTGGTATTAATTTGCATTTCTCTGATGCTTAGCGATGTGGAGCATCTTTTCATGTGCCTGTTGGCCATCTGAATTTCTTCTTTGGAGAAGTGTGTATTCATGTCCTCTGCCCATTTCTTAATTGGATTATTTACATTTTGTTTGTTAAGGTGCGTGAGTTCTTTATATATTTTGGATGTCAACCCCTTATTGGATATGTCATTTATAAATATATTCTCCCATACTGTAGGATGTCTTTTTGTTCTACTGATGGTGTCCTTTGCTGTACAGAAGCTTTTCAGCTTGATATAGTCCCACTTGTTCATTTTTGCTTTTGTTTCCCTTGCCCGGGGAGATACGTTCATTAAGAAATCGCTCATGTTTATGTCCAAGAGATTTTTCCCTATGTTTTTATTTAAGAGTTTTATGGTTTCATGATTTACATTCAGGTCTTTGATCCACCTTGAGTTGACCTTTGTGTATGGGGTTAGACAGTAGTCCAGTTTCATTCTCTTACATGTAGCTGTCCAGTTTTTCCAACACCAGCTGCTGAAGAGGCTGTCATCTCCCCATTGTATATCCAAAACTCCTTTATCAAATATTAATTGACTATATATGTTTGGGTTAATGTTTGGATGTTCTATTCTGTTCCACTGGTCTGTGGGTCTGTTTTTGTGCCAATACCAAATTGTCTTGACTACTGTGGCTTTGTAGTAGAGCTTAAAGTCAGGGAGTGTAATTCCCCATTTTATTCCTCCTTCTCAGGATTGCTTTGGCTATTTGGGGTCTTTTGTGGTTCTATATGAATTTTAGAATTATTTGTTCCAGTTCACTGAAGAAAGCTGTTGGTAGTTTGATAGGGATTGCACTGAATCTGTAGATTGCTTTAGGTAGTATAGCCATTTTGACAATATTTATTCTTCCTAGCCAAGAGCATGGAATGCGTTTCCATTTGTTTGTGTACTCTTTCTAATTTCTCTTAGGAGTGTCTTGTAGTTTTCAGAGTACAGGTCTTCCACTTCCTTCCTTAGGTTTATTCCTAGGTATTTTATTCTTTTTGATGCAATTGTGAATGGAATTATTTTTCTGATTTCTCTTTCTGTTAGTTCATTGTTAGTGTATAGGAAAGCAACAGATTTCTGTGTGTTAATTTTGTATCCTGCAACTTTGCTGAATTCAGATATTAGTTCTAGTAGTTTTGGAGTGGAGTCTTTAGGGTTTTTTATATACAATATCACGTCATCTGCAAATAGTGACAAGTTGACTTCTTCTTTACCAATCTGGATGCCTTGTATCTCTGTGTTTTGTCTGATTGCCGTGGCTAGGACCTCCAGTACTATTGAATATCAATGGAGAGAGTGGGCATCCCTGTCTTGTTCCCGATCTCAGATGAAAAGCTTTCAGCTTCTCGCTGTTAAGTATGATGTAAGCTGTGGGTTTGTCATAAATGGCCTTTATGATGTTGAGGTACTTGCCCTCTATACCCATTTTGTTGAGAGTTTTAGTCATGAATGGATGCTGAATTTTGTCAAATGCTTTTTCAGCATCTATGGAGATGATCATGTGGTTTTTGTGCTTCTTTTTGTTGATGTGGTGGATGATGTTAATGGATTTTATATGTTGTACCATCCTTGCATCCCTGGGATGAATCCCACTTGATCATAGTGTATGATCCTCTTGATGTATTTTTGAATTCGGTTTGCTAATATTTTGTTGAGTATTTTTGCATCTACGTTCATCAGGGATATTGGTCTGTAACTTTTTTTTTTGGTGAGGTCTTTGACCGGTTTTGGTATTAGAGTGATGCTGGCTTCATAGAATGAGTTTGGAAGTATTCCCTCCTCTTCTATCTTTTGAAAAACTTTAAGGATAATGGGTGTTATTTCTTCTCTATATGTCTGGTAGAATTCAGAGGTGAATCTATCTGGTCCGGGGGTTTTGTTCTTGAGTCATTTTTTGATCACCAATTCAATTTCATTGCCTGTGATTGCCCTGTTTAGTTTTTCTGTTTCTTGCTTGGTCAGTCTTGGAAGGTCGTATTTTTCTAAGAAGTTGTCCATTTCTTCTAGGTTTTCCAACTTGTTAGCATATAGATTCTCACAAGATCCTCTTATAATTTTTTGTATTTCTGTGGGGCCCATCATTATTTTTCCTTTCTCATTTCTGATTCCGTTTATGTGTTTAGATTCTCTTTTTCTCTTAATGGGTCTGGCTAGGGGTTTATCTATTTTGTTTATTTTTTCAAAGAACCAGCTCTTGGTTTCATTGATTTTTTCTATTGTTTTATTCTTCTCAATTTTATTTATTTCTTCTCTGATCTTTATTATGTCCCTCCTTCTGGTGACTTTGGGCCTCATTTGTTCTTCTTTTTCCAATTTCAGTAATTGTGTCTTTAGACTATTCATTTGGGAATGTTCTTCCTTCTTTAAATAGGCCTGGATTGCAATATATTTTCCTCTTAGAACTGCCTTTGCTGCATCCCGCAGAAGTTGTGGCTTTGTGTTATTGTTGTCATTAGTTTCCATATATTCTTTGATTTCTGTTTTGACTTGGTCATTAACTCATTGATTAATTAGGAGAATGTTGTTAAGTCTCCATGTATTTGTGAGCCTTTCTGATTTCTTTCTAAAATTCATTTCTAGTTTTATACCTTTGTGATCTGAGAAGTTGGTTGGTAGAATTTCAATATTTTTTAATTTATTGAGGTTCTTTTTGTGGCCTAGTATGTGCCCTATTCTGGAGAATGTTTCATATTCACTTGAGAAGAATGTGTATCCTGTTGTTTTTGGGTATAGAGTTCTGTAGATGTCTTTGGTCCATCTGTTCTAGTGTGTTGTGCAGTACCTCTGTCTCTTTACTTATTTTCTGTCTGGTTGATCTGTCCTTTGGAGTGAGTGGTGTGTTGAAGTCTCCTAAAATGAATGCATTGCTTTCTATTTCCTCCTTTAATTCTGTTAGTATTTTTTTCACATATGCTGGTGCTCCTGTGTTGGGTGCATATATCTTTATAATGGTTATATCTTCTTGTTGGACTGACCCCTTTATCATTATGTAATGTCCTTCTTTATCTTTGCTACTTTCTTCATTTTGAAGTCTATTTTGTCTGATACAAGTACTGCAACACCTGCTTTTTCTCCTTGTTGTTTGCATGAAATATCTTTTTCCATCCCTTCACTTTTAGTCTGTGTATGTCTTTGGGTTTAAAATGAGTCTCTTGAAGGCAGCATATAGATGGGTCTTGTTTTTTTATCCATTCAGTGACTATGTCTTTTGACTGGTGCATTCAGTCCATTTACATTTAGGGTGATTATGGATAGGTATGTACTTATTGGCATTGCAGGCTTCAGATTCGTGGTTACTAAAGGTGTAAGGTTAACTTCCCTATTATCTAAAAGTCTAACAACTCACTTAATGTGCTATGACAAACACAATCTAAAGGTTCTTTTTTTGTTTGTTGGTTTCCTTCTTCCTTTTTATTCCTCCTCCATTTTTTATATATTAGGTATCATATTCTGTACTGTTTATCCACCCCTTGATTGACTTTGGGGATAATTAATTTAATTTTGCATTTTCTTAGTAATTAGCTGTTCTGTTTTCTTTACTTGGTTTTATTACCTCTGGTGACAGCTGTTATACAATAGGAACACTTCTATCTATAGCAGTCCCTCCAAAATACACTGTAGAGATGGTTTGTGGGAGGCAAATTCTCTCAGCTTTCACTTATCTGGGAATTTTTTAATCCCTCCTTGAAATTTAAATGATAATCTTGCCAGATAAAGTAATCTTGGTTCAAGGCCCTTCTGCTTCATTGCATTAAATACATCATGCCACTCCCTTCTGGCCTGTAAGGTTTCTGCTGAGAAGTCTGATGAGAACCTGATGGGCTTTCCTTTGTATGTGATCTTATTTCTCTCTCTCTGGCTCCTTTTAATAGTCTGTCCTTATCCTTGATCTTTGCCATTTTAATTACTATATGTCTTGCTGTTGTCTTCCTTGGGTCCCTTGTGTTGGGCGATCTGTGCATCTCCATGGCCTGAGAGACTATCTCCTTCCCCATATTGGGGAAGTTTTCAGCAATCACCTCCTTGAAGACACTTTCTATCCCTTTTCTCTCTCTTCTTCTTCTGGTACCCCTATAATGCGAATTGTTCTGCTTGGATTGGTCACACAGTTCTCTCAATATTGTTTCATTCTTAGAGATCCTTTTTCTCTCAGTGCCTCAGCTTCTCTGTATTCCTCTTCTCTAGTTTCTATTTCATTTATCATCTCCAATATTCTTTCATTCTTAGAGATCCTTTTTTCTCTCAGTACCTCAGCTTCTTTGTATTCCTCTTCTCTAGTTTCTATTTCATTTATCGTCTCCTCCACCGTACCCAATCTGCTTTTAATACCGTCCATTGTGTTCTTCAATGATTGGATCTCTGACCGGACTTCATTCCTGAGTTCTTGAATATCTTTCCGTACCTCCATGAGCATGTTAATGATTTTTATTTTGAACTCCCTTTCAGGGAGAGTCATAAGGTCCATATCATTTAAATCTTTCTCAGGAGTTGTATTCATAATTTTACTCTGGACCAGGTTCCTTTGGTGTTTCATATTTGTGTATGGCGCCCTCTAGTGCCCAGAAGCTCTACTCTCTGGAGCTGCTCAGCCCCTGAAGCAATGTTGGGGATTTTAGGGGAGTGGTATTGGTGCTTCAGGGGAGGAAAGGGCTGTTTCCTGGTTCCTGGCTGCTATGCCTGTCTCCACTGCCTGAACCAGTGGGCTGAGCACACAGGTATAAGCCTCTGTGCTTTGCGTTTTTAGTTGCTGTACACAGATCTTCCCTCTGGCTGGCCTAACACCAGTGAAGGGTTTCCCGGTTTGCAAGCCCAGTGGGGCTGGCCAGGAGAAAGGTACACTAGTCTTCCTGTCACAGAAAGGGTTCTTGGAGCTGTGTAGGCAGCCAGGGAGCTGGCGCACCTGAAGATCGTGAAAACTCCCAATCTGCTGGGCAGAGTGCACCTGGACAATTTTGTCTGCCTGTCCTTTCTCCTGAGCAGTAAGCTCTGTGCAATCCTCGCCCCTTTAGCAGCCCTCTTTCTAAGGGCTTCTTTGTTAGGAAGTCTCTCAGACTGCCTGCCTTTCTTTTGTCCCAGAGCAGCTGGATATGGATCCCTGCTTTCACAAGCAGCTGGAATCTCAGTCTCTCCAGGAATTCTGCCTGTCTTAGCTTTCCAACCCCTAATTACAAGAGTATCATGCAAGCACCATGAACTGTAGGTTTGTGCTCCCAGAGCAGATCTCCAGAGTTAGGTATTCAGCAGTCCCAGTTCTCCACTCCCTCTCTGCTCTGTTCCTGTTCCTCCTGCCGGTGATCTGGGGTGGGGGAAGGGCTTGAATCCTGCAGAACCACAGCTTTAGTACGTTACCCTTTTCCGTGAGGGCTGCTCTTGTCTCCAGGTGTGTGCAGTTTGTTGCCGTCCTCTTTCCCATTGCTCTTTCAAGAGTAGTTGTAGTAGCTTTATTTTCATATTATATGCGGTTTTAGGATGAAGCCTCTGTGTCACCTCTCACGCTGCCATCTTTAATCCAATCCATCTTTCCTTAACTTTTTAGCATTATTTTGAAAATACCATGGAAAACACAGTCTCCAGCACATTGTGAATAAAAGTTGTGGGTAAAAATTAGTTAATGATAGCAACTTTGGAAAACTTCACACTCTTTAAATCCTCATAATTTATTATGATGAAAGTGAAAGAACAGATTAGTGATGAAGCCAGAATGTCTGATCTAAAGTCTGCAGTCCCCTGAACTGCTTTTCAGTTATCATTCATATTGTTACTATAACCCTACCTGCATTGGGCACAATCAACCCCGAGTGCCCATGTGCAAACTAGGAAAAGGCTTCCTTTCCTAAAGACACTTGATTCTCAACACTGGAAAATTATCAGAATGATATACAAAACCATCGTGTCTGTGATGTGAATGGGCCTACTTAGCTGAGGAATCCCTGTGCAATGTGCAAATGACATAATCAGTTGTAGTTTCACTGTACCTGCAAAAGAGAAGGCTGAACCATTCTTGTTCCTCAGGTTTCTTATAAAATATCCTTATTAGGAATAGTTACCAAGGAAAGTTACCAAGGAATAGTTACCAAGGAAAGGCAAAAATAATTAATAACATTCATAACCTATTGAAAAAATTTCTTTCACCTAAAAAATCTCCACAAGTACATAACTGTGAGACTAATTCTAAAATGAGTACAAATGTGTAAATTGCATGATTATGGCAGACATTTGTCAGCTAGTTTGGCAATGAAACTAGCCCAGTGCAGCTTTACAAGAAATGTGCAGCATTTCATTGCTGACACTCACAAGATTTTCATTTCACACCTTTATCTTTTTTGCTTGGAGGACTTCTTTATTATTATGACTAAGTGCACATTGCCACTGCATTCTGAATTTTTCATTCAATGCTGTAATATCTTTGGTCTTTTACTAGTCTGTCATTCTCCTTCTTTAAAGTTCTTTGACCTACTCTGCTAAAGAAGTGGGACTTATTTTTTGCAAGCATCATATTTAAAGCCTCATTGTGGAAATGGCTGCTATTATAATGGACTCTTAACTGCCTTCTGTCACTACTAAGGAACCTGAAACTAGCTCATTCTAGGGGTCAGCTGTGGCAAATATTGTTGCAACTCATGATAGGTCACTGTGTTATGTAAATAAGAGGTTAAGAATAAATAGTCCTGGTCAAGATATAATAGTCCCGGAAGTTGTATTAAGTTTCTAACCAGAATGTTAAAAATGTATGCTTTGTTAACAAGACTTGGAATACTGTATTTGATATTGTGAATGAATGTATCGATACATGAGTATTAGCTTTAAATGCAGTGATAAATAAAACTGAATGAATTTGCCTTTATTATGTATGACTTTTTTCTTAACAGCCACAGTTTAATGAATATGTTCTTGTATTTACAAAGCGAGGAAGAATAGTATAATAATGAAAACAAAGTGCTATTTCAGCTTGGTCTTTGAAGAATTTCACTGATACATAATGTGATCCCCTTCATATTAGATAAGGATGATGCTTAAAGTTAGCTGAAATAAAATAAAAACAGGGTCACTGTCATAGCAACACTGCATTTTATGATTTAGAATATTTTTTTAAATAAAATGTATGCTTTTAAAAAGTTAACATTCAAATGAGTTAAAGTGGTATAGCTTGGCCCAAAATGTAATTTGTAATGTCATTATCTGAAGTACCCAGATGCTTAGAGTACTAGATACTTAGATATACTTTTAACATGTTGGGTATTTGAGATTTTATGCCCCTCACCCTACCCACCCACCCACTCCATGGTAACCAAGAGTCACTTCTCAGTGTCTCTGAGTCTACTGCTATTTTATTCATTTTGTTTTGTTTTGTTTTTAGATTCCATAAATAAATGTAATCATATGGTATTTGTCATTCTCCACCTGGCTTATTTCATTGAGCATAATACCCTGTAGGTACAGCTTGGAGAATATAGTCAGTGGCTCTGTAACATTTTTCTATGTTGACAGATAGTAACTGTACTAGTTAGGGTAAGGATTTAATAATGTATGTAACTGTTGAACCACTGTGTTGTGTATTTGAAACCAATATAATATTGTGTATCAATTGTACTTCAATAAAAAAAGGATGTCAGGTACAAAATTTACAGCACAAGGAAGTTATCAGTAAAAACTAAAATGGCACAGAATGTGATAAAATCCTTTAGTATGTGAATCCTGGAACTTCTGAGTAAAGGAAGGAGAGAGATTGATTAATTAATTTTAGGAAAGATTAGAAAGTGAATATAACTGATATTTAGCCAGAAAAGAGAAGTGAGATAATAAGAAAGAGTTTTCAGAAAGAGAAGGTGATTTAGTTAAGTTATTTTTACATAGGTACTATGAATAAAACCCAACTCAAACTAGGATACTAAAAATTTAATAAGGAATTTATAAGCCTCTCCCTTCAGGCATGCCTAGTTATGTGACTAACACTTTTTCATGAGATTCTGTCTCTTTTAATCTATTTCTCTTGGCTCTACTTGCCTCTGTTTCTCTTATCTGGTTTTCCTTATTGACACATACTGTGTATTAATAGCAGAAAGCCTAAATACTGAGAGCCACAGACTCCTATTAACAAAAAGGATATAACCTTTGCTGTGGTACCAACCCAGAAGACATGGGAAAGTCTCTGATTACTCCCATTATGTAAAATGCATGATCATTTGTGGCTTGGGGTCAGTTTGGAGCACACATGTTGATTCGCAGTCACATGAGGACCATATGAAATGGGCAAGAGTTCTCCAAAGGGATAAAATGAATGAGGGCCAGAAAGCATTGTAGAGGGAAGCAAAATTGTATCTACCAACAAGGGTGGAGACCGCTCTGATGTGTATCTTTCAGTCCCTATAACTTCTGACAATAGACATCGGTGGCAGTTTTCATATGTAAAATGTCTTGGCCAGTAGCCAACAGTGTTAGTTTCCACTAACTTTTTTAAAAATTAACTTTATTACATTAAGAGTGCTTAACGTGATATCTACCTTCTTGAATGTTTAACTGTAACATACAGCATTGTTAATTATAGGCACATGTTATACAGCAGATCTCTAGACCTTATTCATCTTGCATATTTGAAATTTTATACCCCATAATTAGCAACTTTCCATTTTCCCCTGCCCTTGGCAAGTTTACAATTTCTTTTGCCCAGTGAAAGTAAGACTTCTGTGACTTCCGTGGTAGGTAAAGATCAAGGTACTTATATAGGATCATGGTTAACAGCATAAACTGAAGAGTTACTAAGACCTAAGTTCAGGTCTTTATCACCCTCATCTGGCTCTGTGACCTTGGTTAAAGTAATTAATTCTGTAATCCTTAGTTTTTTCATCTGTAAAATGAGAATAATTTCTATCTTTTACTATGTGAGAAATAAATTTTTTTAAAATATGTGAAGCGCACTGCAGGCACATATCTGTTTAATAATTGATAGGCATTTTAATTACCAATTTGTTTCCCTCCTTCAAGCCAGTTTCCTTCAAATCACTAAAGAAATGCTATTTTAGGAATAGATTTATCAAAAGGCCTCATGGGATATCTGGCCTTTCTGTATTTTGGCTAAAAGATTTCCACATTTGTTCTCTGATGTCTAGAATTCCTTTTATAAGAGATAAATACTTTCCTTGCAATTTTAGAAATGAGAATCTTAAAATGCAAACATTGTAGAAAAACACTCCCAGGCTAATATAATGCTAATAAAATAATGTACAAGAATAGACAGCTTATTAACTGCTTCCTCATTTTCAAAGATTGGGGGTAAAACCACAGGGCAGTGGAAGATAAGAGGGTCACCAGGTGGAAATGAGAATCAGAAAAAAGAGTCAGGTAAGTAGATACAAATATGGTTTTCAGCCTAAAAAATTAGCACCAGCAGATGCAAAACTGTTGGGAAAAGAAGGTCATTTTTAGGTTCAGATGAGTTAATGTGTATGTATTTACTGCACAATAGCTAGAGTCTCCCACTGGAATTTGCCCATATGGATGGTGCACAGAGGAGAAACATAAATGTGGAGATTATTGTCTTTGAAATGATACTTAGGACCAAAGAAAGCAATGGGGGTGTGTCCAAAGAATGAATTAAAAAAAGATAAAAGAAGTAAAAGAAAAGTGAGTTAGGGCAGGGAAATGCAACAATGGTCATGTCACTGTAAAATCTGTTTAGTTGGAGAAAAAGGCCCAGTTTATTCTTTAACTTAATCTATAGGCTATTCTTCCTCTTTTCCCCCTCTCCTTTATCAATTAAGTAACTTGTAACCAGGACAGGAGATAAACGTCCAAGGTGTAAATGAACCTATGTGGATAAAGAATGCCAAGATCCAGACTAACACAGTCCCCTAAATGACCCTATTCTCATTACAAAACTTCAAAGGAATTATGAATCACTGATATATCATGCCTTATGCTGACCCCTATTCGAAAAGCCCTATAAAACTCGAAACCCTAAACTCTTAAGCAGCTCCTCCTCTCTGAGGTTGCCTGCACACCCTTTTCTCTGAGTGTGTACTTTTTAAATAAAGCCTTCTCACTGCTCAAATTACTGCGTTTTGTCTCTGCTCTTCCAGTGATAAGTGTCCTTGCCACTTTTCTATTTCATTCTATTTTCCAGTCTTAAGCACAAGTCTTCATTTTGTCTCTGTTCTACTCCAGGTAAGTAGGGAGGGGCTACTGAGAGCTCTGATTTGGGCTTGCAAGCTTCCACCTCCTGGGTCATCCAAACAGGACTGTGACTGTACAATCATGCTCTTTAGTAGCCTGCCTAAAAATCTCTCTTTGCCTTTGGAAAGTTCTCAGAACATAATCTCACTCCATCCAGTGCTCTGCAGCTCCCCCAAATCCTGGGGTGGTGGGGGCTTAGTTCCTGTGCCGGGCAGATCTAAGTGGTCACTGGAGGCCAGGTGACACTGGCTTTAGGAGTTGGCAAGGGATATGCCCTATGCTGAGCAGGACTTCAGTGAACTTCCCTTTCCTTCCTCTGCTCTTTCTTGTTCTCTGCTGCCTGCAAGACAGCTGCCATTCTCTGCTACTCTTGCTTTAATGAATGCCTTCATTAAAGGAATTACACTCTTCTGACCTGCTCCAGAACTCTTTCTCACTCAAAGTCAAGAACCCTCGCGCATCCACGCTGATGTTTCACCTGATGCGCAGGGAGAGACCTCCCCAGATGCAGCTGCCCAGCAACAAAAGGACCAAAAACTGAATTTGAATTCAACCTCTAACTAGGGGCCAGAAGAGAATGCAGAACCATGTAAAGGCATGAAGAGAGGTTTTCTAAGCAGCATGCACTCTCCTAAGTTCACAGAATGGGCTGTTCTTGAAGCCAGAATCAGTTTAGCTTCTCTCCATGTTAGGAATCTATATTTCATTCTAATTTTGCTTATAACTTTTATAGGTCAGGTTCTGGAGGCCAATTATATTATTAGCTAGCATTTAATAAACTATTCTCTCAGTTCTTTTACATTCCTTCTATCAAGTATTTCTTGCTTTGCTGATTGACATTAAAAGCTAACACTGTAGAACAAAGGTGGAAGAAATATCTGAGTGTTTATCTTGATTAATATGTTTCTGATGTTCTTGGCAGAAACATGTCAACTAAAACTAACATATTTCAGTCTCCTGACACTCTCTGGCAACCCCAAACTCATGTGTTTAGAAGCAGTTCCATTTGGAGAATGCTAGCAGCCACCTTTACATTATAGTGTAAAGTCCAGGCAAGTATATTTAAATGCACAAGAGGCATTTTTCATACTTTAGTGAGAAAAATGGGACATCAACAGGAGTTCCCCACAATTATGTAATATAAACATTACAATAACATATGTAGAACCCTAGCATTGAAATGAATTAGTAATGAGACACTCAAATAACAAAAACATCAAGTGCCTACTTATAGTGGTCCTCCTTCTCATCTTGACCTTGTTAGGCTGCTCAAACATCTGCTAAGTTTACCATTTTCCTTTAAATAGATTAAGACCCAGTTTGTGAGTTATCTATTTCCAGAATTGTAGTGGCTTATTTAAAAGATTCCCCAATCAGACAGCATATTTGTAGTACAAGGACTAATTTTTGTGTATATATGAAGTTATTTATGTTAATTGACTTAGGGATGTTCCCACTGTATGAATCAGTATTAATAATAGAAAAGAAAGCCTTTTCATAGCAATCTTAGTATTTCCATCTTGCAAATCATTCCACTGAAAATGTGTTTGGAAATTACCAGTAAACCCTATTCAACATGTATAATCATTGCCAAATAACATCACTGAAAGTGCTAGTTTTAAATATCCCATATGTAATATAGCGTTATATAGGTGTGTTGCATATTTGACTTTTATACCAAAAGATCATAACAAAAATTGGAAACGAAGATAAAAGGCAATCAGATTATTTTGTGAGGAATACAAGTTAAATACCCTATGCAGATGTTCCTAAAGTGGTATTTAATCCATTTCATTTTCTCTTCTATGCACCTGTTAGCACAGATAAGCATGAGATTGACTCAAAATTAGTTGAGTCACTATATTTAGTAACAAACAAACCTACTATCAGTTAATGTCTAATTTGAAATCATTTGAATTTAAACATATAAATCAGAAAAAGATGACTCAGGGCAACACTTTCCTTATCGTTAATGCTCTTAATCAGAGAGTTTCTTTGGTTTCTATGTATAGCAGCTGCAGATTTTATTTTTTGAAACCCTAGCCTTTTAAAGAAATCAAAACCTTTTTCTTTCTCTCACTATACCATAAATTATTATAAATAACATACTGTAAATAGCTGCACCAAGTTCCTTTCTTTCTTATCCTTCTCTTCTATGTTACTTTAGTTCTACATGACGAAGGACAGCATTTAGGAGGGAGAAGAGGGGATGGATGATGGCATTGAAGTCCCTTCTGCCTTTCTTCCTAGAGCATCTCCTCTTTTATGTGGAGATGACACTGAAGCTTCCAACTAATATTTTGTTTAAAGCAAGTATTCTGTTGCTTAATAAAAAGAGAGACAAAGAGATAGAAAGCTTCAGTTTTCATATATTTGATAATGATGTGTTCTATTCAGTCTTTTGCCTGGAATGTATTCATCTCAACAAGCTTGGACTCTCAACCAGACTCCTTAGACAAATGGTATTCTTTCCCTTTTTCAAGAGCATTGCTGTTGGCATGAAAACTTAGATTTGTTATTTCTGCTTTACCTTTACAATACTAAAAACACTTGAATCGTTCTGTTTCTTTGACATGCTGTTGATTTGAAACATGTCCTGAAAAGTAATTATAAACTCACATTCCCTGCAAATAGTTAATTCATAGTTGTCCACTACAACTTGGTTATTAAAAGGAAGAAGTTGCTATGAGTTAACTATGAAAATTATTTTTTGTAAACAGAAAAGGTATTTTGCTGATTTCTCCCCAAGTCAATTTATGCTAGTTAAATTTATGCATGGTGAATCTATATATATTTGTAAGTTTTGGTATGAAAAGGAAAAAGTGAAAACGTTAAGGAACTGGAAATCTGTGACCATTTAAAATTATACTCACTTCCATGAGAACACATTGTTTCAACCTCTGTCTAAAACCTTGTGCTTAATTGAATCTAGTTATATTATAAAACAACATAAATGTGAAACATTCTTTTAAGAAGAAATCATTTTCCCTTGATAGTCACTGTAACTCCGGGGGCTAAAATCTGGGGCAAAATACCCTTGAAACCGAAATCAGTCAAAGGGAGAAATAAAGTGGGAGAAACTCATTTATTTCTTACAAGCAGTCATCTACTTCTGCTCCCGTGTGTGACCGGCTGCAGAAAAGGCCTCACCCAATCTCTCTGGTCCAGATAAGCCCTACTCGCCCATGTAATTACCTATTGATACGGAGATAGACTACTTCTCTCCACCCCTTGGAAACACTTATTGATATGGAGATGAACTAAAAAAACCAGGCAAGAGATGCTGGGAATTTTGCAGTTTTACCCACAGTCACCAATGCTTTCTCAGTTGATACATACTAAGAAGGAACACTTCCAGGAGCCAATTCAGAAGCCATTTACATGTGCCAGTGATCGTCAAGAAAAAGCCTTAGACTTCTGAAACAGAACAAAGTAGATTTTCACTTTAAAATGTATAATTCAGAATGTTAGATAAACATCTGATGCTCTCACTAGATTTTTCTGTTTTGAAAGACCCTCTCAGAGATCTATAAATGATTTATTCACCCAGAATATGCTGATGAAGCTACAAGATGTGGTAGCCATGTTATAGGAACTTTAAATTAAGCTAAATACACACAAACAATGTCTAGATTTCTACTGGTGCAAAGGTGCTCAACTGTATACTGATTGCAAACTAGCTTCCTGAGAATGAAGGAATTTGGTTATAACATTAATCAAAAATATATAGTTGATTGAAATGGCTAAGCTGGTGTTTGCCTCCTCTTGTACCACATCCTCTCTGGAGCTGAATGCTCCATTTACAAGAGGATGAGTAGGTGTCCGTAAGTGTAAATACAGTGACATGTTTGTGAGTGCATAGGAATTATAATAACAACATCAGAAAAGAGGCATAAATTGGGTCTTCCCTAGGGAGCCTAAGGATGTGGGAACACAGGAATCTTTTTTTTGGTGAAGGTTGCACAAATAACTGTAAGTTTGATGGTCATGTCTATGTGCTGTTTTATTTGATTGACCTAAGTTATATTTAGTTAAGTTGATTTCCTGTTCTCCTTAATTTGGCACTAGTAATTTCAAAATTCAGAGACCACAGGTTTCTCTGCGATTGCCATAGCCAACACATACTAGCTACATGAAGCTATCAGAGTTGAATATGGCAGGGAGCCATCACAACTCTAAAAACAGCAGTTATGGTTCATGCTTAGTAGTTTATAGTGTACACTTCAGTGTCTTTCCAGCCATATGTATGCACCCCACTAATTAGCTTCTCCACACTATAGTATTGCTGTTGGTAAATGTGCCTGCCCAGGAAAGGATGTTAGAGAAGCTTCTATAGCTATGTATTAGTAGTAACTGAATCAATTGTCTGTTCAGTCTTTTCAAACTGCCCATGTAATTTAGCAATAACTGTTTAAAAGAAAAATTAATCTTAGGGAAAAGTATTTTACAGTAATAATAATTTCTATGTGCAAATAAAAGTTGAACTCTATCTTCTGGAAACATAGTGTTTCTAGTGATAATAATGACATTTTAAAATATACAGCTTCCAGAAGACATTGTATCATTGTGAAATAAATACCAAAAGTGAGGTTAGAAATTGAAAAGCTGATTAAGATGATAGCTGTTTAGGATACTTTTGCAGTGGACCCTCACTAAAAATCATAGTATGATCTTGGTCATGTGCCACGAGAATCATTTTTTTCTACAAATGAATGCTTGAATGTTATGATTTATTTAAAAGTGAATTATATTTAAGTGCTTCTGAGAATTAACCATTATTGGCCTAAGTATAATCTTCTTTAACATCAGACTAAAATATGCAGCAAAATTAGTTGAGGCTCTTGATTTTCTTAATGGTCTTCTCTGCAGAATTTAACAACTGTCTATTAGTCGAAGAAAAATTTTAATTTCTATTAAACACTTTAAGCTGGGAACAATTAAGGCATTATATATGTTTGAATTATTCAGTTGAAATAGCTTTCCTTTTTATTTTTAAAGTCCCATGTTCACATGCTCTTTCATTCAACAAATGTATGTTGAGTTATGGCCTAACTATGAGGCAGCCATTGTCCTGATGCCTGGGACAGAGGTGATGCTGTGCATGGTGTGGTGGGCAGCCCATAAGGGCAGCAAGGTGCCAAGTCCTGGCAAAGCTGTGTCAACAAAGTGCCATGGCAACCCAGAGAAAGGACCAGTAGGCTTCCCAGGAAGCAGCCTGGAAGCTTAACTGAGAAGGCTGCTGACACTGAAAGTGTGAGTAATAACCTATTAAATAGGAAAGGGGGAGAGCACATTCCTGGCAAAGAGATTGCCTGTGCACTGGCTCCACCGCAAGAAGTATAGGCAACATGTGCAGGAGGGTGAGAAAATGTGAAGGACCTTGTATATTCTGCTAAGGGAATGGGATTTTATCTTATGGGTAACGGGGAGCCTTAGCCATTTTAACTAGGGGAATACTATAAGAGAGAAAGAAGCTAGATTTGTACTTCCAAAGAGGCACAAAGAATCAAATACTAAAACACTGGAAATCAGATGGAAAGACTAGTGTCCCTTTAATCTTTAATTCCTCCAGTTGTTCTCTTCCTCTACCAATGTGCAGCAGTGAGCTTTAACCTGGCACTCTTTCATCTTCAAATCCTCCTCTGCCTCTCTTCTGGGTTGTTCTGTGAAAAATGAGCCTTGCTGGTGGACCACAGAATGATTTGAGATAGGAGAGTCTAGTAGACCCTCTAGAAAATGATGTTTTATGTTAAGACCTACACGGAGATGCTTGCTAGTCCATTTTCCAGTAATGTTGCCTCTTAGAGAAACTTAAAAGCTTTTTAAATAATGCAGAGAAATGTTAAGTTTGTTTTAAAAAAAATGGTTGTACTGTTTGGGACCCTCATAAAATGTATTCCATATTAAAAAATCATTCTAAAAGAGTTTGGCAAATGTTTGATTTTTATATTTCTACGGGGAATCTGTTTTGGGGTCAGCAGCTAAAGAGCTCAGAGCAGACTATGCATAAGATGGTCATTTCATCATACGTAATATTAAGGAAATTGTTTGTGGATCCCCAACCTGTTTATTAATTCTCACTAAGTTAACCAATTCAGTACACTCAGGAAATGCTGTGCACCAGGTAGCAAATTTGTCTGAGCACAATGAAACTAATTGACAAGATACTATCATTTTATAAATTAAAATCTAAATATATATTCTAACAAAACTAATTTAAGACAATAGATGAATTTGTAGGCCTGTGGCTAAAGAACAGAATACCTTCTATTTCAGATAGTAATTAAGCCATATCTAAAAATAATACTATTTTCAATCCCTGTTTTAAAAATTTCCTATGGTTATGTGAACATGACTTTAAAATTTATTATCTTTAAACAATTTGATTCCGTCCTGAATGTTCTTTTCTCTTTCTCTGACCCCAAAACATCTACAGCTATCTATAAAATGTATTTCTAAACTTTGATCTTAAGGGGGCTGTGTTTACTGGTTGTGCACATAACAGGAATTAATGCTGGCCAGCCCTTCCTCCCCAGAGCCTCACGAGCATTCAGTGCCATTGCTCAGGCGGGTGTAAGGAGCGCTGCGCTCTTCCTGTCTTTCTTGGGAGCAGGGCAGTCATTTACATATTGAAGTGCTTTGATGAGTCAGATATACCAAGTTAATAAAAGCAGGAAACAATTAAGATGCCTTCAGGGAAGGAAGGACCCATATATCAACAAAGCAACAATTTAGACAAAGTAGCTACTGTCAATAAACTTGAAAGCAATATTTAGAGTAATGAGAAGAGATTACTGGAATGAGAGGTAATAGATCTGGGTTCCACACTTGGCTTTGCCACTGATAGGCAGTGTGATCTTGAGAAAAATGATTAAATCTTTACTTTTTTAAATTTTCTCAGCTTCAAAGTTAGGGTATTTTCTCTGGCCACTTCCAGTGGATCACAGTTTCCTAAATTGTATATCTTACCGGTAATGGGGGGCTCTCTGTGAGTCATATGGTAACCCTAAAGTGACCGAGACCAGTTGGAAGTTGTGCAGAATATTAAGAAATTTAGTTGATACTGTTATACTCAATTGGGCCCAGTAAATACTATGTCAGGGACCTGTCCTTTCTGTCTCAAAAGGGGGTCTTGTTTTGAACAGGCATATAGATTAAGTGTTTTCTCCTAGTTTCAGCCGCTCCTCCTCCATGAGAACCAGGGACACAATACCACAGGACTTTGCCTTTAATTCCGAGATATTTATCATGAGACATCTTCCACCATCTTGACTTTTTGTGAGCCTGTAACATTTATCTGGCATTTTGGAATCTAATCCAGTAGCCATTAGGGAGGTCATCCTGCAAAGTACCATCCTTCATATAATGAGAAGGAAAGTGTCCTAATCTATAACATTAAGGAAAGAGAAGTTATCCACAGGTGGCTCTGTTAAACACATGGTGAAATGCAGTATAGTAGAGTGCTTTGTATCACTTAATCTGGAGAAATCAGGGCATATTTTATGTCAGACCATCTGCTAAAACAGGGAACCCAGAACAGCAATCCCAGTTCAGGTGGCTCTACAACACTTGCTAATAAAACAAATACTGCTAGTTGTGAACTAGCTGAATTTAAATGCAAGAAATGCATACAATATATGAAACTTAGACATCAGAAAATCAAATTGCCAAAGTGATTCAGAAAAATAAATTTTTTTTTCCCTGGTCAGAGCCTCTGAAAAGAAATATAATTCAAAACAGAAGGCAAATCTGAAGTAAAGGGAGTTCTCTGATGAGTTAAGGTTGAAGGATGTGTGTGCGTGTAATAGGAGAATGTGTTCAAGGCCTGTGAGACTATTATTAGTGGAGTGAACATTAAAGTACAGAAAAAGGTGAAGATTTCAAAATAAAAAAGGTGAAGATTTCAAAATAAATGAAGGGAAAGAAATAAAATTTTTGGCTATGTTTAGAATATTAGCGTTCCCTTGTTTCAGGCAGATTGTATAATATTAACAGATGAATAAGGAAAGCAGAGTACTTCTAATTTGCCTCCAATTTATCCATTGAAGGAATTGTTATTTACACAGGAAAAATAACAAAACATGAATAAAATGAAACTGCATCTCTTGACAGATGAGGAATAAGTCAGTTTGTCACTGGATACTTTGAATGTATCCAATTCCCTTATTCTAGAAGAATTCTGCCTTTGGAAAAGTATGTCTTCACTTTAGTTAGTTCTTTGTAATTTGTTAGGTGATTTCATATACTTAATTTTATTTGATAATTTTAATGACCCAATGCAACTCACTCAGCATGCATATTATGCTGCTTTACTGAGAAGTATGGAAAGGCTAAAAGAATGACATTCTTAAGGTCATGTTTTTAATAAGTGGGCCAGCAGGGCTTAGTTGTCAGAGATAGAGGAGATATCTAGATTGAAAATTTGGAATTTTCAACAGGTAGATCCTGTAAACCATAACAGTAAGATTGATATCAGTAATTCACAAAAATTGAAAGTATTTTATACGTGATATGGAAGCATTTAAAAAGTGAGTGATCCTGTAGTACACATGGTTTCACTAAGAGGAAAAGTTGCAAAATCACTGCCTTTCCCCATTGATTTCAGTGGGCCAGATATCTCTATTTGAGCAATTGGCGTGCTTTTTCTCTCTTCATAGCTAAGATGGGATGTTTGCACTGATCTTTATTTGGAGAGTGGATATTTGTGATATATCACAGAACTCCATACTTGATTCTGCTGTGTTGTGCATTTTTATCTGTAACTCAGATGAAAATACAGTGCTCAGACAGAAATAGCACTTCTCTAGAGAGCAGAACACAGACAGTCCTTGCTTTGCACAGTTCCAATGTACATAAATTTCAGTTACCATGGTTTAGTTAAATAGTACTAGTTGCAGTTAAATTTCTTACCATGATGTATGTATGAACTGTGACTAATTGCAAGAAGTACAGACTTTGCTAGTAGCCCTCCTAGTTCACAAATCACTAAGTAAATAACAGATGCACATCTTGATCAGTGACCAATCATATCACTTCTTTCAAAATTTGCCATTGATGGCTCACTCTGCTTCTGTTACCCAGGTCGAGCCCCGGGAGCGGAACGTGTGGTTTTGCTGCCTTCTTGTCTCCCAGTGACAAACCCATGTGTCATTTTATAAAAATAGATAATCAAACTAGGGAATTGACCAACAAAGATGAAAATACACCAGGTAAATGAAAAGAGATTTGCTGGAAGTGAAATTCGAATCAAACATCAAGTGAACGACAGAGGACATAGCTGCCCATAGGAATGTTGACACTGCTGTTGTTTGTGACTCAAGATACATAGTCCGAGGAACTTTGGGAAGGGGGACCTGGGACCTCTAGGCATAACTGAGGGAAATGACAAGAAAGGATGACGATATCCCACAGGAAGTGGTGCTGACAAAAAAATAACTTAATTTAGAAGGGTTTCTGAGATATTTCACGACTTTGAAAGCACTAAAGGTAAAATGTTGGAGCTGATCTGAACTTAGAAGTATGACGGTCTGCAAGGCATAGAAAAGATAATCGCTGTAGATTATAAAGTATTCAAGGAGAAGAGGGCAAACCTGTTCAAATTAGGTTTTTTAAAATTTTGTATTGAAGTGTAGTTGGTCCAATTAATTTTTATCAAAGCAACAGCAACCCTTAATTCTCAATGCTTCTGATGTTTTAAATTACCATGTCCTAAATAAATATTGATTTCACATCTTTTGTTTCCTTATACATTTAAATCTGTAAGTTTTTAATGTTTTGACAAGGAATTGTAAAGGTCAGAGGACAATTATACTTTTCTCCATTGATTATTAAGATCACTTTGCACAGTTTCATCACACACAGTCATTTTTACAGTCCCACGCCATCATGTGAATGCTTCCTGTAATTTCGAAGGCCTGAGCTGTGGGCTGACAAATACAAAAAAAAGAAGGCATTTAAGAGAGATAAGCATAAAGTTATGTATTTAGGCTGAACACAAATAATATCAGCCTATAGTGTGACATATATGGTGAGAGAAGTAGGGTGGTCAGGATTATGATAACAGGTCTGGAGTAGTTTTTCCAACACCTCCTGCACTTGACAGACAATCCCAGCAGTTGAATGTTCAGTTCTGGGTTCCACATTTAAATAAAACTTTATGGGGAAGAAAAATCACTCCATATTAATTATAGTTGAAGAGCATCTAGCTAAAATTTACAGATGCAAAGGAAGTGGGAGTAAATTTAGCCTGTGTCACTTCAAAGGGCAAGCCAGGAGACTGAGAGGGGATGTTTCAAATAGACTTTCACTTGAGTTAAAACATTTTTTGTTTGTATTGAGTTGCCCCAAAATGGAATGAGAACAATAAAAAAATATTTCTGTGCTGCTGAGATTTTTCAAAGTAGTGTGTGCTGGCAGGGATTTTCAGAGGTTTGGGCTAGAAGGTAATCCCCAAAACCTTTTTCAAATATAAAAGGTTATAATTCTCCAAAAGGGTATGAAAGGGTCGTGTTACAATCTGTAATGGTGGGTTGTAGTTACTATTCCTGTATGTATTGTTTACTAAGAGCTACTTGCATCCTGATGCCCCATGGAATACTGGCAAGAGAAACGTCCTTAATGTCAGAGACACCAGGGTTAAAAATCCCTGTTCCGATCACTGTGTACCCTGGGGCAAGTTGTTATCTTCAAGCTTCCCTTTGTCTTCCATCAAATAGAAATAATACCTACTTATACTTGTTTCTGAGGATTACAAGTAATATGCTTAGCTGGTGTTTATAAATCTTAACTATTATTGCCTTTAAAGGACCTAACAACAAGAGCAATACAGGTAGATTCGGGGGATAGAGGATTTTTTTAATACCAAAAATGATTATTTATTAATTCTTTCCTCTTCCATATTGCCAAAATATGTCTTCAGTAGGTATAAGATATGAATGTGTATGTTTGTAATATCTTTATGAGAGTGAAAGTTACAAAATATATTGACAGGAGTTTGATGAGTAGTCAGGAGAACACATTATGGATAAACCAGAATAAAATTAGAATGAGTAAAACTTTTCAAATCATCAAATTTAAAATAATAAGATTTAGACATTCTTAACCAAAGCAATGGCAACAAAAAGACTATTGAATTTATGATGTGATCCTATTTTAAAATTAATTATAAATCATTTTTTCTTAGTTTGAACCCATTTTTATGTTTTGTTTTGTTTTGTTTAATATGGTAAAGAACATGATATTTGCAGTAAGGCCACTCTTCCCACAAAACTGTAAATAAAATCTTTCACTGAAAGTTAAATGTTAAAATGTTGACAAACTGAATAAAGTAACCATCAGGCAAAACTTGACTGGAAGTATGAACATACATACAAATAGCATGTATTAATCACTATTGGGATTGAGAAAGAAAATTAAAGTAGCAAACCTGGAAGTCACACAAAGAGGCTTTTCCATCAGTTAAATATCTCTGTTGTGGAGATGAAATCAACTTATCAAAGCCTGACATCATTCTACATTTCAATAATACACTGAATTCCACTTGAATCCAAACTCAACAGTTGTCCTGTGTAGCTTACCAACTAGTCAAGACCATGGGAATGTGTGTTTCTCATAGATACCATGCAAAGTAATCCATTAATCTCGTTTTATACATCAGTCTCTGTGAACTTAATAGGATGAGGATGTCCCTAAGAAATGGAACTGTCAGTTTATTGGCAAAATCCAGGTTTTGATTTTGCAAAGATGAGGGGCAGCCCTTGGACTGCAGTAGAATCAGCAAATTAACATCCAAATCATGATATTTCTTGGGAGTTGCCCAAATCCTTCCCTGGTTAGCCTCTGAACTTGCACGCTTTCTTTCAAACTTCTTGGTCGTGTCAGGTATTTTTTTTCCCAAAAAATTCTACAGCTTAAATTACCTATTTTATAATTAATTCTCCAAAGAAATGGAAAACATTATTTTTACCTTTAGGGAGTTTAAACCACAGAATTACAAACTTTCGGTATAAACTACAAACATAACTAATCACAAGATATTTTCATAGGATATAATAGCTAGTGCAGATTAGCACTCTGCAGTTTAACTATGTAAGGGTTAAAGGGGTACCTAGTTGTAGAGCAATCAATGACTAGGGTGGTCTATTACATAAGACTTTATGGATGTAGAGGCTGATGGTTTGGGCCTGATTTATTAATAAAAAAAACATATTACAAAAGGAAGCTATAGGGAAGAGCTTATCAAGTGAAATATTCTTAAGAATTTCCATGTAGATTATGATTCAATGGTATTTTCTTTTGCTGCCTATAAAAAATTACCACAAATTTAACAGTTTGCAACAACACAAATTTATTGTCTCATAAATTTGTAGATCAGAGATCTGACTCCTTACCTGTTTTTTTGCTTAGGTTTTCACAACTGAAATCAAGGTCTCAGTTGAATCTTATTTGGGGGCCTTTTGGGGTTCTGACCCACTTTCAGGATGTTGGTAGAACTCATGGAGGTCTACAAAACCAAATCTCTGTTTCCTTACTGGCTGTCAGCTGGGGATTATTCTCAGAGTCTAGAAATTTCCTTCATTTCCTGTGCCATGGCCTCCTTCCTCTTCAAGTCCAGCAATGGAGGTGTGAGTCCCTCTCATGCTTCTTATCCCTTTGACCTCCCCTTCTGCCCCACCTCTCCTGCCCTTACCTGACCAAAAGCTTTTGTTCATGTCATTAGACTGCACCCTCCTGAATAATCTCCCTGTCTTTGGATCTGTAAATTTAATCACATCTGCAAATCCCATTTGCCACCTGATAGAGCACGTTCATGGGTTCCATGATTCAGGGCCTGGGCGTCTTTGGGGAGTCATCATTCCATTAACCACAGTGAGTGACTCATTTCACTCTTCGAGAAATGTTGAGATAGAGTCATAAAACTTGGGAACTAAATTTCTGAAGACAGTGAAAGATACACAGATTTACTCTTAAGTGGAAGGGAAGAGTATGTAGTTAGGGAGAAAGAGATCAGAGATGTCAGGAAACCAACAGATAAAAGGTAGACCTTGCATTAAACGAAAACAGTGATATTTCTTCCTTAAATACTTAGAAGACTTTTGAATATCTTTAGGATCTATTTATTTTCACCTGGTTAAGAAAAGCACTTTTTAGTTTGATGTGTGGAAATGATCTTTTCACTGTGCTCATGTCTGTAATTTGACTCAGTTTGGAATTGTTTCAGTCTATTAAGATTATTGCTCTTTGTAAAATTCTTAATAGTAATTGTTTCCATTCAGTAATATGAGTTGAATTGACCTTCAGTGACTTTTTTGTGATAACAGTATGTTTCTCTTTATGATTCAATTCCTAACCCTTTAAAATTTAATTTTTACTTATACAAAATTCACTCTCTTTGGCATGAAGTTATATAAACATGACTAATGCATGGAGTAGTGTAACCACCACCACAACCGTGATACAGAACTATTATATCACTACCCCTGCCAAAAAACAATTCCTCATGTTCTCTTTTGCAGTCATTTTTTGTCCCTAGTCCTTACCTTTGGTAATCAACAATATGTTCTTTACCCTTATAGTTCTTCCCTTCCAGAGCATAAATATAATCATATAGCATGCAATCTTTTGAGTCTAGTTTCTTTCACTTAGTGTGACACATTTCTGAGATTCATCCAGGCTGCTGCATCCATCTATAAGTAGTTTGTTCCTGTTTGTATTCTTGAACTTTTGATCAAAATTGGGACTAAATTGGAATCTAAACTTTTTCCTAATTAAGTTACTCACAAAGGTTTCCTTTGACGAGGCACATAAAGAAATTGTTCTTATCATAATGCTAAAATTATTTTTTTCTCTTTGTAAGTTTTTTTGTGTGTGTGAGTCATACACAAAACTTATTTTGAGGTAAATGTGGATTCATCAGTATATTTGAACCACCTATGATTCTTCAAGTCTGCTTAATGGAAGTTTTTAGTGCTGAACAAAAAAGGTGAACATTGCAGTATTTTGAAGATAAGATCTAGACTTAGAGATATGGTGACATCTCAGCAGTCTATTACAATGGAGACAAATGTTGTCACGGACAGTCCAAGAAACAGTATAGTTGGATTTGATGCCTTATATATGAATTTCGCTCATGTGATACTTAACATTTTGCTTATACTCCTGAAAAAATTATTTTAAGTTCCTGAATGTATGACATTTAGTGATAGAACAGAGGCAGCTGAGAAGCATGTAGGATGGCAGAAAACAACTTAGTTTAAATTTTATATTTCTATAGATACTTAGCAGAATGGGTAAGCCACATTCAGATAATTGAGATTTGAGCAGATGTGAATTTGTTCTTGCAGGAATTAATTCCAAGCCCTACACAGTGCAAGTAAATAGTTTCTGAGCAAGGAACTGGAAACTTAACCTTTTCTCTCTTAAATATAAGCATCTCAGTCATAGCTCCATGCTTAAAATATAGTTCCATAAGTCAGTTGTGCAGCTAAAAGAATCATTAATCTTTAAATAAGGGATTGTTCATTCTGTGCTCTGCTGGGGATTATATAGTGCCTTTCATGTTCTATTCCTCAGAGTGTTTTACTAAGCAGTGAAGTATTTTGGTGATGTGTGATGAATATGAAACTCACGTAACTACAGCAAAAACTGCTGCTCTAAGAACTATTTGTTAAATCAGAAATCTGCCATCTATGTTTGATGCTTGACATGCAGGAATCAGTGGAGAGCAAAACACGTTGTTTATTTTCCAACAAACATGAAGAGAATTTCTCAAAGAAGAATATTTGCATAAAGAAGTTTGTCCATGAATGAAACTCCTCAAGCGTTTAAAAGGATACACATCAGGATTTAATGGTATAGGATACAAGTTAAGATGTTTAGCTGCATTTACCGAAGAGGTATAAGAGCTTTTGGTAGACACCAGGCAGTGTGGCTGCTGGATTGAGGCAGTGCTGGTGGAGATAGCCAGGAGCCCCATCCATCAGAGACACAGGAGAGGGTTCTCGGTGAAGCTTCCCTGATGCCCTCAGATGGCTGCTGTGTTCTTCCACAGCCTTTTTTAAACAATTTCTTTTCTAGCACTCTGCTGAATTAAAGTTTGCCAGTTTAAATTTCTGTTTTCTCCCACTAGTTTGTGGCTTCTATATAACCAACACCATGCTTTGCTCACATATACACCCCAGGGCCTAGCAGAGATATAGCATCTGGGGCACTCTGCATGAGGGACACCATCGGAATGAAAAGTTAGTATGTAAAGGCCAGTGTCTCCTAGGGAACACATGAGGACAGGAACACAGGTAAAAAAGCTATTAGGTGACAGGTGCCTCAGCAAATAGCTTCTTAATCTTAAATGATGGGTTATTACTATTCTTAATTGGTTTAATTTTCTTTGCTAGTCAGTATTCTCTGAGTTCTAAAAACTAAATCTCTGTATCAGTCAGGGTTCAACCAAAGAAACAGATGCAATAGAAGATATAGATTAAAAGATTTTTTTGGTATATCTCTCCATTTATTTAATTTGATTTTTGTGTTCTAAGGTAATATTTTATATGCATTTTAAAATGCTGATTTTATACATTTTTTGTTAAGCTACTCATTTTTTCCTGCTTTTTATTAAGGCATCCTTGACAAATAATATTGTAAGATATTTCAAGTGCGTGCAGCCTGGCGATTTGATATACAGTGTGAATCAAGTTATAATGAGCACATCCATCATCTTACATATTTATTTTCTTTTCCTCTTTTGGTGAGAACATTTATGTTCTAGTCTCTTAGCAAATGTCAATTAAACAATAATACAGTGTTATCAATTACAGTCACCATGTATTACATTAAATCCTCAGACTTTATTCATCTTATAATAAATTTTTTTTACCATTTTTACCAGGCTCTCCCTACTTTCCTTATTCCCCAGCACCTGGCCACCACGTTTCTGCTGTTTCTATGAATTTGACTTGGCTTTTTTTTTTAGATTCCATGTAAAAGTGGTACCATGCAATATTTTCTTTTTCTCTGTCTGGTTTATTTCACTTAGCATAAAAGGTTCATCCATGTTGTTGTAAATGACAGGACTTCTTTCTCTTTTAAGGCTAAGTATTATTCCATTGTGTATATACCACATTTTCTTGATCCATTCATCTATGGATGGACATTAAATTGTTTCTGTACCTTGGCTATTGTGAATAATAGTGCAATGAACATGAGAGTACAGACAGGTCTTCAAGATAATGGTTTCATTTCCTTTGGATATATACCCAGAGGTGGGATTGTTAGATCATATGGTAGTTACATTTTTAATTTCTTGAGGAAACTTCCTGGTGTTTCCATAGTGGCTGTACTAGTTTCCACCTCATTAGCAGTGCCCAAGGGTTCCTTTTCACCACATCCTCACCCACGTTTATCTCATCTCTTTGATAATCCATCCTAACAGGTGTGAAGTGATATCATGTTGTGGTTTAATTTGCATTTCCCTGATGATTAGATTTTGAGTATCTCTTCATATGCCTGTTGGCTATTTGTATGTCTTCCTTGAAAAAATGTCTGTTTAGGTCCTTTGTCCATTTTTTAATTGTTTTGTTTTGTTTTGCTATAGAGTTATATGAGTTCCTCGTATAATATGAATATTAGCCCCTTAACTGATAGGTGACTTGCAAATATTTTCTCCCATTACATATATTGTCTTTTCATTTTGTTGATGGTTTCCTTTGCTGAGCAGAAGCTTTTTAGTTTGATATAGTCCCACTGTTTATTTTGCTTGTGTTTCCATTGCTTTTGGTACCAAATCCAAAAAATCATTGCCAAGACCAATGTCAAGGAGCTTATCCCTTATATTTTATTCTAGGAACTTTACATTTTCAGGTCTTACATGAGAGTCTTTAGTTCATTTTGAGTTAATTTTTGTTTATGGTATAATATAGGGGTCCAGTTTCAGTCTTTTGTGTGTAGCTTTCCAATTTTCTCAACACCATTTATTTAAAAGACCATCCTTTCCCCATTGCATATTCTTGCCTCCTTTGTTATAAATTAATTGACCATGCATGCTTGGGTTTATTTCTGGGTTCGCTTTTTTGTTCCATTGATTGGTGTTTCTATTTTTATGCCAATACCATATTGCTTTTATTATTATACCTTTGTAATATAGTTTGAAATCAGGGAGTATAATAGCTTCAGCTGTGTTCTTCTTTTTCAAGATTGCTTTAAATATTCAGGATCTTTTTCAGTTTCCATAAAAATTTCTGGATTGTGTGTTCTGTCTGGTAAAAGAATACCTTTAGAATTTTGTTAAGGATTGAATTGAATATGTAGATTGCTTTGGGTAATATGGACATTTTTATAATGTTTAATTCTTCAAGTCCATGAGCATGGAATATCTTTCCACTTATTTATGTTTTCATTGTCTTTCATCAGTATCTTATAGTTTCTAGTGCACAGCTCTTTACTTCCTTGATTAAATTTATTGCTAGATATTTTTTTTGACGCAGTTGTAAATGGGATTGTTTTCTTAATTTCCATTTATGATAGTTTGTTATTAGTGTATAAAAGTACAACAGGTTTTCATATATTGATTTTGTACTTTGTCATTTTATTGAATTAATTTATTAGCTCTAACAGTTTTTTGGCAGTCTTTAGGATTTTCTATATATCATATCATACTGTCCACAAACAGTGGTAGTTTACTTCTTTCTTTCCAATTTGGATGCTCTTTATTTATTTTTTCCCCCTTAATTGCTCTGACTAGGACTTCCAATACTATGTTGAATGAAAGTGAAGAGTATGGGCATCCTTGTCTTGTTCCTGATCTGAAGTGAAAGCTTTTGGCTTTTCACCACTGAGTATGTTAGCTGCGGGCTTACTGTATTTGGCCTTTATTATGTTGAGGTACATTTCATCTATATCCACTTTGTTGAGGGTTTTTATAATAAATGAATATTGAACTTTGCCAAATACTTTTTCTGCATCTATTAAAATAATCATGATTCCTATCCTTCGTTTTGTTAATGTTGGTCTACCATATTGATTGATTTATGGATGCTGAACCATACTTGCATCCCTGGAATAAATCCCACTTGATCATAGTTTCTGATCCTTTTTATGCAATGTTGAATTTGGTTTTCTAAAATTTTGTTGAGGAATTTTGCTTCTTTGTTCAACAAGGATATTGGTCTCTAATTTCATTTTTTATGTTGCCCTTATGTATCAGAATAATACTGGCCTTGTAAAATGAGTTTAGGAGCATACCATCCTCTTCAGTTTTCTAGAAGAGCTTGAGAATGATAGGTATTAAATCTTTGAATGTTTGGTAAAATTCACTAGTGAAGCTCTCTGGTTATGGCCTTTTATTTTGGGGGAAGGTTTTTTTAATTACTGTTTCAATCTCATTGCTAGTAATCAGTCTATTCAAATTTTATATTTCTTCATGATTCACTCTTGGAAGAATGTATGTTTCTGGGAATTTATTCATTTTTTCTATGTTTTTCCAATTTGTTAGCATATAATTGTTTATCAGAGTCTCTTAGTATCCTTTATATTTCTTTGATATCATTTGTAATTTTTCCTCTTTTGTCCCTGATTTTATTCATTTGGACCCCCCCTCTCTTTTTTTCTTATTGCATCTGACTAAAAGTTTGTCCTTTTTGTTTATCTTTTCAAAGAACCAGATTAGTGTTTTGTTTCTTTTCTATTATCTTTACAGTATCTATTTCATTTATTTTTGCTCTGATTTCTATTCTTTCCTTCCATGTATTACTTTTTGATAAGGGATTTGAAAATTACTTTTTTATAAGGGATTTGAAAACACTGAATGTTAGTGGAATTTGATATTATTGTCTTTGAAGATAAATGTATAATCTTAATAGGTGAATCTAACATCTCTAAGAATGTCATTTGGCAGGGTTTTTTGTTTTGCTGTGTCTTTCATTTCTTGTTTTTTACCCTAGAACTTCATATTATACTCAATTTTATTATTCTTTTGCATAACATATAAAGCATTTTATCTTCCTCTCATCCTAAAATCGAACTTAATATACTGTGTGACACTTAGATTTCTAAAACCATTTTCCATGAAATGGCACTATTTTCATCTTTTAAACAATTGATATTACAAAGGGAAAACTTGCTTTTAAATATATTTAATGTTCAAATTATTTGTCTATTCTCCCTTCATAGATGTATCTACTATGCTGATGTACCCTCTGGAGACTCAGAGAAAGGAACTTTTTTTTTCCTCTTATGTTTTTTACTGAAATGGGAAAATAAACAAATGGTTACTTAGAAGCCAGCAGCTTTAAACACTACTTGCTTTCTTTACAACATTGCACAAAACTGTAAGGATTCTGAAAGTAGAATGATTTATTCTTCCCTATCCCCTTTCCTGTGTGTACCACAAGTCTATATGTCCATTTACCTCATGGCCACAAACACAGAAAAACCACTGGCTTTCAGACAGACGTTTGTGAAATCTTGATTATGGTGTATGTCAGATACACTCGCCAGGTTTTCTTTAACTGGCTGAAGTCATCTCAACAGCATTTGGAATGATATAAAAAATTAGTTTTAGAAATTTAAGCAGGAATGAAGATTAACATTACAATCCCAAATTAGGGTCCATTTTAGTAGCTTAACCAATTTCATGGCATCCTGAAGCCAAAACTGAGCTTTTATTAATGCCTTTTACCTCAGCCCCAACAATAGTAAAAATAATAAGAGCTAACGTTAAATGTGACTAATTATGGATGGTGTAAATATGTTAAGTACTTTATGCAATATGACAGTTAGGATTAATTTAGACTATAAGGTGCAGGAAAGGCAAACAGCAGTAACCTAAATTCAGGTCTCTATCATGATCAGGGTTGGTAAGATCACTACCAAGTTGTCAGAGACACAGCCTCTTTTTTGTGTGTTGCTCCATCATCTTTAGCACATTCCTTCCATCTCACAGTCTAAGAAAACTGCTTATGCTCCAACTGTTACACTCATGTTCCAGCCCTCCAACCAGCAGGAATGAGGAAGGAAAGAACAGGGTAAAGACTGCATACCAGCTGTTTTTAGGGAGATTTCTGCCTAATCTAGATGCTCAAGAGACTGGAAAAAACACAATACCTTATAGTATATATTCCAGGCATCCCTGTAACTAGATAAAAATTGAGAATTTTTTACTAAATGATTACTGGTGTAACTAGCTCCCTTATGAAATAATTCCCTGGGCCTTCATAAAACCCTTTCAGCAGGTGTACTTACCTCTCTTTGCCTTTGTTACAGGCCTTGATTCAGTTCCCTTGAGACTGGATCACTGTCTGGTGGGTAGAAGTCGGTCTTGGATATCTGGTCTCTCATCCCCAGCACTCTCAAATGGGGCCTTGTATGGGCTCTCAGGTTTGGATGCACTTGCCGGCTGCCTCTTTGGGCCTCTGAGTGTTACCTACTTTCTGCCTCTCTCTTGATTATCTGTCCTAACTCTGTCATTTACTTAGTCTTCCACCCAAATCTTCTTCATCCTGACTCACCCCCAGTGACAGAGCTCTCATGGCACGAGCTATGTTGATTTCAGAAACAGTAAAAAACAGCAATGCTGACTTTGGCATATATTTTAAATTATACAAATTTCAGTAAGTAGTTTCTTTTTATCATAAGGAAATACTTGAAGCATAGACATGCCAGGTTTCCCTTTTTTACTTGATTGTGACTTTGGGAAGGTTGCTTGATATCTCTATGCTTCAGTTTCCTCACTTATATACTGGAGATAACTATAATACCTGCATCAAGGAGTGGCTGTGTAGTATTACACCTACCTGCTTAATCTGAATCACTAAATTAATCCATATCAAACAATACCTGGTATGTTGCAAACCCTCATTGAGGTTTAACTGATGATAACAGTAATAATACTAAAGTACCTGTATACTTACTATAGCAATACTATTATTTCAACTCCCCTTCTTATCATTTAGATTACTTGGTGGTTTATGGCTTTTATTTAATAACTGTCAAGCAAAAAGAAAAGTTTGCTACTGGGATGGCTATTGGAGAGATGATAAATAGTCTTTTCATAAAATTCATTGTGACATTTTACCCTTAACTGATAAATCTCCATTAGAGAACTGGATTGGATTCTCCACAGTTTTGGGCAATCTTGAGTTTTTAGCTGTCAGAGATTTCTAAAATAATCTTGGTTGCTAGAGAAATAAACTTAAGACTATTGAGAAAAAAGAAAGCAGAAATGATACATGGATACAATTGAGTTGCTTTATTTATTTAGGGATCCCGAGTTAAAAAAGATTTTGATGAGTCCTAAATAGTAATTCGTCCTTTTGTTCAAGGAAGGCATGAATCACATGAATATGAGATATTATCTGCGTCTCAATGGCTTTGGCTTCCTGAACACATTTTAACATTGGCAGGTCTAAATGTTTGCTCTGTGTATCACTCAGAACTTGGGAGGAAGCTCATGACACACTCAAGTAAGTCATTTAAATGAGTTAAATGAAGGTGCCTTTTGTAAAGGTGTGGGCAGGGTTATGGCAGTGAAGTCAGTGTGATGATGGGGCACCCAGACACTAGCCATAGAAAGAAGCTGTTACACAAGAGACTTGAAGGTACATGGCAGGGAGCAGAGAAAGTGATGGCCGTGATAGAGTCTTGATAGGACTTGTGGCTGTGACACACCTGCTGCCAAAACTGCTTCTTGGCTGGGAGCGAGCTGGGAAATACTCCGCTGACCTCTTTGCTCCCTCTGACCACATGCCCTAATCTAATTGAAGCTGCAGGGCATGGGATCCGGGCAATGCCATGTATGCAGGCCAGCCTTCCAGGGCACAGTATAGGGTAGAGGAAAGGAGAGAGTAGTTCTGGAGAAGCCACAATGCATAACTAGCACACTTCTCTCTGCAGGCTCAGTCCTGCCCCTTACTCGAACTCTTTAAGATTGTGAACAGGCATATTGTGCCTCAGGGTGCCCATGCTAGTTACTCTGAGTTTAGAGACTCAGTTTCTCAGAGATTAGCTTCTTCAGGCATGAGTCAGTCTCCTTTTTCATGAGATCTTCTTGATTATCATTTCTGTATACTTGGTATCTGAATTCCAGAACAAGCCTCTGAGGAAACTAGGCTTTAGTTGTCTTATTTACAGAATCTTAGGGTTGGAGCTGCTCACAAATTAAATTGAAAAAAATCTTTATAATTCCTGACCAACCATGAGTTTTCGGTATTCATAAATTGAATTTAGGTAAGTTTTACTTCTATATAACTCCAAGGGAACTGTGAAAATTTTGGTTTTAATGTAAGTAAATTTTGGGTTACACCTATTGCAAAAAGCTAGAAAGAGAACAATGCAGTAAGATTAGAAAAGGGAGGCAAGAAGAAGTGCTGAAAACACCAGGAGCTGATGTCATGGAGTCTGAAAAGAGAAAAAGATAAGACGGTGGAAATGGGCCTTAGGAATCACACATCATCCACTCCTGAGATAAAATCAGAAATGCTCTGAACATTTGTATACAAGAGTAAACAGAAAGTAGTTTGTCTGCTGTCTGCAGCAATGTAAAATATGTTTATAATCATCTGGTTAAAATTGGAGATGGGGAAGATCCTGAAAAGTTTCCAAGAGCTAATGAATTGCATGTGGAAATTAATAGCACTGAATTCATAATTACTCATTTATGATGTGTAAATAGCATTGGTGTCTGTTTTGGCTGTTGTTGTTATTGATTTATTTGGTGGGAGGTCAAAAAATTAATCACTTTTTAATATTTGCTTGGTCTTTCAAACCTATGTTCCCCATGGAAAAGTTTTCCAATGGCAAAATCAGAATATTGTTCAAGAACTCTGTCCTTGGAACTGATGACAGTTATAGTATATTTATGTCACATATTCTGAAAATGAATATGTTTAGGAACTTCACAGAGCACATTAATTTGCAAATCAATCAAACAAAACCCTATTTCATCCCAACCCCAACCTACGTGTTTTACAACAGGGTCAGCAAACTATGGCCTATGGACCAAATCTGGCTTTTTTACTATGGCCCATGAGCTATGTTTTTTTTCACTTTTGAATGAGCTTTACAATTCAAAAGAAGAATAATATTTTGTGATGTGAAAATTATATGATAAACTCCCATGTTCATAAAGAAAGTTTTATTGGAACACAGGCCTGCCCATTCACTGATGTATTGTCCATAACTGCTACAATGGCCGAGTTTAGCAGTTGCTAAAGAGACCATGCAACTCACAAAACCTGAAGTATTTATTATTTAGCCCTTGGCAGAAAAGGTTTGCCTGCTTCTAGTTTACAGGATTGTAATAAAGTACATTTTCTTAAAGAAAGAGTTATAGAGTAGTATTTAAAACACAATATTCTGCTCTCCATAATTTTTTAAAATAGTGTTGGTGTTCACATTTGTTCAGATTGTTTGGCCTCAGAAATAATAAACAGAAGTTGTTGAAATCTTGCTACTACAAGCATTATCTTTTAGATGAATTACATTGGAAATATTTCTCTGACAGGATTATGATTCTTGGTATGACATTTCACAGACTATTGAAATATATGTTTTGTTTTAAGGGAAGACTGTTTTCTCCTCTTTGTTGGTGTGGTGGGAGAGTAACAAGCTTCAAGGGGAACTATCTTCAGTGGCGAGGAACTTGAGAGACAATATAATCAAAACTGAAAGATTTTGAACATTCTGCAAACCAAGGATAAGAGTCTGCAAATGTAGTCTACTGTGAATAAATGCTGAATAAGATAGTCTAGGTAAAGAAGATAATAAGAGATAAAATCTGTTGAACTTCAGAGTGCTAAAGAATAGTGAAAAAGAAAGACGTAAGTGTCTTATAAAGGGGGAAAAGGCTCTTAAATCTTAATACCGAAAGTGGAACTGCAGTGAAAAAGACAGATTAGGTGCTGAGCTGTACACTATTGTGAGAACAGTGTGTGATAAATCAAGGGAGTGGGCATGGCTAGTAGGAGTGAAATTCTCCCGATATTTAATGCTGTATCAGAGTTCAACTTCAATAAAATTTTGATGTGTCAACAGATACCATGGATATGATTTACTATAGATTCTTTCTTAAATAAGGAAGAAAATTTTTATTTCTGTGACAGAAGGCTTAGAAATTCGAGTAAGCATTGTTATCATCCATAGTTCACTATCTAACCACAATTAATTTTAAATTTAGGTCTCATGCATTTAATTCATTCATTTTCATATGCATGTCTCAGGAACTATGAATTCAGATTTACTTTTGCACATGTCTATAAAAGCTTTAGAAAAATATTCTAAGCAAGTCATCTAATATTCTATGGAATGTATCATTGCTCAAGGAATTATTTATTTTAAACTAACTAAAAGGTAGTGTTTAAGATTCGTCTCTTTCTAAATGGTCTAAGAGAAGTGTTAGTTTACTATTCATTATTACCATTTACAAACTACAGTGGGATGCATTTTGAAGAGGCATTTTGCAAAATCATGCAAGCAGCTGAAATAAAAGGAAATGAATCTAGTAAATAATATGCAAGGAGAGAGGATTTATCTGTTATTAATAACAAAATTGTTTATGTCTATAGGTATTTTCTATGCTATTTGTTATTCAATTATTGCTTTTTCATAATAAAAAACTGAATTAGAGAAAACATGAAAAGATTCAACTACGAATTTGTATTGCTCTAAATGAGATTAAATGAACAAGGTGTACCAAAAGGATAAAATGTAATTGATTACTGGAGGCAAAATCTTCATTTTAATCACTTGTAACACACACCAATATCCATTAAATTCAATATGGATTCATTAAAAGCCTGATTAAACATTTGTTAAATACTCCATAAACTTACATAAATAACTATATTCATTATAGAAGACTTACTGCATAACCTTCACATTCACATAATTCAATGTGAAATATTGAATGTATGTTAATGGTAAATGGTGACCATAAGAACAACTTTAAGAAATTTTAAAAAGCTCTTATCCTTTCATGGATGAAGCTAAATATATCATCCCATATCTAGTCAGACAGAAGGAAAACAACTTTACTTACTTCTAAAGATGTCCCAGAACTTGACTCTAAAATGAATTTGATTTGAATACAGACATTTTCTCCTGAATATTTTGTTGCAATTCTCAGAAGAGATTTCTACTGAACTGTTCTGTGTTTGGGGAAACTATCAAGTGAGGGTTTTTTTGTTGTTCTTTTTTTTTTTATTTATTGAGGTGATGAGTAGAATATATTTGATTGCTTGTAATTAATGTTCTTTAAACACAAAGAAGAAATAAATTTATTTTTAGTAACTAAACACCAAATACCTGTCAAATGCCCAAATAATATTTATATTTACATAATTGTGAAGTTCAAATAAGAGAAATTAGTACAGAAATTTTTGTACTTTTAGAAAGAATATTTTCTGTATTTACAAATGCATGCATTGACCTATTTAATAAAATGCTTAAAAATTGTTCATATTTTGAAAAAATTTTAATTCTCAACTGGTTGAATTTCATTAAGAAGAGGCGGCTTTTTTAACATTCCTTAATCCCATATCTCTCTACTCAGCTCTGCATGTTAGGATTGAAATCCAATAATCTCCTAACTAAAGTGGTTGTGAAAAGCAGTATCTTAGGGGTCAGAATGGGGTTTGGAGGTTCCCAAATGTCTCATCTTCACAGAATTGTCATTATTTTTCCTGTGTAATAGCTCACTGAAAATTTCCATTGTCAGGGGTTGTCTTTATCTGTACCTGACTCAGAGCTCCCTCTGTCTCATCCCCAGACAGGCATTTGCTGAAACAATCAGCAGCAATTCTTTAACATCACAGCAGCTCGATTTATTGGTTCAAAGAATTTAAAGAAATCTCTGTCAAATTATTAGCTGACTACAAATAAACTGATTAGAACATCGGTGTCTATGAACAACAAAGAATATCGAATTTAAAAATTGTAAAGAATTAGTCCAGGAAAATCACTAGATGAACTAACAACAATAAGCAACAACAAAAATCAGTCCTGGGGAGACAGAATCTAATTTCCAGATTCTGTCACATTTATTAAAGTGTCTAGTTTTCAACAGTAAATTTTGAAGCATGTGAAGAAACAGGAGCATATGGCTTGTAAATTAAAAAAAAAAGAAAAAAGCAGTCAATAGCAACTCTTCCTGAGGAAGCCCAGATATTGGACTTGGATTTTAAATCAGCTATTTCACATATGTTCAAATTACAGGAAACTATTTCTTAAAAATTAAAGGAAAATATGAGAACAATATCTCATCAAAAAACAGAAAAGCAATAAAAAGTATAAATTATAGGTTCCGGGAAGATGGCGGCATGAGCAGGGTGGTGAAAATCTCCTCCCCAAACTATATACATCTATGAAAATACAGCAAATACAACTATTCCTAAAAGAGAGACCAGAACACACAGGAAAGCACACAGTGTGCATCTGCACCTGAGAGGACTCGGCACCCTGCGAGGCGGGTAAGATACGGAGCCGTGACCTGGCAGGACCCGAGCACTCCCCCACCCCAACGCACCGGTGGGAGGAGAGGATTCAGAGCTGGGAGGGAGTGGAAATACAGGTCTGCAAAATAACCAGCCCTGGTGATCTGCGCCGGGAGCGCTGACACACATTGCACGGTGTAGGGGATATTGGAGAGGCAGAAGGTGCAGGTTTTGAGCTGGGAACACGCCCGGGACCTTGTAGCACACTCCCCAGGACAAAAGAAAAGCACGCACTTTTTTCAGCGGTCTAACAATCGTCCCAGCAACACAGTCCAGCAGGCTGGGAGTCCTGAGGAATTTCGGACCCCTTGGCTGGCGACTGGGAAAAAGTAGCCGAACCAAAAATTCACACAGAGAACAATAGCCTCCCATTCGTTCCCGCCCCGGCCACAGCTGCAAAAGGCCCAGCAGAGTGGCGCATCCCTGCGGCCATGGAATAGTGGAGCAACAGCACCACATACAGCATCCTTACAGAAACTACTCCCGGTGGGCTTTTTTTTTCTTTTTTTCCCTTTTTTTTCTTTTTTTTCTTTCTCTTTTTCTCTTTTGTTTCTCTTCCTTCTTTTCTTCTCTTTTTTTCTCTCCCTTTTTCTTTTTTTTTTAAAAGTCTTAAAGAGCCCAGCTGACATACATGGCACCTGCCAGCGACCACTTCTATTGTCATTAAAAGATAGAGGAATATGGTACAGACAAAGCTCAACCAGACAACACCAGAAATGGAACCTGAAGGGATGGACATGCACAATCTTCCTGAAAAAGAATTCAAAATAAAAGTCATAACCATGCTGATGGATCTACAGAGAAATATGCAAGAGCTGAGGGAGGAAGTGAGGGAAGTGAGGAAAGACAATGAAGAAATGAGACAAGCCATCGACGGGCTTAGCAGCTGACTGGATGAGATGCAAGAGACTGTTAATGAAATAGAAAACAGAGAACAGGAATACAGAGCAGCTGAGGCAGAGAGAGATAAAAGGATCTCTAGGAATGAAAGAATATTAAGAGAACTGTGTGACCAATCCAAATGGAACAATATTTGAATTATAAGAGTACCAGAGGAAGAAGAGAGAGAAAAAGGGATAGAAAGTGTCTTTCAAGAAATAATTGCGGAAAACTTCCCCACGCTGGGAAAGGAAATAGTCTCGCAGTCCACAGAAGCACACAGATCTCCAAACACAAGGGAACCAAGGAAGAAAACACCAAGACACATAAAAATTAAAATGGCAAAGATCAAAGATAAAGAGAGTATTAAAGGCAGCTAGAGAGAGAAAAAAGATCACGTACAAAGGAAAACCCATCAGACTATCATCAGACTTCTCAACAGAACCATACAGGCCAGAAGAGAATGGCATGATATATTTAATGTAATGAAATAGAAGGGCCTCGAACTAAGAATATTGTATCCAGCACAATTATCATTTAAATATGACAGATGGATTTTAAACAATTTCCAGACAAGTGAAAGCTGAGAGAATTTGCCTTCCATAAACCACCACTACAGGACATCTTAAAGGAACTACTCTAGAGGGAAGCACTCATAAGGCTAAAAAGATGTCACCAGAGAAAATAAAATCATAGCAAAGAAAGCAGACCATCCAAATACTAACTAAAGGCAAAGAATAAAACATCTAGTATATGAAGAATGGAGGAGGAAGAATAAGAAGGGAGAGAATAAAGAAACATCAGACTGTGTTTACAAAAACTTAACAAGAAAGTTAAGTTACATTGTTAGATAGTAAAGAAACAACCCTTGAACCTTTGGTAACAACGAATCTAAAGCCAGCAATGGCAATAAATACATGTCTATCGATAATCACCCTAAATGTAAATGGACTGAATTCACCAATCAAAAGACACAGAGTAACAGAATGGACAAAAAAGCAAGACCCATCTATATGCTGCCTTCAAGAGACTCACTTTAAACCCAAAGACATACACAGACTAAAAGTGAAGGGATGGAAAAAGATAATTCATGCAAACAACAAGGAGAAAAAGCGGTGTTGCAGTACTTGTATCAGACAAAATAGACTTCAAAACGAAGAAAGTAGGAAGAGATAAAGAAGAACATTACATAATGATAAAGGGGTCCATCCAACAAGAGGCTGTAACCATTATAAATATATATGCACCCAACACGGGAGCGCTGGCATATGAGAAACAAGTAGTAACAGAATTAAAGAAGAAAATAGACAGCAATGCATTCATTATAGGTGACTTCAACACACTACTCACTCCAAAGGACAGATCAACCAGACAAAAAATAAGTAAAGACACAGAGGAAGTGAACAACACTCTAGAACAGATGGACCTATCAGACATCTACAGAACTCTACACCCAAAAGCAACAGGATACACATTCTTCTCAAGTGCACATGGAATATTTTCCAGAATAGACCACATACTAGGCCACAAAAAGAACCTCAGTAAATTCAAAAATATTGAAATCCTACCAACCAACTTCTCAGATCACGAAGGTATAAAACTAGAAATAAATTTTTGAAAGAAACCAAAAAGGATCACAAATACATGGAGACTTAACAACATTCTCCTAATGAATCAGTGGGTTAACGACCAAATCAAAATAGAAATCAAAGAATATATGGACACTAATGACAACAACAACACAAAGCCACAAGTTCTGTGGGACGCAGCAAAGGCAGTTCTCAGAGGAAAGTATATTGCAATCCAGGCCTATTTAAAGAAGGAAGAGCATTCCCAAATGAACAGTCTAAAGACACAAGCACTGAAATTGGAAAAAGAACAAATGAGACCCAAAGTCACCAGAATGGGGGACATAATAAAGATCAGAGAAGAAATAAATAAAATTGAGAAGAATAAAACAATAGAAAAAAAATGTAACCAAGATCTGGTTCTTGAAAAAAATAAACAAAATAGATAAACCCCTAGCCTGACTTATTAAGAGAAAAAAGAGAATCTACACACATAAACAGAATCAGAAATGAGAAAGGAAAAATAACAACAGGCCCCACAGAAATACAAAGAATTATAAGAGAATATTATGAGAATCTATATGCTAACATGTGGAAAAACCTAGAAGACATGGACAACTTAGAAAAATACAACATTCCAAAACTGACCAAACAAGAAACAGAAAAACTAAACAGACCACTCACCAGCAATGAAATTGAAGCAATAATCAAAAAACAACCCAAGAACAAAATCCGTGGACCAGATAGATTCAGCTCTGAATTCTACCAGACATATAGAGAAGAAATAACACCCATTCTCCTTAAAGTTTTCCAAAAAATAGAAGAGGAGGGAATACTTCCAAACTCATTCTATGAAGCCAGCATCACTCTAATACCAAAACTGGGCAAAGACCTCACCAAAAAGGAAAATTACAAACGAATATCCCTGATGAACATGAACATAGATGCAAAAATACTCAACAAAATATTAGCAAACCGAATTCAAAAATACATCAAGAGGATCATACACCATGTTCAAGTGGGATTCATCCCAGGGATGCAAGGATGGTAGAACATTCGAAAATCCATCAACATCATCCACCACATCAACAAAAAGAACAAAAACCACATGATCATCTCCATAGATGCTGAAAAAGCATTTGACAAAACTCAGCATCCATTCATGACTAAAACTCTCAATAAAATGGGTATAGAGGGCAAGTACCTCAACATCATAAAGGCCATATATGACAAACCCACAGCTAACATCATACTTAACAGCGAGAAGCTGAAAGCTTTTCATCTAAGATCGGGAACAAGACAGGGATGCCCACTCTCTCCACTGATATTCAACATAGTACTGGAGGTCCTAGCCAGGGCAATCAGACAAAACACAGAGAGACAAGGCATCCAGATTGGTAAAGAAGAAGTCAACTTGTCACTATTTGCACATGACGTGATATTGTACATAAAAAACCCTAAAGACTCCACTCCAAAACTACTAGAACTAATATCTGAATTCAACAAAGTTGCAGGATACAAAATTAACACACAGAAATCTGTTGCTTTCCTGTACACTAACAATGAACTAACAGAAAGAGAAATCAGAAAAAAAATTCCATTCACAATTGCATCAAAAAGAATAAAATACCTAGGAATAATCCTAATGAAGAAAGTGAAAGACCAATAATCTGAAAACTACAAGACACTCCTAAGAGAAATTAAAGAGGACACTAACAAATGGAAATTCATCCCATGCTCTTGGCTAGGTACAATAAATATTTTCAAAATGGCTATACTACCTAAAGCAATCTATTTCAACACAATCCCTATCAAAACACCAACAGCTTTCTTCAATGAACTGGAACAAATAACTCTAAAATTCATATGGAACCACAAAAGAGCCTGAATAGCCAAAGCAATCCTGAGAAGGAGGAATAAAATAGGGAGAATTACGCTCCCTGACTTCAAGCTCTACTACAAAGCCACAGTAATCAAGACAATTTGGTATTGGCACAAAAACAGACCCACAGAGGAGTGAACAGAATAGAAAATCCAAACATTAACCCAAACATATACATTCAATTAATATTTGATAAAGGAGCCTTAGATATACAATGGAAAATGACAGCCTCTTCAGCAGCTGGTGTTGGAAAAACTGGACAGCTACATGTAAGAGAATGAAACTGGACTACTGTCTAACCCCATACACAAAAGTCAACTCAAAATGGATCAAAGACCTGAATGTAAGTCACAAACCATAAAACTCTTAGAAAAAAACATAGGCAAAAATCTCTTGGACATAAACATGAGCGACTTCTTCATGAACATATCTCCCCGGGCAAGGGAAACAAAAGCAAAAGTGAACAAGTGGGACTATATCAAGCTGAAAAGCTTCTGTACAGCAAAGGACACCATCAGTAGAACAAAAAGACATCCTACAGTATGGGAGAATATATTCATAAATGACATATCCGCTAACGGGTTGACATCCAAAATATATAAAGAACTCACACACTTCAAGAAACATAAAGTAAATAATCCAATTAAGAAATGGGCAGAGGACATGAATACACACTTCTCCAAAGAAGAAACTCAGATGGCCAACAGGCACATGAAAAGATGCTCCACATCACTAATCATGAGTGAAATGCAAATTAAAACCACAGTGAGTTATCACCTCACAACAGTGAGGATGGCCAACATCCAAAACACAAACAACAACAAATGTTGGCGAGGATGTGGAGAAAAGGGAACCCTCCTACACTGCTGGTGGGAATGCAAATTAGTTCAACCATTGTGGAAAGCAGTATGGAGGTTCCTCAAAAAACTCGAAATAGAATACCATTTGACCCAGGAATCCCACTCCTAGGAATTTACGCTAAGAATGCAGCAGCGCAGTTTGAAAAACATATATGCCCCTCTATGTTTATCGCAGCACTGTTTCCAATAGCCAAGAAATGGAAGCAACCTAAGTGTCCATCAGTAGATGAATGGATAAAGAAGATGTTGTACATATACACAATAGAATATTATACAGCCATAAGAAGAAAACAAATCCTACCATTTGCAACAACATGGATGGAGCTAGAGGGTATTATGCTCAGTGAAATAAGCCAGGCAGAGAAAGACAAGTATCAAATGATTTCACTCATATGTGGAGTATAAGAACAAAGAAAAAAACTGTAGGAACAAAACATCAGCAGACTCACAGAACCCAAGAACGGACTAATAGTTACCAAAGAGAAAGGGACTGGGGAGGATGGGTGGGAAGGGAGGGAATGGGGAAAAAGGGGCATTACGATTAGCAGATGTAATGTTGGGGCAGCACGGGAAGAGCTGTATAACTCAGAGAAAACAATTAATGACTCTATAGCATCTCACTACGTTGATGGACAGTGACTGTAATGGGGTTGGTGGGGTAGACGTGATGAAGGGGGTAGTTTAATCACCATAATATTGCACATGTAATTGTAGATTAATGATACCAAAATAAATTTTTAAAAAAGTATAAATTATAGAAAAGAACCAAACAGGAATTTTGGAGAAAAGTACAAAAAAACAAATTAAAAATTTCACTAAATAGGCTCAGCAGTGGATTTGGACTGGCAGAAGAATCAGTTAAAGATAGGTTCATTGAGATTATCTATTCTGAACAACAGAAAATACTGAAGGAAAATAGAGAGACTTAGAGAGCTATGAGAAAGCATCAAGCATATCAGCATACCCATAAGATGATTCTAAAAGGAAAGGATAGAGAAAGATACAGAAAAAGTATTTGAAGAAATAACTGCTGGAAAATACCCAAACTGAATGAGAACATTAGTATGAACATTCTAGAAGCTCAGTAAACTACCAAACAGGAAAAACTCAGAGATCCACACCTAAACACATCATAGTCAAACTATCTAAACCTGAAGACAAATATTCTTAAAAGCAGTAAGAGAGAAGCAACCTATCACATACAAAGGAGCCTCAGAAGGATCAGCAGATGATTCTCGGCAAAATTCATGGAAGCCAAGGTAATAATGAAATGCTCAAAGTGCTGAAAGAAAAAGATTATCAAGAATTCTAAATTCAGCAAAACTATCCTTCAGAAATGAGGTATAGGATAACAATTCAGCAATACTAGTTGGAGACTTAGATACCCACTATGAATAATGGACACTCAGCAGAAGTTCAACCAGGAAACAGAAGATGTGAAAAACATTATAAACATTTAAACCTTATACACATCCATAAACAGCACTAGAATACACATTATTATTTATTTTCAAGGTACATTGAACTTTTTCTTGAATAGGCCATATGTTAAGAGAAGTCTCAAAAATTTTTAAAAAGAGAAGTCAAATAACTATATTCTCTGACCACATGTAATAAGTTTAGAAATGATTACAAAGGGGAATTTGGAGGATTCACAATTACATGTTAGAAATTTTTTAATTCCTAAATAACCAATGAGTCAAAAAAGAAAAGAGAAAGAAAATTAGAAAGTTCTTTAAGAAGAATGAAAACAAAAATACAATATACTAACCTTTATGAGATCCAATTAATGTGTGACTAGAGGGAAATTTATAGCTATAAACTATTAAAAAAGAAGACAGAGTTCAAATCAGCAACCTCAAATTAATAATATTAAATCAATACATTCATCAAGGTTTCAGGGTATAAACCAATATACAAAAAGCAACTGAATTTTTATATATGATTAATGAACAATCAAAAAAGCAAATTAAGAAAATTTACATTTATAATAGCATCAAAAAGAATAAAATACTTAATAAATTTAACCAAGAGGTGTAAGACTCATACAGTGAAAACAAAGAATTGCTGAAAAAAGTTAAAGAAGACATAATCAATGGAACGACATCGTGTTTGCATGGATTAGACTTAATATTATTAGGTGGGTGGTACCCCCAAAGTGATCTACATATTCAATGCAATAACTCAGCAGTCTGAAGAAATGTGAAAGCTGATCTTAAAATGCACATTGAATCTCAAGGTAGCCCAAATAACCTAAACAATATTGAAAAAGAACAAAGTAGCCAAGCCCACACTTCCTGGTCTCCACTCAAACTTACCAGAAAGGTATAGTAATCAAAGCTGTATGGTACTGGCATAAGAATAGAAAAATATACAAATGGAATATATTCTGAAGTCCAGAAATGAGCCCATACATTATGGTCAATAGTTTTTTGGCAGAGGTGCCAAGAGAATTCAATGGGAAAATAATAAACTTCTCAACAAATAGTACTGGAACAACAGCTAATCCATATCAAAAGAATGAAGTCGTATACCTCCCTCAAGCCATTAATGAATACTCAAGAAAATGCAAATAACCTACATAATAATGGAAACATAATGTAAATTGTGTGTGATAAGGTACTTATATTCATATTATTTAAAGGACTCTTACAACTCAACAATAAAAAGACATATAACCCAATCAAAAATTTGGATAGACATTTCTATAAAGAATATATACAAATTCCCAGTAAACAGTTGCAAAGATAGTCCACATTAGGGAAAAGATAGTCATTAGGGAAACGTGAATCAAAATCACTAGGATGATTTTTATAAAAAAGGTGGATGGTGACAAGTGTTGGGAAGGTTGTGAAGGAATCAGAACTCTCATACATTGCTGATGGAACTAACGGTAAAATGACATAGTCACTTTGGAAGACAGTTTGACAAATCTTCAAGAGTTAAACACAGAGTTATCCTATTACTCTGTAATTCCGTATATATACCCAAGAGAAATTAAAATTTATTTTCATATAAAAAGTTGCACATAAATATTCATAACAACATTGTTCATAATAGCCAAAAATAGAAAAATTTTAAGTGTCTATCAAGTGATGAATAAACAAAACATGCTATATTTATTCAGTCATGCAAAGGAATAAAGTTCTGATTCATGCAACCACATGGAGGTATCTTGAAGACATTATGCTAAGTGAAAGGAACCAGATGCCAAACGCCACATATTATATAAAATGTCCAGGATAAGACAATCCATAAAGACAGAAAGTAAATTGGTGGTTGTCAGGGGTTTGGAAGAGGGTTAATGAGGACTGACTGCCAGTGAGTATGGGGTTTCTTTTTGAAGTGATGAAAATAGTCTCAGATTAGATAATGGTGATGATTGAACATATTTGCAAATATGCTAAAAACCATTGGATTATATACTTTAAATAATGAATTTTATGGTGTATGAATTATGTTACTAGAGAGTTGTCATAAAAAATAAAAAGGAAAGTTTCAATGCTTTTAATCATGCAGAGAATGTAGACATGAATGAAGTCAACTCAGTAGGGAAATCCCAGTGAACATCCTGCTGTCATTGCATCAAGTTGTCTTTTAGTGTAAGGTTGGATATTCTCAATAATACTGGATTTTCAAAAAAATCTCATGTGCTGTCAGTAAAGATAACATGTAGATTGAATTTTTAAAAGCAAGATGATCCCAGAAGGAAAGCAACAGATCTCTATACCATGCAATGTAATAGCAATGGTCCATGTTGACGTGATTTGAAATCCTTAAAGAATTCATTGATTTGAAATCCTTAAAGAATTAGGACCAAATGCTAAAATATTATTCCATTTGAAGTGCCAAATTTCATTTCAGTTTCAGTGTTTTAAAGTGGCTTTTGTGAAGTATCTTAAGAGTTCCATTTTTTTTTCATAAACCAATATGGTCTCACATGAAAAAAGCTGTGATATGAGCTACATCAGAATATTTTCCCCTCTTGGTACTGGGGACAGGAGCAGCAGGAGAGGTAGAAACTACACTCTGAAAGGCTTTATTTTGCATTTATTTGTTGATTGTACAGTGAGCTTGCCTATTTTTAACAGTTTATAGAGAATATAACTTCTAATTAAAATGGACTATCAATAATTTTTCTTTTATAAATGAGCCCCACATTTAAAACTGTTAAAAGAGAAGTCTCTTAGCTTATCTTCCCCCACTAAAGCTTATTTTTCTCAGTTATTCAAGTATTAACTGAGCAACCGTCGTGACAATGCATATGCTAGTGAGGATATGATGAACAGCAAAAACAGGGTTCCTGCTTTGTGGCACGTACAGTTTGGTAAAGAAGACAGGCAGCAATTGAGTATAAATGACAAATTATAATTGAGTACAAATAATTTAAAGTATAAACAAAAGTGCAATGTAAGCAAATGAAACCACGGTTAGAGTTTGTGACAAAGGGACCTGATTTAGTCTAGCATGTCTTGGCATCTACTCTTAGGAAATGATATTTGAGCTGAGATTAGCAAGATAAATAGGTATTTATCAGATAAAGTTGGGACCGAGTAAGGGTGAGAGTGTCCCAGGCTGGTGGCTCCATCCTAGAAGATGATCAGTGGGTGAGAAGGCCCTTGTGCACACTACCTAAAATGGGCACAAGGTGAGGTTAGAGAATAGGCAGGGGCCCAGTGGTGAGGCTGGGTTGAAGATTTAGGTTTCTATTCTAAGACAAAGGAAGAAATATAGGAGTTTCACGTCTGGGGGAGAAAGAGGAAGGACAGGCTCAGATGTGTTTTTGAACAGTTTGTCTTCTGTGGACCATGGACTGTAGTGGAGAGAGTGAATGGGAAGGTCCACTGGGAGATTACTTCAGAGTCCAAATAGAAGATTACATAACTTGGACTGGTGGGTAGGGGAGCAGGTGGGTAAGACTGGAGAGATGTCTACAGATTTGAGAGAATTGGGAGGAAATTGAAAGAATTTTTAATGGGTTAGATATTAACAGTTAAGGAAGAGAAGTTGTAAGACATGACTCCATAATGCTGGGTACCTGTCTTATATAAGTTTTGTTTTGCACTTACATTGGTCAACTCCTTATCTTTCTCTCCCTTTAGAATATAAAACCCTTGAAGATAAGTATGTTCTTATTTATCTTTTTTGTGTGGTGAGGCCTACTGCACACAGAAGACATTCTATACATATTTGGTGATGTACTAGGCTGAATTAAAAGTAAAAAGAAAGCTTTCAAAAACTATTAAAAACATTCTCCACTGCCAATCACTTAGGTGCTTCTAGCAGATATTATTATAGGTCTGAGTAGAACTAAGCAATTATTTATTTTACCTGGTTGTTAGATAGCTACTGAAGCCAGCAATTGGATGTGCAGAATATACATAATTTATTGACCCTTGTTCAAAGACACAGTGAGCTGCCCAGCATACTTTAACTATGTTTAGCTTTATTGCTCCCTGGGGAAACATTTTGTCATTGATTGCATATTTTGGATTGTCGAAATACGAATTTCATTAATACTGAGCCTCTTTTATGATATCAATATAAATTCAGAGTGTATAAAACCATTAATTCAGCATATGCATCTAAACAGATGTTTCATATAATAAAAATGTGCATAAGGAAGGGTCACTGTGCACATTTGGAGTGATCCAATAGGTTAATTATGAGGGAACTAAAAGGATTCCTGAGACTTCAATCTGCAGCTAGCATTAAAGTGCAGAAAGATGAACTCTATTGACAGATCATCAGTGCTGACAATCTCTTAACCTCTTTTCCTTCCAACACATAATTATACAAGCACCTCACTATTTTCTTTTAAAGGAAAGGTTAAAAGCTTTAGGTATCAATGACATTTTGTGAAATTCTTTTTACCTAGGGAATTGCCCTTCTTTTCCCACCAGATATTCATTTGTGTGTTCTCTACAATACAGATAGTGTTTTAGAAATAGAAAAATGTAAATTCATAGTCCAGAAGCATTTCAATATGTCACAGCTTCACTATGTCACTAGAATGATTTTCAAGGCTGTTTCAGATCATTTGCATCTATGACAGTTGTATTGATAATCAGATTTTCTAGTTTCACATACAGACATTTGGGTACTTCAGCCGTTTGTTTCTTTCCATGTTAAGTTTCCCTTTAATTAAAATGAAAAAAAAATAGAAATGGTCACATCCACTTAAGACGTAATAGATCCTCTGGTAAAGCATTAAAGCACTACTTTCTTCTGTGTTCTTTTGAAAAGTTAAACAAAACTCTGTTTTTAAGCCCTTGTTTATAAGTTCCTCTTCTCTTGGAGGATATATGTGTAGTAATTAGACTAGAAACCTTTAAAATTGATATAGAACACATTATCTACCACTTTGTGAGGATACTTTGTCATGTATTGTATGTGAATATGTCAGGGACAGCATCACTCGTGTGTAATTAGAATCAAGCCAAGTAATATCTGAATTATCACAGTATTCCTCTGCTCTCACCAGCTTCTAGCTGCTTACTGTGTTAGCACTTGGATGCACCTTTGCAATACATAATCAGATATTATTAAGAGGGACAATTTAAGAAGTTAGAGATGGTAAGGGATTGTACATTATAAATAACTGAGAAATGAGGAGGGGGAAAGAGACAAAAAAGAGGCTGAATTCAGGACAACTGGGAATTGAGATTGGGAGAAATGATTCTGGGAACAGCTGTCATGTTAAAGCAATCAGAGTTGAGGAAAACAGAATTCTCAAGATACTTGCTATGTATTAAAATGCATTTATCTGTGAGAGACTGAATAAAGAATTGGAGTATTTTAATTATATTTTCCCTGCGTGAATTGTGATTCTTTGAATTTAACACCTCAATGAACTTGGTCCACTCTGGGCCCTTGGATTTATCCAGATTATTCACACACACATACACATACACACTCACATATATTCATGTGCACAAACACACATACATAGGTTAATATGCCTGTTTAGTTCACAGTATTTAAAATACAAAATTTTTTTAAATTATGTTTATGGGTATATTTCCTTAGCACACAGCATGTAAATTATTAAAATGTTTCTCATCAGCCTCTGTTTATCACAATACTGTCATTTGAGGACAGATATACCTATATGGCTTCATTTATTGTATTAGTAGCACCCACTGTTACATAAGTTAAAATAAAGGCCACTTGACTTGGGAAGATGCAATGTGATTTTTACAGAACAATCTAGAGAAAACATTGTGGGCCAAGAGTAGACTTTGTGTTTCTCAGGCTCTTTCTAGGTATAACAACTTTATAATGGCTTTTAGCAGTGTCTTTTGTGTAAATATACTATGAAATCCTTTAATTCCTGAACTCTGAGTGTATGATTCATCTGTGAGGAGTAGCTGTAATGAAAGCTGGCTGCGTTTTCTTTGATTCTCTCTTTTTGCCTCACTATGGGTGTCCTGGCAGTCTGTATCCACCAAAAACCGAGTATGGAATTGGTTTGTATTCGGTTGTGCAAAGAACTCTGTGGAGAACTCTGAAGTGGTATGAAGTATCCACTGAGTTCTATTGTAGCTCCTCCACTTTATTATAAGGGGTTCTTCAAACCAAAGACTGATTGCTTTGTAAATTGTGCATTTGGACAAGTAAAGTTGAATGGCTTTATAGTCTCCTAACCACCATCTTACCCTAGAACTAATGAATAAGATCTTATCAGAATGGGTACCTACCTTCCTACACTGCTACTAGAATAGTAAGTAAGTGCAACCTTCCTTGTGGGGCAAATGTCTGTATGACTTAAAACTTCAAAATCACCTTTACCTTTTGTCCCAACAATTCTGCTTTTAGAAATTGATCATAAGGTATAAATTCAAAATTGTATGCCATCATGTAGACAAAATATTCTAATCAGAGGGTTATTTATAATGTTAAAACAAAGAAAGAAACATCCAAATACCCAGCACTGATTGAAGAGACTCTCGTGGACTACAGGGCATCCATGCAGAGACATGCTAGGTGACCATTAGAGTTTATGTTGTACAATATTATTTTTACTGACCGTGAAACATGTTCAAGATACATTAATGGAAAAGAAGGTTACAAAATAGTATTATAGGTATTTTTATTATCTGAATTTTCTTCTCTGTGTTTTAAAGTTTTTTGTTACAAATAATAGAAATCAACTCTAGTTAAGCAAGAGAGAACTGATTAGAATTAATGAGAGCCGGCTTGGAATGGGACTAAAACCAAGAATTGGAGGGGGCCTGGGGAATAGGAACCAGAGTAGCAGAAGCTTAATTAATTAATTAGGACATCACCACCTCTGCTGTCTCTGCGGTTGTAATAAACGAACTCAGTACTTACTCTCAATTCTTTCCTTACTCAAGATTCAAAGTCCCAAGATAAAGTGTATTTCATTATTAGCCTAATTGATGCCATTTCCCCGCCCTGCTGTTTAGAAAGGAATCTGAGACTTCCACTTTCCACTTTGGGAGTGAGATACAGTAACTAGGAATTACCTTCCCAATAAGATGTCAGGCAATAACAACAAAGTAATTTCCTCAGGGAAAATCAGAGTGGAAGGGGCAGGGACCTGATATTCTCCCAAATGGCATATATCTTTCCTAGTATTTTATCTTGAAAATAAAAAGTCATATCAAAAAGAAAAAAGAAAAAATGTGTGATTTATTGGACATCTACAATGGGTCCAGTACTGTTAGTTGCTTGTTAGTTAGTTACTGTTAGGGTTTTAAATACCGAGTGGTATGTGTGTGTGGGGTTGGGTGGGGGGAGGAGGGTGGAGTTAAAAAGAGGAATTACATTGTAATTATCTTTAAAAAAAAACAAATTTAAAAGTCTACTGTAACAGGAGATAGAAATTATTTCTTCTTACACAGGAGAATACTATGTCCATTATAACATCATTTATCAATATCTGTTTGTTTATCTCAGGAGACCCACTGCTTCTCCTCCTGCGATTAATCTCTAAACTAGGAATATAAATACTCAATGTGTCATTGTTAATAATGATACCTCAGAAGAGCCCTGTTAAGTTCTATCATTGTAACTCTTGATTTTGAAGGAAAATCATGTTTATGGAAGCCATATAAAACAATTGATAGAAATGTAGCTTCACTAACATCATTTGAAATAGTCCTAAAATATTTTCACCATCTGCTATGTTACAGAGACCATGAGGTATTCTCTAAGAAGATCCTTTAAATTTGACCTTGAGAACTCTACTCCATCTGCTCTGAATGAAAACTAAACTGGTTAGTACCTGGGTACTTGGTTAAGAGCCAGTATTTTCTAGGATGCAACTGAAGCGTTGTTGTGATTTGAGATGGCTTTTTTGTCATTGTGTTTGATGCCATCTAAAGTCAAGAATGTAATTGCAGGTGGAGTGGAAGTGAGAATTTGAATATGAAATGAATCTCATATTTTTGCTTCTCTTTTGTCCTCCTTAGCTGTAACATGATTATGAAAACCATGCAGCTAAATAAAACCTTTAACCAATTAGTACATCTCTGCTGTGAGAATTGCTTGAATTGGCTCTGAAAGGAGATTTCTTTTCAAGTGTCATATTATGTTAGTCTCTAAAACAGCCCAGATATTTATATTTTCAAAAATAGAAAGCTTCTAACAATTTATATGATTTTATTTTTAATTTATCCCCCTTCTGGTTTAGAAATAGTTATTTTTCCCTGAAACACTTTTATGTTAGAATGTATGGAAGCAAAATTTTAATTGTATAATTATGTTCCTATCACCATTTTGCTTTTCTAATTCAGAGGAATCTGATACAACCCTGGCTCAGGGTTTAATGGCAAACACTGTAACCTACCTAAGAGCTGACTTATTTGTTCCCATAGTGGGCTGTGATCCTTTATTCTCAGGGAAGGTGATTCATTCCTCATCCCCCAAGATAAACCATGATTAGTTTAATCTGTCATGGAAATTCCATTGGCTTTTTATCATTGATATATCTTAGAGTGAACATTTGATCCAGTTCTGGTCAATGAGACATGATAGGAAGTCTTCTTGGTAGCTTCTGAAAGAGACTTTTTTACTGGATAAAAAGAGAGATACTCCAGAAGAGATGTCTCTTCTATTTCTTCTGCCATTCCATCCTTCTATGACTGTGGTTGTAGGAAGATTTGCTATCTGAAGCTGAAGCAGCCATCTTATAACTATGAGGTAGAAACCTGTAGGAAAAAAAGTGAGAATAAAGAACAGAAAGAAACAGCTTGGGTTCCTAATGACAAGCTTGAACCACTATGCCCAGCCCTGGAACTGTCAGCCTTAGAGTTCTTATTATATGAGAAAATCAAATATCTTCACTGATAAGCCACAATAAATAAGTTGAGTTTTCTTTGTATTGTAGCTGAATTCACTCTAACAGGTATAGATCCTTAAAATCAAGTAAGTTGTAATATAAGTGGTCCTCAAATTTCATGTCTGACTTCCTGATAGTACATACTTTGATAACACTGGTTGATTTTCACATCCTTAATTCAACTTTTCATACTTCATTGGGCAAGTATTTCTAGCTATCATATCACAGTGTTTCCTTTCAGCCAATAAAAAGTAGTGTAAACATCCTACATGTCTATACTTGTATAATTATATTATATTTCCCCTCATTTTACAAAAATGAATAGAAAACAGAAAAATGAAAACATTAGAAATAACTTGTGAGTGGTATTAAAACTGAGATTAAAAGAATGAATAGGAATAAGACCAGAAGAAGGGAGTTAAGAGAAGGAAGTCTATTCCAGGAAGAGTGAACAGATGTGAAATCTCTGAGATAACTAAGAGATCTGGAAGAAATCTTATTTGTCCAAAGAAAAAAGGAAGGAGAAAGTCATGTCAGATGGGGTTGGAGGGGCAGACAGAATCAGGATCATGCACGTCTTTATACTTCTAAACACAAACAGACCACAGAAGAGTTTTAAGAAATGTGATCCCATAATTTTGTTTTTAAAATATTCCCTACAACATTATATAAAATTAATTGGAGAGCAGCAAGAGAAGAGGAAAACTAGATAGGAGATTTCTTCAGCAGTCCTCGTGGAAGAGGAAGATGTAAAGAGAATGGAGGCAAAGGGAAATGGACTGCTTCAAGAGGTATTTAGAAAAAAATAGAGAGACTTGATCTTTAAAGGAGTTTATCTTCTGGAACAATTCTGAGAATGAAAATTAATGACGCAGTTCCAGTGAAACAGGCATTACCGGGCCTGTCCTGGGAAAACTAGGATGTACGGTCACTTTGGGCATGAGAGTTCCTGGAGAGCAAGGAAGGACCAAGTGCAGCACCAAATCCCCTTTCACAATGTAAATTTCTGACAGTAATTATGTTTGGTGCTGGCCAATCTCAGGAGCCACTTAAATTCTTACGTTGACTATTAATTTATGCAATAGAAGTTATTAGATTCCAATAGCTCATTTTCCTGGTACTTTGGGATCTCCTGCTTAGACTTGACCCTAACGGTTTAATTCTTCGAGACAAATGCATGGTGCTTATAAGATTTTAGATGACATAAGCAAGCCCTTCTTTAGGTAAAACTTGTCTCTCAGTCCTTGTTTTGCGTCTCTTTGGCTTTGCTGCAGAGGAGTCTGTGTCAAATGCATTACAAATTCCTTTTTCCTAGGTGTGACTGTCATTTAGGGGTCAAATTAAAGCTCATTCAACCGGAACAGTGACAGCTATAGAAGCCAGCCTTTAGCCAGCTTCCTCTCTAGAGGTTTACAGGGCAGCTGCGGAGAATGTCACTTAATTACATAGTTTTACAAAACATTCCTGCCTTTGTATATTGTCAAGGATTAAATGTGGACTGCCTATCCTGCAAAGGCCTTCCTGCTGTGCCAAATACTTCTCTTGTCTTACCTCTGTCTGGTCTCCTATACATAATTACACTGTGCTAATTGCACTTAAAAATACTTTTCCTCTAGTCTGTCTTCTATTTCCAGGTAACTAATGTATTTTTTAGAACAACTAGCTTTAATTTTGTGTTTGGATATTTTCAGTCAATGGCATCTTCTAGCAATATTCTCTAATTGTTGAATCATCAGTTTCTATGATTTACCTTTCTTATACATCGACTGTATAATATTCTTTACTGCCAGAAACAAGGCAAACTCATTCAAAAAGACAGTGAATATTGAAAACTATATATTAGAACTAGTTAACTAAAAATAACTTGAAGGGTAGTTGTGTTTTGGGAAGAAAGTGGCAATAACAGCCTTCCGTCTGCCAAGGAATGTGCTAAATCTGATATACTAGAAAAGATCTCCAGTTAAATAGCAGATGATTCACTGTCTTGATTACTTTAGAAGAGTCATCTTTTCCTAAGTTTGTATGGAAAAACTTGGCCTTTCTGTTTTTATATATGGGCATACTTTCAATTGACCCATGTTATAATAACAATATTAAAATTTATTAAGTTGCTAAGTCTTGATGTTGTTTTAAATCATCAAGATTCTAGTAGAATCTGTAAAGGGTACAAAGGAGTGGCTACCTTACCCTGTATACATAAGAAAACAGCTGTGCAGGTAAGTGATGTCAGGCAAGGTTTATGATAAAAAGCTATCTCTACAAAATGAGAGGACCAGAGTTTAGTATTTTTTTGTTGGGTATTGTTTGAACTCATATAACAACAAGACCCCCAAATACAGTGCTCAAAAAAGGTGGCTTATTTCTTGTGGTCCCACAGTACAATATAGGAATGTCAAGGTAGTCAGTTCAATGTACGTAAGCATCTCTGTTATACAGCCCTTTTGGCAACCAGGTTCCATTGTTTTGTGGTTTCACCAACAACTAGTGTTTTGTGGATTACATGGCTGCAGATCCACATTCCTGAGCAAAGTAGGGCAAAGAGGAAGCAGAGAATAAGCACCTTTTCAAGAATATGATGTATAAGTTGAATTAAATCAATAGTATAAATATATGTATACACAAATGCTTATAGTTATTCATTTATAATATATGGGAGTTTTTAAGACATTAAATATATATACAGTAATTCTTTATAATCTGGATTTAAAATTGGTATATGGGTGTTTAAACAAAACACTTAATCTCTTCCCTCTTCTAGAAAGATAAATGTGTTCAACATTTTGAGATCTCGTTCAGGCACTTGGCTAAATCCAGCTCTGTGGGCTCTTGAAAGTCACCGGACTTGGAGCCATCAATTTCTCTCCAGACTGAGGGACATATGAATAATCACATGATCTCCTTGGTTATTTTTTTTTCTGTACTTAAAGTCTAATGACTCAATATTTAAATTATGCTCTTCTTAGTTACATTAAAGCAAGAAATGTATGAACAGAGAATTCTTACTGCTAGATCTTCAGCAGGTTTTTCCCCATCTTCAGTGAGATAGAATAATTAGTATTCTTGCAGTATGAAGAGAACACTCTATGTGAATATATTCATATTCATATTTTATCACCTATGACACTCATACTTTTGCAGCTCAAAAAACCCAGATGATTTCTCATAAAAAATGTCAAGACTGGCATTGTTGTGGCTACATGCTAAAGATATTCCCAGTACCTTTGCTTGAGCACATATTTAGGAGGTTTGATGGATCTTTTGGCCAGAAATTGATCCAAAAATTAAACTAAATTTAAAATGTAGAGAATTTTCTTAGCCAAGGGCCATGTGACAAGTAACTAGTGCCTTACTAATAATTTTAGCACTTGTTTACACTTTTTATTCTGCTTTTAAATAGATCTACATTGTTTTTGGTTTCATTAGCAGAGGCTTGGTTTGTGCTGGCTTTTATTTATCTATTTATTTATATTTTTATTAAGGTATCATCCATACTCTTATGAAGGTTTCACATGAACAAAAATGTGGTTACTACATTCACCCATATTATCAAGTCCCCTAATACCCCATTGCAGTCACTGTCCATTGGTGTAGTAAGATGCCACAGAGTCACTATTTGTCTTCTCTGTGCTATACTGTCTTCCCCATAATCCCTCCCACACCTTGTGTACTAATCATAATACCCCTCAATGTCCTTCTCCCTCCCTTGCCACCCACCCTCCACCACCCTTCCCTTTGGTAACCACTAGTCCCTTCTTGGAGTCTGTGAGCCTGCTGCTGTTTTGTTCCTTCAGTTTCGCTTCGTTGTTATACTCCACAAATGAGGGAAATCATTTGGTACTTGTCTTTCTCTGCCTGGCGTATTTCACTGAGCATAATACCCTCCAGAGAGCTCCATCCATGTTGTTGCAAATGGAAGGATTTGTTTCTTTCTTATGGCTGGTAGTATTCCATTGTGTATATGTACCACCTCTTCTTATCCATTTATCTACTGAGGGACACTTAGGTTACTTCCATATCTTGGCTATTGTAAATAGTGCTACAATAAACATAGGGGTGCATATGTCTTTGAATCTGATAACTTATTTTCTTTGCAAAAATTCCTAGGAGTGAAATTCCCAGGTCAAACGGTATTTCTACTTTTAGTTTTTTGAGGAACCTCCATACTGCTTTCCACAATGCTTGAACTAATTTGCATTCCCACCAGCAGTGTAGGAGGGTTCCCTTTTCTCCACATCTTCACCTGCATTTGTTGTTCCTAGTCTTTTGGATGTTGGCCATCCCAACTGGTGTGAGGTGATATCTCACTGTGGTTTTAATTTGCATTTCCCTGATAATTAGTGATGTAGTGCATCTTTTCATGTGTCTGTTGGCCATCTGAATTTCTTCTTTGAAGAATTGTCTGTTCATATCCTCTGCCCAATTTTTAATCGGGTTATTTGCGTTTTGGGTGTTGAGGCATGTGAGTTCTTTATATATTTTGGATGTTAACCCCTTGTCAGATATGTCGTTTACAAATATATTCTCCCATATTGTAGAATTCCTTTTTTTTCTGCTGATGGTGTCCTTTGCTGTACAGAAGCTTTTTAGTTTGATGTAGTCCCATTTATTCATTTTTGCTTTTGTTTCCCTTGCTTGAGGAGATATGTTCAGGAAAAAGTTGCTCATGTTTATATTCAAGAGATTTTTGCCTATGTTGTCTTCTAAGACTTTTAGGGTTTCACGACTTACATTCAGGTCTTTGATCCATTTCAAGTTTACTTTTGCATATGGGGTTCAACAATAATCCAGTTTCATTCTCTTACATGTAGCTGTCCAGTTTTGCCAATACCAGTTGTTGAGGTGGCTGTCATTTCCCCACTGTATATCCATGGCTCCTTAACGTGTGTTAATTGGCCGTATATGCTTTGGTGTATATCTGGGTATGTTGGCTTTTTTTAATTTGAGAAACAGGAAATGTAGATGTATTAGTGTGGAGAGGTTTTTAGGTAATGTAATATTCTAGGTAAGGTAATACTCTAAATATTTTAGAATATGTTATATTTTTAAATAGGTATGGTAATATTTTAAAGGAATTTCGACTGTTCAGTTTCAGTGACAAATCATAAAAAGGAAAGACTAGATTTATTGGCTCATTTATCTATTAAAAATAAATACATAAATTAAACAATGGTTCCTTCTGCTCCTCCTTATTTGCCTTTTCTGATACTCACTATCTTCTGATGAAGAGACTTACTAGATGACTAGAAGTAGAAGATTTTTGCCCAGGGAGGAAAATCCTTGGAGCAATGCACAAATTCATGACAAATACCAGAGGTATTTACAGTTTGTGAAGCAATCCTTCTTACAACATGAAAAACAACCGTGTATCTTGCTGAACTAAATGGAAGAAGCTGTGCAGGTTTGATGAGACAATATATTTTCTTAAAAAAGTTCTTTTGTAGCTGAAGTACAATTTTGCTTTGCCTGGTGATGATATGGGGTCCCTGGAATCCAAAGGAATCATAAACCCAGTGGCACATTTGTTGGGAACACAGTTTTTGAAAGAGAAGATTGTAATAACTAAGCAGGTGAACAATACTGTTTTTATGGGCCAATCCTACATAAAAATGGGCAAACTGAAGTCAGGACAAAAAGAGCTTTCTCAGTACACCTTATTGCTATTTCTGCAAGTTACTTTTGAAATTTTAAATTCAGGGTCTGTAGAATGATCCAGCTTGAGCCTTTCACTTGGAATTTATCTGGCAGCATTAGGAAAGCATACTTAAGCATTAAGCTTTAAAAAACAAGCAAAGAAAATAGTTGAATCCTAATTGACCTTCATCAAGTTGTTTCTTTCTTTTAGGAGTTTGTGAACAGAGTTGAACTGTATACTCGTTTTTACTAAGATAGATATTAGCCTCACCAAAAGGTCAGAATAACTGTCTTTTCATTGCACTCGTTCATCCAACCTTGTCAGAAAGCAGATGAGGAGTTACAGGAAGAGTAAGGAGTCAGGGATGACAGAGACAGGAAGCAGAGGAGTTTCGTGCCTGGTAGAGTGGTACATGGGTGCCCATGGGTTTTTTTATCATGAACTCATGAGTACCTTTTTTAAATCAGTGGATGGTTTTTAGAGTAGTTTTAGGTTTCAGAAAAACTGAACAGAAAATACAGAGAATTTTCATTTTTTTTCATTTTTCAAATGAAGAGTTAATGTCAGCATTTCTATTCAATGAAAGCAAACCACCTTATGCATAATTTTTAAGGTACTCATCACAAAAAAATTTTTTTCAAATCAACTGTATACAGTCTAACTATAATCTTTGCATTTTTTCCTCAATTTCCAGTAGCATAAATGACCATGTATGGACTGAACTTGTAGGGTGATACAGTTCTGATCAGTTGTGAGCCTGTAGTATGGGCTATATAAATATAGTCAATTGCGAACCTATAGCATGAACTGTACAGTTGTAACTAATCAAGGGCCAAAAATATGGGGTGTTGCAGTTATAACAGTCATGGGCCTATAATATGGGCAATGCATTTGCATTAAGTATGGGTCCATAATATTGCAATTCTAATCAAAGATTATGAAAGAGCCAGAAAGAGGGGACCCAACATTTACTGGATACCTGGTGTGTACCTGGAAATGTCTTGTGGATTTTACCTGTCATTTTATTAAATTCTTACAGAAATACTATAAAGTTGTTATTATGATTCCTATGATGAGAAATTAGAAGAGGGAGGCTAAGTAAGTTCCCTAAAACCCCACACACATAAGATGTGGGACGAGTATTTGAATTGCGAAGCCTCTACTCTTTCCACACCATCACACCTTCTACCCATGACTTCATTTGTCTAAGAGATGGCAACTGTGTGCATTTCAGGCCAGTAGCAGAACTTCTAATTGATCCTAGGATGTTTTTCTATCTCCAATTTGGCTCTGATTTTCTTCTCTTTACTACACTCTAGGTAACCATTATCAATCAACTATGATTGGCATATATTAAAAAAAAATAATTATCTATGATTTATGTATATATAAAATACATATGAGAAGTTTTTATTAGATTACTTATAGTCTAGTATACTTAATATGCTTATATATAGTTTCAGTGAAACTTTAAGCAATTACAGTTCAACTCTACATAGTATTAACTTTTTTTCTCTTCTGATTCCTATGCCAACTTCACCTTTTCTTTTAATTCCTTCTGATCTCTGGAATACTATTCAAATATTGGCTGATAAATGTATATTCCTGCATCAATTCCAAGGATGCTAGCAAAAGCAGTTGTGGAAGAGTTAATCTTACAAACGTTTTCAACAAATGCTGCATGTACAAATGTGGTTTTGTAAAACTATGCTATTGAAAAAAGAAAGGTAGAACGTATTTGTCATCCCTAATCTAATCCCAGTAAATAAATTCCATTTTTTAAATAATCCCTCGATTTACCAAATCTACCTGTTTTCCTTCTTCCCAATGTTATCTCAAACATCAGTGATAGTTTAAGCAGATCCCAGTTTGGGTCTATGAATCTTTGACACTTGCTGGGTTGTGCTATCCTAACAATACAAGAGTTACAACTTTAGTGTACCTCCAAATGCCACCAACAATACTTCTCCTTAACTTGTGTGACAAATAATTAATTCCTTTTCTCAGTCTCTTTTAAGTTTGAGTGTAGAGGGTAGGGTGAAACAATGGAAGGACTGAGAAGAAAAGACATTTCCTAACAGCTCTGTAAGCAGCCTCAAAGCACACCTCAGAAGTAAACACCAAGTATATATAATTTTGATCGTGCTCTCAGTTCTATACCATGATCAGCAACATCTTCCTGGAGATATACAATGGCTCAGGACCTCTTATTTCATGGATTCTAAAATGCACTTTAGTCCCTGCAGAATCTCTTATCCACCTCAAATGAAAATACAAGCTAAATAACAATACTTGTTAAGCAAATACCATTTAAATTCACCTGAAATACACAATTAGTAAATAATGTATTTGGTGTACGACTGTAACTGAGATAATCCTTGTCTAGACTCAACCATGTGGTATCCTTTAAAACCCATCTCAGAAATTCTGGAACTTCCACTGGCTTCAGAACCCACAGAATACATTATTTTCCATTTTTTAACTGTAATTGTTATTTTATTTAAGTTCCTGTTTTAAGGAAGAGAGTCTATTAAATTATTTCATGTAGTGGGATATGCACATAGAAACTGAGAAATAGTTAAATCAGGCAGGAGGCATAGTAAAGTCATGCCGCAGGAAGGCTAAGACCTGTGGGCTAAGGTCACAGGATCTTCATTCTTATGCTTCACCATTTCCTGGAGTCAGTTACTCTCTTGATCTTTCCTCTTGATGTGAATTAGCTGTATCATCCTCCACTCTGTATTTTTAGATGACTCCTGGCTTTTACTTCTTCCTAATTTCTGCTTTCTCATTACTTGGGCCTAAACAAGGCTTATTACAGTTTCTCCAGAATTTTCCACATTATATTTTTTCCTTCAGCTTCAGCTCCCACTCTGGTCCACTCTTCATGTATCTTTATTTCCTAAGGGTGCAAATCTAATTGACCTAACAGGCAGGTATTAAGAAGAAAATTAAAAGTCTCTGTGACCCAAAGATAACAGACTCAACTGCCATTATCATATTTACACAATTCTGTCCAGTCTATTTTTTTTAAATAAATGTGCATAAAAAAAGATAATTGTATAATCTTGGGCCCATACTGTATATAGTTTTCCATTCTCATTTCACATTTAACTTTGGCATTTTCCAAAGTCATTAAATATTACTTAAAAATGTGTCTTCTAAGGGATATACCTTGTAAACTTTAAATTCAACCTTGTTTTGAAGATTTCCTGTTTTCCTTTCTCATACTTAGTAAGAAAGCATACGTTCTTGGGAAGCCATCATTAATTTCACAGCAGTGTAGGGAAAGGCCACTGATTTCTTCTCCTTAGTTCATCATGTTCCCTGCTAATGTCATCTTCTGATGAAAATGAAGCTTCTTCAGCCACCGGCTGGGATCTAGCAATGTTTTACATTTACTGCATTAGATGCAAACATAGGAATGACCTTTGCCATGCATAAAGTATTGATGATTTCCAATAAATTCACTAGTGAGCACAGGTAGACACATTAATTTTTAATTTAAAATCAGAGAATTGCAGAGTGAGCAACATGCTGCTTTGGCAAAACTGATCAATTAGGTTCTTTATACGAAGACCTGTGACTATTCCTTAAAAAGCATAAAATTATGAAAACTATGTCTCCTTTTGCATTTTATGTATTAAATTTTGTTGAAAGACAAAAGCATCTCACAAATTTAAGTAAAAGCTATTTTGGTTTTTGTATATCACAGGCATGAATATAAATAGTCTAATAACCAAAGAGCTTAGAGAACATGGAATTTGATTAACTTAACCTTATGGTCAGCTTAAGTTTAAGCAAAAACAATTCAATTTGTTTCAGGTAACACTTACTAGGCACTAACTATCTCCCAGACACTCTGTTGGATGGTGGTGTATTTATCAGAGTTCTTTCCTCGCAATTAAATTGAGTGTTCCTATTATCTCCATTTTATAAAGACACAAAGACTGAGAAGGTATTTGCAACTAAAAATGATAGAATTTAAGTTAAATCCTATGCTTCCTCATTTTGGGTCCATTTGTTCACTCAAAATTATTTCCTGAGCACCAACGCCATGCCAGAGTGGTGATGGACTCTGGGAATACAGTTATGGCCAGACAAGGTCCATTCCTCCTGAGGTTACAAATAGCTCACTGGGGAAAAATATTAAAAATTATTTTAATAAAAATAGTAGAGAAAGACAAACACTGTATGATATCACTTATATGTGGACTCTGGAAAAGCCAAACCCATAGAGACAGAGAGGAGAATGGTGGTTACCAGGGGATGGGGAGGGAGAGAACTGGAGAGATGTTGGTCAGAGGGTACTAAACTGCCATTAGAAGGTAAGAAGTTCTGGTGTTCTAAAGCAGAGCATTGTGATTATAGTTAACAATATGTATTATGTATTTCAAAGTTGCCAAGAGACTAGATCTTAAATGTTCTCACTACAAAAAAGAAATGATTATGTGCCCTAGATGTTAGCTAATGCTATGGTAGTAATCATATTGCATTATATAATTATATCAAATCAACACATTTTTACACAATGTTACATGTCAAATATATCCAGTAAAAAAGTTGTGCTACAGAAGAAAGCTACAGGATGCTGTGAGACTATCAACTGTGAAAAATTACCAATGTTTCCTTTGCTATCTTATAGCTACCACCTACTCCTTCATTCTTTATTTCTCCTGTTTTGGGGTACTTACTCTGTTGTGGGCATGATGTTAAGCTTTATGTGAGTTATTTAATTCAATCCTCTCAGCAATCCTAAGAACTAAATGCTATAATTGTCTCCTATCTATTCATAAGGACACTAAGGATTACAAAGGTAAAATAATTTGCCTAGGGGTATAATGTGGAAACTAGGATTTGAACTCAAATCTGTCTGATTTCAAGACCCTTATGGTCCACTACAATGCTATTTATTAGTGTTTCATTTTTGATAATATTATATATTTGTAACTTTTGTAATTTTCCTTCTCTTCCTTTCCATTATTCACTCACCCATCCCATCCCCATTCACTTACTTTTGATTCTTATGAAAAAAGTTTGCTGACCTCTGCTTTAGTGCAATTCGTCAATATCTCATAATCATCAAACTATGATTCATTGTATTTGTAATAATATGTTATATGGAGATAATTAGAAATGACAAAATATGTGTGAGCTAGAGGATAAAAATGTTACCCATGATCTGCCTGTGGTGTTTCATCTTTGATGCTTCCTGAACTGCTGGATCGGTACATGCCTAGCCCTTATCACCTATGTTTGCCCTTCTGTATAATAGTTTTCTGCCTTCCCTGTACCTAAACTTCTCTATTTTCTAAAATTATTATGTTCTTCTTCTCAATATCTTTAGAGTCTTCCATTAAGTGTATTTGTTATTCTGGGATAAGTGATTCATATTCAAAGTAACTCTGTTGTATGCATCATTAATAAGATGGTCTTTTTTTTTTCCTGCATAGCATACAAAAACTTGAAATAATGGCTGTGCCTTTATGATCTGTAACATAAATCTCTGAGTTAAAATTGTATCCCATGCAATTTTCCTGGTCCTCAGCCCTGTTGTCTTAGTTTCTTCCCCATTCTCCCTCCTTCCTCTTTCTGCTTTCCTTGCTTTTATCATTTCTGTTTTTCTAAAAAGTATGCATTATATGCAAGGTAAGCTAACATTTTGAAAAATAGCTCTTCACTCTTGTTAAATTTGATTAAAGGCTTTGTGATTTTTAAATTGTGCCTGCCTCTCTAGCAGGCACAATTTGTTTCGTTGTGTACCGTCGCCTGCCCACTCTTGGATTGGCAAACAGCACAGGAGAGGTGGAGGCCCTCTCCCCCATCATCTTTCCCTACCAGCTTTGCGGCAGTGCCTCCCTATCATACTTTAACATGCTCTTCAGACTTCAGTGCTTTATTATTGCAGTTTTTCCCCAAATTTACACATAAATATGTGTGAGGCAGGTAGAAAGATGTGGATCAGTTCTTAGAAATACAGAGTTGAGGATGTGCTGTGTAAGAATACAAACTTAGGTGACACCTGCATATTCACTGAAATACACTAAGACTTAGAAGACAGAGTGAAAGTTACAAGAGGTAATATCAGAAGTGAGGGCAAGAGAAGTTAGTAAGACACATGTGTTGGTCCATTTCTAGACTGAGGGAGCCCAAGGGATAACCTCAAATTGCTAAATATTTAAAATTACATTTCTCTTGATAATGTCATAGGCTTACATATCTGGGGAAAAAATGAATATGCTCACACTCAAAGTGGTTTCTTAAACTTTTCCTGTTAGTCATTCAAGCTGTGTATTATCCTATTTTTTCTTTTTGCCCTTAAAACAACATAAAGTGGCATACTCAATTAGATTTCCACAATACAAATTGCAAAGCATTTTGGAGATATTTCAGAGTATTTTGGAGACCTTGGTCAGTTTTTAAAACCACTGAGTTTCCCACTAAATATCTAACTCGTAACATTTTCAATTCTCTTCCCTTGTCTATAAAAGATGAGGATTGGACCATGTCATCTCTAAGGGCTTTTTAAGTCTTAAAAATTTTACAATCTGTTTACATAAAACTCAGATAATCTTCTGTCCTATACTGAACACAATGTCAAGCAGCCAAAATTTAAAATACATTCTGCGAGTCTGAAAAAATAATGTTTTAAGGACAACATTAGGTAAAATTTTTAAACAGCAGCAACATAAACAAAAACAATACTGGCACTACCCAGGAGAATCTCTTCAGATTTTTGAAATAGTACTATCTCATTTATGCATTGTTTATATTTCCACTTCTTATGAAAGAAAACAGAAAAAAAACAGTGGTCAATGATCTGAGCAAGAAGGCAGGATTATGCCTGGGAAACAATTTGCCCATGAAATTTAATCTTGGGGGGAAATATGGATTTGAGGGGAGTTGCATACTATATTTTAGTGTATGCATAATTTTGTCTGTGAGGTATTTTAATGAACACTCATAAATAGCATGACATGTTATTCTTCATAATAATTACATATACCATGAACCTGTTATAATATCTAGTTACTAACTTAGCTGCCATTGCCAAGGTCATATATAATTAAGCTGAAAATGTTAAACAATGACATTCACTTTTGTCATCTACCCAATTAAAAGGAGAGGATTGTTAAACACTGGAAAGAGTGCCTCTAAGGAAGTTTTTATCTCTGATACTCTGTACAAGCATTGAACTGAATATCTGAATGGATTCTAACAGTCAGGGGTTATTGTAATACAAGATACTCAAAGATTATTTTGACCTTGAAGGGACACATCTTAAGATGTGCCTCTTCAATTATGGCCATCTTGAATTTTCTCAATTCAGATTGAGGTCCTTTCAGAGATTTGGAGTTATTAGTGGCCTATAAACTAATTCACTGCAACATTATCTGTACATAAAATTCCTAAGAAACCAGTATGTGAGGATTCTGTCATTTAATCAAGAGATTTTTGGATTATTGTATGAAGTTAACATACTGGGGCTCTTTTTTCTCTGCTAAGTTATACCACTTTTTCTTAGCTATACATCAGTCACAACCATCATCCCTCTCACCTGTCATTCTTTCTAGAGCTGATTCAGTTAGAAGGATCATTATTTTGTCTCTCTCATTAAGTGATAGCAACCCAGGATACCAGGACCAAGAAGTAAAGTGTCTAGAGATAAGCAAGTTTATAAACATAAGAAAACAGAATGATGTGTGGTTGGCATGAAATTGTCATAAAACAAAAACTTGGGGAAAGAAAAGCAATCTCTAGGTCCATAATAGCGTAGAATATTCTAGAAAGTTTCCTGAAAGTTTTTTTTTTTAAATTTGGACATATATATTTGTACATATCCATCTGGCTATGATATTATATATGTAATCAATCTGGCTGGGATATTATATTATACACAATAAATAAATAAGTGCTCTGAAGTTATCTATAAGAAAAGCATGTTCTATTCAACAGTTTTCTGCTCCTGCCACATCCTGAATTTTTGTTAATATCTGCATCATCTGACAAATACATTAAGTGCCTTGTACATACAAATACTTAGTGTAAAATGTCAGTCGGGGTGGCTCAACTGGTTAGGCACTATTTGTTGGAATTGCAGAACATTAAACACTTAAGGAAACTTAGTCATTCAGTCAGTCAACAAATATTTATTGTATGGGCCAGTCACAGTTCTTGGTACTTGGGCTATAGCATTAGAGTAAAAAACAAAACAAAACTATGCCTTTGCAAAGTGAACCGAAACTAACAGTTTCCCACTTTATGAACCTAAATTAGCCCAGATAGACAGTATTCCAGGCCTAGAGAAACTGGAACAGGAAGATGCAGCAGAACAACGTGTAGTTCAGTTTAGTTGAAGCGTTAGTATAGGACAGAGAAGCAATGCACGTAGAGGATGGAAAGCTCATGCTGGGACCTGAAAATGGACGGAATCCAAAGAAGGGATGCCAGCCAGCATCAGAACTAACTCCAACACAACTATAGGGGGCTGATTCTGCTTCCTGAGACATCAAATGATATAATCTTCTTGGAAAGGATAAATGTTAGTACAGATGGATAGGAATGTGAGGTGAATAGAATGCAGAGACACTGGAAGTGAAGGTATATAGTTAGAAGACTACTGAAGTGGCCCAAGAAAGAGGTGTGAAGGCCTAATTTATACTGAGAAGAGAGTGGCTGGAAGGAAGGCCTGAGTGGAGGGACAGGTCACAGTGAAATTGACAGGAATCAGAGGCAAACTTGATCAAGCAATGAAAAGGAAATGAAAACTGCTTCCATATCAGGTAGCAGAAATAATTATAGTGTCATTAGCAATAATGAGAGAAGGTCAAGAAGAGTGTATAGGGTTATTTTTCTGGGATAGAGGAGGTGTCAGTATATATAAATCCTGATATGTTGAACTGAGTTACCAGAGTTACTACCAATGAAAATGGAAATGTAGGATTGGTGATCAAAAAGGGTTTATACGAGAGAAAGAGAGAGAGAATCTCTCTTGTTTGCATAATGATTTACTGTACATTATTTGAGAGTCACAATATATTAAGTAGTGTCTATAGGAGGGGCTCAGGGTGCCTCTGGTTGGAAGGAGGGCTAAGGGACTTATCTTCCATAACAGGCACACTACTTTACTTCAACTTTACTAAAGATTAATGAAAAAGCATCTAAAGATGCTTTCATCACACTCTGCCTGATACTGAGAATATGCCAATTGTGCATTGGTGCCCTTGGACCAGGCACCAATCATATGCTGCATTTTCATTATGTGTCTTGAAATTATAAGAAGTGACTGATTTTCATCCTTAAATGTATACATACATTAACTGATAAAAGCAATTTTAGTTCATTTAAATTACCTTATACTTTCAAATTTAATTCATTTTTACATTGTATACAACATGCCATAATTTTTAAAAGGTCCCAAATGAGTGACTTCCTCAACTTGGCCTGGGCAGTAAGGTTCAGCGTGTGGAGGCCAGTGACATGGGAGCACATGAGCCAATGTCAGCACAATGGAGCCACTTCTTGGCAAGAGTGGGGATGCTTTCCACAGGCCAGCTTCATGGGTGCGTTTCATGTTTAGTAGGTTTAATGCTCTACTGTCTCTGTCTTGAAATTTCTAACAATTTTGAACAAGTGATTCTGCATTTTCATTTTGCATAGATCCTGCAGGTTAGGGCACCAGTCCTGACCATCTGAGTATACCACTTGATTTTTAGTCTGCCATGATCCTGTCCTAGCTCTTTGGTCTCTACTTCTCTCCTTGCTTGTTTCTACTCATCCATCTGAGTCTCCTCTTCTCTCCTCTCTGCATTATTGTTTACACTGCACATGGCTCTGCTGCCTTTTCTCTGTGTGTCTTCTGTACTTTCCTATAGTTTATGGTTTTCTTCATTCCCACTCCCAGGAGAGAGTGTGTGATCAGGAGTATTAGGCAGTACTTCCTAAAAACACTTATATCCACTTAGAATTACAAGGACAATTCTTAGAGCTTATGAGCTGTCCGAAGGCCTTCAAAAAATCTTTGAGACCTGGAACAAAAGAAAGATGTATTGGCTCCAAAATAGGGAGAAAAAGCTGCAATATCAAAACTATCAAATATTTAAAACTAATTAATGGTTAAATTTACTGTTAATAAAAAGTTTATATTTGAAAGTAATTTTGTTAGATGTTTTTCACTTCTGAAAAATTCCAAAGGAGGCATATTGGTAATGAAAAACATGGTTATTTGTAAATTAAGTGACTTACTCATAGAAAAACAAAAATTTTTTTAAAGTATCTTTTGCATGCATACATATTATATAGTTTATATGATAGGAGGTGGAGGTCTACCCACATGAGTAGTGCATAGAGCTTAAGTAGGTATTAAAATGGTCTCGTATCACATACATCCATTCTTGGACAGTATTCCTAGGATGAGTCACATCAGAGAGTTCTGGTTCCTTGGGGCCAAGTCACAGATGGGTGTGTTTGAGTTAAGCTCCCATCCCTGGTACATTCAGTTATGGTTAGGTTTTCTGTATGATAAAGCATGGTATGATTTTGACATAGAAAGCTCCAGAGCTTGACCAATAATTTTTCCCATTTGCAAATTAATTCTGAACTTTTATTTGTTCTTTCCAAGTAAGAAATTAAATTTACTATTAAATATTCGATGCTTAACTGCTTTTTAGTTGTTTTTTCTTTTTTGCTGGATTTTCCTGGATTATTTTAAATGCACTTTATAGAAGATGTTTGCAAGAAGGTATTTTAGATATTCTGAACTATGCACCTGCTTCAAAACAATGAAATTGATGGACAAATTACTTAAAAAATATTTTCATATGCTATACTCTGCTGTAGCTGGCAAAATAATGATAATAATAAATGAAATTCTTAGAGGCTGTCAGTACCCTTTAGTTAAAGACCACCAGAAACATCTAGAGTTAAATAGGTTGGGATTTATTACTCATTGCTCTGGGGGAGAACTCTCACCACAAGGAAACACAGGGTAGCTCAGTAAAAAGATTTTAGAAATAAGCTATGATTTGGGCTTTGGTTAGGTGATTAGGGGAAGGGTCTAAGGAAATAGGGTTTTCCCTCTTGATTGATTGTAGTAAAAGAACAAGGGCAATCCTAGGATTGGGTATCTCAATAAGTCTTATTCCCAGGGAGAGGAGACTAGAAAGAGGATAAAGCAGTAATTGGTAAAGAAGTATCATTCACTCATTTTAGCCAAAAGAGGGTGAAGTTTTGTGGGTGGCAAACAGTGACCTTGTTTTTGTCAAAGTTGTGAAGTGGCTTCATTGGGTCTCACTTTATCATGGTCTCAAAGTAACATTGTCTGAGGTTGATATTTTCTGAGATTATGTTAAGTAGGAAAATAAAAGAACCTAGCTGTGAGTGCCAAGCCAGCTTCCAGGTATCAGGGGCTGCACTATAATTTCTTTCTCAGGCTAAAATTGAAATGAGAGCAAGAAATCACAGTTAAGCAAACATGAAAATTGGCTTTCACTCAGAAGACTTCCACTGACTACTGGTGAGTTGAACTTCCATTTTGATTCTCAGATGGGGCAAAAAAAAAATGGGGGGAAAAGGTTAAGATTTACTCAAGAATTTTATCTGATATGATACTCATACTGTGACATCAGAGAGGCCACATGATTGCCTCCCCATACCCCTTCACAAAAGCTGACCAGGAGACCTTATTGTCTGATGTTGACATTGGGTGGAGAGGAAGGAAGAGTCCCCTGAGAATGTGTCCACGCGACCCAGTCTCCATGTGTGCTTGCAGCCCCAATTCACAGTGTGTGTATGATCAGGAAACACCACCACAAAGCTCAAGCTAAAACTTTGATTTGAAATCAATTGGTTCTAGGTTGGCAATGCTTCCAAGGCTTCTGGCAAAAGCAAATTTAAATCAGCTTGAAGTAATTGAACTTCAACCAAAGCTTCAAAAGTTCTAAGGCTTAAGGTAAAAAATAAAAAGTACAGGGAAATAAGGCCCATGAGTGAGAGCCAGCACAAACCAGTGTAGATTGGTTATTCTGCAGTTACATATGTACATTGGTAAAAATTAAAGTTTGGATTAATCATGTAGCTTAGGACTCATGTCCACAATAAACCAGCAGGATACATACATATCTTAGTGAATCCCTCGTGTTCTAACCTCTGTATCACTGTTCAGCCTCATCTTTTCTATAGACAGCAAATTCGAAGTTCTCTGAATATTTTCTCACCAGCTTTTATCTACATACTTATATCATAATATTTGCCACATTAGTTTGTAAATCTGATTATATATCTTTATTCTTGTTATTCTGTGAGCTCTGATGGGAAGGCAAAAAAACTTAATTAATCTTTGATTTCCTATTAGTATTTGATACATTATACAATTTATGTTAAACATTTAATGTTGAAATAAATAGAATTCTCCAACTTTCAGTTTATTCACAATTTTAATCATGTCATTAGCTTTCTCTGTCCTTTAATATTTTTTCCTTTCTGGATGATTAATATTAAAAATTATGAAAGCAGTAACTTCCCTGGAGATTGAGCATGTTGATTTTATGGACTTTAAAAGCATGATCTTGAAGTTAGCAAGAAAATTTGCCTGCCCAGAAATCATAGGAACAGAACATATTATTCTTGTTTTATGTAACTGTTTGTTTTGCAAAATGCTTATTTTGTTTTGGTAATCTACATTTTCCTGACAACACTAATTAGAAAAGCATAAAGATATAAGAAAATTCCAAGGCAGTTCCTAAGCTTAATGACTTCTGTGAGCATAAAACAACCAAAACATATGCTATGATGGTAAAAACCTAAGGCTTTTTTACAGTACCAATTTATCTGAAATATTTATATGTTTACTAATATTTATGTCTGAATATTTAGTGTAGTAAGTTCAAAGCTAAAATACTAAATAACACCTTTAAACTAACAATGAAATTTTGAGCAAGAAGGGAAAAGTCATTTATTTTTCTGACTTAAAACATGCAGAAATGAAGAGTCAGATACCTAAGACACAACGATATGCGATGGCAGAATATTCTGGCATATTTTTTCTGAAGTGAAGGTGTGTGTGTGTGTGTGTGTGTGTGTGTGTGTGTGTGTGTGACATTGTTCTTCCTGTATCAGTTGTTTCAGTGCCTAGTTAGTGAAAAAGAATTTGATGTGTATTCTAAGACTTTACCTATTTTATATATCTGTTACTCTGATCTTTTACTATTCTGACCAATGTTCCTAGTAAATTATTAAACTCTGGTTGGCTTTGATAAGTTCACCCACAAGTGATTTATGAAATCACAAAGATGATAAGGCTTCAGCCTATTAAGATGCATTACAGTGATGCACGTACACTACCATTTAAAATAAAGGACATACAAAACAGAGATCCAAGGTCATGCTTTTAACAGTATTTCACCTTCATGCTTGGATAACTCTCATAATAGGCCATCATAGCGGAAGACTTATATTTCTATAGTTCAGACTACAGTGGAGAGGAGTTCAATGTTTAATGTTTATTAAGTTCTAAAAATCTGCTTCCACTGCTTCTATAGCACACACAATCAGAATCCCTATTCACTATATGCATAATAAACAATGTCTCCTGAAATATGAAAATGGTATTGATACTATTTAAGTAATTAAATAATTTCATTAGAGATGCTTATAATACATGGATTATGGGGGATTTGAATAATTAATTGTGATGCTACATAATTTAAAATGTATAATTCTAGTCCTATTCAAATTGTATATTTAAATCTTATATATGCCTATACATTTATTTCATAGAACTATGTAATTTTTTGTGTTTATCAACACAAGACTGTGCCTAATTTTATTATTTCATGACACACATATATACATGAGTGTATGTGTGTTACATACTTATACCTATTTGTATATAGGCATTTTCACATTTTATTGAAGTCTAATATGGCTTATTGCCTTTGTATTGCAAATGTTAGGTCAGTGCATAAAGAGCTATACCCTATTATTATCTTATATTTTTCTATTTTTAAATAAAATTTAGTATTACCTTTTGCATAGATATGGTATATATCATTTAATATTTATTCATTCCTTTCCGTAATTCAATGAAGAATAATTTAATACATCCACATTGTGTCTTAATTTACACTATATTATAGTAAATAAATGCATGTCTTTCAAGTTTCAATGGTTTGATTGATGTAACCTAAAATATACTAAATAGTTGTATGGCATGTCTTGCTGGCTAATACAGTAACTAGCATAATAGAAGCTCAATACCTTGTTATAGACTCATTTATAAAATAGTCTTATTATGTTCTTGCTCCAATTTCCAAATGTGGAGATTGTAAGCATTCTTTTTTTTCTGTTTTTTTTTAACATACTAATTCAAAATAATCACTTGATAAACTGTACAATTGTCATTGTATTTAATTTAAAAAGAAAATGAACTAACTTTTTCTTCTAGAATCTAGATAAAAGACTCAGCTGCCGTCTCATGAAACACAACTGGATATTATGAAACATACTGAATCTACTAAATACCTTTTCAGTGCGACACTATATTTCTTCCTCAAAATATTTAACTTTTAGAAACTATTTGGTTCTAAGTTTAGATGGTAATCAGAATTACACAGTGCTTTTCTTCTTCTCCCACAATGCCATAAAGTAAATCTTAATTAACAAGGCTGTGGTACATGCATCTTGCAATAGAAAGAGCAAGCTGAGCAGAGCAGAGTTCTGTTCTCAGTTCTGAATCTTACTAATTTGTGACATTGAGCAAGTTCTGTAAACTCTCCAAAGCTTAGTTTCCTTATGTGTAAAATAGGAATCATAATAATTACCCTTTGAGTGTTTTCAGATTTTCTTAGGTTCTAAGCATTACTATTGGAAATACCACATGTATTAGTTTTTTAAAGCTGCCATAACAAAGTACCAGACTTGGTGGCTTAAGCAACAGAAATTTATTTCTTTATAGTTCCAGAGGATACAAGTCCAAGATCAATGTGTCCGCAGAGTTAGTAATTTCTTTGCAGTCCTCTCTCCGGGGCCTGTAGATGGCCGTCTTCGTCAGGAGTCTTCCTATGGTCTCCCTCTGTGTGTACACTGTGTCCTACTCTCCTCTTCCTATAAACACACCAGTCAGGTTAGATTAGAGCCCAGCCCATTGGCCTCATTTAAGGTCTAAAATTTTTTAAAGGGCCCATCTCCAGATACAGTCACATTCTGGGGCTACAGGAGGTTAGGACTTCGACATTTAAATTGGCACGAGGCCACAGTTCAACCCATAATACCACTGCATAATCCAACATAGTTTAATTACTTTGAAATATATTTAAATTAATCATAGATTCATAGGAAGTTGCAAAGATAGTACTGAGAGATTCTGTGTTTTTGTGTATCTTTCACCCAATTTTTCTCCAAATATTACTTCTTACCTAATTATAGTACAATATCAAAATCAGCAGTTTGACATTTGTACAAAGCCTGTATTGTTTTATGTCATTTTAAAGCTTGTGTAGATTCATATAAACATCACAAAGTACAGAACAATCAAAATGCCATCTTCACAAAGGTCTCCCTGTGCTACTCTTTCCTAATCGCACCCACCCCTCCACCCTTCCACCACTCCTGAACCCTTGTAATCAGGAAGCCGCGAATATGTTTTCTACAACCTGGATAGATCTTAAGGGCTGAGTAAAAAAAGTCAATCTCAGAAGATCACATACTATGTAATTCTACTTATATAACATTCATGAAATGACAAAACTACTTTAAAAATATATTTTAAGTTAACTTAGTTGAAGTATATTTTACAAATAATAAAATGCAACCATTTTAAGCATGCATTTCCATGAATTTAGGTACCTGTGTATACCCATGTAAGCACCATCCTGGTTAAGATGTAGAGCATTTCAATCGCCGAAAGCTGCTTCCTATTCTTTTATAGGCAAACCCCACCCCCACCCCTACCCCTGATAACCACTGATCTGATTTCTATCAATACCAATGACATTTAATTTCATATAAATATCATCAACCAATAAAAGCCTCTTGTGAATAGCTTCATTTGCTCAGTATAATGTTTTTGAAGGTTATCCATGAGTTGCTGAGAAGTACTTCATTATTACATAAGTACACACAATTCATATATCCATTATTCCATTGACATTTATTTTGATTGATCCAATTGGGAATATTATGAATAAGGTTGCTATGAGTATTCAACTACAAGTCTTTTGGTGGACACTTCTTTTCTTGATTTTTCTTGGGTAAATAACAAGGTATACAATTGTTGGGTCATATGATAAATACATGTATCCATTTTTAAGAAATTATCAAACTGTCTTTCAAAGCATTTATACCATTTTACACTTCCAGCAATAATATGAGTGTTCCAGTTGCCCCACATCCTTGCCATCGCTTCATATAATCATTTGTTTTTTGTTTCTGTTTTTTTAAATTTTAGTCATTACAATGGCCATGCAGTGGTATTTCATTGTGGTTTGAATTTGCATTTCCATAATGGCTAGTGATGTGTATGTCTTTTCACAAGCTTATCAGCCATTCATTCATCTTCTCAGGTGTAGTGCCTTAAGTTCTTTTGCTTAAATTTAAAATTCAGGTGTTTATCTTAAATTTTAAACACTCTTTATGTATTGTGGCTGCACATCCTTCATCAGATATCAATATTGTGAATATTTTCTCCCAATCCATGTCTTGCTTTTTTCATTTCCTAATATCTTTTGAAGAGCAGAAGTTTTTAATATTGGGGAAATCTCATTTATCTTTCTTTTTTTTTGTGGTTAGTGTGTTTGCTGCCTTGTCAAAGAAGTTTTGGTTTACCTAAGATTGTGAGGATTTTCTCTAGAAATTATATTATTTTAACTTTTGCATTTAGGTCTGAGATCCGTTTCAAGTTAATAATTGTCCAAGGTGTGATGTAGAAACTGATGTTTTTGTTTTTATTTTGCATACAGATATTTAATTATTCCAGCAATATTTGTTGAAAAGATAATCCTTTCATTATTGAATTACCTTACCAATCTGTCAAAAAACAACTGAACATAAGTGCTGGTCAATTTCCAGAATCTGTTATATTCCATTTATCTGTCTTTTGTTATGTCTAGATAAAGGCATACCTCATATTAAAAGCAATATTTCTAGGCTCATGAGATCACCTCAAAATTAGATCTTATTTTTTATATTAATGTAATAATCATACATTTCTGGAGACAGATTATGAACAAATAATTTATGAACCTTTTAATTACCCAAGCATAAATATGTTTTAATATAATTACACTATATTTACTAACATCATATTTATTAATTTTTATCTGATTACTGTTCTAAACATAAGCAAATAATTGTTAGTATTATTTTATAAAATTTGTAAATACAATATAAATGGAGCTTGAGATGAAACAGAAACTTGATAACTGCTGTGTTTTGACAGTGATTTGACTCATTCCTATCCAAGGTCTTAGTAACATTTAAAGGTAGAGTTTGGAAAAATTTCTAAAATCCAGAATTATTTAATGTTAAGGTAACTGGAGCAGATAAATTTCAAAATAAATCCATAGTGCATGTAAGAAGTCTGTTGTCAAATTCCAGATTGCAAATAGATTGTTAACCTCCAAGAAATAGTGTGTCAAGGAAAATAAGCCCTTAACTACATATCTGGGTAAAGCAATTACCTTTCAAGAAGAAACAATTTATTTTTATTTAAAGAAAAAAATAACTAGAAGCCACTGAAATAGAATTTATTTAATTTCAAATATACACTTAGAAATGAAATAACTTATGTACATCTTCACAAATGAAAATCTTTGATGGATTCTGCCTCTGCTACACCCTTACATCCTTGATTTCTTTTATTACTTGCTAGCACACATGGTTTTGCCTGTAGTGTGTGCATAGGTCATGCCTCTGCCGTCAGTGGAACAGGCAAGGAATGAGATTATCTGAGAGTCAGCAGAACTCAGTTCAATCCTAGCTCTGTCCAAACCGGCAGCTGTAGTCCATTTGGACACATTAGGACTTCCTTAATGTGTAAACTAAGTGAATTTGATTAAATTGTATCTTAAAGCCAATTTTAGCTCTCAAATTCCATTCCAAGATGATTTTCAATGTGTTAATATTTTCAGTCAGTCAGGTTATGTTTTCATAAAATCATATTTGCCTATGTGCACCATACCACAGTTTAAAATGCCAAACTAGTTAAATACACAGCAATATGGAAGGATTTTAAAACCAGTACTAGCAAAGCTCAGTGCTTTGCAAAACAAAAAGACTTGGAACAATACAAATGTGCATTAATGAGGGATCAGTTAAATAAATTCTCTTCCATCTACAGTAAAATACTACATAGAAAAAAAAATGAAAGATCTCTACATGTGATTATGGAACAACATCCAGAATTTGATGTTGGTGAAAAACAATCAAGGTAGGGGAAAGAATGCATGAAAGCTACCTTTTTTCTAAGAAAATGGGAGAAAATACAAATAATTCCAATTATTTCTTATTTTTTAAATAGAAGAACAAACTACACCAGAGTGCAAGGAATCTACCAAAGACTACCGGCTAATAGCAGAAAGATTCAAAAGCCCACTCAAAGAGGATTCCATTGCTTATAAAATGGTACAGTCTGAACATCAATAAAAGTAATGGTTTGGTAGATTAAATGCTAGACATTTCATAATCCATAAGCTCATAATAATAAAAAATAATTAATTAAAAAATAAATTTAAAACAGCAACAAGAAGTCCTGACTCTTTTGGAGGATGCTGTTGAATCAACTTTGTATTCTTAAACCTGGTAAATAAATGGTGAGGGGGGAAAGAGCCAGCACTTCACCTTACTTGCCCATAAAAACTAGAACCAAATAGTTGATGAGCGTAAGTTTCCCTTTATATAAATATTCCAGTTAATGTATAAGGATTGGTAAAATTAGAATATCACTATAGTCTACAAACCTTTAATGAAATAATGGATCTAGACAGGGGTTATTGGTAACATTACAAGAACAGAGACATCTGGACATTAGATTATTCTTGATGCAAGTACACAATACCACCTATGAATGTTAAAATTGAACTGTTAGATTTAGGTTTCTAATAGGATGTCATCAATGTTAAAATTTACCACTGGCAGTGATAGTCTTGTGAAAAATCAAACCTGAAGGAGGTTTAGTCTTTAGATTTATCCATAAATTTATATAAAATGCAAGGGACACATGTTAAATGCTATTACTGGATGCAGTCCTCAAAATCCAGAACATGGGAAACTCTACAGGACAGAAGTTTTCCAGTTTCTTTAAGAATAACAAGAAATATTGGAAGGAAAAAGAGAGGGGAGGACCTATCTATAGATCAAAAATAGTCTAAAGAGACATGTAAGTCACATGCGATGTAGACGGCTTGTTTGGTCATCAAAAAAACCATCTATTAAAAATTTGAGTTAACTTTGAAAACTTGCCCACTGACTTAGATATTTGATGATACCAAGGCTTTATCACTTTTTCTTGGTGTAATATTGGTATTGTGATATTTTTTTATTCCCTCACTGTTAGTGGAACTGGGAAGCAGCTCCCATCTAGTGATAATCATAAAATTCTCCCCTATTTAGGAGAAAGTAGTACCAAACAGTAGTGGTACATGAAGCCTAGAACTACAGAGAACCTTGGTTATCATTTCAGTGTCAATCCTGGCCAAGTTCCAGCCTAGGGGTGTGAGTGAGGCTGGAAGAGTGACTGTACCCCTTCCTTAGGGTAACACTTACCAATGTGTGCTCTGGAACACATCTCTAGAAGAGTCTACAAAAATAGGGGTTTAGTGACCACTAGTATAATTAAAGCCATGATAACTTCTGAAATAAGAACTTTTAAATTTTGTATTACCCAATGAACCCCAAATTTATTTGACCACAGAAAAAATTTTTCCCCACATGTTAGCTATTAATATTGTATAGAATATACTTTGGAAAAGCTGTTTTCAATATTGCATTGCTCCCAGTGTAAAGAGAGGGAGAAGAAAATGCTTTGCTTGTTCCTGTCATTCTGTCAAGAAATCATGGTTAGCTGGATTTCCAGCTCTGGCAAATGTCAAGAAACAAGTTTAAATATCAAAATACAAAATTTTTATCTTGGATTATAGAATGTTTAATCTTAACTGGACAGGGACAGCCTGCATGAATGAAAGCCAGGCATCTTGTCTAAAAAGTGAACAAGATGTTAGGATTAACATTGTAATTTTTATGCCTGACTTTGTGAAACTGCTGTTTGTTAAAATTAAATCTTTAGATTTGTGCTTTTGATGGGATCTCACAGTGGTTAAAATTTACCACTGGCAGTCATTTCATTCATTCTTTGATTTGTACTTCATTCTTTTGCTTCTAGTTCATCTACTTTATCTACCCTTTATTCTATTTCCTGAGTTTAGGCATTAGGAATTCCCAGGGAAACATACCTGAAAATACAGACACATGTTACAAATCTACCATAGAGTTTGTGGTGTTATAGAGATGGGAGCTTAAGATCCTTAAACTAGCTCTAACTGCCTAAACCATGGTAATGTGCTTTAAACAAAGAGGAGACAGCTAAATTACCTTCTGTATCCACAGCCATGTTGAATTCTTTGAATAGTATCCTGATATCTTCTGTTCTATAGAGTAGATTAGTTTTGCAAGTGGGCCATGAAGTAAGATCATTCATCTATAATCACATAGGAAACATGCCCACTGCCTGACATGTAGGAATATGGGGAGGAATTATGCAAAAGCATGAATGAATCAGCCATTACTCTATACCAGCTCTATGAAACTCCTTGTCAATTACTCTACTTGAGCTTTGGCTTCCTCAGATTAGGCATAAAGATACTTGCTATGCTTTACATACCATTTAATGTTTTTGAGATGAAATGAAGTAGTCCATATGAAAATTCTTTGTAAACTGTGAAGTTTTATGCATGTGGGATTTATTTTAGTTTATCCTAACTTACTGGTTTATGAAACTTTATAATGTGGCTTTTGATGGTTGAGAAAATATGAATCATTTATGAGCTGGCTATTCATGTTCTGATTTGCAGTTCTTCCTATGAGTGCTTTGAACTTATCTGTATGTTATAAAGCCTCATGGTCTCTTGCCTATATATCCTACTGGCATAATTTGAAGTGATTCCCTTTACTGACTTACCAAAAGTCATAGCAAAGTTTTAAATTCACAAATTAAAGAAAGTGTATTTTCTCATGATTTATAGGATTATGAATTGGGTTTCTATCACAGTCTTTTTTACATATGTGTTAGTGTTCAGAAAAATAACCAACTGGATCTAGATTGAATCAGAAATTCTACATTTGGAGGGAAGCTTCTTAATTTAAAAAAATCAGTTGTATTAATTAGAATAATGAAAAACTTGATTCAATGATCAAATATATATATATAATTTCATATATTTTTTAATATCTTAACCATATTTCAACCAAATTCCCGTGCATCTTCTGATGTTGATTGAAACAATTCTCTTGGAATTTACATAATTATGCCTTTACCTATTTTTAGAAAGACTACATAAAAGGTGACTCATGGGTTTTTTTTTAATATTTTAATTTACTAACATGATAGTGCTATCATATTAAAGATGTGTATATATGTCTTAATAAGACAGCTATTTTATTAACATCAGGTAGATAAACTACTAATTTTTCAAATAGCTTATGAGCCAGCTCTGCAACCATATGGTATGAATCATAGTAAAGACATAATAGATTCTCATTGCTTTTCATTCCAAATATCTCATAAAGCAAACTCAGTTTATGGCAGAACAACAATAATTCACCTTAAATTACAGAGCACCAGCATCTTTTTTTCCTTTCAGGAATATAGTGATTTCAAAATGAGCACATGTTTCAAGAGTAGATATTCCAAAACAAATACTTTATAAAAAGAATCACATGCCTTTCAGTTTGTGTCACAAAGCATCTGTGGAGGTGATTATTATTTCCCTTGTAATAAGCCAAATAGGGCAATTGCAGAACTTTAAATATCTAAGTGGTAATCATTAAGGTTTACATTTAGGATATAAGTCAAATCACCAGTCTGCTCTAGACAGCTACTGAGAATTCTCGTTCCTTGTTAGGAAATTCATCTTTCTTAGAATTAAAACAAGATTAGATAGCAGTTAAATATGGGAAAGTTGCCAGTTGTTATTGCCATATTATTGTCCTTCATATCTAAAAGTGCTACTTAAACAGACATACCATTACCAAGGCCGAGGGTGAGTGGCTTTTTATTATGTGCATGTGGTCAGTATTGAATTGTTCATATTTGACTGCTGCCATTTTGGTCATGCTCTGGCTAATTGACAAGTGAGGCAGCTGTAAATGAAGATTTCGTTCTAACTCTCTGGAGAAAGTTCCTTGTGTATTTTTTTTATAACTTCAGTTATAGTTCTGCTGTGCCACTAAAATCGTGCATGATTATATTCGCAGTCCTAATAATGAGCCTGTACCTCTGAGCATTTGAAAAACCAACAGGAAATACAAATTACATGGGTTTCAAAATAGGAGATCTGGGAGAAAGGTTCACTGAACTGGGAAAAGAAATGGCAAAATGACTGGAGCCAATTTGGCATTTTAGCGACTGGGAAATTTCTTGTGGCAAATATTGAAGCTTGTCTGGAGGAGGTCGCCAGCTGTATGTCTCCTCAACCACAACCTGGATACTAGTTGGCTTGTTACATTGAAATGTAATTTGATGGGTCATTATATTACATTTGAAAGGTCAAGTTCAAGCAAACATATCAACATTTATTATCAAGCAGAGAAAAAAAAAGAAAGAAACAATCGTTGTACAACACACTCAGCCTTCAGGCACCATGGCAGCTCCACACACACAAGGTTCACACCTTGAAGGATTCCATAGCATTTTAGTGGCAAGACCAATATCTCTATTCAGCATAGGCCTGTGGACACAAGACTGACAAGGAGTCAGGATAGTGTGGTTCAATGTGTCATTTATTTTCTAATCTCTTGTAGGCCAATACTTTTGTAAAATGCAGTAAGAAATGAGTTACTAGAAAAAATATTAAAATACAAGTCCCTGGTGGTTTTTCTTGGTGTGTTGGTTTTGTTATTAGACTTAAAACTCAGACATAGTAATTTTGACCAATTACTATAAATGTTTCTCACTTTCAATTTCTGAACAGTATCAAACAATTCACCCACTATACCCAGATTAAACATTATGCAGAACTGATCTAGAAGATCCAGAGCTGTCCAAATGTATTTGGGCTATTGGGCCAAATATTATGCTCTGTTCATGTATTAAGAGTGGAAACACTAAAATTTTCCAGCCAGCTGTTATTCTGAGCACTCTTTATTTTGACAATGGAATTTCTTCTTAGAATTCCTTATAGTAACATTGCAACGTAGATTTGCAAACAATATTTGAAACCTCTAAGTAATCTCCTCTGGAGAATTGAGTCTTGATTAAGGTACTTTAATGCTAACTGTATTAAAGTGTGCTTATACATCTTACACACACACATACACATATCAGTGTTGCTTCCAAAGTATTTTTAATAAAAATTACAATACATGTAAAAGAAAACAAACAAAAAGTCAGAACCAAATCATTATTTGAGTTTAAAGAGTCTTCCTTCACTTAGGCAGTCATATGATATAAAATCTTCAGGAAACATAAGACTATGTACCTCCCTTAGTTTAAATTAAGTTCCATTTTGAAGCACATTTGCCTGTAGTCTATCATCTTCTGTACATTTCCACTGTAGATAGTACAGGAAAAGTTCTATGTCCAAAACTGTTTCACCAATACAGAAACAAAGACTGGGGAAGAAGAGAAAAAAGAGGTCTATAGAGAATCAGATCTAAAAACATCCTTTTCTAAACCTGAACTTGTGGTTCAAAAATCTCCTAACTTGTAGTATTTTTAACAACAATTTTTTTTTTATAATTCACATGCTTATCAGTGAATTTCTGTCTTCTATTATGGTCATTCCTCATCACTGGGAACTAATGTGCCACAGTAAGTGAAATAACTCCATCCAGCTGTAGCCTATTCTACCCAAAATTTCTTTAGAACTATGGAGGTATTATTTGATTCCAGATTTTAAGTTAAAAAGTTACTTGTTTAGGTAGCTACTGCTATTAATAAATGATAATGAAATTCCTTCGTTCTTGGCCATATGCATACTACTACGGGTGTTACATATTTTGTTTAGATACTCTACCCTTTGACTAATGTCCTTTGCTGCAGGCTTAATTATAATAATAGATCCTCTAAAAAAAGCTAAAGATGTTCTTACTTTATGATTTTTATGTATTTAAAAATTTAGTACTTGATACTAAGTTGATGGTTAAGAAATAAATTTAAATCTAAACTTGACATCACACTTTGAGAATGGTCTGGGAGTCTGAAAGCACCATGTTGTTCAGTCACCATGTTGACTGAAACCATGGCAAGGAGAGAGAGCATTTGTCTAGCAAATACTGTTTTGAAGCATGACAAATTACATACTAAAAATAATTGCATTTGGCATCCACTTTTCATCATGATGATTCACTAGGTAAAAAGCTTTCATTTTTTACTTAATGCAAATCCTAGATGAGGGCTAAAATGATGTATTAAGAGTTCGTGCTATCACTTTTTGGTACATTCTTGTAACATGATAATATGTTTGCATAATAGCTAATGTTCCGTACAGTTTCATGCCTTGTATGAATATACTGAAGATAGTATGGATTGTTTTCATCTACTTTTTGGTGATACTTTTCTGTATGGTGATTATTAAAGATAAAATTTTGGATAGCAGATCTAAACCAATTTTTATATGTTTACAGCAGGAGATAAAACTCAATAGCTCATAAATCATCACATAACTTTAACTTCAAATAAACTTTTTCTTACCAAAAAATGTGTTTTGGTTATGGGATTTTTTCTCATTGTTAATAGAATAAATGAAACATACATTTTATGTTAGGAAACCAGATTCAGTAAGCATCTTTTTAATGCAGACATCTTTAGTCAAGACACAAAACTTGACCTCAATTAGCCATTGTGACTGAGACATAAAGAGTTGGCATAATTTATAAAATTTGCTAATTGCACTTCTAGTCATGGATATTAATCTAGCTCTTAATATAAACAATTCATGGAGCATGTTAATCATTTAATGTAGAAAAATTAGGCATTTTTGAGTCATAATGGGATCAAATTATTGTATTGTGCTATTACTGGTTTATAGTCTCTCTAAAAATAATTTTTATTCACAGCCATTTTATTTGTCAATGAGCAAACACGTACTGAATACCTACTAAGTGTCAGACTGTTCTCTTATGGAACTTACTTTCTAAGGAAAATTTAGACAATAAACAATTAAACAGGTATATATGTAATGTAATTTTAGGTAATGGTCACTACTATGTACACAAGTAAAATGGGAGAATAGCGACTGATGGGACTGGGATTGTAAGAGATGAGCAAGTTTAGATGAGTGAAGTGGTATTTGGTCAGAGACAAGAACTAAGTAGGACAGGCAAGGGGAAGGCAATTGTAAATATCTACACATGATATTTTAGAGCGAAGGATAGCTGTGTTGCAGCTCCTTGGTGATTTGTATCACGCTCATGAAGAGCATGGTTGCTGTCTCTCTTAGCATGCTGATGGTGATAGTTGTTTAGGAAGAATGGGAGGGATTTATTGAGATTCCATTTCTGAGAGCCACTTGTGAAGGTAACCAGTGATAAGTTCCATATCAGTATTCTGGGCTTTTTCAATTTTATCCTGGACTGTGACAACAATATTTGCGTACACATTGTCCTTCAGTGTTGTATATAAATGAGCCAAGTCATATAGAAAAGCATCATCCTAAAATAGATTTTTGGTAACTCTTTTTTCCAAGGAGAAGTCTGGACTCTCTGTTCCAGTTTCTTCTCTAACAGCTGATTTCAAATGGAACATAAGAGCAATTATTTGAAAATAACAGTAGACTAATAGACACTAAGTGACTGGTGGTTACAGTGAAGGAGGGGTTGAGGTGGGAGGGTGAAGGGGAAAAAGGAGCACATAAATTATCAATCATAATATAAGTTGGTGACGGGGATGGAAATGCAGCATAGAGAATGCAGTCAATGATTCTGTAACATCTTCCTGTGTAGACAGATAGTAATGCCCTAGTGGGGGTGGAGATTTAATAATGTGGGTAACTGTTGAATCACTGTGTTGTATAGTTGAAACCAATATAAGATTATATATCAGCAATACTTCAATAAAACAAAATAGTGAAATAGATTAATTATAAATCTCAAAAATAAAGAACAATTGTTTGAGAGGGATATGCCATGATAACACCACTCACATGGGTACAGTAGATTCTTTGTCTTAATTACTTTATCTTTTTATCCATCCAACATATAATTGATTCCATGCCTTCAGGTCATCACACCATTTAAAACGAATAAAATATCTCCTTGTTCCAACAATCCAATCTCTGTCAATGTCGCCATCATTTTCTCAATCACTCTACTGGAAATATTGGAGAAATCTTTGATCCTTCCTTGGCCAAATCCGAATCCATTTCAGTCACCAAATCCTGTCCACTCATGGTGTGTTTCCTCAAGAAGTAAGGTCAACATTTTGCATGTGAAGCTAGAGTCTGAACTGGAAACAGGGCTTGAGGGCTTTCTTTGGGCCCGGCAGCACAGAGGACATAACACACTCCTTTCAGGAGGAGTGGCTCATCTTCAGAGGCGTTTGATTGGGAGCCTCATGAAACATGTGCAAAATAACCAGGTAATTTTGATACATCTCCTTTGGGGACATACTCTTTTCTATGTACACCCTCCTTCTTGTTTCTGGTTTCTTATTTCTAGCATAGCAGGGAAATTTCTTGGCACAGAATCAAGAGACCTGAAGAAATGTTGCAGCTCTGTTGTGAGTTTAGCCAAGTCAATTAATTCCTGAACTAGTTTATCATTTGTAGATTAAAACACTACATTATTTACCACTACAGTTCTCATATTGGACAAATGCAGTAATAAAAATATTTGAAATAATATTCTACACAGAAAAAGGGTAATTGCATTATTGGAGATAATTAACATTGAGTGAATGAAACTTTAAATAATCGAATTTTACTGCTCAAGACCTAGATTCTACATTTTATACTAAAGACTTTGAATTAAAAATCAGTTCTCAAAATATAGCGGGGGGTGCATACGGGGAAGGCAGTATAACACAGAGAAGACAAGTAGTGATTCTATAGCATCTTACTATGCTGATGGACAGTGACTGTAATGGGGTATGTGGTGGGGACTTGATAATGGGGGGAGTCTAGTAACCACAATATTGCTCATGTAATTGTTCATTAATAATAGTAAAAAAAGAATCAGTTCTCAAATGATATCCTCTCTCACTGCAAAACAGAATTGCCTGGCTTGAAGCTAGAATCAAAAGAATAAAAGTATTTCAAGTCATCGAGTATAATGATAGCTACAAAATTAATAAAGATTACTCATTTGGAAGGGTCTTTATTCAAAATGGTGCTTTCTGTTAAATATAAACCCCATATTTAGTAAATCATCCCTAAAATAAGTCTTCTTTAATGAATTTTTTGAAAATTTTTATCATCATTCAACAGTAGATTTTATTAAGACAAGATGATTTTAGGTTAATGGATAGTTTATTTTTACAGTAATGAAAATTTCAGGCATTCCTCTAGACTTTTGAAGTGTCAGCAATTAGATATCTTTAAAAGCGTTATTCAGAGAAGACAAGTAGTGATTCTCATCTCACTACGCTGATGGACAGTGACTGTAATAGGGTTGGTGGGGGGGACCTGATGAAGGGGGTAGTTTAATCATCACAATATTGCTCATGTAATTGTAGGTTAATGATACTAAAATAAAATAAATTGTAAAAAAAAAAAAAAAGCGTTACTCACCAAAACCTAAAAATAATTTTACTCTTTTTTAAAAAATTATATGCATAAGGGACACTTAAAAATCATTGTTTTTCTTTGTTATAGAATGGTTTTTAAGTAGTATATAACAAAAACTGGAGGAATAAATGCTGATTCTATCCCAGAAAATATTAAGGATTCTTAACCATATATTTCCAAAAATATAAACAGACTATAAAATATAATATTTACATTTTTATACTTTCAAGGACAAAATTTTTTTCTCTTAGAGTGTAGAGGTGATTATTTAACAAAAGAAAGTAAAAATTCATTCAAATGATATTTTTATACTATGGGGTTAGCTATATAAAAGCCACTTTTCTAACCTAGCAAATAAATCAGTCAAAAAAAGGAATGATATAGTAATGGCAGACCTGTCTTTTATGACAGGAAGCAATTCTGAATTTTTATAAATCACACTATGTATTACTGCATTCATGCATTTGAAATATTTATCATTACTGGGAGAATCATTTCAGTCATCAATTCAGCAGGAATGAAATTCAACTAATATGTATTGAGTCCCAGTCAAATATAAGGCATTTTGCGAGGCTTTAAAGAATAAAAATTGTATAAGGCAGAAAAATGAAGTTTGTCACAATTGAAGAATAACAACATTTGTCTGTACTACCCCCTGATTTTTGTAATGGTAATGCTCTGTGATAAGTGTTAGTCATTGAGCAGCATAAAAATCATTTCTATTTCTTGGGCCTACCCACAGGAAATAGTTAACCTTCTGCTGCCCTTGCAATGACTACTCCTTGAACATCATGCCAAAATGTGAAATCATGCACCATATATGTATTTGTGTGTGTGTGTGTGTGTGTGTGTGTGTGTGTATGTATATATATATATATATATTTGAACCCCCAGCAGATTTGGCTTTTTTTTCTCCTCTCTGCTGTCATCCTTCCCATAAAAGCAGTAAAAATTCATTTCCAAGGAAGTTTGTAGCCTTTAATTTTTTTCTTGATTTCAAAATATATTCTTGGGTATATTGGGTAGTCACATAATATTTTCATAAAAATTTGTTAAGAACAAATAGTAACAGTTCAGTAGAAATTGAAGTTTATTTCAAAGAGATTTTTTCACTAGGCTTCCATTGCAAACAATTTAAGGTCTGAACTGGGGTTGTTTAAGATGGCAGCCTCTAAATACCCTTTTATTAGTTCAAACATTTTGTACAATTTGAAATATAATCAGGGAACAGAAGGGAATTGAGAATGCCTTTGGTTACTGTATATTCTTTCTTCTCTCCCAATCCTGGCTCAGTCTTCCCTTTATTTCTAGAGGCAATATAGTCACAGATGTCTAAAAATGGATTTTTAGGAAATTATAATTGGTAGCCTTCAGGTATGGGTAATTGAATTTTCCAAGCAATAGCATTATAGTCTGGCAAGTGTGTAAATAGCCCCTAAAACTGTAGTCAGAGAAAATAATTTTATAATTCAGTAAAAATCCATTATAGTACAACTCACTTTCAAGGTCCTTGACTATACACTGCTTGACCCATATACTTGCCTTCAGCCACCTGGGGGCACAGCTCACCTGGCCATTTGGTATCAGGAGTAGCTTTCTTTTTCAGCTTCCAATCTTGAGAGGTTTTTGTTTTTGTTTTCTCCTGATTCCCTTTCCATTGCTATCTCAGAGGGACCCATGTGGGTTCAGCCTCTTAAAACCAGTTTCTGCTGCTCATTTCTCTCCTGAGTCAGTTCAGAGCCTTGTCTTTCATGTTGAGAGTAGTAACAACCTAGGAGAAGAATGAAGAAATTTTCTCAGGTTCTTCCTCTACCACCATTCTCATAGCCCCCAGTGGCTGTTTTCTCCCTCATTGCCCACCGACTTTTGCTTCCCTAACACATGCACGCATGCACACATGCACTCAAATACACATCCTCTTCCTTGAATGACATACCTGTGCTATGTCAGCCTAGATTTTTCTTGAAATCTGAAAATGTCTTTTAGGCATTATAACCCTCCATTTTCCTGCCCGTATCTTTCCTGTAGGGTCTATACTATATGTCCTTAAATATTGGATGGGACAGGAGAGGTGTAGATAAAAAAGCTGAGGGCTTACAAATTTCTGTGGGGAAAGACATTTCAGATTTTTTTTGGTAACTTTATGAGTGATTAAGTGATAAAGTACTTTTAAGAGTGCAAAGGAAATATCAAAACCATTTTGTTTACTTCTTAAATAGGACATTTTTATTTTTCTATTTACACTTAAACTTTGGAATAAAGTTTAGCAGGCACTAAAACCAGACCCTAAGTGAAAAAAATTTTGCCTGATGAATTATGTAGATACTTTGGACAATGGTTTCTTTGACTTTATTAATTTTATGTAGAAACCTTAGAACTCTGAGGTTTGTTAACTTTCAGTGATTTCAAATCCATTCATAACTATCCAATAAGTTATTTTTCCCCTTTAAACTTATAGTGGTATAATCTCTGGTTTAAAAAAATGGATTGAATTTAGGTCAGATTCCTTTTTGGCCATGTATCTTTTCTCTTTCATTATGTTGAATTTGTTGTGAATTTTCTTTCATTATGCTGAATTCATTATCCTGCTTTTTTATAAAGGACATGTAATGTTTAAGAGTTAAGTTATTAATGTTAAAGAAGTTAATAGGAAATACCATATTCCTAGACTGAATTAGCCACCTTGAAACATTATAGATACATGTGAGTTTGTTTTCAGTTATGTTCCTATCCTCTACATATCTTGATTGTAAAATTTTGGGTAATGTATGTATAGCATCTAAGACAATGTGAGGCATATAGCGAGTTCTCATTTTCCCTTCTCCAGAGCCTATGATCATAACTGTAAGAACAACTCTAACATTTACTTTGTGACCAAGGCTAACAATGAAAAATGAAACTCAATGATAATATCCCATCTGTGCAGTAGTAGGGGAAGGAAATGATAAAAAGCCATTTTCAATAGAACTGGCAAATATTATAAACTGCTTACATTTATCATTGTCATTTTCTCTGAAATAGCAATTATTCTCTCTAGTTTTGAATCTCCTAATAATCGGCAACTGTTTAATATATTTTGTTGTCTTTTATTATTGCATTTCTTATACAAAATATGTGATACTACTAAAATTTTGAAGAAAAACAACACACAGATATTAAAATAGATAAAAAGAATGGACTATACTCTCTCTAATATTATGAGTGAAACATGGAAGGGATACAATTTTTCACATACCTAAGTGTTTCCAGCTGTGAAAAAGCAATTAACCAGATTAATTCATCTACAGTGCATTACCATGGGCCTTGTATGTGTGCTCTTGTTTAAAATAGGCAAAGGGGAATTGCTGGGAGGAGAACAATTTTAGTGGTTCATAATTTATAGAACTGGTATAGATCAAATGCATCCAAATTATTTGGTGTGGTTCTCCAAGTGATTTAATTTTAGTACAGCCTAAAAATGAAATGGGCTTCTAGATCATTGACACCAAAAACACAATTTTCCACCTAAAAAGGGTATGGAGCCTGCTTCAGCAAACTGGATTAGATATATCTTTCACCTATTTTGTGGCTGTGGATCTCAACAGAATCAATCAATTTTTCTGTGATTTATTTCTCCATTTTTGAGGTGAGCCAAGCAGAAACTATTTTTGAAAAAGGAACATAGCAATATAGCCTCATAATGCTTTCATTCTGTCTATTCCTAAACTTACCTAAAATCCAATAAATTAAAATAAATTTGCAGTTAATCATGGGCATATCTTAAGGTATGTGGATAGATCTTCCTCTTTTAATTCCTTACAGACTATTTTGCTTGGTTATTTTACTACTTATTTGATGAAGGCAATGTATGAAATTATTTCCTGTTCATGATCTTAGCTTCCTGGATAGTTCCAAAAAAAAGAAAAGTTCAGAGAGATATTAGCCATGGTTTTATTTCTTATGGGCTATAACTAACTTGTAGTCTATAATTATACCTAACTAATAAAATAATTTGGTTGTTTGATTACTGAAAGAAAATAAAAATCCCCAAACTGTAAGGTGCACTTAGTAAATACTGTATATGGAAACACAGAATTTAAATCTAGCAGAGAACTTATTTGGTTTTACACCTCCTGTTATGAATTGAATGGTTGTGTCCCCTCCAAAAGTAGTATGTTGAAATCCTACCCTCAGTGTAATGGCATAAGGAGGTAGGGCTTCTGGGAAATAGTAGGTCATGAAGGTGGAAGTCTCACAAATGGGATAAATACCTTAGAAAACAAACACTAGAGAGGTGACTTCTCTCTCAGCCATTTCAGGATCCAAGGAGTAGGTGGCCATCTGCAGACCAGGCAGTGGCCTCTCACTGCAAACAACTGATCTGCTATCTCTTTAATCTCAAACTTCTCAGTATTCAGGATGTGAGAAATAAATATTTGTTACTTAAGCCACCCAATCTAATGGTATTCTGTTATAGTAGTCCAAACTGACTACAACACCCACCTTTTACAGATGAGAAAAATGAAACCCAGAAACAATTAAATTGTGCAAGACCACACAATGAATTTTGGAGTGGTAACTAAAACTCAGTTTCCTAAATCACAATCTAACTTTCTTTCCACTACAGCATTTGTGATTTATTTATTCAACAAACATTTCAGCGCCTTGTATTTTAAGATAGTGCTTAAGAGACTGAAGTGAGGAGAGAAGATATAAAATGATTAGGTAATTTCCTGTCCTGGGGAACTTACAGTTTAATATACAACATAAAGCAGACCCACAAATTACTGGATGGGCTGTTGGGATGTACAGAGTGCTTAGGAAAGATGGCCAGGACCTGGGAGTTCAGAGAAGGGAAAAGACTTCTCTCCAAAAGATTGCAAGGAAGTCCAAGGGGAGGGTAATTTTAAGCTAAAAGATGGATAGGATTCCACGGGTAGTATCAAAGGGAAGACCTTCTTGTCCATGAAGTTTCTTTAGTTGCAAACAACAAAGGGAAAGTGGGAGAAGCTGGCTAAAAAAATATAGGAAAAAGGCAGTTCTGTATGTTCAGCAAAAATGATGGTTAGACTCTTCAGGATGCCACTTTCACAATGAATGCTCTTGTGTTCGCATCTTTGGGTCACTCCACTTATACAGCCAACTCCAGAAAGAGAAGCTTTAACCGGCTAACTGAGGGCAAGGCAGAGTGACTGCAAGTCTAACTGCACTTACACAGAATGAGAGAGATACGGCCATACGAAAAAGGAAATCAGGGTGCTATTACCCACAGAAAGCAGCCCTAGATAATGCACGAACAAAATTCTAATGCTCACTTCAGCATATTTTGGAGTGTGAGTGGGGAAAAAAAACAGAGGTAAAGAAAAGAAAAATAAATAAGGTCAATAGAATGTTAGAATAGCCTTATTTAGCTGAAGCACAGGATGGATAGACTGGTCATCAGAATGAGCCAGACTGGCTTGCTGGTCATCTCCACCTTCCTCTTCCTGTGCACCCCACACCATCACAATGAACTGCTCTTCCTAGTTTACATTAAGGTGCATGTTGATTCCAGAAGCAGCTGACTCAAGGGAAGGGAAAATTTGAGCCCATGATCTTGCCCATGAATGAAGTTGGTACTGCTCTTGCCAGCTACTAGTAATGAGACCCTTGGCACAAACATTACAGAGCCTGGTATATTTTCCCCTCAACCTTAGGAAGAGTGTCTGGCTTTCGCTACATGGCTGGGACTTGAAATTTGTCTTAAGGAGCATGCCAAGGGGATTCTGTGCATCTGAGCCAAGCAGCAGCATCCTTCTTTGCTTCCTCAGTCTGGGCATTGAACTAGCAGAGGGGGAAAAGCAGTTCTACTGAGGACATACTGAGAACTGTGAAACTGTAGGGATGCACACCATTTCCACCCGGTGACATTTAGAGTTTTCTCCACAAGTAATCCATAGGAATGCTCCCTACTGCTTCCTTACTCTCCACTCCATCTTCACTCTGAACCCAGTATCAAATAATTTGGGTGAGGTTCACTTTCCTCATGTATATATTTATATGTAAACATATATATAGAAATATACACACATGCACATATATGTATATGGGGGTTAGGTTGAGATGGAACTTGACTGTTTTGGACTAAGAAGTTTAGTTTTCAGACTGTAGATGATGCAAATTAGGTACATATTCTTTAGAACAGTATCATAGACTTCAAATCTCCCAGATCTCTCATTGACAAATGTGTGATCTGAGAAGATATTATATCTTTTAATCTATTATTTTATTTTGTAAAATAGAGGAAATAAAAAATCGTTCATTTATATGATATAATTTAATAATTATTAAAATACAATAGTAAGAGCCTCTTAATTTTTTAGAGTACAATGGCTAAGGCATGTAATGAGATGGTGAACTTGACAGTGCTATGCTTGACAGAACGATTTGCATAGGCATCCTGTAAGCTACCAAATCTGGGTACCACTGACAAATGATAAAACAAAAACTCTACACAACCAATAGTAGTGAAATAAAAAATTATAACTCTGGAAAATGAGATAACAGATTATTTATTCCTTTTAGTAGTAGGTAACATCTATTGACCACTCACTATGTGGAATTCTTTATTTTTTAGTTTACTTTAAAATGTTAATTTATATACTTGAAATCATGTATTCTTAAGACCCAGGCTTTATTTTTAGCTCAATCATTGCCCACAGTCTATTGCTTAATTCTTCCACTGTCTGTTCCTTAATTCTTCTCTAATTGAAATTTCTAATTAAGGAAAAATATTCCTTTAAATATATCTGTGTATACATACAATATATACACATATGTAAAAATATTTCTACACACACATATATCAATAGGGGTTATGCACCGTTGCAAATAAAAGAATAATAATTTTAGAAAATGAGTATATACTTTTTCTTATATAACAAGAAATTTTATGGTATGTAGTTGCTGATATTATAATTTAGGTGCTCAGTAAAGCCATCAGGGACCCAGGATATTTCTAACTTCTACTCCAGTATCCTTAGCATTTTAGAGTTTTCCTTTGTAAATGTCACTTCATGGTCAGAATAAGGCTGCTACATCATCGGTATCAAGGCTAGCTCAATGAATAAAGAAATCCTGTCCTTCTGTGCTAGGTCTCAGTAGCCAGACCCATAGCTGCTGGAAGATGCAAGGGCAGCTAAGAAAGTGGGAAACAAGATTATCTGATTGTTTTAGGCCACTGCGATCCATATCCTTGGCCATATCCGCATGTTTGGGTCTGAAATTAAATCAGGTTTCTTAATAAAAAGAATAGAGGACAACTTGCCATAATAAGGGTAGTAGGTAAATATAATTGCCTTGCTTGAGAGATGCTATGATAATTGTGAAGTATTTATGAAATATGAGGCAAGAAAAGTCCTTCCACAACAAATGTGATCATTCATTTGTGACAATTCATTTTAATTAACATAAGAAATTTTATATTCTCAGAAGCTTCAGCAGATCCTTCCATAGGAAAAAAAGATATAGCCAGTCATTGAATAAATACACAGCCTTTTTTGTTGTTGTTTTCTTATGTAGATAAACCTTTGAGAGAGCTCATAAAGTATGCTTGTAGTAGAATAAATAATTTAAACCAATAATATATTTTCAGGGAAAAGAATCATCCTGGACTACAAAATGTGAGCTTGTCTATGTTACATTATGTGAGGGATTCTAGCTCACTTTAGTGGACAGACTACATCTGTTGTTCTATAGTAAGCATTTTCTCAGGCTGTCAGAAAGCATCTCGTCACTTCACATGGCCCACATCATAGACAAAAAGAGAAAGAGAAGAAAGATGGAGCAAACTTACTGAAGGCCCTATAGATGTAGAACTCAGCAGAAACGACAGCTGAGAACAGGCAGCACAATGCTTGCTTCATAGCTGTAATGAATTTGCAAGGGTAGGCGTGTTCCGTTGGTCAGGGAAGACCGAGGGAGAACAACAATGCGAGGATTTCTGATTATTAACTAATTCGGTGTGATGTCAGCAAATCCAAAACGTGGAAATGCAGAGCACTTGGAGATGTAAATAATAGGTCTTCGTCGGCATATGTGATGATAGTTTCAAGTGACTTTCATTTCTGACTGCTCTGCTTCTTTGTGAAAACGATTTTGAATTTGGAAAATTATTTATGCAGGCATTCTGAATGTAAGATTTATGTGCACCCAGTAAGCAACACATTTTCCTTTGATGCCATTTGTTTTCCATTACCATATTATACTGGGTGGAAAAAATAGTTTGACATTATTTGCTAAAATTTTGAAAGACTTTTGTAAGAATTTGGAGAGTCAGTTCAGTTAAAAATACAATTTTTTATGGCATCTTACGGAAGCTGTGCCAGCAGAGTAGCAGGCAACTGAAGCAATGGATTTGGAAACTTCAGAAGTGTTACAATATATAGTTTGCAAATATATTAACTACTATTTGTGTAAAAGGTGTTTTGTTGCACATATGCACACCCACATACTGCTATTTACATGATCATGGTGCTGCGAATAGACTGATGAATTATAATGAGATCCAAAAGGATTTGTAGGGAATATGATTTTTGTGACTATTACAGATTTCCTATTTCCTCTATCTTTAATTCTTTCTTGGCTTAATTTCCTAATATGTTTGAAAAGAAAAAGGTTTCAGAAATTCTTATTTGTCTTTTATCAATTTATTATTTGTAATTTTAGTTGTAATTTATTCTTTTGAGTATAAAAAAGGCTTTAGCTAAATCTCCATAATTTAACATAATTATCTTTAAATATGAAATTAATCTTCATTAGATCCACAACAGTGGTTTTCTTGCCTAAAACCCAGTTTATTTTTCATTAGGTTATAATGGCAAATATGCTCAAAATTATTTCAATAATAATATTTTAAAAATACCTAAATTCTTTCAAACCTGTCTAGTTAAAAATATCTGCATATATTTTATATGACAGAGATACTACTTTGATTTGTTTTGTGAAGGGAGTAAAGCATTAATATTTGTGTAGGTTTTTTTTCTTTTAACTTTTTGTATCACTCTACTTATCTAAATCCACAGTGACTTTAAGTAACTTAAAAATCTTTTCCAGCCTTGAAGATATACTAAATGAAACAAGCCAGTCATAAAAAGGCATATGTTATGTGATTCTACTTACCTGAGATACCTAGAGTAGTCATATTCGGAGACAGATAGTAGATTGCCACAGACTGCTAGAAAGGAGAATTGGAAGTGCAAAAAAATAAGTCTTTTTAGAGTGTAATGAGATATACTATGATTTTCCAATATTAGTTCAGGACCAACATGTATCTTTTGCCATAATACAGAATTCATTCTAAAAGAAAGGCAAATTAATAAAATATATGTGAAACACTGAGCACAGACTTAACAATAGACCATTATTATTTCACTGAAAGTTATCTTTTATTATTATTGCAATAAATGTTTCAGAAGGTCAAATGAACAATGTGAAATAATGCATCTTTTAAACGGGTTCATGAGTATATTCATGACAGAATCAAATTGCTTACTTAAAATACTTTCCAACATCCTTTATTAAGAAATTTTATTATTTTAGGAGGAATTGTTGATAAGGATCTTCGTCACTACCTCAACTTACGATTTCAGAAGGGTTCTGTGGACCACGAACTTCAGCAAATCATTCGTGACAACCTCTACCTCCGCACGGTGCCATGTGAGTACAGCAGTCAATGTTATTTTCTTTCTGTGTTAACAGATCAATGTCCAGCTATATATCTATTGTTTGAAAGAAAAGTTAAATCATAATAATTTTTAATTTGGGCTTATGGAACAGAAAATTGATTTGAAATATGGAAGTTTTAAATGCAAAAGCTTATAATTGCAATTGTATAGTTTATGATGATGTCATAGCCAGAAGAGACTTGGGATTTTTGATCTATAAAACCTAACTTACTTCTCAAATTAGTATTAAGAAACATTAATTCTAGTCTAGGTTGTTGGTGATTCAGAAGGAATTATGCCTGGGGTACAACACACAGAATAAAGTATGCCTGGGGTAACAGAGGAATGTAAATTCAATTTATTAGCTGAAACAGCTATTTTGTAAATAGATAACTTCAACACAGTATCTCCCAACCTCATCTCTGGTTTACAGCAAAAAATCTCATAACTAAAAAGAAAACATTATGCACTGAAAAATAAAAAGCTAAAAATTCTTAGAAGGTGATGATGTTGAACATTGAATAGATATTTCCTACATGCAACTTACAGAAATCCACAAACAACAATCCCTGATTGTGAGCAGATGTTACTTCAAAAAGAAAAAAAAAATTGGTAAAATGATAAAATTCACAAGTCAACTTCTTAGTACTTGCTTCAGCTCATTTGAGCATCTTCTACTAACTTTAGGACATTTCAAGAGCTTCTTAAATCAAGTCCTAAATCCTGGATAGACACCAATATCCATTTCCCTCAAGGCAGGTTCCATGACCTATAGACTTTCCAGTCTCTCCAAGAACTCTGTGATCTGTAGGGGTTGTATGTATTCCTTTTGTTCTAGTCTTGCTCTAAACTTTAATAAACTTAAAGCTATAGTTTCTGAAAAGTTGATATTAAAGAAAGAAAAACTTGGGTATGATAAGTGAAACAAACAAGCTATATATATGTTAATTTCTAGGATTGAACTATCAGAACTATATAAAAGGCATAGATTATGGATGATTATACTGAAATATTGAAAACACACAGAAAAGTGAAGTGGATAATTCAGCACCTAACCCTTTTCACCTACACACAAACTTAAGAGGGGTGATCATTGTTAGCACTGAATACTCATCGAAACAAAAACGCCAGGGCACCACCATCAAATATTCCTAAATGAGAATGCTCACTGATAGACAGCTTGTTAGTCCAAATGCTGCCTTTGTCGGTGTATGGGGGTTAAGTGAGTAGACTTTTGGACTCTTGCTTCAAAACTAGAAGTTGAGGAAAGCACATTCTTAAACTTGTAAGTTTGACATTAGAGTGATGGGCAGAGGAAGATGGATTAAAGTAAGTGACTGAATTATTTATAAGGTAATGGGTGGGCACATTTTCAAACCTGTGATGTTGTCAGTGCAGCCACGTGAATGCATCTTTTGTGACATAAAAGAGAGGAGATCTGAAATACTGAATAAAGAATTTGGGCACTTTATTATGTTTAAAAGCTGAGGGAAATAGATAAGAGGCTGCCATTCAGTAATATTTGTAGTCCTGTTAAGATGATGACATAAATAAGAAGTCTTAATTAAATATGAGGATAATAGGAGTACATTTTGCATTAGTTAATTGACTTCTTAAATTAGTCATCTCTCTTAAGAGTACCAAAAAAACACTGTGAAGAAAAAATAAATATGAGGATAAAATAACTAGGCTTATAGGAGTCAACATAAAGAGTTTTGTGGTTGACATGATTTTGGTACAAAGTCAGAAATTCAATTAGAAATCCTTGGATAGTTTCTATAAAGGAGAACTCAATGGTATCTGAATATTATGATCAAACAATAATTCTTTGAATTTGTAGCCATCACTTCCAGTAGTTGATTCCAATAATATAATTCATTAACACTGCTTTTAACTTGGCATAAAAGTGGAAAACAAGACATCTAAGATGGAGGTAGCTCTGATTTACATTATTTATAATCACTTTTATACTGATGAACTGAACCTGGATAATAATCTACCATCTTCACTCAGTATATCTTTTAATGAAATGTTCAGACATCTTTAGAGGGTGTGCAGCAAAAATGTTTCAGCAGTGTGAAAAATCCTGCCATTATTTAGAAACTTACATGTGTATCCACAATTTCTATTGGCCTTGAGTATGGAGTAGCATTTGTTACATATTCTCTTGGGTCAAAAAATTCTCATTAGTTTGGGAGAGGCAGCAAAAGATGGCAGAGTAGGATGGCTAGTAAAAACCTCCTCCCATGTAAACACCATGTAAACACTGAAGAAACAACTACTTTGCAAATGCAATTAACTCTGAAAATGATCTGAAGAATGCAGAACAGACCATCTACACCTGATGAAGAAAGGATCACACTGAGAAGGTTAAAGGGGCAGAGCAGTGATCAGTGGGAATCCAAACCCTTCCCCCATCCCAGCCCACAAGCAGCTGGGAGAGGAACCAAGTGGGGAGGGGTAGATGCTCAGGAATCTGGCATACCTGGCCCTGGAGATCTGCTCTGAGAATATTTATCCACATTTCACTGAGATTTGGTGATTAACCAGGCTGGACACCAGGGAGAGTTGGAGCCCTCTGAAGGGCAGAGACTCCTGTCACTTGTGGAGGACAGGAACACTCTGTCAGTCCCACTAAGACCCAACACAGAGGCAGCAGTTTAAAAGATTTACCAGCAATGGGAAGTATGTCAGAGGGCAGAGGTTGGAGGGAACTCTCTCCAGAGGAAAAAGGGCAAGCAGACAAAACTTTGCCAGACCTCTTTGAGCCCAACAGGTTGGATATTTTTGGAAGCCACCTCCAAAACATTCCATCTCCCTTGCTGGTGGCTCAGCCCCACAGAGGCACTTCCCTGTACACCCATCCCACCAGCCTGCTCAACGCAGTGGTGGTTCAACGTTGCTGACTGGCAGGCAGAGGTCACACAACACTTTCACAGCTCACCTGGCCCTCTCTCAGCTCAAGTATCCAGATGCTTGCAGGAGCCAGCTCTGAACTCTCCAGCTGCCCCATTGGCTCAACCCCAGTGCCCACAGCATGCCTTCCCTGCCTGGCACACATGGTCCAGCAGCGGTCTGCCATTGCTGACCAACAGGCAGAAGACAGCCCTACCCAAGCACCTAGCATCACACACAGAGCACACAGAGGTGAGCTATGGGGCTCAGCCATTGCCAGTAGCTAAGCAGAAAGGTGGCCCTGCCCACAGCCAACCAGGAGCAACTGAAGCTCAGCCACAAAAGAGAGCAGGTCACTGGTGAGCAAGCGTCTTGAGCTTCTGGGCATCACAGGATGCCCACTTCATAAAACCATTACTTTCTTTTTTTTTTGATTAAAGTGTCAATGATATACAATCTTATATTGTTTTCACAGGTATAACACAGTGGTTCAACAATTACCCATATTATTAAATCTTCACCCCCTCTAGTGCAGTTACTATTTATCAATTTAGAAAGATGTTACAGAATCATTGAGTATATTCTCCATGCTGTACTACTATCCCCATGACCAATTTATACTGTGATTACAAATTATTGTGTCACTTTATCCCCCTCACCCTTTCCCTCCACCCACCTCGACCCCTCCCCCTTGGTAATCACTGATCACTTCTCAGTGTCTATGAGTCTAGTGCTATTTTGTTTCTTCTGATAAAACCATTACTTTCAAGACCAGGAGGCATAGCTAATCTAACACAAAGAAAGAAACACGGACAAAATGAGGAGGCAGAGGAATATGTTCCAAATAAAAGAAGAAAATAAAACACCAGAGAAAGAGATTAGCAATCTTCTTGATAAAGAATTTAAAGGCTTAAAGATGCTCACTGAACTGGAGAAAAAACTGATGATCTCAGCAAGAACTTAAAGAGAAAATATGAGAAGGAGCCACTCACAGCTGAAGAATACAATAACAAATGAAAAATAAATGAATAGCAGACTGCTGGTAGCAGAGGAAAGAATCAGTGTGATGGAAGATAGAGAACTGCAGAATAACTAAGCTGAGGAACAGAGAGAAAAAAAATTCTAAAAATGAGAAGATGCTAAGAGGGCTGTGTCACAACTCCAAACAAAACAATATTCACATAATAGGGGGCCCAGGAGGAGAAGAGAGAGACAAAGGAGTAAAGTCTATTTGAAGAAATAATAGCTGAAAGGAAACAGATATCCAGCTCCTGGAAGCCCAGAGAACCCCTAACAAGGTGAACCCCAGGAAAACAACACCAAGACATATAGTAATTAAAATGGCAAAGATTAAAAATAAAAAGAGAATCTTAAAAGCAGCAAGAGAGAGAGAGATACAGTTACCTATAAGGGAAACTCCATTAAGGCTAGCAGCAGATTTCTCAGCAAAAACATTATAGGCCAGAGGGAGTGGCATAAAATATTCAAAGTATTAAAAGGGATGAACCTACAACCAAGATTCCTCTACCCAGAAAGGTTATCATTCAGAATTGAAGGAGATACTAAATGTTTCACAGAAAAATGAAAGTTAAAAGAATTCACCACCACTAAAACAGGCTTTACAAGATACGTTAAAGGGATTACTGTAGGTAGAAGTTTTCTTACATCTAAGTATTTTTAATCAGTGAGAATAAACCTACAGTAAAGGTAGTAGACCAATTGCTTACAAAGCAGGTATGAAGTTTAAAAAACAAAAGTAGTGAAATCAACTAAACACAAAATTAATCAAGGTATACACAAAAGATGTAGATCATGATATACATAAAATGTGGAGGTGGGAGAAGAATAAAAAAGTAGTACTCATAATGTGTTCAAAATCACAAAACCATCAGTATAGACTGCTTTGAATATAGTAAACTACCTTATGATAACTACAAACCTAAAGTCTATAATAGATACACAAACTTTTTTAATCCAAGCTTAACACTAATGAAAACATTCAAATGACAAAAGCATAAGAGAGGGATTATAAAAATAACCAGAAAACTATACAATGGCCATAAGTACATACCTATCAATAATTACCTTAAATGTAAATGGACTAAATGCACCAATCAAAGGAAATAGGGTGGCAGAATGGATAAAGAAACAAGTCTTATCTTTATGCTGCCTGCAAGAGACTGATCTCAGACCTAAAGACATACAAAGGCTGAAAATAGAGGGATGGAAAAAGATATTTCATGCGAATAAAAGGGAGAGAAAAGCAGAACAATATGTATATCAGACAAAATAGACGTCCAAACAAAAAAGACAACAAAGACAAAGGAAGACATTACATAAAGATACAAGGATCAGTTCAGCAAGAGGATATAACCATTACAAATATCTATTCACCTAAATATATAAAATATATGCTAACAGACCTGAAGGGAGAATAGACAGGAACACGTTCTTATTAGGAGATTTTTAACCTCCTCACTTACATCAAAGGTTGGATCATCCAGAGAGAAAAGGAAATAAGGAAACAGAGGCTTTGAATTACACATTAGACCAGATGGACTTAACAGATACATAGAGAATATTCAACTCAAAAACAGCAGGCTACACATTTTTCTCAAGTGCACGTGGAATATTCTCCAGAATAAATCACATATTAGTATACAGAAGAGCTTCAATACATTAAAAAAGACTGAAATCATATCAAGCATGTTTTCAAACCATAATAATTGAAACTAGAAATCAATTACATAAAAAAAACCCAAAAATCCCACAGACACAAGGAGGCCAAACAACATGCTTCTAATAAATAATAAATCAATGAACAAATCAAAGAGGAAATCAAATAAAGGACAAAAATTAAAACAGAAACATAAAGTTTCAAAATATGTGGGAAGCAGCCAAAGCAATTCTGAGAGAAAAGTACATAGCAACACAGGCCTGCCTCAAGAAATAAGGACAATCCCAAATAAACAATTCACTACTAAATGAACTAGAAACAAAATTAAAAACAAAGCCTAAAGTTAGTAGAAGGAGAGACATAAAGACCAACAGAAATAAATAAAATAGAAAATAAGAAAACAATAGAAAAGATTTCTGGATTAAAGATGGCGGTGTGAGAGGTAAGACAGGCTTCCTCCTAAAACCGCATATAATATGAAAATATAACTAATACAACTACCCTTGAAAGAGCAATAGGAAGGAGGACTGCACCAAACTGCATACACCTGGAGACAAGAGCAGACCTCACGGAAAAGGGTAACGTATTAAAGCTGTGGTCCTGCGGGATCCAAGCCCTTCCCCCAGCCCAGCTCACCAATGGGAAGAAGAGGAATGGAGCAGGGAGGGAGTGGAGATCTAGGACTACTGAATACCTAACTTGGGAGATCTGCTCTGGGAGCACAAACCTACATTTCATAGTGCTTGCATGATACTCTCGTAATTAGGGGGTTGGAACGCTAAGACAGGCAGAATACCTGGAGAGACTAAGAGACTAAGAAAGCAGGGATCCATATCCAGCTGCTCTGGGACAAAGAAAGGCGAGCAGTCTGAGACTTCCTAATAAAGAGGCCCTTAGCAAGAGGACTGCTAAAGGGGCAAGGATTGCACAGAGCTTACTGCTCAGGAGAAAGGACAGGTACGTAGAAATGTCTGGGTGCACTCTGCCCAGCATATTGAGAGCTTTCATGATCTTTAGGTGCGCCAGCTCCCTGGCTGCCTACACAGCTCCAAGAAACCTTTCGATGACAGGCAAACTACTGCACCTTTCTCCTGGCCAGCCCCACCAGGCTTGCAAACTGGAAAGCCCTACCCTGGCATTAGGCCAGCCAGAGGGAAGATCTGTGTACAGCAACTAAAATGCAAAGCGCAGAGGCTTATACCTCTGTGCTCAGCCCACTGGTTCAGGCAGTGGAGACAGGCCTAACAGCTGGGAAGCAAGAAACAGCTCTTTCCTCTCCCCCAGGAACAAATACCACTCCCCTGCTTCAGTGGCTGAGCAGGTCCAGAGAGAAGAGCTTCTGGGCACTAGAGGGCACCGTACACAAATATGAAATGCCAAAGGAACATGGTCCAGAGTAAAATTATTAATACAACTCCTGAAAATTATTTAATGACATCAACCTCATGACTCTTCCTGAAAGAGAGTTCAAAATAAAAATCATTATCACGCTCCTGGAGGTACGGAAAGATATTCAAGAACTCAAGAATGAATTACAGTCAAAGTTCCAATCATTAAACAGCACAACGGACTGTATTAAAAGCAGATTGGATATGGTGGAGGAGACAGTAAATGAAATAGAAACTAGAGAAGAGGAATACAAAGAAGCCGAGGCACTGAGAGAAAAAAGAATCTCTAAGAATGAAAGAATATTGAGAGAACTGTGTGACCAATCCAAATGGAACAATATTCACATTATAGGGGTACCAGAAGAAGAAGAGAGAGAAAAAGGGATAGAAAGTGTCTTTGAGGAGGTGATTGCTGAAAACTTCCCCAATCTGGGGAAGGAGATAGTCTCTCAGGCCATGGAGGTTCGCAGATCTCCCAACACAAGGGACCCAAGGAAGATAACATCAAGACATATAGTAATTAAAATGGCAAAGATCAAGGATAAGGACAGACTATTAAAAGTAGCCAGAGAGAGAAATAAGAACACATACAAAGGAAAACCCACCAGGCTATCATAAGACTTCTCAGCAGAAACCTTACAGGCCAGAAGGGAGTGGCATGATGTATTTAATGCAATGAAGCAGAAGGACCTTGAACAAAGATTACTTTATCTGGCAAGATTATCATTTAAATTTGAAGGAAGGATTAAACAATTCCCAGATAAGCAAAAGCTGAGGGAATTTACCTCCCACAAACCATCTCTACAGTGTATTTTGGAGGGACAGCTATAGATGGAAGTGTTCCTATGGCTTAATAGCTGTCACCAGAGGTAATAAAACTACAGTAAAGAAAGTTGAACAGCTAATTACTAAGAAAATGCAAAATTAAATGAACTATTCCCAGAGTCAATCAAGGGATAGACAAACAGTACAGAATATGATACCTAATATATAAAGAATGGAGGAGGAAGAAAAAGGAGGAGTAAAAAAAAAAGAACCTTTAGATTGTGTTTGTAATAGCATATTCAGTGAGTTAAGTGAGACTCTTAGATAGTAAGGAAGTTAACCTTAAATCTTTGGTAACCACGAATCTGAAGCCTGCAATGCCAATAAGTACATACCTATCCATAATCACCCTAAATGTAAATGGACTGAATGCACCAATCAAAAGACATAGAATCAATGAATGGATGAAAAAACAAGACCCATCTATATGTTGCCTTCAAGAGACTCACTTTAAACCCAAAGACATACACAGACTAAAAACGAAGGGATGGAAAAAGACAATTCATGGAACTAATTGGGAGAAAAAAGCAGGAGTTGCAGTACTTATATCAGACAAAATAGACTTTACAACAAAGAAACTCACAAGAAACAAAGGCAGACATTACATAATGATAAAAGGGTCAATACAACAAAAAGATATAACCATTATAAATATCTGTGCACCCAACAGGAGCTCCTACATATGTGAAACAAATACTAACAGAATTAAAGGAGGAAATAGAATGCAATGCATTCATTCTAGGAGACTTCAACACACCACTCACTCTGAAGGACAAATCAACCAGACAGAAAATAAATAAGGAGACAGAGGCACTGAACAACACATTAGAACAGATGGACCTAACAGACATCTACGAACTCTACACCCAAAAGCAGCAGAATACACATTCTTCTCCAGTGCACATGGAACACTTTCAAAAACAGATCATATATTAGGCCACAAAAAGTGCCTTGGTAAATTAAAAAAGATTGAAATTCTACCAGCCAGCTTCTTAGACCACAAAGGAATGAAACTATAAATGCATTACACGAAGAAAATGAAAAATCCCACAAACAAATGGAAGCTTAATAACATGCTCCTAAATAATCAATGGATCAATGACCAAATGAAAACAGAGATCAAGCAATATATGGAGACAAATGACAACAATAATTCAACATCGCAAAATCTGTGGGACACAGCAAAGGCTATGCTAAGAGGGAAGTATATTGCAACACAGGCCTACCTCAGGAACGAACAATCCCATATGAGCTGTCTAAACTCACAATTAATGAAACTAGAAAAAGAAGAACAAATGAGACCCAACGTCAGCGGAAGGAGGGACATAATAAAGATTAGAGCAGAAATAATAAAATCGAGAAGAATAAAACAATAGAAAGGATCAATGAAACAAGAGCTGGTTCTTCGAGAAAATAAACAAAATAGATAAACCCCTAGCCAGACTTATCAAGAAAAAAAGTCTACTCACATAAACAGAATCAGAAATGAGAAAGGAAAAATCACTACGGACAGCACAGAAATACAAAGAACTATTAGAAAATAGTATGAAAAATTATATGCTGAGAAACTGTAAAACCTAGAAGAAATGGACAACTTTTTCTAGAAAAATATAACCTTCCAAGGCTGACCCAGAAAGAAACAGAAAATCTCAACAGACCAATTACCAGCAATGAAATTGAACTGGTAATCAAAAACCTACCTAAGAACAAAACGCCTGTGCCAGATGGCTTCACTGCTGAATTTTATCAAACATTTAGTGAAGACCTAATACCCATCTTCCTTAAAGTTTTCCAAGGAGTAGAAGAAGAGGGAATACTTCCAAACTCATTCTATGAGGCCAGCATCATTCTAATACCAATACCGGGCAAAGACACCACAAAAAAAGAAAACTGCAGGCCTATATCCCTGATGAACATAGATGCAAAAATACTCAACAAAATATTAGCAAACTGATGGAGCTAGAGGGTATTATGCTCAGTGAAATAAGCCAGGCCGAAAAAGACAAGTACCAAATGATCTCACTCATATGTGGAGTATAAGAACAAAGAAAAAAAAAAAATGAAGGCACAAAACAGCAGCAGACTCACAGAACCCAAGAATGGACTAACAGTTACCAAAGGGAAAGGGACTGGGGAGATGGGTG